>CM032229.1:128250000-129450000 GCA_019009955.1 Riptortus pedestris | reverse complement strand
TTATAACCGAGATATTTTCATTTTGTTTTTAGTTTTAAGCCTTCAATAAATTCCCACTCCTACTCGAGTCATATTTTTGCTATTTTCGTTATATATAGTGATTTGTACCATGTAGTTAGAGTAAACCGAAATTCACGATCGTAAAACGTATACATTTCCCAATGTAAGGCAAGTTCCTTTATTGGTTCATATTATTGAATGTTGTCACACAAGAGACAGACCTATTTATCGATTGCGGGCCCAGTATTTGCAATAAATACAGTTCTTCTTTAGACAGATAAGCAGGACTTAATGCCTGTAATTGCGGACAAGGTATTCTTAGTGGATGTCCTATTTTGATGGCTGTGAAGTAAGCCACGGCCTTCATGACTTATTCATACGAAGTTTAGATCGCCATTAGACGATAGTGAGGATGACAGCAGTTTATTACTGGGCTCGTAATCTACTGCATCCGCTCGAGGAGACATATTGCCAAACAGCACTATATCTCTACACGAGAATGGATCAAACTACAGGTTAGTCATGTGAGTTAAAGTGCTGGTTTTAATCACACATTATTAATCTAGAGTGGCGAGTTCGATTTCCTTCTGGCTATATTATTATCATTTATTTGAGATGCCGCTACAATGTCGATTCATCTTTTGTCATGCTAGTATATAATTTCACAAAATTAAATAAATATTAAAATTTTTACACAGGTAACTTTTACAAATGTATAAAATAAATGGAATGGACAAAACTAAATATAAATTGTTACTATATTTACAACATGAAACGAAAAAAACAAAATAAAAATAAGACAAACAAAAAAACTAAAAGAAAACTATAAATAGTTAAACTGGAAGAAGGCAAAACTTTCATAATTGTAGATAATAGCTTTTATATTTCATCAAATAATCCATTATTTCTTAACCCTAGAACGGTAGTGATATTATTTCCCACTTAATGGTATTGATACGTAAATTTTACCTGTGCAACTGGTAATTGGTGAAATTATTCATAATTTGTTAATGTTTGTGACTATTTTTTTATTTTATTAAAACATACACTTATCTTTAACTTATATCAACGTTAATATCTAATAATGTGCACGACATTCCTTTCAGGCGCTTTGTTCAAAACACGTTCCGGAGGTTGTGTGCTCCATTCATATCCATTCTTACCAAGCACAACCCCACCTTCTACATTTATTGTGACTAATCTGTCAATATTGTGTGGTTGAGAGGTTTTAGGTTTTTTTTTGCCTCTGTGTTTCTTCTCTTTCTACGATTGCCTTGATGTGTTCTAAAATGTTCTCACTTTCATCGCTATCTGGCCCACTCGGTGTTGCAATCATTTCCGAAGGCCCACCTCATCATCACTAGGAGAATACTCCGGATCATCATTGCTGTCGTATCCATATCCATCTATTTCATAATTCTCATTTTCCCCATCTGACTCATCGGAGAGTTCTTTCAACAAATTTCTGATTTCTTCATCCATTGAATATTTTTTCTCCATTTTTCCGAAACTATAAACAGATTATTTATATTCTTTCTATACATCTTTGTGTTTTTTATATTCAAAAATAAAAGTTAAATACATTAAGAGAAAATAAATTGGAAGAAAATAAATTGAGAATAACATTAACTAAGTTATGCCATAAAAACCGGTTATTAGCAGATATACGTAAATTTTACGTGCCAAAAATTTGCGGTTAATAGTATTGATACGTAAATATTACGTGTCGTTTTTATTTCAAAAAATAGTATTGGATGAGTGGGAAGGTTCACTTAGCTGCACTTGGCGGGGGTGAAGGCCTAACTGTCTGGAGGGATCATAGCTGAGGGGTGGGGGTGGTGGGGTCATTATCGGCCCTTTGATAACAGTTCGAACCAGATCATACGTAATTTTTACGTTCACTACCATTCTAGGGTTAAATACTTAAAAACATCATCTATAAATTGGCTACTGTCGGCCAGTAGTTCGCATACATTTGTGGGCCATGTGTACGTTTTCACTTGTGTGTAGTCTGTTGGTATGTGTTTTACAGCGTTCTGGTGCAGTAGCGACATATAGGTTCATCTTCCTTGCTCTTTACATATGAATGTGTTAGTCTAGTGTGTCCTGTGCGTAGGCGTGTGAGTACAATTTCTTCTCTTCTGGAGTGTCTATTACTTGAAGTCCAGTTGAGCGTGTTTGATTTGATTTCTCTGAGTTTACTGTCAGTGTTATACCATAAATTATTCCAGTCATTAATTACGAGCTTTCTTATTTGAGAGAAAGCGTCTTGGCTATAGGTCTTCTATGACATCATTTTACACAAATGCTCTACTAAGTAAAACTCCGATCAGGTTGGGGGGGCTGAAAGCTTAAAACAGGAAATTCGAATAAGTTGCAAAATACTAAATACTCAATCAATAGTTTAACGAGATTGGTTCTCATTTTACAGTTTGTCTCATTATAACGTAGATATGCATTTTCAAGACCCCTCCCTTCTATACGCTACTATGCGGGTACCAATCCCGTCCAATAACAAATATGATATTTAGTGTCGACTGAAACGGTTGAATATCAAATATGGTATAAATCAAATAAACATTTTCGAAACAAAAACGTAAAATCTTAATTGTTGACGGTAAAACGCAACGAATTTGTATGTATCTCACATAGTTAAAGTCCGTTACGCAGCGGCTGCGTAAACTAAGCAGATTTCCCACGCGAAGTATTACATTAGGGAAATCTGCCTATTAACAACGGCAGTAGTGAGGAGTCTCTAAACCTATACACGAGGGGCGAATAGTTACGGCAACGGCCGCCAGAGCTCTCGCATAGCCTACTCCTGTCGATCGCACACACAATACAAATGCAAATATCTCGGTTAATATTCAAGATACAGAATAAATGTATAGAACAATATTTATAGTAAATTTAATTTGCAATACGATTGATTCTATACAATGTTTCGATCCAACGTATATTAACGGAGATATTTCGAATTTTCAAAAATCCTCCCCTCTAAACCCCCCCTCCCACTGGTCCGATTTCAGCCTTAACGAACTTGACCTTTCTTTTTACATAAAACGATATTAAATATGAAGTTTGGTAACGATCAACAAAAAATTGCGACCGCTAGAGTGGTAACAGACAAATACATATATATATATATATATATATATATATATATATATATAATATATATATATATATATTAGCTCAGATACCCGGCTTCGCGGGAATTCATTTGAGGCTGAATGGTGATGGTAATTTTTAGCAGGCTTTACATTGGACAATATTTTGACATTTACCCGTCCCAGTGTTTAGGATTGATCCGTCGTTGCCGGTGATTTGCTAATAATAGAATTATTTGTTCGATAATTCTTCACAGTCTTTGATATTTTTATATTTCCCTTCTCTTATACATGTAAATATGGTGAATAGTTATTTCAGGCCTCCCTTATAACCCCCCTCCCGTTGGAACCTAAAAATTTTAATATAACTTATAATCATGGAAGAATTAATGCTAATTGACATATCGAGTTTTGTTAAGTTCGGTTCAGCCGTTAGTGCCCGCTAATTTTTTTACGTAGAACTCATTTATACTTATGTATACGACAAAAGTCTATATAACAAAAGTTACTCCAAATAACAAAATAAACAACTTTTGTTATGTTAATATTTGCAGAAAAACCAATAGGAAACGAAATATAGCTATTTTTTAATTTCAGGCTTCCCTTATAACCCCCACTCCTGCCTGTCTATAGAAATGTTGGTATGGCTTATGGTAATAATGAAGGCCTCACTGCTAATACACATACCGAGTTTTATTTAGTTCGGTTGGGTCTTTTTTGGCAAATAATATTGTTGACTCCCGCTATAATTTTTAGCGTATATCGCATTTAAACTTCGGTATACGACAAAAATGTATATAACAAAAGTTACTCTAAATAACAAATTTAAACAACTTTTGTTATGTGCATATTTGCCGAAAAGCCAATAGAAAACGAAATATCGCTATTTTTAATTTCAGGCTTCCCTTATAACCCCCACTCCAGTTCGTCTCAGAGAAAATTAATATAGCCTAAAGTCTAAGTTGGGTTAGTAGTAATATACATACCAAAGTTTCATAAAATTCGGTTCAGCCGTTTATGCGTGAAAAGGTAACAAACAAACAAACAAACAAACAAACAAACAAACATACACGAAAGAAACAAAATGCAGATATGGTGTCTATGACATCTGAAACGAAAAGTTATCATGAAATTTCGCGAAAAAAATCAATGTACAGACAGAGGTTACAATTTTATATATATATATATAATATATATATACAGTTTTGAACGGGCCTCATTTTCGTCATCTCCTGGGTAGGATCGATGTGCATTTGAAGAAAAATTTCGAAACTCGCGTCATGAGTACAACCTCAATAGCTGATTTCCCTTAAGGGATATCTGCTAAAAGTTCTTTGAAAACCATACTTATTGTTTAACCTTGGGAGGATGAGGTTCATGATATAACAGCTTATAGTTAATATGACATAAGTAGGAGTGGGGGTTTACTGAAGGCCGAAAACTGAATTAGATTGATATTTATAGACAATTAAATTTGCAATAGGATTGGTTTTTTTTTACAATTCTTCGATCCTAGGCTAATAATAGCGGAGGTATTTTGAATTGTCGAAATCCACCCCCCCCCACTCTAAATCCCCCTGATTATGGTCCGATTTTAACCATTAACGAACTTGATTTTTATTTTTACATAAAACTTACTTAACAACTTAATGTAATTTAACAAGTATATGTTGTGTGCAGTTATTGTATGGTACATGTAGACAATAAACCCCGCACTCGTTGGTTTACTTCTAGAAGAATATATATATATAATATATATATATATATTATATATATATATATATATATTGTATATAAATATATATATGTATATATAATATATATATATATATATATTTATGTGTATATATATATATATAAATATATATATATATAAAAGTTTATGTTTATATATGTAACAGCTACCCTAAAAGGGGATATTACAACAATCATTAGCAAAAGTACCATTTTCAGCCATTCATTTCTTATTTATCATTCACTACCTATGCCCATCACGAATATAAATATTCTGATCGTAATTACTTGAACATAGTACCATGTTTCTCAATAAAATGTTTATTTTTGATATTTGTTATTTTTACTTCTTGTTATTTCTTATTTATTATACTTTTGCTATTAGACTTTTTGACAGGCAAATCCCCTTCGACGATATATCCAACACTAAATAAATCTAAAAAATCTTCAACAATTCGAAATGTGTCCTTTATTCCATTATTATGTCGGATCAAAAAGGTGTATAGAACTAGACGAATGTCAAATTTTTTTTCTATACATATTGTTATGTACATACATATTTTCTCTATCTTGAATATTAATCTAGATATTGGCATTTCTTAATTTCAATCTTGAGTAAACCCCCACTCCTACTCATGTCATATTAATAATAATCTCTCGTGTTATGAACCACGTTTTACGAAGCTTAAGTATCAAATATTGTGTTCAACTGACATTTACTAGATGAAATACATTCATGATTGTGAGATGAGATAATGTGGGTGTCATGTCTGCAAGATAGTAATTAATTAGTAAGTAATTGTTTTTCTTTCCGGTGTGAGGCGGGCAGACCCGTTTGTTTTAGTTTCTAACCTAACGCTTCCTGTCGGCAGGTTATTGAAATTGGATGAAACATTTCTTATTTCTGTTTGTATTTATTCGCGGTGGCGTTGTGTTACCAGTACGTAGATTTATCTATTAGTGAACAACACGTGGGAAATCTGCTTAGTTTACGCAGCTCCTGGGCGACGGACTTTATTTATCCTTTACATCGCCGCATTCGCTGATTCCGAGCTTTGCAATATGTTTTGAATTGACGTAGCTCTAAGGTATTTAAATATTGGCAGAAGTTACTTAGAATGACTAAAAGTCCATCACGCAGGAGCTGCGTAAACTAAGCAGATTTTCCACGTGTTGTTTACTAATAGATAAATCTACATACTGGTAACACAACACCGCCGCCAATAAATACAAACAGAAATAAGAAATGTTTCATCCAACTTCAATAACCTGCCGACAGGAAGCGTTAGGTTAGAAATGTAAACAAACGGGTCGGCCCGCCTCACACCGGAAAGAAAAACAATTACTGAAATATTTTAGAATATAACATATTAATTTTATTGAGAACTATTTACTATATCTAGTACTGTAATTAATAATGAGTCAGAATAATTGTTAACTCAGTCAATCAAATTTTAGTAGTCCAAAACCTTAAGCCGAGGAGGGGGGTGGGGACTCACCAGGACATATTTGCATGTATCTCGTATAATAAAGGTCTCTTGAATGCAATTTTTGGTATTTAAACTTCGAATAGTGTGATTTATTATGTAGTTGAGTTTTGTTTATGTAACATGTGTAGAAGTGGTGGTTTGCTGAAGACTGAAAACTGAAAAATGCAAATATCTCAGTTAATATTCAAGATAGAGAATACATGCATATAACAATATTTATAGTACATTTAATTTTCAATAAGATTAGTTATACACAATTTTTCGATCCGATGCATAATAACGGAGATATTTCGAATTTTTGAAAATCCTCCCCTCTAAACCCCGCCTCCCCCTGGTCCGATTTCAGCCATTAACAAACTTGATCTGTCTTTTTACATAAAACGATTAAATACCGAATTTGGTGATGATTAAACAGAAATTACGACCGTTAGAGTGTTAACAGAGAAATATATATTCGTGTATATAGTTTTGAACAGACCTCATTTTCGTCATCTCCTGGGTAGGATCGATGGACATTTGAAGAAATTTTTTCATGAGTACGACCTCAATAGCTGATTTCCCTTAAGGGAAATCTGCTAAAACTTAATTATAATCTTTAAAAAGGTTAAGCTGGAGGCGTTAATTCATACCGATCTAATTAACGGAAATTTAACTTCTCTGCTATGAAGTAATTAATTATTACTATTCTCGATAAGTGCCAAGATACACTTTTAGCAACTTCTGTGCTTCCCCCTCTTTCTTTATTTACGCTTCCATTTGAAAGCCCCATCCAAACAACTTTCGTTTCACTCAACCAATAATTAGATCCAGAGAAAACAAAGTTTCCTACCTCAACAAAGTAAGCCAGGTATTCTCCAGGATTATTTGCCAGCTAGAGTTAGTAGTAATCATATAAAGCAGTTTTATACAGATCAATGGAAGTTCTTGAGCTTCAAAGCATACCCGTAAACTGAGCAACCCAGTCGAAAGAAAGCATATAAATCCAATGCAACAGTTCCTAGTTAAGGAAAAAAAAGTTCATAGTCTCTGGATAAATAATAACAAACGAATTGAAGCAGAGTTCGCAAAAAACTACAGAGCACTAATAAACACAACTGCGAGAGAACGCCGTTAATTTTCCACTAACTAAAAGGTAATTGTGAGGTTCCTCGCAGTGTACCCTCTTTAAAATTAGATCAATTATTTTAGTTTGAATAGTTTATGGTAACACTGTCACTGAGACCAGGCGGCAGCAAGTGGGGAAGGTTAGAGTTGTTATTGAGCCGGGTCAAGCTGCTACAACCTAAAAATCCAAAATTCTTTCTTTCAAACATGAGATACATAATACTCTTGAAGGTTTAATACAAATGTATATATTCATGATGGTGCTACCAATATGTAGATTTATCTATAGGAAAAACTTTGCGAGGGAAGTCCGCTTAGTTTACACAGCCCCTTCGTGACGGAATTTTATTTATTTTTGATAATTATTATAAAGACTACCTGTTGACAGCCAGTTTATATAATTTATCTCTAGACATTTTACATAATCTATCTCTTATGGCTTCCAAAGAATTTTAGAAACTCTGCATCTAAAAGGAAAAACAAACAGTATTTTCTACGAATTCCACGTGGCCAATTTAATAATTTATTTTGGGACAATCTCATTGATGTCTTTGTTTCCACCCTGGACAGAAAAAGTAGTTGACATAAAAATATGGAAAAAATAGGATTCTATAGTTGAAGGTAATAACTTTAAATCAATGCAAAACCAACAGCTCTAAAATAAATGAAAAAAAGGATTATATAAATTATGTAAAATGTCTGTAAAACAGGTAGTCTTTATATTAATTATCAAAAATAAATAAAAGTCCGTCACGAAGGGGCTGCGTAAACTAAGCGGACTTCCCTCGCAAAGTTTTCCTATAGATAAATCGACATACTTGTAGCACGTGAATATTAAGTGGATATATACAAACGGTAATGAGAAATTTCAGTTGATTTTAATAACCTCCCAAACGGAAAGAATTGTAAACAACCAGGTCTGCCAACTTCTCAAAGCAGAACAGATCAGCTCACCTCACCGGAAAGAATAACAATTACTGAAATATATCTGAATATAACATATTAATGAAAACTGTTTACTATATCTAGTAATGTAATTTATAATCAATCAGAATAATTTTTATTTCAATCACTCAAACTTTAGTTGTTTTAGAACCTAAGATGGGGGGGGGGGTCAACATAACATATTTGCAAGTATCTCGTTAAATAAATGTCTCTTGAAAACAATATCTCGTATTTAAGATTCTAATAAAATGGTTTATTATATAACACAGTATTGTTTTTGTTACACGAGTAGAAGTGGGGGTTTGATGTTGCCTGAAAACTGAGCAATGCCAATATTTCGGTTAATATTCATGATAGAGAATAAATGTAAATAAAAATATTTATAGTACATATAATGTGCAATAAGATTGATTCCATGCCGTTTTTCGATCGTACGTATAGTAACAGTTCCGATTTTAGCCGTTAACGAACTTGATCTTTTATTGTGCATGAAACGCTTATATATAGACTTTGGCAACGATAAAACAGTAATTGGTATATATAGACACACTCAATTTTGAACGGACATCTCTTTTCTTCGTCTTCCTTCGATCTAGATAGGATCGATAGTTATTTGAAGAAGTTTTTCGAAAATCCCGCCATCAGACCAAGGGTAGGGAAACTAGAACTTTAAAATATCTCCATTATTATGAGTCAGATTGATGATTATGAGTTTAGTTTCCTATAATTGTTGTTGTAAAGATGTTTTTCGTGTTAGACATAACAAGCGTTTCTAGTTGCAGACTTCAAGAAATCCCTACATTCTACTCATCTCTCACTAACAAAATGCCGATGTATTATGAAGGTCTTTTCAAAAGCTTAAATACCAAATATTGTTTTCAACGACCTATGTGAACGACATGGAAAATTGCTATGTTAGACTTTAGATTTGCTTTCTAAACCTGAAAATGTTTGATTTGATCAACACCATACGCTGTATTTATCTTTTCTATTCAAAATCCAGTTCGCTAATGGACGAGCAAGAGGGGACGATGGAACTTGGCAGCTCTTCTATCAGTTGATTCTAATGTATACTCCCCATCGTAGGGCAATGGAGTAGCTACTTGGAATATTTACCTTCGTCTGTAATTTCATCAAAGTACGGCACGGATTTCGCCGAGCTTACCTTTGACCTGCCACGAAGAAGTGTGGCCGGGTTTGGCCTGTTCAGGCAACGACATTTTTTCGCGTTTTCAGCATAATATCCCAGTTTCTATTTCTTTAGTATTCTGCGTTATGTCCTGGACTCATATCTTAGTGATGGGCTCGTCTTAGGATTGTCGTCTACACACAGCACAGTTTTTATTAGAGGAAGGTATAAATGAAAGTAGAACGCAGAGGTGGTTTGTTAAGAAGTCCTGACGCACTGCAGTAGTAATTTGGTTTATGCATGCCGTTTCAGTCTTCACCAGACATTTCATCCCAGTTTTAGCTTGCTCCTAATTGCTGGAGCGGTCTCGAGAAATTCAAAGTTTTTTCACACCTCTTGAAGCTATAAACGTAAAGTCCTAAGTTTTGTAATACACGGTCTTTTATTTTTCATAGGTTCGTTTTAAAGAATTTATGACCTATCGTTATGCGGACTAAATCCAATTTAGTCCTAAATGTCCAAACTCCACTGAAAATACAAAAATATAATTGTAATATATCTGTTAATGAAGAAGTAATTTCTTGATATACCTTTGGTTCAGTATAATAGGCCAAGTTGGGACCAATTTGACTTCACCTTCAAACGTTGTTTTGTAAAGCTAAGAAGTTCTAAAAAGAAAAGATTAAAGAGTTATCATTTTATGAAGTCTTTAACTGTTAAAAAACGGCAAAGCAAAGGAAATAGTATTTCCAAGAGAAGTCAGATACTTTTAATGAATTTAGGATAGGCGTAGGAATGCTGATATGAATTACAGAAAATATCAGTATGATCCTCTAATTAGGGTTCAGAGGAGGAATTCCATAAACTTAAAATATCCCCGTTTTTATACGTAGGACCAAAAAAAAATTATATAGGGCCAATCTTATTGAGCATTTAATTGCCTAACTACGTTGTTATATAAGTATTTTCTGCACCATGAATTTTAACCGTGATGTTTGTATTAACAGATATCCCTTAAGGGAAATCAGCTATTGAGGTCGTACTCATAACGCGATTTTCGAAAATTTTCTTCAATTGCCCATCGATCCTACCCAGAAGGAGACGAAAATGAGGTCTGTTGAAAATTATATATATGTGTCTGTTAACACTCTAGCTGTCGCAATTTTTGTTTAATCTTCACCAAACTCGTTATTAATCGTTTTATGTAGAAAGAAAGATCAAGTTCGTTAACGGCTGAAATCGGACCATAGGGACGGGGGGATTTTTAGAAATTCGAAATATCTCCGACTACTGTACATCGGAACGAAAACTTGTATAGAACCAATCTTATTGCAAATTAAATCTACTATAAATAATGTTATATACATTTATTCCATATCTTGAATATTAACAGAGATATTTGCATTTTTATTAAGTTTGTGTGCGGCTATCGTCAGAAGTTTCCGGATTAGTTCCGCCGTTTCCGTAACTGTTCGGCGCTCGCGTAACCTAACCTTTCTCAGTTCTTGCCTTCTAAACTTTGTGCGAATACGTTATGCGAATACGTTCTGTTGATGCCCCCCCCCGTATTTAATATGGTGTGGTGTTACCGGCATTTAGATTTCTCTACTGTAAAACTTCACGTGGGAATTCTGCTTAGTTTTCACATCCCCTGCGTGGCAGACTTTTTTTTAGTTTTCCGCTTTCAGCAACCCCCGACTTCAACCCATATCATATTAAGAATAACCTGTTATATCACAAACCACTTAATTGGATCTCAATAATTTCAATACAAGAAACCTACGCCACAAAGTAAAGTAAAAAGCAATGACATAGGGAAGTACAGTACTTGCTAAAAAAATGCCACTCCCTATATAGGCGTCAAGCAGTGATGCCGTAAAAGTAATAAGGTAATGGAATCTGTCACTTCCCCAAAGGGCTTCAATAAAAAATTAAAAAAAAAGGGCACGCATTATGGATATTGTTCACAGGATACTCTAGAATATAACTAAAAACAGAAGTAATCAGACCTACCTTTATGTATAATTAAAAAAAAATAATCCCAGTTCGGATCAGTTCCATTTTGTATCCATTATTAAAATTGATTCTGCAGCAGTCTCTAGGCGAATGTAATGTAACAAAATCTTTGAATGCAAGGTATTATTTTAGAATCAACAGATTCAAGCGAGCAAATTGAGTGTAACAGATAACTATTTAGTAAATATTAATTTTTACAAAATAAAAATTAATTATTTTAAAAATTAATCACTTAAGGAAGTGCTCTAATATGATAAAGACAGACGAAAGATCATGTATTTCCAGTTGGCTAAACTTTTCTGTTCCTAAATATCGTAAAAAAAATCCATTCTTAAAATAAAATAAAAAAGTCCGTCACGCAGGGGCTGCGTAAACTAAGCAGATTTCCCACGTGAAGTTTTACAATAGAGAAATCTGCCTAATAACAACTGTAGTAGTAAGAAACCTCTAAACCTAAAACATTATTTAGGGCGTAATAACCCAGTAGCTTCTAGCCCCAAAAAACAGTTAACCTAACCTCTAAACCTATTCAAGAGGGACGAATATTTATAGAAACGGCCGCCAGAGCTCTCGGAGGACAGTCCGAACATAGCCTACTGGTGACCACACGCAAAATACAAATGCAAATATCTCGGTTAATATTCAAGATACAGAATAAATGTATAGAACAATATTTATAGTAAATGTAATTTGCAATAAGATTTATCCTACACACTTTTTCGATCCGACGCATAATAACGGAGATATTTTGAATTTTCAAAAATCCCTCCCTATAAGCCCCGCCTCCCACTGGTCCGATTTCAGCCATTAACGAACTTGATCTTCCTTTTGCATAAAACGATTAAATTCCGAGTTTGGTAAAGATCAAACAAAAATTGCGACCACTAGAGCGTTAACAGACAGTATTTATTGAACAGCTGGAAGTCATTTTTAGCAGTTTTAACTTAAAAGAAATAAGCTATTGAGCTTGTACTCATGACGCGAAATTTCTTCGAATGTCCATCAATCTTACCCAGGCAGTGACAAAAATGAAGTCCACTCAAAATTATATGTATATATTCAAAATATATTCGTTATTATAGGTCGGATCAAAATATTGTATAAAACCCATCTTATTAAAAATTTAATGTCGTATAAATGTTAATTATTATGTTCTCTTCACTATCTTGATTATTATGCATTATTAGCAGATTTCCCTTAAGGGAAATCAGCTATTGAGGTTGTACTCATGACGCGATTTTCGAAATTTTTCTTCAAATGTCCATCGATCCTACCCAGGAGATGACGAAAATGAGGTCCGATCAAAACTGTATATATATATATATATATATATATATATATATATATATATATATAATTTTGAAAGGACCTCATTTTCGTCATCTCATGGGTAAGATCGATGGCCATTTGAAGAAATTTTTCGAAACTCGCATCATGAGTACGACCTCAATAGATGATTTCCCTTAAGGCAAATCTGCTAAAATTCAAAAACAAGGCATCTTATAAAGCGATCATGAAATAGTAGTTTGGTTCCACTTGTTTGTATAATACTATTGTCATACTTGTCGGTGGGTGCCGTAATTACAGGCTGAAACAATTAATCTTATGTTATTAACAATGGTTGGAAATTTTTTTTTTTAAATATATAAAATATTTTTCATTTTACTTTTTTTCATCCAGATACTTACATTTACACAAATATATACCTGTTTACATTTACTTACATACATAATATTTTATGTCGTATGTAGACTTAAATTTCTTTATACAAGTTTGTAATTTTTATGAAATTAAATAATTTATCCTAGCTATCTGGGGTCATCAATAAGGACAACTACATTTTGGAAATATTGCATTATTTTCGAATATTTGTATAAGTATTGTACATTCCTTTTATATACTGTAGATTGTTAAAGTTTTGTTCCACTTCCTACATATCGGGGGGTGATCTTATTCTCCGAGGGGGGGAATAAGAATATCATTTGATTAATCCATCACCGAAATAAATTTCCGCTGCTAAATGGGATAGAACGAACAACTTCTACGAAATTCACTTTTAAATGCATACATAATAAAAAGAAAAGAAAAAAAAATCCTTCATGGTTAATCTATTATCACTGATATCATAGTCTTTTCGGTGAATGAAGGATGGAGGGATAATGAGGTATTGGATGATGAATTTGTCTTGTGAGCAATTTCGCCGAGCCCATCGACAATATTGGCCCAAGCTCTGAATGGCTGTTCTCCTACCTCACTGCTGCCATCTATTGTACTCCAACTGTCAACGGTTTTGTCAATGCCATATCATAACATCCGCTCTCCCGACAGCTCCAACCAAATCTCTCCTTTTTATACAGATATTTCATTCACAAATATAATTTGGGATTCGAAAAACACATCAATTTTAAACTTTTGAAATTGAAGAAAAAAAAAATCGATATATATAAAAATGAATGTCTGTCTTTAAGTACTTTATAGAATCGTAAACAGCTGAACCGAATTTCATAAAAAATGGTATGTATATTACTACTAACCCACCCATGTTAAGTTTTTGGCTGTATTGATATTCTCTGAGAAGACCAAGAGTAGGGGTTATAAGGGAGGCCTGAAATTAAAAATAGCGATATTTCGTTTCTGGCTGGTTTCTCGGCAAATATGCACATAACAAACGTTTATTTTGTTATTTATAGTAACTTTTTCAATACACACTTTTGAAGTATGCCGAAGCATAAATGAGTTATAAGGTAAAAACAATTGTGGGTGTCAACAATTTCATATGCCTCAACCGACTCAACAGAACTAAATGAAACTGCGTATGTGATTTGGTATCAACACCTCCCTGATTATAAGCTAATTAAAACTTCGAGGTACGAACAGGAGTGGGGGTTATAAGGGAGCTGTGAAATATATTATCGCATTTTTTCGTAATCTATTCATTTTTCGGCAAACGTGCATATAACAAAAGTTATTTGTTTTGTTATTCAAAGTAACTTTTGTCATATGCACTTTTGCCATATAACGAAGTATAAATGAGGCATACACGAAAAACTATAGAAGGGGTCAACAATGTTTTAGGTCACGAAAGACTAAATCTAAATCATCGAAACTCCGTATTTTTGACTATAAGCTATATTAACATTTTCATGAACGAACAGGAGTGTGGGTTGTTGAGAGAGAGGCATGAAATGAAAAATCGTCATATTTCGTTTCCTATTGTTTTTTTGTGAACCTGCACTTGACAAAAGATGTTTAAGTTTATAATAATTGTAATGTTTGTTACATTCATCTTTATCGTAATTTATAAAACAAGCAATTTGCATAGGTGTTTTGTTATATAAAAAAAATACACTTACAAGAAACGGGTAATATAAAAATATTGTGTATAGTGTAGAATTAAGTACATAACAAATACTTTTATTGTTAATATATCAGCAGCACGCGTGACTCAGGTGTAAATCCTAAGCATTGCGACGTGAAAATGTAAAAATATTGTACAAAGTAAAGCACCCAAAAAATACCATCATTCAGTCTCAAATGATTTCCCGGGCGAAGCCGGCTACCTTAGCTAGTATAAATATAAAAATCTTTGCAACCATCCGACGTCTATATGCATATAAATACAATACTACGTTTTAATGGGAAAAATGATAAAAATGAAAGTAAATGAATGATAAAACTAAACAAAGATAAGCCTACACTGTTGCATTCTCATCCTAGAGATTAAAGAAGGAAGAAGAAAAAATGTCTAATTAAACCCTTTCTGAGAAAGTTAACAAGGAGACATGAAAAGAAGAGATTCAATTGAAGACGGATTGTTAGTACCAAAGACACACTGGAAAAAAATTCCTTCAGGGAAGTAATTGAGGTAGCCAAGCTTTGACGGACACTTGTACCTAATTAAAGAGAGGTGTCCAAATATACCGTTGTAAAAGAAATTGCACGAAAAATACAAAGGGAGCGAATGTTCCAATGAAAGAAGAAACCGCTGTAGAAAGAAATTGTGCACAAACAGTTTCAACCGACAGTTGAACGTGTCGAAAAAAATATTCCATATTTCAGTAAACAACATTGCTCACATTCTTTTGTAGTGATATCAATGAATAATTGTGGCATTTTACCAGTCCCCAATGATAAATATTTTAGTATTGACTGTGAACAAAAAAAAAAAAAAAAAAAAAAAAAAAAAAAAAAAAAAAAAAACTAGTGATGAGCATAGTTGGTGGATGATCAATCTACTTTGAATAACATTGATATGATATACTATGTTCGGTAAAAAATGAATGAATCTATGAATGCATGTTATAAAATTCATCAATTTAAATATTTATATACAACTAAACAATTCCGTTAACAATTTTAATACCACTCTAAATATATTACTTTTTTTTTTTAATTCATTGACATGAAAATGCATTGAAATATGACAAGCTTTAAAAATAATGAGACACGTGCCACACCTTAAAAAAACAATGTGCCTGATCCCAAATTATTTTGGCCGATATCTATGACAAATATTAAATATTAAAGTAAGAAACTAAAATCTTATTAAACTGTGTTATAAAAATCTTCCAATGGAAACTCTATTACTAATATACTATGGTTATTTCCATAGTCGGCCAACTTATAGCGTTATGCATTGGGGCAACTCAAAAAATCATATTTTAATATATAAAATTAGAAGAGACCAATAAGGTTTGCATTCAACAGAATAGTGACTTTTCCCTCAATATGTATGTTCCTAAACATATTGTTAGTGAAACAAAGCACGAACTGGTTTTACAAAAAAGTATAGCACATAACCTTAAAACAAGATACAAGAAACCCCCAATCTTAATTATAAATGTTGCGAGAAACGCGTATCATTTTCTTTCTTTAACGCTCTGCCTAAATGTATTAAAACATATTATTCGTTTAAAAATAAAACAAAAATCTATGTCTAAAGGATGTTTTTAAACATGAGATGAATACTATCAAAAATAGTATTAAATAAAACTACAAAGTATTTGTCATAAAAATCGGCCATAATAATTTGGGATCAGGCATAAAAAATAATTGTCTCTTGTGGCACATGTCTCATCATATTTATTTATTTTATAGTAAATAGGCACCGAACTCGGGAGAGTTATTAGTGCCTAGGTGGTGGAGATCTCATCATTTTTATAGCTTGTTATCTTTTAATACATTTTCATGTCAATAAATTTAAAAAAAATATGTAATATATTTAGAGTGGTATTAAAATTGAAGGGCCAGGGGGAAAAAAGATGAAAGTGACCTAAAAGTGATTTCGAGAAAAATGAAAAACAAAGTTTGATTTCTATTAACTCCTTTTGTAATATAATCATATCTTCTTTTTTAGTGTATTAATTCCTAATAGATATTAGTAATCAATATATGCAGTCACATGTAGCTCCTAGGAGAAATGATAAAGGTGAAAAAAAAACTTAATGAACAACTTATATTTTACTGACAATGAACAAAAAATGTTATGAAAATTTATTCATCTGGGTAATCCAGGGATACATCTTCGCTGTCATCGTGAACTGCTGCTGGATTTATGCTGGGCAACTTCTCAAAGAACGCCTTCGCAGCAGGGTTAACCAAACATTTTTTAGTTGTTGCAAGTCGTTGAACTTTGGTTGAGAAATTGACAATGGTCCATTATACAGGTTAGTTAAAGGTCTACGTGGAGCAGGGCGTTTTCTTGCGTTTTTTCTCCCCTTTTTGGTGGTTTCCAAAGGATTTCAGCGTCAATGTAACAACCAGAAAGTGTTTCGGTGAAAATTTTTTGAAGGATGTTCATTCATGACCTTTAAACAACGCACGGGCCTAGTGGGAAAGGGACAATTTTTCAAGTACATAGGATTCAAGAATTCTGTTCATGTCTTGAAAAGTTCTTGCTGGCAGTTGATCACAGCAAAGGGCGACGGCCTCTCTCTGCTATTTCTTATAACATCCCTCCATTCATCGGGCAACTCAACGTAAGTATGCTGGTTGATGTAACTCATGTTTTTATCACAAAATATACTTCAACACTGTCGAAACTATGCTTCTCAGTCACTAAATGATGAAGGTAACGAATTAGGGTATCATTTTTATTCTGCCCAGCACAGGAATCGCAAAATATCGCTTGTGACATTCATCTATTTTCCCCCTTACCCCGAATCTTTTCATGCACATTTCGGTCGATTCTCATCTTTCCCCCCCCCTTGTTGTTCTACCAGATGATATTACTCCTTCATAGCCCCTTGATAGCGCAAATATCTTAAAATCGACGAAAATGTGACTTTCATCTTTTTTCCCCCTGGCCCTTCAATTGCTAACAGAATTGTTTAATTGTATATAAATATTTAAATTGATGGATTTTACAATATGTATTCATAGAATTTTTTTTACCAAATATAGTATATCATATGAATGTTATTCAATAATATATAGAGAAATTAATTGACATAATGTTAGAAAATATTGTATAATAAACAAAACTATTTGACTTCTCCTATAATGTTATGTTAATTATTTAATGAAAATGACACTTTTCATTTCATTTCAAATATAATAATAATTGTTGAACATTCGTCAAATAAGTGCAAAGATGTATCATGCAGAATTCTGGGATAATAATACCTCACATTACCTATTGTATTTGCAAGCCCTTCGGCATTACCCGCTAACGGCTTTCAAATACATATTTTTTCTTCAAATGTCCATCGATCACAATTTTTGTTTAAACGTTACCAAACTCGATATTTGGTCGTTTTATGTAAAATGAAAGATCAAGTTCGTTAACGGCTGAAATCGGACCAGGGGGAGGGGGGTTTAGAGGGGGAGAATTTTGAAAAACCGAAATATCTCCGTTACTATAAGTTGGATCGAAAAAGTATATAGAGTAAATCTTATTGACAATTAAATGTACTATAAATATTGTTATATACATTTATTCTCTATATTGAATAATAACTGAGATATTTGCATTTTTTAGTTTTCAGCCTTCAGTAAACACCCACTTCTACTAGTGTTACATAAACAATGCTCTGTTATATAATAAAAGATATTAATTGAAGCCTAAATACCAAATATTGCTTTCATTGTTTTTTTACTTTGTGAGATATATGCAAATACGTTCTGTTGACCCCGCCCCCTTTTTTTGTCTTTGGATTACTAAAATTTGAGTGATTGAGATAAAACTGATTCTGATTCATTACAAATTACACCACTAGCTTTAGTAAATTGTTCTCAATAAAATTAATATGTTATATTCAGATATATTTCATTAATTGTTTGTCTTTCCTGTCTATCTATGCAGCACTACGAGGCTGGCTTGCCTCTTTGTTTACAATTAAGCCTTGTATTGTACATTTACTGAGCATTCACGGTTGTGTTCCCTGTATGTATATTTATCTATAGTAAACCTTCGCGTAGGAAATCTGCTTAGTTTACGCAGCCCCTGCGTGACGGACTTCATTATTTACTTATGAGGAATGTTCTATTGCAGGGAATGTGGTGTTAGTTTGTTAGTAGTAAATTGATTACTTTATGGGATCCTGAAATTGTGAAGTGATGGATGCTGTTCTAATGTTCTCCCTCTTGCTCCCTCCATCCTCGTCTCCACCTGGATGCATGTTATATATACTTAAAAGGGTGTGAGAAAGGCACTAATAGTCTGCACACTTATGAGACTCTACTGACTCTCTGTTCTCAGCCTGTTCACTCTTCTTGCCCTTTGGACCCAAGGATGCCCTCTCAGGTTGCGTTTACACAAATAGCCTGTAGAGGCCAGCACTCATCAGGGGGCATCCTTGGTTGACAACAGATGGGGCTGGTGTTGGATTCATGACTGCTTCAATTTAAATTGAAAACCTATAATATATTAATTTTCGCAGGCACCATTTTAGTTGGCCAAGACAATACGTTGTAGACTGGACATCAGTAGTGGCTAATACACACCAATGGTCAGCTTACAGATATATGACCACTTAACAATTTTGGCCTTGAATGGAATTATCCCTTTTCTTTCAAAAACCTTAATTGTCGGACCGCCTCATAAGCAACAATAAACCATCGCATAAGCATTTTAGGTTGTCTAGCCCCCGTCCGATTCCGTGGAAATCTGGACTTCTTGTTGAAGGAAAAAATTTACTTGACATAAAAAACCTACAAATACAACAAAACAATATCCATAAAAAGACATTAATGAGATAGATTTAATGATCTGAGGGTGGAAAAAATGTTTCTAGAATTGGCCAACGAAAAAAAACAAAGTTGCTAATGCTATTAGTTAGTTAGTTAGCCAAGTTGCTATAAAATACCCAGTAGCCAAACTGGAAATTCTGCTAAACAAAGAAAATTCTAACTTCACTAACCACCCGAATGGCCAACAAACATAACAGACAGAATGAAAATGTCATAGAGCCAATCAATGTAAAGAAGACAGTGTAAGATAGAAAATGAGAGGATTTACAAATGCCAACACAACACTAACGCAAATACTCCATTTAGAACAGCAAAATAGATATAACGGAACAACAAACGAAATAAGTCAACAGTCAGATATAAACATGAAAACCAGCTAACTATGCGTTGACAAACCACAGTTTCATGTTTCCAAACCTTGACAAACTCAACCCGAGAGCAGTTGGACCCAATCCTTTGCCGCAACTGAAGCACCGTTGTACATTATGCTGCAATTATTTTTTACATTTTAACTCATGCCGAACATTTATTATATGTTGATTTTTTTTAGCAGATTTCCCTTAATGGAAATCAGCTATTGAGGTCGTACTCATGACGCGATCTTCGAAATATTTTTTCAAATGTCCATCGATACTACCCAGGAGATGACGAAAATGAGGTCTGTTCAAAACTGTATATATATTTGTCTGTTACCGCTCTAGCGCTATTGTTTTTTTTTTGTCTTGCCGTTACCAAACTTAATATATAATCGTTTTATAAAAAAAAAAACAGATCAAGTTCGTCAACGGCTGAAATCGGACCAGGGGGAGGGGGGTTTAGAGGGGAAGAATTTTGAAAATTCTTAATATTTCCGTTATTATGCATCGGATCGAAAAAGTGTACTAAACCATTCTTATTGAAAATTTAATGTTCTATAAATATTGCTATGTACATTGTTTCACTATCTTGATTATTAAATGAGATATTTGCATTTTTTAGTTTTTGGTCTTCAGTAAACCACCATACCTACTCATCTCATATTCACAATATTCTATTATGTTAAGAAGCACTTTATTTGAAGCTTAAATACCAACCAAATATTGTTCTCATCGAACTTTTAATTTTTAAAAAACAGTGCAGATAAATGCGAAAACGTTGCGCACGTGGGAAATCTGCTTAGTTAACTCAGCCCCTGCGTGATGGACTTTTTAGAATTTTCAGTTAGATCGTTATGGTATGATAACTTAGTATGATTTTAGGATCCAATATGGTCTACAATTATTAAAAGATACTGTATTAATTGAGAATATTTTAATATAATTCTAGGCATTTATGACAGGTGTAGCGACTAATTAAGGTAAGATATTGAGTTTTTACCACATACATGACATTCCCTTATTATTATTTTTTTTATAGTTCTTAACTCTCTAGTTCAGGTAACTTCTATCAATGTTCCCTGAAAAGATATCTAGATATAATGTAAGAATCAATCCCCTTCTGAACAGCTGACCTGACAACAGGCCTTAAAAATATAGAGTTTAATTTTCTTTCTGGAAAAAAAAGTGCTTTCCATTTACTTGTAACTGTACTAACATTATCAAAAATTTCATGAAGGAAGTTCATGCAGTAAAATATTACAGAGGAAGTACAAATTTACAGATTGATACAAGATTATATCCTAACTCATAAACATTAAAACAAATTGACTTTTCAGGTCTTCCCACGGTTCATACAGTATCTGATAAAGTCCCAAGAAGGAATAGTGTCAAGTGGCAATATCAAAATTCACCAGGCCTGATAGATCTGTAGAGCATTTCGAGCTCCTTCTATATTATATTTCAGCTTTATATATTATTTTCGAGCTCGTTCTGTGGTATTTTAGAGCTTTCCCTATTAATGGAGTTGTTTCCTGACTACTTTTCTATAATGCATTCATGCTGCCAATCTATTATCTAACATTCCATCTACTATCAAATAGGCATTTTGAGAACCTCTCGATGTTTGAAAATGTAGGTTTACAATTAATATTTGAGAATTTTGTGCTAAATTGCTTGATTAGTTTCATTGTACATATGTCTACAAGTATTCTGATTTATACTTAATCTACTAATTTTTTTGGGGGCTCAGGTTAGCCATGCGAGTTAAAGCGTTGACCTTTATCTCACATGTCAAACCTAGAGTGGCGAATTCGATTCTCGCCTGGGCAAAGAAAATTATTTAGTGACGAAATTCATTAAATAACATCCTAAAATCCCACCCTGGCTAGAAAAGGGTGGTACCCTGTAGATAACCCGTCCCAATTAGCCTGAGTTGCAAAAAGTGGACGTTAATAAATAATAATAATAATACTAATTTATTAAAAAGAAATGAAGAATATAACTATAGCAAATACACAAACTGTCATTGTCTGACACCTTATTCTTTAAGATTATATTCTTATCAGTTAACTACTCCTGAAGAGCGCGTTTCAAAAATCAGTTGAGTTAGTCGTTCATGAGTTGCCTAATTTTTGGACTAGTGCCTCCTTGATTGCTGCCTTATCGATCCTGAAAGCTGATATCCAGACACAGATTGAACATCTCGTTCTAATTGCCTCCCCTCCCAGTAATCATTAGGACTCCTCATCAGACCACTCAATCTTCTATCCATACTTACTTCTGTGGTTTTTCTTATCTTCCACTGCTCTAGCGAAACGGTCAGGACATTAGCAATAATTAGACTTCGATTTAATCATCATCATAAGGATCCCAGAGTTAGGAAAGTGATGCCAAGAGTATGATGCTTCTTAAAATTGGATCAGTTACGAATTATTTTAAACAATACAGTTTTAATTTCATTTAGTTGCTTTAAAAGAAACTTTAAATCGGAGTTATGTAGCGAACAGGGAAAAAAATGTATACAATATTTTTTTCGGACACATTACAAAATATTTCACTTAGCTCTTTATGAAAGGTCATTTCCCTCATTTCTATGTATTAAGTGTACTTTTTGTTCAGCTTGAGTAAAAGAGTAATCACACACACACACACACACACACACACACACACACACACATATATATATATATATATATATATATACTAGCTCAAATACCCGGCTTCGCTCGGGAATTCATTTGAGGCTGAATGGTGATGGTATATTTTTGGCAAGGCTTTACTTTGCACAATATTTTGACATTTACCCGTTCCAGTGTTTAGGGTTAATACCCGTTGTTGGCATTTGTTAATAATAAAATTATTTTTTTATGTAAGACTTCACTGTCCTGCATATTGTCATATTTCCCGTCTCCTGTGCATTATGCATAGATTTGAATTATTAAGGAGAAAATATTGACATACATTTGAATCAATTTTTTCATTTGAAATACCTGGTAGTTCATATTGAAAAGAAGTGTTGAGCAAATTTCTCTAAATAACAAAATAAACAACTTTTGTTATATGCATATTTGCTGAAACTCCAATAGGAAATCATTATTATTAATTTCAGGCCTCCCTTATAACCCCCACCCCTGCCCGTCCCTAGAAATGTTAGTATGGCTTATTATAAGGAAGGCGTTAGTGCTAGTACACATACTGTAGTGTTTTATTTAGTTCGGTTGCGTCTTTTGTGCCAAATAAAATTGTTGTCTCCCGCTATAATTTTTAGCGTATAACGCCTTTATACTTCGGTATACGATGATAGTGTATATAAAAAAAAAAAGGTTTCTCTAAATAACAAAATAAACAACTTTTGTTATGTGCATATTTGCTGAAAAAGCAATAGGAAACGAAATATCGCTATTTTTAATTTCAGGCCTCCCTTATAACCCCCACTCCTGCCCGTCCCTAGAAATGTTAGTATGGCTAACACGTATTATAAGAAATCGTTAGTATTAATTTACATAGCGAGTTTGGTTTAGTTCGGTTGAGTCTTTTGTGCCAAATAAAATTGTGGACTCCCGCTATAGTTTTTAGCGTATAACTCATTTATACTTCCGTATACGGCAAAAGTGCATATAACAAAAGTTACTCTAAATTACAAAGTAGACAACTTTTGTTATGTGCATATTTGCTGAAAAAGCAATAGGAAACGAAATATCGCTACTTTTAATTTCAGGTCTCCATTATAACCCCCACTCCTGTTCGTCTTAGAGAATATTAATATAGCCTAAAGTCTAAGATGGGCTAGTAGTAATATACATAACAAGTTTCATAAAATTCGGTTCAGCCGTTTATGCGTGAAAAGGTAACAAACAAATAAACAAACAAACAGACACGAAAGAAACAAAATGTAGTTATGGTGTCTATGACATGTGAAACGAAAAGTTATCGTGAAATTTCGCGAAAAAAATCAATGTACAGACAGAGGTTACAATTTTATATATATATATATATATATATATATATATATATATATATATATACATACATACAGGGTGCCCCAATTTCCCGTGCCACACCCCTTAAAATCTCTAATTATTTTAATACAAAGCTGAGGCTTGGTGTGGTGATATAATTGGGATACGTGAAGAATCCTTTCAGTCCATATTCAACCCCTTACCCTTCTCCAGCACTTCTCCAGTGGCCATAACTTTGGAATTCCACATGGAATGCCCTACTTTTTATGGCGGATTCTTGTAGAAAATCAAATTCTAAAACGACTTTCTATCGGTGTTTTTTTCGATTTGACACATACTTTAGACGTAAAATGCACAAGCCTTTATTTAAGAAACGGCACGTTTTATTGAAAAATCCCGCTACATAAAAGTTGTAGTCTACATAACAGAGAATGTGAAACATTCTAGGAAACATTATGAATACTAAGTTTCATCGTCGGGCATACAATACAATATTTTTAAGAATGGCTATTAAATGCAAAGTTGGGTTTGTGGCTGCTTTTGGGAATAGAAATTGTGAATATTACTTAGTTTATAATAAAAAAATGCCATATTCTAATAAGATATTTGTAACTAATAATGTTTTCAAAAACGAATTGTGATTGAATATTATCCTCTTAACGTTTAGTCTGACAAACTCAGCAATAGTTTTTCGATTGTCCAGAAAGCTGTAAAATTTAATAAAAGTAAAAACTCAGACAGCCATGCTTTGAATAGCAATCACACTCAATATTCTGCCTAAATATTTTCTAAGCAAAAAGCTTCAGTAATGGTTCTTAATAACTATGAATGAATGCAATACATGAATATCGATTAATATCGTCCAGGATATTTTCAACATTGCAGAAGGGTCAGATCAGAAAGCATTTTTATCTTTTAAATCTTCAGGGCAAAAAAAAATCAATAAGTTCACTTTAGTTGCCAAATATTTAGGTATATGTCGGAAACACGGAAAAAATATTGTGCATATGGGGAAGTGTAAAAATATTGTGCACCTAAAAACCTTGCCAAAAAAAATTACCTTCATCATTATGCCTCTAATGATTTACCGACCGAAGCCAATAGTATAAAATTGGAGTAGGAAAAAGAAAAAAAAAAAGTCAAGGAGGTATGAGCATTTGCTGAAATATCTTGGAGGCGAGAAGTAAAAAATGATTGGTGAGATTAGAGTCACCTTCGATAAAACCTTTTTCGTGTTTAGTATAGTGCTTTTTCATTCCAACTAGTATATATTCTAGATACTTTTTCTGGGCTATGAACTATGTGACTCAATCATTTTATATTCCGGTTATTTTATTTTCTATTTCAATCATTCTATAAGTCACACTTCTAGGTATTCATAATTATTTTTTGGAGTTATTACCCGGAGTTAATTAATGGTAATAAATTAGTTATTGGTGAAATTGTTTTCTATGAGGGGGGTGTAACTACTCTTCGTTCAAGATGATTTCTTGATTGGCGTTATTTTAAGTTTTTTATGAGTTGTCCAGTACACTCTTAAAGGATAGTGGTGTTGTAAACATGTTACCAACCTCTTGCATTTTGGATTAAACTAGTTTAGTGTCACTGACGTAAGAATTGTTTGGTAAGATTCAGACTATATAGAGTACTGTTAAACTAGTATTTAATTTACTTGTTGTATGTGAGAAAAGGATAGTTTGTGTGAAAATTGGAGAATCTAAAAAGTTTTATAATTTAGTTCTACGAGTCACCTGAGATTTTTCCTTTCAATATATCCGTGAATGTGGCAACTATTTATAAATTTTCCTCAGGCATTTTATTTTATAAAAACATTAGAATTAATATATTATCTTAAAGGCTCTTATGATGTTTCTCAAGACTTAGCATAATCGCTATCCGCAAGTCTCACCTGTATAAAGAATTGTGTACTAATTTCAATGATTCTCTTTAAATTTTCATCAATTACTTGTTTTGTTTTACTAAATAAATGTTAGACTTCCATACCGTCTATAATATTGTACGAATGGTTGTATTACGTAACAGCCAAAACGTCCGTCACGCAGGGGCTGCGTAAACTAAGCATATTTCTCTCGTGAAGATTAGTAATAGATAAATCTACACAACACCACCATGAATAAAAAAAATCCGTCACGCAGGAGCAGCGTAAACTAAGCAGATTTCCCTCGTGAAATTTAGTAATAGATAAATCTACATACTTCTATCACAACAACACCGTGAATAAATACAAACGGAAATAAGAAATGTTTCATCCAATTTCAATAACCTGCCGACAGGAAGCTTTAGGTTAGAAATGTAAACAAGCGGGTCTGCCCCCCTCACACCGGAAAGAAAAACAATTACTGAAATATATCTGAACATAACACATTAATTTTATTGAGAACTATTTACTATACCCAGTACTGTAATTAATAATGAGTCAGAATAATTGTTACCTCAATAAATAAAATTTTAGTAGTCCAAAACTTTAAGATGGGGGGGGGGAGTCATCAGGGCATATTTGCATGTATCTCGTATAATAAAGGTCTCGTGAATACAATTTTTGGTATTTAAACTTCCAATAATGTGATTTATTATGTAGCAGAGTATTGTTTACGTAACATGAGTAGAAGTGGCGGTTTGCTGAAAACTGAAAAATGCAAATATCTCGGTTAATATTCAAAATAGAGAATAAACGTATATGTAAATATGTATAGTAAATTTAATTTGCAATAAGATTGGTTATATACAATTTTTCGATCCGATGCATAATAACGGAGATATTTAGAATTTTCAAAAATCCCCCCTCTAAACCCCCCTCCCTTTGGTCCGATTTCAGCCATTAACGAACTTGATCTGTCTTTTTACATAAAACGGTTAAATATAGAATTTAGTAACGATCAAACAAAAATTGCGACCACTAGAGCGTTAACAGACATATATATATATATATATATATATATATATATATATATATATATATTATATATATATTAGCTAAGGTACCCGGCTTCGCCCGGGAATTCATTTGAGGCTGAATGAAGATGGTATATTTTTGGCAAGGCTTTACTTTCCACAATATTTTTTTATTTCCCTGTCCCAGTGTGTAGAATTTATACCCGTCGTTACTGTGGATTTGTTAATAATAAAATTATTTGTTATTTAAGACTTCACTGTCCTCAATATTTTTATATTTCCCGTCCTCTGTGTATGTAGTTTTTTTTATAACGTAATGGACCATATAATTCATAATCCTAGAAACTATTCTATCTTCCAAACCACGTATGAATAAGTTCCTTTCCCTTCATGCGGTACAATGTCCAACGGTGACAGCTGTTTTAGGTACGTCATAGCCGCTATTAAAATACTCTTTCATAAGTCTCGATTGTAAACTGTGTATACATTTTGGTTTTCATTCAAGTATATCATAATACATTAACGGAGCAGAGTTAATAAATACCAGAAATACCTGGGTGCACCTCCCTAGCGTTCATTCTTGTAAATTATTTATTTATGATAATTAAAGAAATTCACATTCCTGAGAATAATAATACATTGCTATAAGCATCAATTAACATGTAAACATAGACCAATATGAGGTCGGAAGCGAAGCGGCAGAACTGATAGGACAAAGGAAGTAGCTCGACACCTACATAGCCTCAGTGCTGCCAACCTGCAATGCATTTTGGATAGCTATCCTCTATTACATTCAAATATATTAAAAAATCATATTACATTCTAAAACTGTTTCAAATATTTTCCACGTTTTAATTAAATAATGTATTAAATACACTTAGAGAAGGGTTGGGGCAGTATACCTTCTTTGGTGCAAACTGTTACTGGCGTTATAAAATAACATAGTTTTGAATTATTAAGGATAAAATTTGAACATGGATTTGAATTAACTTATCCAGGTGAGATACCTGGGTAGTTCATATTGGAATGTATTGTTGAGCATATCAATATTTCTAAGCAAATTATACCTCATCAGGTATAATAGGCCATACCTTATAGGTCATACCTTATTTTACAAAAAAAAAAAAAAAATATAAAACAAAATTTACACTAATTAAAAAAGTAAAGAACTTATGTTATGTGCACGATTGCGGTAAAACAAATAGACGATGAAATATCGCGAATTTTTATTTCAGGCCTCCCTTATAACCCCCATTCCCCTTTGAACCTAAAATCTGTAGTATAGCTTATAATCATGGAAGAATTAATGCTAATTTACATAACGAGTGTTGTTAAGTTCGGTTCTACCGTTAGTCCCAAATAAAATAGTTGCACCCGATTTAGTTTTTAGCGTATATCTCGTTTATACTTTGTTATAAAACAAAAGTCTATATAACAAAAGTTACTCTAAATAACAAAATGAACAACTTTTGTTATGTGCATATTTGTTGAAAAAGCAATAGGAAACGAAATATCGCTATTTTTAATTTCAGGCCTCCCCTACAACCCCCACTCCTGCTCATCTCTAGAAATAATGGTACAGCAGGTAAAGAAACAAAATGCAGTTATGGTGTCTATGACATGTGAAACGAAAAGTTATCATGAAATTTCGCGAAAAAAATCAATGTACAGACAGAGGTTACAATTTTATATATATATATATATATATATATATATATATATATATATATATATATATATACTAGCTCAGATACCTGGCTTCGCCCGGGAATTCATTTGAGGCTGAATGGTGATGGTATTTTTTAGCAGGCTTTACATTGCACAATATTTTGACATTTACCCGTCCCAGTGCTTAGGATTGATATCCATCTTTGCCGTGGATTTGCTAATAATAGAATTATTTGTTCGATAAGGCTTCACAGTCTTCGATATTTTTATATTTCCCGTCTCTTATACATGTAAATATGGTGAATTTTTATTTCAGGCCTCCCTTTTAACCCCCCCTCCCGTTCGAACCTAAACATTTTAATATAATTTATAATCATGGAAGAATTTATCCTAATTGACATGCTGAGTTTTGTTAAGTTCGGTTCAGCCGTTAGTGCCCGCTAAAGTTTTAATGTATAACTCATTTATACTTAGGTATACGACAAAAGTGTATATAACAAAAGTTACTCCAAATAGCAAAATAAACAACTTTTGTTATGTTTATATTTGCGGAAAAACCAATAGAAAACGAAATATCGCTATTTTTAATTTCAGGCTTCCCATATAACCCCCACTCCTGTTCGTCTCAGAAAAAAATTAATATATATATATATATATATATATATATATATATATAAATAAAATTGTAACCTCTGTCTGTACATTGATTTTTTTCGCGAAATTTCACTATAACTTTTCATTTCACGTGCCATAGACACCATAACTGCATTTTATTCCTTTGGTGTCTGTTTGTTTGTATGTTTGTTTGTTTGTTTATTTGTTTGTTTGTTACGAACAGGAGTGGGGGTTATAGGGGAAGCCTGAAATTAAAAATAGCGATATTTCGTTTCCTATTAGTTTTTCGGCAATTATGCACATAACAAAAGTTGTTTATTTTGTTATATAGAGTAACTTTTGATATATAACTTTTTTTCGAATACCGAATTATAAACGAAATATACGCTAAAACCTATAGCGGAAGTGAACAATTTTATTTGGGACAAACGACCCAACCGAAATAAATAAAACTCGGTATGTGAATAAGTACTAACACCTTCCTTATAATAAGCCATACTAACATTTCTAGGGACGGGCAGGAGTGGGGGTTATATAGAAGGCCTGAAATTAAAAATAGCGATATTTCGTTTCCTATTGCTTTTTTAGCAAATATGTACATAACAAAAGTTGTTCATTTTGTTATTTAGAGTAACTTTTGTTATATGCATTTTTGCCGTATACGGGAGTGTAAATGAGTTATACGCTAAAAACTCTAGCGGGAGTCCACAATTTTATTTGACACAAAAGACTCAACCGAACTAAACCAAACTCGGTATGTGAATTAGCACTAACGTCTTCCTTATAATTAGCCATTCTAACATTTCTAGGGACGGGCAGGAGTGGGGGTTATAAGGAAGGCCTGAAATTAATAATATTGATATTTCGTTTCCTATTGCATTTTCGGCAAATATGCACATAACAAAAGTTGTTTATTAGAGAAAAAATTTTTTTTATACACTATTGTCGTATGCCGAAGTATAAAGGCGTTATACCCTAAAAATTATAGCGGGAGTCAACAATTTTATTTGGCACAAAAGACTCAACCGAACTAAATAAAACACTCAGTATGTGTATTAGCACTATCGCCTTCCTTATAACAAGCCATACTATTTCTAGGGACGGGCAGGAGTGGGGGTTATAAGAGAGGCCTGAAATTAAAAATAGTGATTTACTATTGGGGTTTCGTCAAAAATGCACATAACAAAAGTTGTTTATTTTGTTATTTAGAGAAATTTGCTCAACACTTCTTTTCAATATGAACTACCAGGTATTTCAAATGAAAAAATTGATTCAAATGTATGTCAATATTTTCTCATTAATAATTCAAATCTATGCATAATGCACAGGAAACGGGAAATATGACAATATGCAGGACAGTGAAGTCTCACATAAAAAAATAATTTTATTATTAACAAATCCACAGAAACGATGGTGTTAACCCTAAACACTGGGACGGGTAAATGTTAAAATATTGTGCAAAGTAAAGCCTTGCCAAAAATATACCATCACCATTCAGCCTTAAATGAATTCCCGAGCGAAGCCGGGTATCTGAGCTAGTGTATATATATATATATATATATATATATACTAGCAAAGGTACCCGGCTTCGCCCGGGAATTCATTTGAGGCTGAATGAAGATGGTATATTTTTGGCAAGGCTTTACTTTCCACAATATTTTTTTTATTTCCCTGTCTCAGTGTTTAGAATTTATACCCGTCGTTACTCTGGATTTGTTAATAATAAAATTATTTGTTATTTAAGACTTCATTGCCCTCAATATTTTTATATTTCCCGTCCTCTGTGTATGTAGTTTTTTTTTATAAAGTGATGGACCATATAATTCATAATCCTAGAATGTATTCTATCTTCCAAACCATGTATGAATAAGTTTCTTTCCCTTCATGCGGTACAATGTCCAACGGTGACAGCTGTTTTAGGTACGTCATAGCCTCTATTAAAACACTCTTTCATAAGTCTCGATTGTAAACTGTGTATTCATATTGGTTTTCAGTAAAGTATATCATAATACATTAACGGAGCAGAGTTAATAAATACCAGAAATACCTGAGTGCACCTCCCTAGCGTTTATTCTAGTAAATTATTTATTTATGATAATTAAAGAAATTCACATTCCTGAGAATAATAATGCATTGCTATAAGCATCAATTAACATGTAAACATAGACCAATATGAGGTCGGAAGCGGCAGAACTGATAGGACAAAGGAAGTAGCTCGACACTTACATAGCCTCAGTGCTGCCAACCTGCATGCATTTTGGATAGCTATCCTCTAATACATTCAAATATATTAAAAAATCATATTACATTATCTTCACAATTCTAAAACTGTTTCAAATATTTTTCACGTTTTAATTAAATAATGTATTAAATACACTTAGAGAAGGGTGGGGGCTGTATACCTTATTTGGTGCAAACTGTTACTGGCGTTAAAAAATAACATAGTTTTGAATTATTAAGGATAAAATTCTAACATGGATTTGAATTAACTTATCCAGGTGAGATACCTGGGTAGTTCATATTGGAATGTATTGTTGAGCATATCAATATTTCTAAGCAAATTACTTGCTTCATACCTTATTTTACAAAAAAAATTATTATAAAACAAAATTTACACTAATTAAAAAAGTAAACAACTTATGTTATGTGCACAATTGCCAAAAACCAAATAGACGATGACATATCGCGAATTTTTATTTCAGGCCTCCCGCATAACCCCCATTCCCCTTGGAACCTAAAATTTTTAGTATAGCTTATAATCATGGAAGAATTAATGCTAATTTACATACCGAGTGTTGTTAAGTTCGGTTCTACCGCTAGTGCCCAATAATATAGTTGCCCCCGCTTTAGTTTTTAGCGTATATCTCGTTTATACTTTGTTATAAAAGAAAAGTGTATATAACAAAAGTTACTCTAAATAACAAAATAAACAACTTTTGTTATGTTCATATTTGCCAAGAAACCAATACGAAACGAAATATCGCTATTTTTAATTTCTGGCATCCCTCATTACCCCCACTCTTGCCCGTCCCTAGAAATGTTGGTATGGCTTGTTATAATGAAAGCATTAGTGCTATTACATATGCCGAGTTTTATTTATTTCGGTTTGATCTTTTGTCCCAAATAAAATTGTTCACTTCCGCTATAGGTTTTAGCGTATATCTCGTTTATAATTCGGTATACGAAAAAAGTGTATATAACAAAAGTTACTCTAAATAACAAAATAAACAACTTTTGTTATGTTCATATTTACCGAAAAACTAATAGGAAACGAAATATCGCTATTTTTAATTTCTGGCTTCCCTTATAACCCCCACTCCTGTTCGTCTCAGAGTATTTCAATATAGCCTAAAGTCTAAGTTGGGTTAGTAGTAATATACATACCAAGTTTCATAAAATTCGGTTCAGCCGTTTATGCGTGAAAAGGTAACAAACAAACAAACAAATAAACAAACAAACAAACAAACAAACAAACAAACAAACAGACACCAAAGAAACAAAATGCAGTTATGGTGTCTATGACATGTGAAACGAAAAGTTATCGTGAAATTTCGGGAAAAAAATCAATGTACAGACAGAGGTTACAATTTTATATATATATAGATATATATATATATAATTTTGAACAGACCTCATTTTCGTCATCTCCTGGGTACGATCGATGGACATTAGAAGAAATTTTTCGAAAATCGCGTCATGAGTACGACCTCAATAGCTGATTTCCCTTAAGGGAAATCTGCTAAAAGTTTTGGTTATGACGGGAGTGATGATTATAAGGGAGGCCTGAAATAAAAAAAATCCGTCAAGCAGGGGCTGCGTAAACAAAGCTCATTTCCCACGTGAGGTTTTACAATAGAGAAATTTCAAGAGAGTCGAGCAGTTAAGGAAACGGCCAAACTAGCTTTTGGCGGGAAAGTCCCCCGTTCGTTAGCCGTTAAAATTTCATAAAAATTCAAATATCTCGGTTAATATTCAAGATAGAGAATAAATGTATATAACAATATTTATAGTAAATTTAATTTGCAATAAAATTAATTCTGTACAATGTTTCGATCCGACGTATAGTAACAGAGATATTTTGAATTTCCGAGAATCCTCCCCTCTAAACCCCCCCCCCTCCCACTGGTCCGATTTCAGCCGTTAACGAACTTGATCTTTCTTTTTACATAAAACGACTAAATATCGAGTTTGGTAACGATCAAACAAAAGTTGCGACCGCTAGAGCGGTAACAGACAAATATATAGATAGTTATATATATATATATATATATATATATATATATATATATATATATATATATATACATATATATATATATATATATACAATTTTGAACGGACCTCATTTTCGTCATCTCCTAGGTAGGATTGATGGAGATTTGAAGAAGGATTTTCAATTTTAAGAATCAATAAGAAGATTTAAGGGAAATCTGTTGCCCTAAAGGTTAATAATAATTAATTGCTCTTATTTCAGTACTTTTTACTGAATAAAAGGATTTTTGGAGTAATGTGTAAACCTTTTGAGGAACTCATTGAGAGCTTCTTGATGATGATAAGCAATTAAAGGTGTTATCAAGCAATAGGATAATTACTGTGTGAGTTAAGTAGCTAATCCTCTAAGCTATTGGGTTGACGTGGGGATAAGCAAGTTTTAGCTTATCATTGTCCCAGAGAAACTTTGCAAAGCCTTCAGAGCTGCTATTTAGGTCGTGACATGTCAAGGATACATTATATGTATTATTAGTATATATTGCCATAGTTAGCTGCGTAAAAACACTCCACGGAGGTTAAGTTGTTGTGAGTAATATATGTATAAAAACATCATACTAGGGGGAGATCAATAGTCAAAATGAAGTTTGGCGAATATTTCTTGTACGTTGTAATTTTGAGTCGAGTGTTTCCAAATGCAGTGATCTAAGAAGAAGAAAAAAGAAGTCCTCTCAGTCAGTGTCTCCCTAAGAAAGAATGAAAAAGTCCATATATGCGCCGACTCGCTGAGTGCCCTATTGAGTATTAAAGATATATTTACGAATAATACAGAAGTACAAAAAATACATAATTATATACAAATGCTCCGAGAGTTAAAAAGGGTCGTCTCCTTCATGTGGATTCCAAGCCACGTAGAATAGATGGAAATGAAGAAGCAGATGTAGCAGCCAGAGAACCACACCAACTCAACTCCATCACCCCAACAACAATTGCATCTACAGATGAACCATTCAAAGAAGATATTGATAAAAATTGGAAACATATGTGGAACGAAACCCAGAACAATAAACTAAAAACTATTAAAATCTCCACCCGTCTAAGGAAATATTCGACAAGAGACAACAGAAGAGATGAAGTAGTACTAGGAAGACTCCGAATAGGCTACACGATTTACAAATGGTTATCTTATGACAGACGAGCAACCCACGATATGTGGGAAGTGAAATACAGATTTAACTAACTACCATATATTAATGTCATACGTATACAAATGTTCCAAAACGAATGCATTATTTCCAATAATATAGCAGTTGTTCTTAGGGATGACCCTAAAGAGTTAAATAAATTATTAATTAAAATATTTGTTGTATCCTCGTTTAAATTGTTAAACTCTAAAAAGCGATATAAATGACGATGTATCAATTCACATAAAAACAGTATACTCTCAAATAGCAGGTACTTATCCAAAACGAGGGTTATAGATAATACCGGGAGATGATAACCTAGTGGTTTTTCTCCCTAAAACCTTAAGAAACAACAACAACTTTGTAATTTTAGCAGATTTCTGTTAAGGGAAATCTGTGGTTGTACATATTTTCGAATAATTTTATCAAACTCCCACCTAGTCATGATGAAAAACTGGTCCATTAAAATATACGTTAAGCTGCAATTTGCACAATGGCCTGCCACCCAGTATGATATTAGCAGATTTCCCTTGAGGGAAATCAGCTATTGAGGTCGTACCCATGACGCGATTTTTGACATTTTTCTTCAAATGCCCATCGATCCTACCCAGGAGATGAAGAAAATGGGGTCTTTTCAAAACAGTATATGTATATATATATACATATATGTATATATATATATATATATATATATATATATATATATATATATATATATATATATATGTGTGTGTGTGTGTGTGTGTGTGTGTGTGTGTGTGTGTGTGTGTGTATATATTTGTCTGTGAACGCTCTAGCGGTCGCAATTTTTGCCTGATCGTTACCAAACTCGGTATTTAATCGTTTTATGTAAAAATAAAGATCAAGTTTGGTAACGGCTGAAATCGGACGAGTGAGGGGAGGGGTTTAGAGGAGGGGAATTTCGAAAATTCAAAATATCTCCGTTACTATACGTCGGATCGAAAAATTGTATAGAACCAATCTTATTGCAAATTAGATTTACTATAACTATTGTTATACACATTTATTCTCTATCTTGAATATTAACCCAGATATTTGCATTATTATTAAGTGTAACGGACGAGCTATGATCGTTTCTAATCGTTCCCGCCGAAAGCTAGTTCGGCCGTTTCCGTAACTGTTCGGCACTCGTATGGAGATTTCTCTATTGTATAACTTTACGTGGGAAATCTGTTTAGTTTAAGCAGAAAGAAAGTAAATATACATACTGGTAACACTAACACAACCATGAATATTAATTGAATAAATACAAATTTAAATGAGAAATGATTCATTCAATTTACATTTTTATAACCTCTATAACCGGAAGCCTCTGAATTGTAAACAAACAGGTCAGCCAACCACTCACATCTGAATATATAGATAGAAATATTCTTGATCGGTAATCAATTACTGAAATATATCTGAATATAATATATTAATTTTATTGAAAACTAAAGGGGGAACCAACAGAACGTATTTGCATGTATCTCATCTAGAAAAGATTAGTTGAACACAATATTTGGTATTTGGGCTTCAATTAAGACGGTTCATGATATATTAGCTTATTATTAACGTTCGGTGAAAGTGGGGGGGGGGGGGTTGCTGAAGTCTGAAATCTAAAAAAGGCTCTAATCAGGGCTAATATTGAAGATTAAGAAAACATGTATTATAAAAAAAATTATAGAACATTAAATTTGCAATCTTATTGGACCCATACAATTTTTCGATATGACGTATATTAAAGGAGATATTTTGAATTTTCCAAAATTTCGCTACCCACTGCTCCTGCCGATAACGAACTAGATCTTTATATTTACATGAAACATTTAAATATTGTGTTTGGTAACGATCAAACACATAATTTGCGACCGCTAGAGCCTTAACAGACAAATATATATATATATATATATATATATATATATATATATATATATATATATATATAATAAAGTATGTTTATTTTGTAATTTGAAATAGTTTACAAGTTAAATATACAATTAAATTATCACAATAATATCTTTTCTTATACTATAAATAACATACATAAACATGGACTCACAAGTCCTTCTGTTGAGTTCGGCCATTATTTACTAATATATATATATATATATATATATATATATATATATATATATATATATATATATATATATATATGGGGCTCTGGTTGGCCGAGCGAGTTAAGGCGTGGTAAACCTAGAGTGGCGGGTTCGATTCCCGCCCAGGGCAGTAGAAATTTATTTAGTGACGGGCTCATTAACTATACCTACTCCTTAGGCCCGCCCTGGCCAGAAAAGGGTGGTAACCTGTAGATAACACGTCCCGATTAGCCATAGTAGCATACAGTGGACTTAAATAATAATTTAAGAATATATATATATATATATATATATATATATATATACAATTTTAAACTGGCCCCATTTTCGTTGTCTCCCGTTATCCGATGGACATTTGAGGAAATTTTTAATATTTACATTTTTACTAATTTTCCTAATATTTTGCAACTGAACTATTCTATTGATTTGTGGGCTATGACGTTACGAATGTTTAATGTATTCACATTCTAGCTTATTGATAATGGGATTTAACATGAAGCCTTTTACGCTTTCTTGACATTTTCAACCTTAGGTCAGGCCTTATATACAACTCACCAATGCTGGAAATATTCCTAGATCCTGGCCACTTTGCTATGGACTAGACTGCCTTTGACAAGGCCCTTGCTAGGCAACCTTTGGACAGTGTAGTGCTTTGAGTGTACCCAAGGAATTCCAAGCAGTTATAAAGCGAGCCTTTTCTTCACACTTCTATAAACATACAAAGTACACCCCTTCAACCTCCGCACGGTGACAGCACTATTCGTACACTCTGAAACATTTTCATGTAGTCCCAGGCTTTTGATTTCTCGCAATCCCACTTTAAGGTCAGCTTGACAACCTAGTGAATAGTTGGTCTTACAGAAGTGGAGTAACAATGCTCCTTCGTACAATTTAAAAGTGTATTGCTATTTTTTTTCATTTTGATATTCAAAGCAATCAATTTTGTTTCTGCTGATTAAAATAAAAAAGTAAAAAATACCTCGCTTAACACTTGAGTTACGAAGAAATGTATAGATGAACAAGATTGGTTCATTAATATTTTGCTATACCTTTCATGTTAAGAGATATCTCTAGAATATGCTGGATGGTAGAGGAACCAATTGATAAGGATCAATAACAACAACTGCCGGGTGACCTATTTATACCTGGGTGTCGCCCGGCAGTTGTTGTCTGGCTACACAGCTATAATCAGCAAGCACTGACGATGGAGCGCTGACTCCGAAAGTGCACATTGCATAATATTAAAAACAACAGTAGAGAACAAGGCCTGTTTATTGATCCTTATCGTATAATGAGAGATATTTTGAATTTTCAAAATCCCCTCGCCTGTAAACCACCCCATTCCACCCCCGATTCCAGTTATTAACTAATATGATCTTTAGTGTGTGTGGATATAAAACTTGAATATTGTGTATGGTAAAGAAGAAATAAATATTTTCAATTCTCGTTCAAACAATTATAACATTTGGACTTCGTATTTTGATGTATCTCATGCAGTAAACGTTCAATGGAAACAATATTTGGTATTTATTAAGATTGGATTAATGTGGTTCATGATATAACAGCTTATTAGTAATGTGATATGAGTCGGCGTGCAGGTTTACTAAAGTCTGAAAACTAAACAATGCAAATATCTCCGTTAATAATTAAAGATAGAGAATAAATGTATATATCAATATTTACAATACATTATATTTGCAATAAGATTGGTTCTATACAACTGTTAGATTCGATGCATAATAACGGAAATATTTTGAACTTTCGACATTCCCTCCCCTATCCTCCCCCTCAATTGGTTCGATTTCAGCATTTAACGAACCTTGACCTTTAGATGTGCATGAAATGCTTTTATATCGAGTTTCGATACGATCAAACAAAATTCCGATCGCTAGAGCAGCAACAGACAAGTGTAAATGTATAAACCCTACGCAGGAGATGACGAAAATGTCTATATATATAGTTTTAATGGACCTCATTTTCGTCATCTCCTGCGTAGGATCGAGAGCCATTTGAAATTGTTTTTCGAAAACAAAGATCGTTTATGACTGAAATCGGACCAATTAAAGGGAGGGGGTTTAGAAGGGAAATTTTGAAAATTTGAAATGTCTCTGTGGTTATACGTCGGATCGAAAAAGGTCACAGGATCAATCTTATTTCAAATTAAATGTTCAAAATCCGTTGACCTTAATGTCACATGTTAATCTCACTAGATTGGTGAGAGAATGTAAAAATTTTGTATGATCACGTCATCAATTAAGAGTATGGAGGTTTCATAATTCAAGTAGCAAAAAATTCATTAGAAATCCTATAATCAATGTTAGGACTACATCTTATTCAAATATGAACATATGGGGTGGAGGTCATTATGTAGACAAAAACTCGGTTCTCTCCTTCAACATGTTAATATGTTAAGTAGTGTAATCTCTTGAAGAGGCTTCTCAGGAAGTGAAACACATATTTTGAACAAGAGAAGTGAGTATTTGTCTAAAAAATGACATTCTACAAAAACTTTCATATTTGGATTATAAATTATTTTGATTAGAAAATATTCGTCCATATTCATTATCACTAACATTTGTAACGTTTTGCCACTTTTTCTAGTCGATATTCATAAATTAATTTTAAAGATATAATTTGAGGACTAGGCGATCCATCCTGTAGACCCGAAGACCAGATAGTCCTGAAAAAGCGGTCCTTTGTCATTGATTGAGGAGTCTCTTTCCAAAGATCTCTATTTTCTTATAAGATTTGCCCCTCACAGCTCTCCTTCCAGCTTAACTATTTACTAATACCCTTGTTTTTATACTCTTAATTAAGACTAAAGTCACTTCTTTTTTTCTCAAAGTTTATCGACTTCCGATGCCAAATAGCTTTTCCCTGTTCTTTGATCAACACTAACATCTAATTTACGATGTTAGCGTACAACAGTACCACCAATTACAACTGCTATAGTTTATTAAACGACACAGTCGTTTAAATGACATATTATACGCCATTTATATTAATCAACGAAACATCAAGCGAGAATAATTGACGATTTCAACATTATATGGGAAGAAGATTAATTTATTTAGTATTATCGCTCCTTATTTAGTTTTAGCTTATTCACAGAGTATTAGTCCGAATTTAGCAGACTCTCTTTAAAGTAATAATTATAGTAAATATCCAAGTACCGACAGTAATACAAATTGTGAGAGCAAACAGTTTATTATGAGAAGGAAGAATTTCTTATCAAAAGAATCTGACAGTTGGTTTCTAGACTATTCGTATTATTAATTTTGTTGCAGGCATGTTTTCAAATATGGAATAACTATTGAAACACAATGTGCAATATATATATATATATATATATATATATATATATATATATATATATATATTATAAAGTAGTTTTACAGTCCTGAAGAAGAGAAATTAAAATTCTTGAAATATTGACATAGACAAAAACTTCTTACACCAACATTGAGCGCAGACAACAGTGATACCATATACATATATATATATATATATATATATATATATATATATATATTTCTATTTCTATCTTTTACCGCTCTAGCGGTCGCAATTTTTGTTTGATCCTTACTAAAATCGATATTCACAAGTGTAATGTAGAATTAAAGATCAAGTTCGTTAACGACTGAAATCGGGCTAGTGGGAAGGGGAATATAGAAGGAGAGAGACAATTTCGAAAATTCCAAATATCTCCGTTATTATAAATCGGATCGAAAAATTGTATAAACACAATTCTATTTCTAATACACTGTTTTATAAATACTGTTATGTACGCGTTTTTCACTGTCTTCTTTATTAGTCGAGATAATTGCGTTGTTTTTTGGGGGGTTTTTTTGCCTTCAGTATACTCTTACTCCTACTCATGGTTTATTTGAAGACTAAATACCAAATATTGTTCTCATTGAAACTTTACGTTTTGAGATAAATGCTAATGCGTGACGCACGTGGGAAATTTTCTTAGTTAACGCAGTCTCAGTGACAGAATTTTTTTACTTTTATTATTCCGTTTACATATATTTCTGACGCTAATAAAGGCAGACTATTTGCAGATTATCTATATTTCCTGTGACCAAGGTGGGGTATTCTATTTGTGTATACTTTTAATTTATCGAAATACATTTAGTATTTGGATGCATCAATAAATAATTATAGAGTCAGCAAATTAAGAACAAATAGAAATCTATGACCTATATATCTTATATATCTATAAGAATGAAATTGTAAAATCTATGACCCAACCCACCCATTATTTCATTCACCCACTTACTTCCTCACTCATAGTCATCAAATCATTCAGGGGGAGACCAGAATTTCCTTTAGCATATATGAATAAATCATAAATGTTCAAAATAGACCTTAATTAAACCTTCAACGTTTTTGAAAAACCTAGAAGCCTACCCTGCGTCCTAGAAATTAAGCAGAGGTCCTTTACCTTAATGCCAGCTAACCGATGTAAGCAGGCAGGAACTTGAGAGGGGACACTTCTACTTTAATATTTATATTCTTCTTCCTACTTAAAAGCATCTAAGTTTTACTCCTACATCTATTATTTAAGAGTTTATCGGCCCGGCACACATTCCTTATTTTTGCCGATACCAAGTACTTAAATACGCGTCACGTGTCTTCAGAATGTTCTACGATACTCTACAGAATAGCCAGAATACTCGAACTCACTTTAGTATAGAAATGTTGTTTCATCTTCAATGAAACATACGAAAGAAACCACCCGTATCTCAAACAATTATCTACCTTTCAAGAGGCCCCCGCATGGTGCTACCATCTCTGTGTCAGTCCTGGGAAGTACCAAGCACCAGCTGTTAGCATTGAACAAAAACAGTAGAAGAAAAAAAAAAAAAGAGAAAATCAGTCAGTCTACTTTTCTTGAGAGAGCACACTCGTTCATAAAAGAAGTATTTTTTTATTGTTAATATGCCTCAACAACATGGCTAATTAACTAGCATTCAAGCCAAGGCGGGTTGTAACGGAGAGGATATGGATGGAGAGAGAAATGGAAGAAATAAGGAGAAAAGGGGGAATGAATAACCATCAGAATGAAAACCACCCACAAGGAAGCCAGGCACAATAACCCAACATATCTACAGCATCATACCCATTCAATATTTTAACCTTTAATCTATATATTCCTTGTATATTATATGTATTATCAAGCAACATTTTTCAATAGTCTTATTCGTCCTATCACATATAACCACATTTATACAGTCCACCCTCATAAATTCCAGCATTTGCATAAACCCCTCAGTGAGATGGTAATATTCATTACCAAATGAATTACCCAATCACATATTACAAATGTGCTTGTCTATAGGAAGCTACACCCAAAAAGCAGTTGAGGAACAAAGTGTAGATATATGTACATTGAAGAACGTGTGTTTTCAGGTATCCCAATCACTAAAATTCTTATGGTATTGCTTGTATGAAAAGTATCTGATTATTCAACGGAAAATCGGTAAACTAAAGTGAATAAATGTTGTTCGCAGACCAACAAGATAGATCTACAAGACATAAAGTAATAATTTCTGTTTCCGAGAATATCGAAAAGGGAATATATATCCCTTAGGCGACCTCACCTCGCCACATTTAACTGGTTGCGATTTCCTACTATTGGGACACCTGTGAGCAGACGTTTTTCAATCAGATCCACCCATAACCACTGAAGCTCTCAAATAACGAATTGTGGATAAGACTGGTGAATTCCTGTCAACATGATTCTAGAGGTCAGTCGAAACTTCAAGCCAGGCTACAAGAATGCCTTAACAGCAATGTGGGTCATTTGTAGTTTTTAGAAAATAATATTTTTTCGTGTTATAAGTATTTATTTTCCGTACTGTATCCGTAATGGCTATTATTTTACATTAAAATACTTGGTAAGAAAATATTAAAAACGGTTTTTTTTCGAGAAACAATTAATTTCTTTAATCTTCCCGTTTCAATGGTCGACCATGTAATAGGTCAAATGAATATATTTATATATATATATATATATATATATATATATATATATATTATAATGAAAGGTTTATTTATTTTCATTAATATTTAAATTTAAACTATGTACCGGCTACTTCTCCGGGTCTTATATTGCACGGCAAGCATTTTTGTTTCCACCATCTCTGCTATAAGAGCTAATTTATCTATTTAATCCGAGATATAGCACATTTAGGCTAGCTAATTAAAGAAACACTTACGCTCTTGTTGCATCTTGGGAGTCGACTGCCATTCCCTTCCTCGGAGATTGCCCTTTGGACTCATAGGGGTCCGCTCTCGTCCCTTGACAGGTGCTGCTACCTCGTTTCAAGCCGAGTACTAGTCACTCGGATCTCATAGATATAGAGACAACGGGGTAGCTCTCAGGTTCGACCGTTACAATATATATATATATATATATATATATATATATATTATATATATATATATATATAGATTCTATAGAATGTCGGGGTCAGGTTAGCCGTGTGAGTTAAAGCGTTTGCCTTAATCTCACGTGGACCATCTAGAGAGATGATTTCGGTTCCCGCCTGTGCAGAAGGAATTTATTTAGCGGTCAACTCGTCCAATAAAAGTCCGTCACGCAGGGGCTGCGTAAACTAAGCAGATTTCCCACGTGAACTTATACAGTAGATAAATCTGCCCAATAATAACTGTAGTAGTAAGGTATCTAAACCTATTCAAGAGGTACGAATAGTTACGGAAACTGCCGTCAGAGCTCTCGGAGGAACGTCCCGAACATAGGCGACTCCTGCCGACCACACACACAATACAAATGCAAATATCTCGGTTAATATTCAAGATACAGAATAAATGTATAGAACAATATTTATAGTAAATTTAATTTGCAATAAGATTTATTCTATACAATGTTTCGATCCGACGCATAATAACGGAGATATTTTGAATTTTCAAATATCCCTCCTCTAAACCCTCCCCCCTTTCTCAGGTCCGATTTCAGCCATTAACGAACTTGATCTTTCTTTTTACAAAAAACGATTAAATTCCGAGTTTGGTAACGATCAGACAAAAATTGCGACCGCTAGAGCGTTAAAAGACAAATATATAAATTAATTAATGAATGTCCTTTATAGAATCGTAATTGTAATATAATCGGGTTTTGATGCACATACTTTTAGTAATGTAGAGTTTTTCTCAGAAATGTGAATTTTTTTAAGTCTCATAAATATATAATTTAAAAGAATGATCGTTGGAGAGGTACACTCAGTTATTTCTGGAATTTATTAACTCAGCACCGTTAATATATGTTATACTTTACTGAACATGCTATGTACCATTAAGAATATACAGTTCACTTTCCAAACATACAAAAGAGTATTTTTAATAGTGGTTATTAACTTTATTAAACAGCTGTCATCGTTGTGCTTTGGACCACTTTTGAGGAAATGAACGTTTATTCATAGATGGTTCCGAATGCAGAATTCTTTCTATGATTATGAATAATATGGCTAATACGATAATCTATGATTATGTTATATATAAAAATATTTCATGCACAGGAAACGGGTAATATAAAAATATTGTGATCTTGTAGGTTTAAATATATACTTTTATTATTAACATACCCCCTGCACGCCAGACTTGTGTGTAAATCCAAAGCATTGAGACGGGAAAATGTAAAAATATTGTACAAATTATAGCCAAAAAAAATACCATCATCATTCAACCTCAAATGATTTCCCGTGATGATGACGAGCGAAGCTGGTTGTACCTTAGCTAGTAATAATATAAAATGTCATTACTTTTATTGATGTTTGGTGTCAATTATTATTTACTTGTTATAACAGAGTATTATACTCATTGCAATCACGAAACTCGTAGTAGCTATCTCATTGATTGCCAAAACTTACATAATCTTCAAATGGTATATTCATAACGGAAAAGGAAAATGGCTTCAATTTCAGTGGAATGTATCTCTGGATTCTGAATCTTGGAAAATGTTTTGTATTTGAGTCTACAATTCTTTCGTATTCATCCAGATCTGTGGCTCGTATTTGTTGGAGTATTCAACCAACCTCTCTTGAAAACTTTCGGCTTTCCCTTTTATCTCACGAGCATTGATTTTCATTACAGTTTTCCAAGTTACATTCAACCATACTTTCGCAAGTTTTAATTTCCCCGCCAAGTATCCCACAAAGTTTATTTGAGGGTTGTCTAAACAGGAAGAGTTGAACTTAACAATTTGTTGTTACCCTCTTCCGCGTGAACTTTTTCTATTTGGTGCCCCGCAGTATTTCATCCATCCATTCAGAGTGATTTATATCGCCGAATATTAAAAAAGTAAAGACAAATGAAAAAACAGAAAATGAGTAGTGAAGTTCACAAAGAAGAAAGCATCGGATTATTTTTAACAGTTACCAGCCTTCATATTATCAACCCATTTCCTTTTGTTCCGATTAAGATGGTTAATTCCCGCTAAATGAAACTAACTTGTTGATTTTTATTATAGGATTAATTAAGGTTACGCAAGGGCAGCGTAAACTTACCATATTTCCGCCATGCGTTCTTAATTTCTTCTCAAATAAGAATCCTAAGCCAAATATACCGCGATACCGTTAGTTGAAATCAAAAATGGATGAGTAGGGCGAATGGGGACTCACCTAAAGGCCAGAACGGAAAAAATACATGTAGTTTGGATAATATTCGAGTTAGTTATAGTTTGTTCATTAACTCAATGATGGCGGGGAATTACAACTTCATCCATTTATATCACATAATAAACGTCCAATGAAATAGACACGTAGTATTTAATTTAAAACTAAGTGGTTTCGTGATAAATCGTTAGTTTGAGATCAGTTTGAGTGGAGTATAAAAAAAATAAATAAATAAAATGCCAAAATTGATATTTTCTTGTTCGTAATTCAAATTTACTCCATATTTATTGTAAACATAGCGTAAATGGTTGTATCAAATGGGTTTTTAAGGTGCGTTAATTGCTGGAGAAGTACAAAATAAGTAGTTTATCCGTATTTCAAATATTTACATTTTCTTCAAGAACCTTTTTGAGCTTCTTGGGCTAAAGTGCAGTTTAATCCCCCCCCCACTCTACGCCGCCATCTTGTTTCGATATAATCCCCGCCCTCGCTTAAAACCACCGATGGCGTATTTTGGAAATTTTAAAGTGTTAAAAAAGATAAAGTTAGAAAAACAAAATGGCCGCCGTCGTCATCGTGCGCCACCAAGGGGGGACTAAAATACACTTTCACCACCTTCTTGTAATTGTCTAGAGACTGAAAATGTATCAAACCTCAGTCAAGTCAGGGGTTACAGAATCATAATGATATATAACATTAACTATAAGCCAACTTGATCTATAATTTATTTGCAAAGTTAATATACCGAGTATGGCACATAATGATCTAAGACAAATCTCTGTCATTAGAGCATTAAAATTTGGCCATAATTTATTGCTCCAGTACACTTTTGAACTGAAACCTTTTCAAATGAATTTTTTCCATTAATTCTAAATTGTATGTTTATGTAACATATGTTATAATGGAAAAAAGTGTATATACTATTATTATTTAGGATAAGTAAGTATATTGCCCGCTTTAAAAAATGTACAATAATTATTAATTATAGGTCAAATATAAAGGCAGTTAAAAATATTAAGCCAGTAGTAAAAAGTAAATAGGTACAACGTAACTCGTGTTCCTAGCACACATCTTTTAGTAGATATAAATAAATAAAAATGTATTTATAGATTTAGTTAAGAAATAATTGCATAGAAAATTAGTAAATTTAATACCCTTAGTATATGGCAAGAGTGGTATTTACAATATATTAGTTGATATTATTTAAAACATAGAGTAAAACAGGGACTTGTAAACAGCATTATACTACTATAAAGGGCATAATAACCTAGTTGTTGATTGCCCATTTCATATTAATCCTAATCCATCAATTCTTATGAATACCATTTACTACTTAATATAATTATAAGTCACTTATTCATAGTTATTATAATTAAATTAATTAAGTCATTTGATGAATACAAGCAATAAAAATAATGTTTGTGGATAGAAAATTCGCATCGATGAGATTTAAGAATCATTTATTGCTACATCGTCATTTTTAATAAAGTTTTCTTCATGTGCATAAGCACTGGTATTTAGGTCTACACTTAATTGGTAAAAACAAGCAGGCCCAACGCAAAAGGCTAGTTTATAAATTATTAAGCTATGATAATTAAAGTAGTAAGTTCGTCTGGAAAACTTAATGTATACTAATGAGGCCCTCATTACTTTGGCCTAGAAAAAAATCTAGACAAAGAGTAATTAAAGCTGGAATTTTCTGAGGGATAATTTTATTATCATCGTCATACGCCATGTTAGTACTCACAACGCGTTACTCTTACAATATTTCTCTGGCACCTCTTTTCTTTATACACGGCTAGGGCTGAAAATATTTATAATACTCAAGAGATTTTCTCGAAGTTTTCCAAGTCTCTATAAAGTGTTTTATTCAGGTAAATGTTTTCTGGTAACCAATTTTTATCAATTTCCCACCATGGAACAGGAAATGTTGAACTACGTGTTCTTATTGCATTCAAAGGTGATAGTTTGCAATTTTCTAAATTTGCTTCAAGGAGGAAACGGATATTCGGTGTTTGGAAGAGAAAAACATGAACAAGCCATGACGGGATTTGGCATTTGTGGTTAATAAAGATGATGATCAGCTGTAAGACCAATTCAAAAAGCCGATGATTATTTATTAAATAACGGAGGAAAGGTACTGAATGGTCATGTTGAATGTTTGCCTCAAGAGAGGTAGCCCAAATTAAATTGGAAAATATATATTACACATATATGCACACATTATTCATCCAGGAGTTAAAAGACTTCGATATTTGGTGTATGTAAAATGTATCGATACAACAGAGTTACGATACATCGGAAAAAGAGAAATCTGGGTGAAAGTGTAGTTTAGTCCCCCCCCCTCGGTGACGCACTTTTCAAAATGACGACCCCGGCCATTTTGTTTTTCTAACTTTATCTTTTTTAACACTTTAGACTTTAGTGACCGCATTCAAAAATTTCCAAAATAGGCGATCGGTGGTTTTAACCGAGGGTGGAGATTTTAATTTTAACTTAATTTTTTTTTTTAATTTACCTAATTTGTTGGATCCTTAAACAGTGACCAAACAAGTTGGCGTACGGGGGGGGGGGACTAAACTACAATTTAGTCGAAATGCTATCACCATTTAGAAATCGTTTTACTCTCTATCTCTTACCCCAGAATAAAAATTAATTTAATGTTTTCTTGTAAACAGAAGTACTCTGATATTCAAAATCACTTATTAATCAACACTTTCAAATCATTGGTTTTTTTCCGTTGTAGAATTTTCAAAATAACTCCTCCTTCAAGCCCAAGTTTTCATACATTTAATAACTACCCTCAATTGAACAACCCAGGAAATTAACAAATAAGAATATAACAGCTGAAAGTCAATGGTAGAAAACACTCATCTTCTCTTCAATTTATATATTAATCCTCTTTACTTGTTTCACTTCATATAAAGCTTCTTCAGGAGATTTACATCACTACCTGGCATATACTTACACTAATTCCCATTCTGTGTGTCACGCCAATTCTAAACAAAAATGGTTGTCTTTAGAAAACAGCTGACTACAGAAAGTAGCTGATGTAGTATTGATTATTTTGTTCATATATGGATCTGTTCTCAGAAGAAATACAGTCAAACAAAGGCAATAAAATGTTCTTACATTCCCTCAAATGTAGCTTTTTTGAAATAATTCAGTTACATAATAAAACAATATAAAATATAATATATATTTATTTAGGAGCTTTCATAACGTGGCAATATTGCTTAGATAACAAATAGAGAGAGAAAAATATATAAACATGAACGTCAATAAACAAGGACATTAAAAATAATAGAAAAAACCAAAAACCATCAAAAATAATAATAAACATATAATACATGAATGAAAATAACAAGACATCCCGACGACAGTAACAAGAAAAAAAATTTGAATAATAACATTAAGGGAAAAGATTAGATCTTGCAGCAAAAAAGAACTAATGTGTAATTGAATATGAAACAAGAAAGCAGGAACCAAAAAATAGAAATTAACAACAACTAGAAAATATTAAGTTAATAAATAACTTATCTTAAATGTATAAATAAATGATTATTTTTAAAAATAGTAAGGAATAAATTTGATAATAAGAAAATATCAATAATAGAAAATACTTAAATCTAATGTTTCGTTTTCGTTTTTGTTTATTTTGTTTCTAGTTTATTTGTTGATTCGTGTTTTTTGTCTCTTTGGTTGCGTTTGGTTATTTAGTTGCGTTTTGTTATTTGGTTCCGTTCTTAGTTAGTTCTGTTCTAATTTTATTGTTTAATTTTTTTCTGTTAATGTTTTCATTCTTTATTTTGTTTATATTTATTGTTTCTTTTTTATAAAAAATATCGCCTCGTAGCGAACGCTCCACAATAAATAAACAAAATACTTTGTGCATACTGATTAAAGTAATGAATTATTCAAGAATTCCATCTAAAAGCTTTAAAATATTTTTTATATTATAATTATTATTTATATTATTTAAATATAACTTGATCTTTTCACATAAAATAATTATATATGAAGTTTGGCAACGATAAGGTCAACAATTTCGACTGCTAGAGCGGTAACAGACAAATATATATATAATTTTGAACGGACCTCATTTTCGTTGTCTACTAGGTTGGATCGATAGACATTTGAAAAAAAAACTTTCAGAAATGGCGTCATGAGTACAACTAACAATCAACTATTGATGATTCCCCTTAAGGAAAATTTGCTAAAAAGTAAAACACAATTTTTAAGTTCCAATTAATCTATTTCTATTAGTGTTGTTCAGAACATCAATATACACTGACAGCAAAATATTAAATAAATACCATGCTAACAAAAGCCGAGTTATATTGATCTTGGGCTTAGGTTTTAACCCCAAATATGGCAAAGTTAAAAGGCGACAGGGCATTATGCAGGCTGATAACTTGACAGATTTTGTCCGCAGGATTATGGATATTAACGTTGGCAAGGGGATTTAAACGCGGATGCGCCCTCGTATATAAAATCCGGCATTAACGTCCGATGGATTCAAATCAATCACGTTTATCAATCCTCGGGCTGGCCAAGTGATAAATCCACAGGCAGGTTTAGCGCCATTTTGACTAACGGCATGAACACTGGTCCTGATAATTTACGAATGTATTTCCGTAATCCAACCGATTAGTTCCGAATCTGGATTACATTTCTATTGTATATTGCTACCTCTCCTAGCATGTTCAGTTAAATGAACTTTGATGACAGATTTAGACAAAAAAATTCAACAAATATCTCACATATTTATGGAATAAAAAAAAAGTTTAGAATTAAATTTATGAATTAAAAACGTCAGTCACGCATGTAGTTCGTAAACAAAGCAGAATTCCCAAATGTGTCAATGATACGCAGATAAGGCCATCTCATATCAACTTTTAGCAGATTTCCATTAATGAAAATCAACTATTGTGGTCGTACTCATGACGCGATTTTTAAAACATTTCTTCAAATGTCCACCGATCCTACCCTCGAGATGACGAAAATGAGGTCCGTTCAGAATTATATATATATGTATGTGTGTGTATATATATAGCGGCAGTTTTTCATCGTTACCAAACTCGATATTTCATCGTTTCATGTAACACAAAAGTTCAAGCTCAATAATTGCTGAAATCGGACATGTGGTGGGAAGGGGGATTTTCAAAAATTCGAAATATTTCTGTTACTATACGTCGGAACTAAATATCGTATAGAACCAATCTTATTGCTAATGTAATGTTCTATAAGAATTAATATATACATTAATTCTCTATCTTGAATATTACTCCAGATATTTGCGTGTTTCAGTTTTCAATTTTCAGTAAACCCCCACGCTTACTCATAATATAATACTAAGCAGTTATATCATGAACCACCCCATTCCAATGTTAAATACCAAATATTGTTTTCATTGAACTTTTACTTTGTGAGATATATGCATATACGTTCTGTTGATCCCCCCTCCTTTTGTTCTTGGCCTACTAAAATTTGAGTGATTGAGATAAAATTTATTCTAATTCATGATAAATTGCAATACTAGATATAGTAAATAGTGTTCAATGAAATTAATATGTTACATTCAGATTCATTTATGTAATTGTTTTTCTTTCCGGTGAAGAATATTTCTGCTCAGCTCTGAGAGGTTGGCAGTTCTGTTTATTTACATTTCAGATGATTTCCTTTCGGACGTTATTAAAATTGACTCAAAGATTTTTCATTACCATAAGTATTTATTCACTTATATTCATGGTGGTGTTAATTGTTAATAGTATGTAGTGTGTGTATGTTTATCTATTGTAAAATTTCACGTGGGAAGTCTGCTTAGTTTACGCAACCCCTGCGTGACGGACGTTTTATTTCCATCTCCATAAGAATCCTCTCTAAATATTATATGAATTGAAAGTGAAAAAGTTAAAGTTAGTGATACAGTTCCCGTAAGAGATAATTAGTTGACTGATTGATAAAAAAAAAAAAATAAAAAAAAAAATACACGAATTCGAAAATACTTGCAGTTCATTGAACTTCACATTATTAATGATGGCCACTTTCACGGGAATAACGCAATATTATATATATTAACAGATTTTCCTTTTCAGGAAAATGCGGCAACCTAGCACTGTTTCTTTATATTAGCTGCCCACTGACAGAAGAGATGTAAGAGTCCAATAACCAGGTCCTCTCTGTCTCATAAACTTCGTTCCCAAGGAATTGTCTTGTCTACGAAGGATTAGGAGAAAGAAAAAAAGTTTAATTTTCAGAAAAACTATTCAAGAAAAAAGATATTTTATTTTTGGGCACTCCATGAAAAGATTACTACAGAATTTCATACACAGAATACCAAAATTGAAGGTCTCGACTAAAAGAGTTGCCTTCCTTATAAATATAATATATGATATTTTGATTTGAATGTGTGTCCATACTAGGTTGAAAACAAAAGCCTTTTTTTCTTCATCATATTTATTTTCATCTCAAACGCGTATTAGCTTCTTCGAAACCTAGCTTTTTCTCTAATTTTTATGATGTATTTTTGTAAGATAATGTTGCATTGGCAATTAGTCTTTATCAGAAGACCATGTGTAAATAACTTTTATTTTCCATTCCGTTAAACTCACATTGGTCACACCCTCAATATTGTTTGTATTACAACAGGGCAATGAGGTCGTAAAGGATTAATACAAAATTTGTATGCGTTACATCGAAATTCACAGCAAAATTAATAAAATCTACAGAAAGCAATCAGTGCCTACAACTATTTATACTTTTTATGTTTACTTCAAAATAATATTAAGAAAAATTTTATAATCTAATTAAATCTTGATTTTTCTTCTTATTTTTCCACAATGAGTTTTACTTTAGCTAAGAGAAACTTACAAAAATCAAAATTTCAAGGTTAGAGCTAGAAAAAAAGGAGATTTTGATACTTTAATACCACGTTCCCCAGCATGTTTTGATGTGAGAGGGATGAGAGGCATTTTGAAACTCAAAGGGAATTTCTATAAGAATTTTTAGTACAACAAGTATAGGTTTAAAGGGCTAATCGGTAAATAAACAACAAAAAGAGAGAAACTCAAAAACGTGGACAAATGTCATTTTAAAATATTTTTAGAACATTAAAACTACCTTAAACAACTACATAGTTCCCATTAAACTTCTTCCATAAATTCTGATTGTAAAAAAATAGAAAATATATATACATATATAACTTTTAATTTATATTAACAAATACTTCTGGAAATCAGAGATATATCACAACTAATTATTAAAGGCTTCTAGCCTCTATTGACTTTGCATTCATTGATGTAAATAACTGTCTTCATTTGTACTAACTCGATTAGTTGGGGGAAAGTGATATGGGGCCTCTTCACCTACGTTTCGGGAATATAACCTTTTAATTGAATTAGAATTAATTATTTACATACGTTTCATGAAATGTGGTTGCATTAAATCTCCAATCTCAATAATTTCGTTCTATTGATTGCTAACAAAGTTGTAACATTTTAACACTGATAAACTCACATTTCAACTAAAGCAATACAAAAAGTGATTTCCGTCTTGAGTATTCCAACACCAAAAATAATTCATCTGGAATACTTAGTTATTTCATTAATAGACATATACTATTTCTACTGAGACATATGTAATACTAGCTCAGATACCCGGCTTCGCTCGGGAATTCATTTCAATTGGCAAGGCTTTACTTTGCACAATATTTTGACATTTATCCGTTCCAGTGTTTAGGGTTAATACCCGTTGTTGGCATTTGTTAATAATAAAATCATTTTTTTATGTAAGACTTCACTGTCCTGCATATTGTCATATTTCCCGTCTCCTGTGCAATATGCATAGATTTGAATTATTAAGGAGTAAATATTGACATACATTTGAGTTAATTTTTTCAGGTGAGGTACCTGGTAGTTCATATTGAAAAGAAGTGTTGAGCAAATTTCTCTAAATAACAAAATAAACAACTTTTGTTATATGCATATTTGCCGAAACCCCAATAGGAAAGCATTATTAATTTCAGGCCTCTCTTATAACCCCCACTCCTGCCCGTCCCTAGAAATGTCAGTATGGCTTATTATAAGGAAGGCGTTAGAGCTAATACACATAGTGACTGTTTTATTTAGTTCGGTTGAGTCTTTTGTGCCAAATAAAATTGTGGACTCCCGCTTTAGTTTATAGCGTATAACTCATTTATGCTTCCGTATACGGCAAAAGTGCATATAACAAAAGTTACTCTAAATAACAAATTAAACAACTATTGCTATGTGCATACTTGCTGAAAAAGCAATTAGAAACGAAATATCGCTATTTTTAATTTCAGGCCTCCCTTATAACCCCCACTCCTGCCCGTCCCTAGAAATGTTAGTATGGCTTATTATAAGGAAATCGTTAGTATTAATTCACATAGCGAGTTTGGTTTAGTTCGGTTGAGTCTTTTGTGCCAAATAAAATTGTGGACTCCCGCTATAGTTTTTAGCGTATAACTTATTTATACTTCCGTATACAGCAAAAGTGCATATAACAAAAGTTACTCTAAATTACAAAATAAACAACTTTATTTACAACAGTGTTTAGGGTTAATACCCGTTGTTGGCATTTGTTAATAATAAAATTAATTTTTTAAGTAAGTCTTTACTGTCCTCCAAATTGTCATATTTCCCGTCTCCTGTGCATTATGCATAGATTTCAGCTATTAAGGACAAAATATTAACATTGATTTGAATTAATTTTTCCTGCTGAGGTACCTGATAGTTCAAATAGGAATGAATTGTTGAGCATATCAATATTCCTACGCAAATTACTTGCTCCAAACATTGTTCCTGGAGAAATGTACGAGTATATAAAAAAAAAAGTTAATCTAAATAACAAAGTAAACAACTTTTGTTATGTGCATGTTTGTCGAAAAACAAATAGACAATGAAATATCGCGAATTTTTATTTCAGCCCTCCCTTATAACCCCCACTCCCGTTCTAACCTAAACATGTTCATATAGCTTATAACCATGGAAGAATTAATGCTAATTGACATACCGAGTTTTGTAAATTTCGGTTCAATCGTAGGTGCCCAACAAAATTGTTGACTTCCGCTTTAGTTTACAGTGTATATCTCGTTTATACATTGTTAAAAGACAAAAATAAATATCACAAAAGTTACTCTAAATAACAAAATAAACAACTTTTGTTATGTTCATATTTGCCGAAAAACGAATATAAAACGAAATACCGCTATTTCTAATTTCAGGCTTCCCTTATAACCCCCACTCCTGTTCGTCTCAGAGGATATTAATACAGCCTATGGTAAAGTCTAAGTTGGGTTAATAGTAATATACATACCAAGTTTCATAAAATTCGGTTAAGCCATTTATGCGTGAAAAGGTAACAAACAAACAAACAAATACACAAACAAACAAACAAATACACACGAAAGAAACATCTATGACATATGAAACGAAAAGTTATCGTGAAAATTCGCGAAAAAAATCAATGTACAGACAGAGATATATATATATATATATATATATATATATATATATATATATATATATATATATATATATATATAGTTGTGCTGATGTTTTCGACCAGGTTGTATTTATATAGGGTGTGATATTCTTCTCGGAGTTTTGGTCAATGTTGGTGAAATAAATAAATATATATAGATATATATATATATATATATATATATATATATATATCTGTTAACGCTCTAGCGGTCGCAATTTTTTACCAAAGTTCATATTTAATCGTTTAATGTAAAAAGAAAGATCAAGTTCGTTAATGGCTGAAATCGGACTAGTGGGAGGGGGGGGGTTAGAGGGGGGATTTTTGAAAATTCGAAATATCTCCGTTATTATGCGTTGGATCGAAACATTATAAGGATCAATCTTATTGGAAATTAAATTTACTATAAATATTGTTCTATTCATTTTTTCTGTATCTTGAATATTAACCGAGATATTTGTATTTGTATTGTGTGTGTGGTCGGCAGGAGTCGGCCTTTATTACCTTTATTGTTACTATTGCTGCCGTTATTAGGCAGATTTCTCTATTGTAAAACTTCACGTGGGAAATCTGCTTAGTTTAAGCAGCCCCTGCGTGACGGACTTTTATTTGTCTCAGTTTATTTTCATGTGTGTTTCCTGAAGATTACTGCCACTGCTCTTGTTGTGCTATAGTGTATTCGGCTAATACATCTTGGCAGTTAATAAAATATAATTTTATAAAATGTTTTATATTCTTGCACGAAGTTTTAAAAATATTATTTATTCATTTCTTACTGTTCTTATTCCTAGATATATTCACTTCTTTATAGCAATTTGGGTTTGTAATCATTCTTACTAAAACATTATAATAATGTATAGAGGATAAAAAGGGAAAAGCAAGATGCTCTTGCTCTTGGAACGCTTGGACTGAATGAAGTTTTAAGGTTTAAGTTACTCTGAAAAACAGTCATTATCCTTGAAGGGTTTGCTGAAGAGTGGGAGTAAAGGAAGAAAGAATAAAAAAACCAGGAAGTGAGTAAGATAGAAGATTGTTGTAAAAGCTGATGAAAGACAAGAGGCCGCCCCGAGGGCATCTCTGACCCAGAAGAACCCCTCTCTCTCCCCCTCTATCTAGCTATATGTGACATCTTTATTGTGTTATTCCTTTGTATGTCCAGACATATTTCCCGAAAAAAGATGAGAGATATGTATTTCATGAATAAATTATGGCTGTCAATATGCTGACAGAATCAAAGCTCTATATTAAGCATAACTATTGGCAGGCAGAAAAATGATGGCATCTTGAAATCGTTGGCACGTGTCTCATTGTCAATTATTATATTTGGAGACATACATTCAACAGTGTTGCTCATCCAAACCAACTCCAGCTGACACCTAAATCAATTTCGAATTAAAAACTCCGTCACGCAGGGGCTGCGTAAACTAAGCAGATTTCCCATGTGAAGCTTTACAATAGAGAAATCTGTATACTGGTAACACAATACCACCGTGATTAAATACAAACGGTAATGAGAAATCTTTCAGTTAATTAAAATAAATTCCTAACTGAAACGGCTTCTGAATTGTAAGAATAATTTATATTTTAATAACCCAAATTTTAGTAGTCCAAGAACTAAAGAAGGAGGGGGGCGGATGAACAGAACGTATTTGCATAAATCTCACAAAGTAACGAAGGTAAGGTAAGGTTAGAAACGACAGGTAAGGTTAGAAGAAGCTTCCACCTGAGCCGAGTTCGGCGGAAATGGCCGACCTAATCCGAACTATACCCGACCACATACTTCATAAAAATGCAAATATTATCGATTAATATTCAAGATAGAGAATAAATGTATATAACAATATTTATAGTAAATTTAATTTTCAATAAAATTGATTCTGTACAATTTTTCGAGCTGACGTATAGCAACGGATATATTTCGAATTTTCAAAAATCCTCCCCTCTAAACCCCCCCTCCCTCAAGGGAAATCTGCTAAAATGTAATAGACCATCGCCGCTCTGTCCGTGCCGCATCCTCATAATAACTACCAGAAACATAAAGTCAGTCACGTAGAGGCTGCGTAAACCAAGCAAATTTCCCACGTGAGTCACGTATTTGCATTTATCTCAAAACGTAAAAGTTCAATATTTATAGAACAATATTTGGTATTTAAGCTCCAAAGATAGCGTGCTAGTGCACTAACTTACTGTAAATATGACTTGAGTAGGAGTGGAGGTTTACTGAGGGCTGAAACTAAAAAATTCAAATATCTCAGTTAATATTCATGATAGAGAAAATATGTATGTATAACATTTGTAGGAAATGTAATTTACAGTTAGAATGGTTATACACACTTTTTCTATCCGACGTAATATAATAAAGATTATCGAAATTTCACCCCTCTAACACCCACCCCTCCCCACAGTCTGACCTCACAATCAGCCGTCAACGAACTTGATCTGTATTTTTTTTAAATAAAACGCTAATATATCGAGTTTGGTAACGGACAAACAAACATTGTGACCGCTAGAGCTGTAACAGGCATATATATATATATATATATATATATATATATATATATATATATATATATATAATTTTCAACGGACCTCATTTTCCCCATTTCCTAGGTAGGATCGGCGGACATTTGAGGATATATATTAAAAATCGCGTCACGATTACAACCTCAATAGTTGATTTCGCTCAAGGGAAATCTGCTAAAAAAATGGTGGCTGAGAAAGTTTTTTTTAAAATGGTACTAACCGTACAGCGTCTTAATAAACAATGGTAACTGGTTCCGCGATATTGTTTCTGATTTTGTTAAAGTTACACCAAAGAAATTACGAATCCAAATTAGGCAGTTCTTGCACTCCTAATAAATGTTCACTAGTCGGTTCTTTCCAACTTGTTGCCAAGTTAAAGTTGCAACCAGTAAAGGACTGCAAAGGTGTTCGTGCAATCAAACTCTGAAAATTCAGTCAAAATGAACTGCACAACAGGTAGCTAAAGGGAAAACAAATTTCTAAGTAACTAACACTCAAACACGAAATGTCAACAAGTCTACTTCTAGTCGACAAGTTTAAAACATGAAGTTGCCATAGAAAGTCCGACGAAAAACCACTAAAGAGGTAATAATAAAAGGAAAAAGAAAGAAAATAATAATTGAAGTAGTGGTTGATAGAGAAATAAAGGAGAGGGGAGGTCTAGGCGGTCCAGTGAAAAGAGGTAGATTGCCCAGTTAATATTCTATCAGGAGCAGGACTCCAGCTACAGCGAACCAATAGAAAAGGAACTTGCTAAATATTTAAGGAGGAAAGGTCACACTGTCTCTCTTAACCCTATATATTTAATCCAAGGATGGCCTAACATTTACTCTTCTAATTATTTGCTCAAGAATATTAAAATATATTAATCAAAATTAAATTATATTTGTTCAAGAGGAGAAGATTTCAAGAGACCATTAAGATACCTTTGTATTCACTATTAACTTAGGACATATTTTGCTAATTTATACTGAGAACATGAGACTGACTGTTTACTCTGACATTAATGGATGAATTAATTAAGGAAGTAAATTTGTTATTTGCTTCACTTTTTCATTTCTTAGGAATTGTATTGAAACGTGCTCACAATCTCTAAAGACCAAAATCCGCCACGCAGGGGCTGCGTAAACAAAGCAGATTTCTCACGCGAATGTTTACAAGTAAACGTTAACTGCCTATGGCAACTGTTGACATAGTCCATGAGACCCCTCAAGTCATTCTCAGTCCCGGAATAACTTAGATGATATCATCAAAATAATTCCCCCAGAAATTGATATGCTTGCAGTATGGGTTGCGATTAGACGCCAAATATTTACATTCTAAATAGTCCATAAAAAACTCAGCAGCTAGCGGGCTAATCGCTGATCCCATCACAAGGCCGTTTTCCAGGGCATAAAAACGTCCTTGAAATGTGAAAAACTTTTGGCCTAAACATAACCTAAGTAGGTCGAGAAACTCCTTGGCTATTACTGGGTTGAGTTTCTTTATTTTGAAAAACAAATCAAAAATTCTCACCACGTCCTTGGGGGGAATATTGGAAAACATGTTTTGTGTGTCCAGTGATGCCAAAAACCGGTTGGAGGGAAATTTGATGTTCGGGTTATTAATTTTCCTTATCAAGTCTGCTGTATTTTCCAAAGAAAACTGGGTTAGAAATCCACGAGGGTTTTAAATTTGTGCACAATTTAGAATAAATTATGATAATATGAGTCTTAGAAGGGAATAAATGCGATAGAAACATATCCCAGGCAAAAAAAAAAAACTTTCCGGGTAAACCAGAGTTATCTTCATTTATAATTAAACTTTTTTTTCGAAAATGAATATTTAGGTATAGTAAATTACAGGATTACCAATTTTCTGATTTGAGCCTTAAAAATTGCTTATAGAATGTATATAATGCAAATTAGTTCCCACATTGTGAGAATATGGACTAGTTCAGTGGTATTCTGAAATCAGTTATGCAAGAGACACGAGAAGCCTGCATAACAGAGCCAAAGCAATTTGAGTTAGTTTGTAGTTATAGCTAAGTGTGGTCAAGCCCATGAAATTGAGGAGTAGCCCTTGTCGTTTTCCCTAACCCCAGTGGCTTTCCCGAGGGTCTTAGGGTTTCCCTTCAGACAGGGGATTCCGGCCAACTCGTGTCTCATTTAGCTTAAGTGGCTTCTCAAGCTTTTATCTAAAAGCTTCTAGTAAATCTTATCATGTTGCACTTTCTGCCGCTCTAAAAAAAAAATTATGTTTTTGAAGGGGCAAAATGAAATCCAATTTTGCTGAGCATCAAGAGTCAGTTGCAATCCAAGTCCGTCTGAGATATAACTCATTTCCTTACCCAATAAAACTTATTACACAAGAACGTAAAGTGGACTTTAATATATATATATATATCTATATATATATATATATATATATATATATATATATATGTTAAAGTCCACTTTACGTTCTTGTGTAATAAGTTTTAGTGGTAAGGAATTGAGTTATATATATATATATATATATATATATATATATATATATATATATATATATATATGTGTGTGTGTATAAGCAATCATAGGACATGTGAGGAAATATTTCGAAAATCGCGTCATGAGTACTACCTCAATAGCTGATTTCTCAAAAGGGTATCTGCTAAAATACTACAAAGCTGTCAAAATAAATAATCTTGCATCTAATAAATATAAATGCATTTTACTGGCGTGAAGTGTCAATAAAGCAATCTAGACGACCTTGGTGTTTTTCTTGGTCATTCGTCATGTACTGCAGTTTTTTAAGTTAACCTCTTTATGATGGATTTTTTGTAGGAGAGCTCTTCTTAAATGAAATATTTTACCCAATTCAAGAAAAGCTTCAAAAGTCTTCTTTGTCTTATTAGCAGCCTTGAAAAACTTATCGAGTTTAGTTAGCAGAAGTTTTGAGTTTTTGTTCTCGATAACTCGATAAGTGACAAATACTGTGAACCCAAAGTTCATAATACATATTTGAAAAAAAAAAACAAATTGACGGGCACCTTTTTAAATTCACTCAGGTAAGAAAAAACGCCTCGTTCCTTCACTATTCTTCCAAAGAATAGTGAAGGAACGAGGCGTTTTTTCTTACCTGAGATAATAATTCCTTCACCATCCAGCACCTCAAAATTGGTTTTTAAATTCACTTAACCTTCTGGTGGCGGAAGGTCACAAAAAAGAGAGCATCAAATGATAATTAATATCATTTTTATTACTCTAATAGTTTCGCGTCCACATAACCCCTCGTCAGGAGAAAATATAATACTAAAAAGTAACAACACTTGTGGCTACATTATTATATAGGACCTTCCACTAACTGTGCCAGTTAGAGAATGGCCTGCAAAATATGGCACGTCAAGTCAGCAATAAATTGCAACATAAGATGTAGTAAACAGTTTTCAATAAAATTAAAGCAATATATTTTGATTTATTTTTTTTGAAAAGCTCCGCAACTAGACGATGTCACAATATATTCAGATATATTACAGTAATTGTTTTTCTTTCCGGTCAAGAACATTTCTATCTTTCAGTTCTGAGATGTTGGCTGACTTGTTTCTTTACCATTCAGACCATTTCTGTTGTGCATATTATGTCATTGACTGAAAGATTTATCATTGTTATTTGTATTTGTTCTCTTGACATTCATGGTGGTGTTAATTGTAAAAGTATGTAGAATTATCTTTTGTAAAACTTTACGTGGGAGTTCTACTTAGTTTACGCAGCCACCGCTGGCTATATTAGTATTCTCTGAGACGAACAGGAGTGGGGCTTATAAGAAAGGGCTGAAATTAAAATTAGCGATATTTCATCTCCTATTGGGTTTTCGGGAAATATGCACGTAACAAAAGTTGTTTATTTTGTTATTTAGAGTAACTTTTGTAATACACCTTTTTGTCGTATACCGAAGTATAAATGAGTTATACGCTAAAAACTATAGTGGGAGACAACAATTTTATATGGCACAAAGGTCTCAACCGAACTAAACGAAACTCCGTAAGTGATTTGGTATTAACATCTCCCTGAATATAAGTTATATTAAAATTTTGAGGTAAGAACAGGAATGTGAGGGGTAAGGGAGGTCTGAAATTAAAAATAGCACTATTTCGTTTCCTATTGGTTTTCGGCAATTATGCACGTAAAAGTTGTTTATTTTGTTATTTAGAGTAACGTTTGACATATGGACTTTTTCCATATAACGAAGTATAAATGAGGTATACACGAAAACCCATAGAAGGGGTCAACACTGTTATGAGACTCCACTTTTACTATTAACATATCCCCAGCACTTCGGACTCGGGTGTAAATCCTAAGCATTGAGACTGGAAAATGTAAAAATATTGTACAAAGTAAAGCCCCCCCTCCCCAAAAAAAAATGCCATCATCTTTCAGCCTCAAATGATTACCCGGGTGAAGCCGGGTGGGTACCTTAGCTAGTTTTCAATAAAAATCCAAATGAATCCATCTTTATACTAAATAATTTTTGAACTTAAAGAATAAATTATTAATCAACTGGCTATTTTATTGGAAACGTAAAGAACTAATATTTGAATTTAATCAAGATGAGAATATATTATTTATCTAATTAAGCGTCGATCATAAGCTATACTAGTTATGCTTTTTGAAGAACACACAAAAGACACTACTGAGTTCGTAAGTGATCAACGCATTCTTCAGCAAGAATGAAAACAATTATAACGTTATGTGAATCGATCTTTAATATATACAGAAATATTCAAAATCGACTAAAATGCAGTTGTGAGGTATTCCAATAGTTTATCTGAATAAATTATTATTATTATTTTTTTTTTGAGAGAGAGGGGAATACTTTAAAAAATGTTATTGTTTGGTAAGGTCCTTTTCTTCAATGACATCTACTTTATCACAAGTTATTGTCCTGTATACAAGAGAAGCAAGGTAAAGGCACCACTTACGTAAAGAAAATTCATTTATCTGGCACGGCTATAGTGAAAAGCGTGTAACAAAGAACTTCATTCAATTATGAACAAAGCAATCAGGGAGACATACCACCTTTTCAACTACAGCGGGGGTGAGCATCAGAACTTATTACTTTTCCTCCCAAATCCCATCTACTCTTGAATTTTGTAGAACAGCTATGTATTTTTGATACGTTAAATTCCTTCGGTCAGAAACCATTCTGTTAGCTTTTGAGAAAGTTAAAATTTGAGTTCTTGGTTACCCTAAATTATCGGGAGGGCATCCATTTAAAGGCGATAATTAAAAGAAAATCACTTTATTATTTAAAATGGCACTTCTAAAATGCATAAATGACAAAATGGATAACGGGAGGCTACTCATTATTTATAGAAAAAAGATTTACTGGTTTAAGACCGCGTATACGGTGTTATTGCTATAGCTTTAAGCTGTTCATACTTGACTAGGCTATTTTAGTCATTGTTTCTTCTGTTATAAAAAATGACTGATCGTTTATTAACAACAAATTTTAACAATCCTCGGTGTTTATTGTGTCTACTTGGTGATCTTTTATTATTGTACCACTTGGACAGCTACCTTGCAGAGTTCATGTGGCAGATGACGGCCGGGGGGAGCCGCTTTATGCAGCTACTTGGCGACATCATCCAGTTCTGGAATGAACCTAATTTATCTAATTATTTATTTATTCATCACTTAAATATTTTATGAATGATTTCCCTATTGTTCAATGTGACCCAATGCTTCGATTTTCAGTTTCGTACCTAGTTTAGAATTTTGCCTTTATTTGTTCCCTTGTTGTGTATTTTGTTCTTTGTAGTGTTCCATTTTTGTTTTTTGAGCTCCATTTCCCGTTTAGCAGATTTCCCTTAGGGGAAATCAGCTATTGAGGTCGTACTCATGACGCGAGTTTCGAAAAATTTCTTCAAATGTCCATCGATCCTACCCAGGAGATGACGAAAATGAGGTCCGTTCAAAATTATATATATATATATATATATATATATATATATATATATTTGTCAGTTAACGCTCTAGCGGTCGCAATTTTCGTTTGATCGTTACCAAACTCGATATTTAAACCTTTTATGTAAAAAGACAGATCAAGTTTGTTAATGGCTGAAATCGGACCAGTGGGAGGGGGGGGGGGATTTAGAGGGGAGGATTTTCAAAAATTCAAAATATCTCCGTTACTATACGTCGGATCGAAAACGTATATAGAATTAATCATATTGCAAATTAAATTTACTATAAATAGTGTTATATACATTTATTCTGTATCTTGAATATTAACCGAGATATTGGCATTTTTCTGTTTTCAGCTACTGAGACGAGATCGGCTAACTTCGGGTCTACTCGTGAGTTTCCGTCAAGAGCTAGTTCGGGTCGTTCGCGTAACTGTACGGCTCTATATTCTGAAATTTCTCTATTGAAAAACTTCACATGGGAAATCTGCTTAGTTTACGTAGCCCCTGCGTGACGGACTTTTTTTATTTAATATGATATAATTATCGTATTTAAATGGGTTGCCTACACTTTATTTATTTCATTTACAGTATTTACAATGCTATAATTTTAATTTCTCGTTAGACTTGATCAGACATAAGATGAAAAGACAGCTTTGAGCGCTGTGGAATATTAATTTTAGCAGATTTCCCCTAAGGGAAATCAGCTATTGAGGTCGTACTCATGACGCGATTTTCGAAAAATTTTCTTCAAATGTCCATCGATCCTACCCAGGAGATGACGAAAATGAGGGCCGTTAAAAATTATATATATATATATATATATATATATATATATATATATATATATATATATATATATATATAACGCTCTAGCGGTCGCAATTTTTGTTTGATCGATACGAAACTCGATATTTAACCGTTTTATGTAAAAAGACAGATCAAGTTCGTTAATGGCTGAAATCGGACTAGAGGGAGGGGGGTTTAGAGGGGGGGGATTTTCGTAAATTCAAAATATCTCCGTTATTATGCATCGGATTGAAAAATTGTATATAACCAATCTTATTGCAAATTAGATTTACTATAAATATTGTTATGTACATTTATTCCCTATTTTGAATATTAGCCGAGATATTTGCATTTTTATGAAGTCTGTGGTCGGGTATAGTTCGGATTAGGTCGGCCATTTCCGTCGGCTCAGGTTGGAGGCTTCTTCTAACCTTACCTGTCGTTTCTAACCTTACCTTACCTTCATTACTTTGTGAGATTTATGCAAATATGTTCTGTTCATCCGCCCCCCACCCTTCTTTAGTTCTTAGACTACTAAAATTTGAGTTATTAAAATATAAATTATTCTTACAATTCAGAAGCCGTTTTAGTTGGGAATTTATTTTAATTAACTGAAAGATTTCTCATTACCGTTTGTATTTAATCACGATGGTGTTGTGTTACCAGTATGCAGATTTCTCTATTGTAAAACTTCACATGGGAAATCTGCTTAGTTTACGCAGCCCCTGCGTGACGTACTTTTAAATCTTATAAAACTACACGACAACAGCCAATACTTTACAAAAATCATGAAACATCTCAAAGACACACAAATTTACAACCAGATTTAACATTAAATAATTAAACACTAGACTAGAATAATATCCATTGGAGAAAAAAAAAAAAATAACCCTACTTTGGCCTACTACTGTAGTTTTTTGAACCTTTTTTTTTTTGTTTTTATGAGGTGGCTTTACCTAAACTATTTTAGTTTTATAACAAGAAATTGTGTGAATCGCCTTAATTGCGACACGCCTAAATAAATAAATTATAAAACTGCAATGAGATTAATTACGGGTTATAGTGCTCATACAATGTAGCATGGATTATTTAACCGTTTAAAAGCTGAAGTAGGGCAAGATAGAGAGGCAGACCTGTGACAGGTATAAAAGTGATTGCTACACGTTGTCAGCTCCCTAGCTGAGGTTAGTGACTTCTACCATGCCTCCTACTTCTACAGATGCACATATATATCTCGCCAAGTTAATCCATTGAGAAAAATATAAATACAAGTTAATAGAGCAGCAACATCGAAAACTAAGCAGATCTAGCACTTCCTGAAATGGCCGACGGGAACCATCTCATATTCCACTCCCTACTCATCCCCTAAGGTTTTATGTCAAGAACGGTCAGAAAAATGAACCTTAGTGATGTATTAGTTTAATGAAGAAAGCCCCAAAACAGGAGTTTGGACTAAAAAAAAAAAACTATAAAAACTCCTTCTCGCAGGGTCTGCGAAAACTAAGCAGATTTCCCAGAAGCTGGTATAACACATTGCCGATCTCATTCCACCATACATTCTCTGTTTCTAAAGATTACGTACTTTTTTTTTCTTTTAATTTCGAACCTCTCCCTCTAAACTCCAGTTTGGTAACGATCCAACGAAAATTGTGCCCGCTAGATTGTCATCAGACAAATATGTTTATACAAATTTAAACGGAACTCATTTTTCGGGCTCCCCTGGAATTGAAGTCATTTTTCAAAAATCGCGTTATGACTTGAACTCAATAACTGATTTCCCTGAGGAAAAATTTCCTAAAATGAAATTATAGTTAATAACCCATTCAAGAGGTTAGTTATTTAAGATATTCCAACGATTCAAATGGAATCATAGATAAATAGGAATTTACATTTACCTTTTCTTTGGTCATTAAGTACTTCCGGACTTAAATCAAATCCCTATTCAGGAGCATAAACATATACACACACATACACACACACACACACACACACACACACACACACATAAATATATATATATATATATATATATATATATATATATATATATATATATATATATATATATATATATATACATTTAATATGTTTTTTTTTTTTCGGTTGGCATTATGCACTCTTGAGATCTTTCGACACCCTGGAGATCTTCGAGACACTGGATTCGGGGGAGTTTTTACATCGTGAGTAATCAACCCCCGTTAACCCAGGAGGTCCTAGAAGAGTTTTCTGCAGTAGGCGGGTGGGTCTCAATATTCTCGGGAGGGCCGGCAGTGGTCATGTCACCGATGGCCGGTTTACTAGTCAACATGATTCCAGGAGATCCAATGTACGTTGTCATACCGATGGGCTGTCTGACTCACAAACTTGGCAAATCGTCGTAACTACTTCGTGGTCACCCATTCAAGTACTGACCATACTCCACTCAGGTGATCTTAACTCGGGCGCTCTACCACCTCCCTAGATTTTGTGTTTATAGAAAGAAGCAAAAAATAAGAATGCAATATATGTTTTTAGTGATTGTATTCCCCGAATTTTCATAAATGTAAAAAAAAATAGAGCCCTGTGGAAGATTATAGATGGAAGAAAATAGCTGGATATGGCATCAAGCATTTAATGAGATGGAAGGCGGGAAGGACGTAGCCGTGAAGGAATTTCACCAATAAAATGGTTGATTATTTTCCAAGTCCAGAGTTTTATTTCTTTTTCCTCTTTCAATTCTTCTTATTGTTGTGACTATCACAAAAAATAAGATAAAATTAATATATTGTACATTTCAAGATGATTTATAACATACAGTTTTAATGGAGCAATCATTGATCTACTGATGTAATATTTTAACGTTTCGAAACTGGGACTTTGAACTTACTCATTTTTACTCCTAAGATTATCTTATTAAATCTTCATAATACACGTTGCCTTATTTTTTTAAAAAAGTTAAAACTTATTATTTCATTTAAACTACAAATTCATACAGACATTCAAATCAGAAATTTTTACAATTCGCGTACAAAATTTAAGTAACAGCATTCTCTTACAATAACGAGGTACAGTATCTATATTTTCCTCTTTCTGATTGTCGCAATGATTCTTATCGATAAATACTGTTGACTAGAATGGTAAATATAAAAATATAGCCTATAGATTTGATCCGCCCAGCTTTAAGATTTGATCCGGCCCGCGAGACATTTTGAATAACCCAATTAAACAAAAATATTACACTACTTACTCCCAATGAGGAAGATGAGGAGAGATTTGTGCGTTTGGCAGCACTTATAAATGCGAACTGTTTTTTTCAATAATGAAAGTTTGTAAATCAAAATATCGTTCAAGGCTGACTGACCATAATTTGGAAAATTCTTTAAGTCTTTGTATCAGTGGAATTAATCTAAACATCGCTGGATTAGTTTCCCAAATTCAAGCTCAAGTGTCTCATTGATTTCGGTGTCGCTATTTAACCTTCTTATTGTTTGTAATATTTCCAAATTTTACGATTTAATTATAATGTTGTACCTATTTTTTTTTTACATTTCATTTTGTTATTTTAATAAATTGTATTATAATTACAATACCGTATAATTTCATGCCTGATATCTGTCATTAAAAATTATGAACACTACTTTTAAATGACCTTTTTTTAAAAGCGGTCAGCAAACGTATTTGCACTCTAAAGTTTGACCCACAATATGTCAAAGGTTGCCCATACCTGAATTAAACGTTACTTTTATCATTTGGTTTGATTTACAACAATACATGTGATTGTAGTAATGAAACTGAACAAACGTTTACTCACATAATATACTATTCTAGACTTTATGACAGGCATGTGTGACATTAATAAAAACATTTCTTCAGCAGCAGTTTGGCTCACAACTGACACTGTGCCCTTTTGAGAATTGAGCTGCACTGAACCTTCATTTTTCGTTCAGATACCCATTTTATTATTTCTATTTCGTTATTATTTTTTATCATATTTCATTATTAGCATTTTTAGTTACAAATTAATAATTTAATTTAATTATTTGGAATTTCAAAGGAATACGTTTTACCTCTTAAAAAGGTTTCAACGTTTTAATAACAATTAAGCTGGCATGAAATTGTTTAATTAATAAAAACAAAAATAAATAGGACTACAACTAACATTGTTTTATTTGTCGGTTTGATAGTTTTCGTACTTCCCATAATATGATACTGTCATCCAATTGATAAGTATTCTAAATAAATTATCAGATATTGGAGAAAGTATAAAAATTACCGTGCTAGGTTTTTCTCTCATTTTCACGGAAGTATGCTATGTTGATCACATTAACCTGAAAAAAGAAACAAAAGTAAATAAAATAGTAAGAAATGTTCTATATATCATATACTGCTCAAAAATGAATAGGGATATTGGTTATTTTTTCTTATCCTATTAATTTTAATTTAATCGATCTTAATTAAATTTCTTTTTTATGGGGGGAAAAAAGACAATAATTTCTAATAAATATTAATGATATTTATAATAAAAATATATATATATATATATATATATATATATATATATATATATGCTAGGCCCCATACATACCACAAAACAGCCAATATCCCTATTCATTTTTGAACAGTGTATATAAACATGCACACTATATAAAGTCTGTGAAGTAAGTGCTAATTAAAACTAAGCAGATTTCCCACGTGCTTCACGTATTTGCGTTTATTTCAAAACGTAAATCTTCAATGAGAACAATATTGGGTATTTAGGCTTATATTATAACAGATCATTGTTACTATGGCATGAGTGGGAGTGCGGTTTTATTATGGGCGGAATACTAAAATATGGAAATATCTCGGTTAATAATCAAAGTAGTGAATACACGTACCAATATTTATAGAACACTAGCTGTACCCTGCGCGCGTTGCTACGGCACGAACTAAAATACTAAATTATATATATATATATATATATATATATATATATATATATATAATCAAAGTTACTCTAAATATCCAATTAAACATATTTTGTCATGTGCACGCTCGCCAAAAAAACAATAGGAAACGAAATATGGCAATTTTTCATTTGATGCCTCCCTAACAACCCCCATTCCTTTTGGTTCATTAAAATGTTAATATAGCTTATAGTCAAAAATACGGAGTTTCGTTTAGTTTGGTTGACTCTTTTGTGCCATTTAAATTGTTGACACCCACTATTGTTTTCAGCATATAACTCATTTATACTTCAGTGCACGACAAAATTGTATATTACAAAACTTATTCTAAAAAACAAAATAAACTACTTTTGTAATGTGGACATTTGCCGAGAAACCAATAGGAAACGAAATATCGCTATTTTAGATTTCAGGCCTCCCTTATAACCCCCACTCCTGTTCGTCTCAGAGAATATTAATATTGCCAGAAATCTAACCTGTTTTAGTAGTAATATACATTCCAAGTTTTCTAAAATTCGGTTCAGCCGTTTACGATTCTATAAAGGACATACAGACAAACATTCATTTTTATATATTAGACTAGCTAAGGTACCCGGCTTCGCCCGGGAAATCATTGAGGTTGAAAGATGTTGGTATTTTTCGGGGGCTTTACTTTGTACAATTTTTTTTTTCATTTTCCAGCCTTAATGCTTAGGATTTACACCCGAGTCCGGCGTGCCGGGGATATGTTAAGTATAAAAGTATTTGTTATGTACTTAATACTACAAAATACACAATATTTTTATATTACCCGTTTCCTGTGCATATATTTTTTTTATAATCGCAGATTATCATAGTCAAAAATACGGAGTATCGTATTCCATACGATAAGGACTTCGATTTAGTCTATCCAGCCCCATAACATTGTTGAACCCTTCTATAGTTTTTCGTGTATAACTCATTTAGATTTCGTTATATGGAAAAAGTCCATATATCAAAAGTTACATTAAATAACAAAATAAACAACGTTTGTTATATGCATAATTGGCGAAAAACCAATAGGAAACGAAATATCGCTATTTTTAATTTCAGACCTTCCTTACAACCCCCACTCCTGTTCGTACCTCGAAATTTTAATATAGCTTATAATCAGGGTGGTGTTAATACCAAATCATATACGGAGTTTCGTTTAATTCGATGGAGTCTTTTGTGCCATATAAAATTGTTGACTCCCACTATTGTTTTTAGCGTATAACTCATTTATACTTCGGTATACGACAAAATAGTATATTACAAATGTTACTCTAAAGAACAAAATAAACAACTTTTGTTATGTGCATATTTACTGAAAAGCCAATAGGAGACGAAATATTGCTATTTTTAATTTCAGGCCTCCCTTATAACCCCCACTCCTGTCAGAGAATATTAATATAGCCAGAAACCTAACCTGCTTTAGTAGTAATATACACACCAAGTTAAAATTCGGTTCAACCGTTTACGATTCTATAAAGGACATACAGACAAACATTCATTTTTATATATAAGAAGATATAGATTTGATTAGAACTGGGCCAATCTGCTACCTCTAAAAGACAATTAATTTGATAATTCAAGAATAAATTTCATAGTCGTTAATAGCTGAAATTCGACTTGTGTGTGGGGTATTCAATTTATCTACGTTATTATGAGGTTTTTTTTTATATTTCCGTTCTATACGTTGTTTTGTTGCTTAAATATTAAACGGTGGTCAGGTTAGCCATGCGAGTTAAAGTGTTGGCTTTAATCTCACATGGTATACCTAGAGTGGCAAATTCGATTTCCGCCTGGGCAAATAGGATTTATTTAGCGACGAACTTATTAAATAAAATCCTTAGTCCCACCCTTGCTAGAAAATGGTGGCAACCTGTAGATAAGCAGTCCCAATTAGCCTAGTTGCATAAAGTGTACGTTAATAAATAAATAAATTGAATAAATATTAAACGAGTTATTTGTACTTGCTTGTTTTCAGCCTTCAACTAATCATCACTTCTAATAATAGTATTTTAATTTAAATGTAGAAATATATTGAGAGAAGAGATCAGTAATGAGACATACCATTATTTGGTAAATCTGTTTACGCAGCCCCAGCGTGCAGGACTTTTTTCTGTTCCCATGATAATTTGGAAATTATTCTGTGTTTTTCGCAGATTTCCCTAGGGGAAATCAGCTATTGAGGTCGTACTCATGACGTGATTTTCCACAATTTTCTTCAAATGTCCATCGATCCTACCAAGGAGATTACGAAAATGAGGCCCGTCCAAAAGTTTTATATATAATTTTCGTTTGATCGTTACCAAACCCCATATTTAATCGTTTTATGTAAAAAGAAAGATCAACTTCGTTAATGGCTGAAATCGGACCAGTAGGAGGGGGGGGGGGTTAAAGGGGGGAATTTTTAAAATTCGACATACCTCCGTAGACCCAATCTTATTTCAGATTAAATGATCTATAAATATTGTTCTATTCATATTTTCTGCATCATGAATATGAACCGAGATATTTGGAATTTATAGTTTTCAGCCATCAGTAAACCCCCTCTTCTACTAGTTTTACATAAACAACACTCTGTTATATAATAAACCACTTTATTTGTAGCTTAAATACAAAATATTGTTTTTCAGAGGCCTTTATTATACGAGATACAGGCAAATATGTTCTGCTGACCTCCCCCCCCCCCCCGTCTTAAGTTTTAGGACTACTTAAATTTGGTTGATTGAGATAAAAATTATTCTGATTCATTATAAATTACAGTATTAGAATAGTAAATTGTTTTTATACAAATTAATGTTATATTCTGATATATTTCAGTAATTGTTTTTCTTTCCGGTGAGAGTCAGGTTGGCAGACCTGTAGGTTTACAATTCAGACGCTTCCCGCTAGGAGGGGAAATATTTCTTTATACCGTTTGTATTTATTCACTTAATATTCATGGTGGTGTGTTACCAGTATGTAGATTTATCTATTATTAAACTTCACAAGGGAAATCTGCTTTGTTTACGCAGCACCGGCGTGAAGGACTTTTATTGTAAATTATGACGTTTCAGTGGAGAGGATAGTAAACCTCCAATGAGTTGGGAGGGTTAAGGGGTAGGGTTGTTATTAAGATAGGATAGGAAGTGAGGGGGTTACGGTCTGATCGGCCGGAACATAGCCCCGGTAAGAATGCTGCGTGTTTGGAGGGCTGAGTATTTTCTCGGTTGAAGGAGCAGCTCCTGAGTAGCCATCGAACTCTGAGTACGCTTTCGAGTCCTCTTCAAAATGTACCAAGTATTCCTTCGAAAGTATTCCTTAAAGAGTCAGGGCATTCCCACTTAGCCGAGGCTAACAGATGATAAAAAGCAGTTATTTACATATATTGGTATAAAGTTTTCAATACGCCACCAAATAACGTCAGCGAAGTTCAACCACTTATTGCTCACACACTGTACTAACTGAATAATCTTAAATGGCTGCCCTTCCCTCTGTGTGTCAATGTTAGCAATGCCCTCCACGGAAAGTAAACAACAATGTTATTTATTTACGTCCAATGTAGCAGATTTCCATTAAGTGAAATCAGTTATTGAGGTCGTACTCTTTACGCGATTTTCGAAATTTTCATCAAATGTCCCTCGATCCTACCTAGGAGATGACGAAAATGAGGTCCGTTAAAATTGTATGCATATATTATATATATTTGTCTGTTACCGCTCTAGCGATCGCAATTATTGTTACATCCAATTATCTCCGACCCTATACGTCGGACCGAAAAAGTGTATTGAATCAATCCTATTGCAAATTAAATGTACTATACATAATGCTATATAAATTTATTCCTATCTTGAATATTGACCGAGATATTTGCGTTTTTCAGTTTTTGGCCTTCAGCTAACCCCAACTTTTGCTCAAGTTACATAAACAATACTCGGTTATGTAATAAACCACATTATTTGAAGCTTAAATGCCAAATATAGTTCTTCAAGAGACCTTTATTATACGAGATTCATGCCAATATGTTCTGTTGACCTCTCCCCAGCTAAAATTTTGGGACAACTTAAATTCGATTCATTGAGATAAAAATTATTCTGATTCATTATAAATTACAGTACTAGATATAGTAAATGGGTTTCAATCAAATTAATGTTATATTCAGATATATTACAATAATTGCTTTTCTTTCCGTTGAGAAGTTGGCAGAACTGTTTGTTTACATTTCAGGCGTTTCCTGTCGGAAGGTTTCTTCTTATCGTTTGTATTTATTCGCTTGATATTCACTGTGGTGTTTTTACCAGTATGTAGATTTATCTGTAGTTAAACTTCACACGCCCGAAATCTCCTTAGTTTATGGGGTCCCTGCGCGACAGACTTTTATGCATGTACGGCTAGATTGGGACTGGTTATATACAGTTTATCACACTTTACTAGCCCGGATTGGACTAGGAATTTTATTTAATGAGTTCGTCACTAAAATAATTCCTATTGCTCAGACGTGAATCGAAGTTGCCACTGTAGGTTTTTCAGGTGAGATTAAAACGTACGCCTTAACTCACATGGCTAACTTGAGCCGCACAAAACAATAATGGACGATGCTTTTATAATTCTAGTTTATGGATTTCACAATCTAAACTATTTTGACGGAAATAAAGTTCATAAAAACGGTAAGGGTACATTAAAACATATTTCAGGGGATCATATAATTTCTGTAATTCGAGGTGTGGGATTTATGTAATTTTCAACAAATATCTTAATCGCAATAATATTGCAGAAGTAAATTTATAGATGCATAGCCACGACCACTAGGATAGCAAATCATTTTTAGAGAAGATCTGTGGCCAATTTCTAATAATCATAAGTATGTTTAATAAGTAGTAAATTAGGTTTGCTATCTCATTAATTTACTTGTACTAATAGTATTACCTATCGTATTATTTAGTGCCAATGCAAAGGTAATTCAATCATTACAATTTGACTAACACACAATATTCATTTCAACCTCTGAATAACGTTTATCACAGCTAGTTATAAATAACAGTCAGGAATAGAAGTGGTACTCATACGTTGAACAAAACAAAAAATCCAAACTTTATTAATAATGGAAAAAAGGGAAAGCTGATTTAATTTTTTTATTTTTTTTTAACAATGTATGAGTCGAACTGGGTTCCGTTCCTTTGTAGTATTCTCCTAAATTTTGCTTTAATACCTCTTTGAATGTTGGCTTTAGACTGAAAGGAATTCTTTTGAAACAACATTTTTTTGTAGCCGATAAGTGTGTTAAACAAAACGTCCGTCTCGCATGGGGCAGCTTTAACTAAGAAGATTCTCCATATGTTGGAACGACACACTACTGATTTCATCTCACCATATATTCTATATTCACATAAAAAATCAAAAAAAAAAAAACCGAAGAGTAGAAGTGGATGGTAATTAAAATCATAAAATTTTGTTGGCACCATCGCACTAACTATTTGCATGTATCTCACATAATAAAGGTCCGTTGAAAAAAATATGTTTTTCTGTAATCGTTGAATAATGGCAACATTACTAAACTGAAATAAGTGAAGAAAGTGAAACATTTTCCAATAGAGTGAAGAAAGTGAATTGCCTTCTTAATTAGTAATAAGTATAAATTAAAAAATAATTTGAAGTTGGAAATTAAATGCTTTTAAATGTTTCTTAACATTGTAAGAATTTATTTTAATAAAATAAATTGAAATGTGAATGAATTATTGGTGGAAATAATCAATATATTTTAAAATTTAAATATAATAATAATTACCTTCCTTGTTTATAACCTGCACTTGTTTATAACTGCACTACTTCACAATCATCACTAGTTGTTTTATAACTATGCTTATAACCTTTCACAACCATGCTTTTAACCTACCAACAACGTACCATAATCTTCACAACATCCTAATTTTGTTCATATTCTAGTTAGATCTGATCATGTATTACACGATTACAGAAAAAATGTAATATTACACTCGTGACGAAAGTAGAATTTACAACTCTCGTGAAATTACCACACTCGCTTCGCTCGTGTGGGTAAACGTTTCACTCGAGTTGTAAAATGATCTACTTTCGTCACTTGTATAATAAATAACTATTTACTTATGTTTAGAATAAGACGCTTCATGGTATATTTACTGGGGTTCCTGAAAGCTGAAAATCAAAATTATGCCAGTTAATATGGAAGCCAGAAAAAAATGTGTTTAAGAACATTAATTACAAAAAGATTGGCACTTTTAATGTTTCGATACCATGCAAAATAACGGAAATATATTGAATTTTCAAAAATCCTCCTATGTAACTCCTCCCCCTCGCACATGTCCGATTTCAGCTGTCAAACGAACTTAGTATTTTAAATGATTAATCAAATATTACGTCATCCTCGTCACCGTACGTAGGATCGGTGGGCATTTGAGCATTTTTTTCTAAAATAGCTTAGTGAGACAAACTCAATAGCTGGCTTTCCTTAAGGCCTGAAACATAATAATCAATTTTGAAATAACCGTATTTCCAAAAAACAAGTAACTTGAATTAAATTAATTCCATAAAAAAGAATATTTAATTATAAATATATATATATATATATATATATATATATATATATATATATGCATATGAAGTCCAACCAATTCTTATTAATATGATATTTTTTGAGTTCTGTAATAATTCCATTGCTCAATTAACATAGCATCTTCTTTTTTTATCATATAATATTTATAAAGGGTATAATTCAAATTAAAAACTAGGCTATATCACTCACTATTGTTTAGCTAAGGTAATATCCAGAATGAGTAAACGTTTACTGGGGAAAGTTCATTAAGTGTAATTGAGAGGCAAATTTGATTTATTAGAATAACATAAAAAGTCATCTATAATATGTTCATCGAATAAATGAAAAATGATAACAAATTTCTTCTGAGCGATTTAAAGAAATTATTTGTTAACGTCCACTTTTTGGAACTAAGGCTAATTGGGAGGGGTTATCTGCATGATACAACCCTTTTGTTGCCAGAGTGGAACTAAGGAATTTAATTAATGAATTCCGTCACAAAAGAAATTGCTTTGCCAAGGCGAGAATCGAACTCACCCCTCGGGAATCGAAGTTTACCATGTGAGATTAATGTCAACGCTTTAACTCACATGGCTAACCTGAACGATTTAAAGAAAAATAACTTTTGGTACTATTGGTATTAAACAAAATCCACAAGAGATTGGAATTTTATTGAAAGGCGCCAATTAATACTAAAACCTCAACGTTTCATACCCCAAAATTCGTAATATTTGAGAAATCTGCAATGTTTTCAAATATTTAAATCATATCAGAATTTTAGATATTCTCAAATCCAAAAGTGGCTATTTATTGATGTGCTGAAAATGTCACAGCCACTAAAAATGTGTAATTCTCTAAAATGAATTGCCCTGATTGACTTCATTTCCAAAAATTGAGTAATTTAACATTCTCAGGAGTTTAATTGCATTCAATTTTTTCCCCGATTAAATATGAGACTGATTTGTGTTTGTATAGTAGTAGGCTTTATATTTCATACTTTTATATAATGTTATCAAAATCTTCTTATACTTCCCAAGTACACACTGTATACTGTTATAGTTAATGCACTAATTTATTGCTCGTGTTAGCTTTGAGAGAGCACCTTCTCAGCTCAGAAAAATACAACGACGGGGAAGCAATTCTTAGAGGAAGGGATAAGGATTTGCGGTGACAAATAAAAGGCTTATAGAAGCACACATGAAACAAAGCAGAGATGGCCTCAGGGCAATCAACGCGACAAATGGCGTCCAGCCCCCCTCAATTGATGTCTATTTTTCTTTAGCACAATATCCTTTTGGTTGATATATATTATTTTATTTCCTACCTAAAAATATTAGATGGCAATAGCACGTTTCCGAATGTACAAGGGGTTCATATATCTGTTTTTTTCTGAATAAAAGGACTAGAACTACTTTTTATGTTGTTTGTCAAAAAGATAAAAACAAACAAGGCGAAGAGACGTTCAGTTATTCTTCCATTAACATACTCCTGTATCATCGTACAAATATAATGTATTATTTAATTCACCAGCTGCAGTAGTACATGGTTCCTTTGATGCATATATCCTCAATGAGTCGATGTATGTGGCCTATAATGCCAGTCATTGTTCATTAAAATATTGATTTAATTTCTTCAGCTAATACACATGAACAAGTTTTCTTATTCACTTAATAGTGAACATTCTTCTAGGCGGACCAAAGGCAAAACTGGAGTTTAACTTGAATAACCTAAGTAATGAAAAGACAACAAATTTTGTATATATATACATGTCTGTGTGTGTGTGTGTGTGTGTGTGTGTGTGTGTGTGTGTGTGTGTGTTTGTATGTATATATGAAAGTCTAAAGGTTTGTTAGATCGTCCCCTAACTCGATATTTAAACTTTATCATATGTTGAAATGCCCAAAAACGAAAATAGAAGAGTTTTTAAATATAAATTTCCAAAAAGCTCAGTTACTATGAGTCGAATATAAAAGTATTAAATGAGTAATCAAGTTGGTATGACTGATGTGATAATTTCATATATTTTTGTTTCATAAATTTTTCTCTAAATATTCCTTTGAATGTTTAGCTTTTCAACCTCAGAAACAACCACTAAAATGCTTACAAAATTCACAGAGGACTGTAATATCACAAAATATTCTCTGATCAGTTTAAATTTCACGTCTTGTCTACATAGGATGCTAAATTTATGAGAAATGGAGAATAGAATTTCAAGAGACGTCAACTGTGTTTTATTTCAGTAAGTGAGAACTCTTTCGAACTCCTGCATGGCTTACGTTTTTATTATTGCTAGCTGTTAAGAAGTTGTGGAAGACTAAAGAATTTGCGGGTTTAAATCGCTGAATTTATCCTGGGAAAAATACGCTAATGTGTTAGCCCTTGAGTCAGAAGTCAGTCACGCAAGGACTGCTTAAACTAAAGCAAATTTGACACCGTCTGATATGACACACTCACGTCTCGCCTCACCATATAATCTCTATCAATAAGAACCAAATGGCCAGAAGTGGGGCTTTATTGAAGGCTGCAAAACCAGAAAATACAAAAGTCTTAATAAACCAGTAACGAATAAATGTATAGAGCAATAAAGTCCGCCACACAGGGGCTGCGTAAACTAAGCGGATTTCTCACGTAAAGTTATATAATACAGGAATCTCCAAACGAGTGCCGAACAGTTACGGAAACGGCCGAACTAGCTTTTGGCGGGAAACTCACTCACGTCCGTTATCCACCCACGTTTAATAAAAATGCAAATATCTCGGTTAATATTCAAGATAGAGAATAAATGTATATTACAATATTAATAGTAAATTGAATTTTCAATAAGATTGATTCTACATAATTTTTCGATCCGACGTATAGTAACGGAGATATTTCGAATTTTCATTTGAAGAAATTTTTCGAAAATCGCGTCATGAGTACGACCTCAATAGCTGATTTCCCTTAAGGGAAATCTGCTAACATATGTAGAACTTCAATACTTTAACAAGAATGATTCTAAAAAAATTATTCGATACAGCTCATAATAAAGAAGATATTTTATAATTTCGAGCCTGGCCTCTCATAACCTTTCCTATGTCTGGTCCAATTTTATCCATTAATAAATGTATACGTAAATATGTATATATATAAAACATGTATATAATTTTAAATTTGCAATAAGATTGTTTCTAGACAATTTTTAATTCATTCATTGTAATCGCTTCATGATTACAATCTCATTAGCTGGTTTCCTCATTTACTCATCTCATTATGGGAAAAGTGCAATAATTATTTAATTATTTCGTTCAGTCACATGAATAACTATTGCATTATTTATGAAACGGATTCATCTTTTTCTTTGGTTTAAGCCGCTCTTTAGCTGCGTCAGACTGAGGGCTCCAACCTATAAATTATCAGAGGTGGCCATATATTCTCGGACTTTAGGAAGTGGGGTAGCAGCTGCGGAACTTATTCCATCTGTTCGGCACAACTTTTGGAAAGGCCACAGAAATGTATTAACCCATGACTAATCTCTCTTTATTCATAGACTAAATGACAGTTTTTCAATAGTTGTTAACATAACATTTAATATTTACCCGGAATAAATTATTCTCTTCAAATTTTACTCATTACTGCTATGCAATTAGCAGATTTTCCTTAAGGGTAACCAGCTATTGAGGTTGTGCAATTCTTTAAATGACCATCAATGTTACCCTGGAGATGACAAAAATGAGGGTAGTTTAAAAAAATACATATATTTGGTCTATTAAAACTAGTGGTCGCAATTTTTCTTTGGCTGTTAAGAGACTTGATATTTAAACCCTTTGGTTGTTAAGAGACTTGATATTTAAACCCTTTGGTTGTTAAGAGACTTGATATTTAAACCCTTTGGTTGTTAAGAGACTTGATATTTAAACCCTTTGGTTGTTAAGAGACTTGATATTTATACCCTTTGGTTGTTAAGAGTCTTGATATTTAAACCCTTTGGTTGTTTAGTGACTTGATATTTAAACCCTTTGGTTGTTAAGAGACTTGATATTTAAACCCTTTGGTTGTTAAGAGACTTGATATTTAAACCCTTTGGTTGTTAAGAGACTTGACATTTAAACCCTTTGGTTGTTAAGAGACTTGATATTTAAAGCCTTTGGTTGTTAAGAGACTTGATAGTTAAACCCTTTGCTTGTTAAGAGACTTGATATTTAAACCCTTTGGTTGTTAAGAGACTTGATATTTAAACCATTTGGTTGTTAAGAGACTTGATATTTAAACCCTTTGGTTGTTAAGAGACTTGATATTTAAACACTTTGGTTGTTAAGAGACTTGATATTTAAACCCTTTGGTTGTTAAGAGACTTGATATTTAAACCATTTGGTTGTTAAGAGACTTGATATTTAAACCCTTTGGTTGTTAAGAGACTTGATATTTAAACCCTTTGGGTTTTTAGTGACTTGATATTTAAACCATTTGGTTGTTAAAAGACTTGATATTTAAAGCCTTTGGTTGTTAAGAGACTTGATAGTTAAACCCTTTGCTTGTTAAGAGACTTGATATTTAAACCCTTTGGTTGTTAAGAGACTTGATATTTAAACCATTTGGTTGTTAAGAGACTTGATATTTAAACCCTTGGTTGTTAAGAGACTTGATATTTAAACCCTTTGGTTGTTAAGAGACTTGATATTTAAACCCTTTGGGTTTTTAGTGACTTGATATTTAAACCATTTGGTTGTTAAAAGACTTGATATTTAAAGCCTTTGGTTGTTAAGAGACTCGTTCATAGCTTAAATACCGATATTGTATTCATTGAATTTGTCATTTGCGAGTTGCATGCAAATACGCCCCGAGATGCCGTCATCAATAAAGAATTTCAACTCTCAACTTAGTCATGTTTATTTGTTCTATACCAAACAAGATTCAAATACATACAATTTTTGAATGGGCCTCATTTTCGTCATCTACTAATTAGGTTCGATGGACATTTGAAGAAATTTTTCGAAAATCGCGTTATGAATACGAACTCAATAGCTGATTTCCCTTAAGGGAAATTTACTAAAAATAAATAACTAATATTCGTTTTCAGATAATAAAATATGTATGGCAAGGAGAAAAATAAAATGATCCTTTTTCTGGATCATTTGAAATCAGACAGTAATAAGATAAAACCGTGAGTAGAAATCTGTATGTAGTAATGGATATATTCTGCATTCTAAAATTCCATTTATACAAGACGTTGCCTTCTTATTTTCTTGGGGAGGAAAAAAAAAAATTGATTGTGAAGGTGACCTGAAAATATTGGTAGCCCTACTTTATGGACCTGACCTTTCCTACTCCCTTCGGAAACATTTATCATAGCGAAATTTCCCCTGAGCCCAACCTCCTAATCTTCTTTAGAAGGAAGTCACATGGTCCAGAGAAAAAGTAAAGAAGGATATCCGCTCTAATCTAAGAAATGTTTTATAACTCCTTCTTATAATCACACAAATTTATTATCATTTTTAAATGCAGAGTAACTATTTTTTTTTTAAACGAATTCTTTAATTGCATATACAGTAGAAGCGTTCTTTCATTTAACCCTCCGTCGGGCGCGTGTATCTCTCAGATACACATTTCTAGAAAAATATTTGCCACACCTCCTAGCATAGAGTGGTGTTGTAGTGTTTCGAGTTATGTATTTTAGAGAACTCCCCCTCAAGGTATGTTGTGTCACTGTGTTTAACGGAGTCGTGTGTTTCACCTGTCATTAAATTGTATCTCCTAGATACCACGCGCCCGATCTCGTAAGTTTTTTTGAAATCTGTATTTCATAAATATGTACATCAATTAAGTTTCTCTTTATTAAATGGAATCATATAAACCTATTATTCTATTATTTTGCTCAAACATGAGCTTTCAAAAGAACTTGTACAAGGATATATTGCACGACGCAGTGACAATAGTAGACGTTTGCCAACCGAACTAAGGGCGAAACTTTAAGAATACAGAGACTCATAAGAGTACACTAGCTCATTGGACCATACATTGAACTCAAGTACAGAACAGCATAAAAAAAGGCCCTCCGCTACAACGAACTAAAGAAAATGATGTGAACCAAGCAAAACTGAAAATAAATGTAGGTGTACTAATTACTGTTGTGAGATTTGCAAAAACAAAATTTGTTAACAACATAGTTCCATGCTTTGTCCTAATTGTAATGCAGCTCTGGAAAAGAAATAACAAATAAACTGGTATTTTTAAAATTTGTTGATGATTTTCATTAAATCTTATCTAAAAGTGATTTCGGCTACTTATTTTTGATTGAAGTTATATTAAGATATATTTTTATATTGTTCACAAACTGAAATGAAATATGTATAATAAAGGCATGTGCATTTAAACAATTCCTCTTGATATTTGTTTTTTAATAATATTTTAAAAATTATCGTCCACCGTTTCTTTATATTATAATACTTATCAATTTTAAAAATTATTCACTTCTTTCAAACACATACTTCCTCTGTTATGGTTTCTAATCACACGCTGAACATTTTAGTGCAAAATATATATTAAAAAACTGTATTTCCGTAAAAACGGTTGAGGTTGTATCTCTGAGATACACGCGCCCGTTGGCGGAATATTCTTGACGCGCCCGACCGAGGGTTAAATGTGGTTGGTTTATGTCAGAAAAAAATAAGAGAGTAAGTACCATACAATTCGATAATACAGTAGTTACTTTAGTATAAAAAAGACATTCTTCTTTACTAGTCTTTTTTAACAGATTTCTCTAAAGGGAAATCAGCTATTGAGGTCGTACTCATGCCGCGATTTTTGAAAAATTTCCTAAAATGTCCATCGATCCGATCCAGGAGATGACGAAAATGAGGTTCGTTCAAAATTTTATATATATAGTTTTGAACGGACCTTATTTTAGTCATCTCCTAGGATCGATGGACATTTAATGAAAAATTTCGAAAATCGCATCATGCGGTCGGCCTCAATTGGCGTTACTATAAGTCGGATCGAAAAATTGTATAGAACCAATCTTATTTCAAATTAAATTATCTATAAATATTGTTATATACATATTTTCTGTATCATGAATAATAACGGAGTTGTATGGATTTTATAGTTTTCAGCTTTTAGTAAACCCTTACTCCTAATCATGTTATATTAATAATAACCTATTATATCATGAACCACTTCATTATAAGGTTAAATACAAAATATTGTTTTCATGAAACTTTTACTTTGTGAGATATGTGTAAATACGTTCTGTTGCCCCTCACCCCTTCTTTTGTTCTTAGATTACTAAAATTTGGGCATTTGCGATAAAACTGATTCTGAGACATTACAAATAACAGCAATAGCTTTAGTAAATTGTTTTCAATAAAACGAGTTCAGATATATTGCATTAACTGTTTTGTCTTTCCGGTCTAGAATTAAAATTAGATGGCCTGTTTTTTTTTTTGTTTTTTTTTGTTTTTTTTTGTTTTTTTTTTTTGTTTTTTTTACAATTTAGACGCTTTCCGTTGTAGAGTTATTATATTGTAACTGGAAGATTTCTCATTACTGTTTGTATCTATTCACTTGATATTCGCGGTGGTGTTGCCAGTATGTATAATTATCTATTGTAAACCTTCACGTGAGAAATCTGCTTAGTTTACGCAGCCCCTGCGTGACGAACTTTTTTGTATAATAAAGACATTCTTCTTTACTAGTCTTTTTATTTTATTTTTGTGAAGGTGAGAGCTATGTGTGAGGTGAGACGTTGGTTGCAGAAATGGATAAACGATTCTTGATTTACATCTGATGAGAAAAAAAAAAACTTGATTTACATCAGAGGAGAAAATAATTGGACACCTGTTTGACGAAAGGAAACATTTTTGAAAAGTAGGTTAATGTTTGTATCTATTCACTTAATATTCGCGATGGTACCAGTATGTATAATTATCTATTGTAAACCTTCCCGTGGAAATCTGCTTAGTTTACACAGCCACTGCGAGCCGAACTTTATTTTTTACTGATAATGTTGACTGTAGTATATGTGAGTGTAAGTCTGGAAGGATAAGTAAGTTAGGTTCATTCAAGGTTGGATAGTTCGTATAATGTTTGTACGTCCTGTGCCATCGTAATGTATTTGTGCCCTGGAACCCACGTCACTTTTGTGTTTAGTTTTGCAACATGTAAAATTTTAGAAGGAAAATAAGACTTCATGAATTGGCATAGTAATGTCATGTGTTGTAGCCTGTATGTGTGACAGTCCCATGAGTATGGCATGCAATTTATCGGTGTATGTAATAAAATAAATGCGCTTGAATAAATTACATACAAACGGAAATAAGAAAGGTTTTAGTCAATTTCAACAACCTGCTGACAGGAAGCGTTTGGAATGTAAACAAACAGTTCTTCCAGCCTCACACTGGAAAGAAAAACAATTACTGAAATATATCAGAATATAACATATTAATTTTATTCAGAACTATTTACTATATCTCGTACTGTAACTTATAATTCAGAATAATTGTTATCTCAATCAATCAAATTTTATTAATCGAAGACCTTAGATGGGGAGGGGTGTCACCAGAACATATTTGCGTGTATCTCGTATAATAAAGGTCTCTTGAATACAATATTTGATATTTAAGCTTCGAATAATGCGGTTTATTATATAATAGAGTATTGTTTATGTAACATGAGTAGAAGTGGGGGTTTGCTACTGACTGAAAACAGAAAAATGCAAATATCTCGGTTAATATTCAAGGTATAGAATAAATGTATATAACAATAATTATAGTAAATTTAATTTTCAACAAGATTGGTTCTATATAATGTTTAGATCCGACGTATAGTAACGGAGATATTTTGAATTTCCAAAATTCTCCCCTCTAAACTCCCCCCCCCCCCATCCCACTGGTCTGATTTCAGCCGTTAACGAACTTGATCTTTTTTTTTTTTAGATAAACGACTAAATATCGAGTTTCGTAACAATTAAACGTATGGTATACTGTGTGTATGTATATATATATATATATATATATATATATATATATATATATACACGTTTTGAACGGACCTCATTTTTGTCACCTCCTGGGATCCTACCCAGGATGGACATTTGAAGAAAAATCGTGTAATGAGTACGACCTCAATAGCTGATTTCCCTTAGGGGAAATCTGCTAAAACATAATTCCATCGTAGTAATTATGGGAAAACACATGTTTTCTACAAATAATTAGGCGAAAAATATACAAAGGTAGTGTATAGCGATGCGTTGCAATAAATAACTCACACGCTTATTAATCAGTCTACGAGTATATATTTTAGGAGTAAAGGTTCAAATTTGGGATTTAGCTTATGGTCCAACTAATGCAAGAGATAATGCATCCACGGGGGTAAACCCCCAGCTGACGGGATAACCTCTCGGGTGCTGAGTATCTCTCCCTACCTGTTGCCTCTGCAGGTACATTGGCAATCCTGGGATTTCTCATGGCCTGAAATGGTGGTCCCAACCTAACCAATTGATGGCTATACCTGGAACAAGGGCTGTAATGTACGAGTAGATGAAGGCCTCACAGCTGTTGGGAAGTTTTCATTTTTTTCACAGGGACGCCCAGGAGCTGCATATAAGCAGATTTTCCTTGGGGGAAATCAGTTTTGCGGTTGTACTTATGATGCGAATTTCGAAACATATCCTCAAATCTCCGCCCATTCTACATAGGAGATGACGAAAATGAAGTCCCTTGATAATTAAAAATATACTTGTCTGTTACCGCTCTAGCGATCGCAATTATTTCCGTATCGTTACCAAACTCGATATTCAAGTGACTCATGTAAAACTAATAATGATCAATGGTCTGTTAATGGCAGTAATCGGAAGGGACAACGGGAGAGGGAGTTAGAGGGCGGAAATTGGTAATATCTTCGTTATAATAAGTTGGATCGAAAGATTGTATAGAACTAATTATATTAAAAATTAAATTACCTGTAAGTGTCGTTAAGTGCATATTTTCTCTAACATGCATATTAACAGAGATATTTAGATTTTTTAGTTTTCAGCCTACAATAAACCCCCACTTCTACTCATGGCATATTAACAATAACCTGTCGTATGGTTAATCACAAAACTTTTTTATGGCTCCTCACAATTTTATTTCTTATAAACGCTGAGCGCTTTCGGGGTCTAAATCCCCATCCTCAGAGCGTAGGGCTATCCCATAGACTTGCTACCAGGCTAAACCCTGCCGATGCACTACTGCTGGTTTAGCCTGGTAGCAAGTCTATAGGATAGCCCTACGCTCTGACGCTCTGAGGATGGGGATTTAGTCCCCGAAAGCGCTCAGCGTTTATAAGAAATAAAATTGTGAGGAGCCATAAAAAAGTTTTGTGATTAACCATTCATCACCCTCACCACCAGCTAAAAATAAATATGAACCTGTTACATCATGAAACCCATTATTTGAAGCTTAAATACCAAATAATATTTTTAAAAGACTTCATTATGTGAGATTCATGTAAATTCGTTGTGAGATAAATTACTCAATTATGATTTTAAGTTCTTATTATTATTATTTATTAACGTCCACTTTTTGCAACTCTGGCAAAATTTTACGTTCTTGTCTTACAACTGTTCATTTTATCTACACCATAATCGATATTTATCAGCTTCAAACAACACCGAATGTCATATTTGTTATAGGCTGAAAACGGTTCTGGACTAGTGGGGACTCCTAAGATGTAAAACCAATCTGGTTAAACTATTGATGCAGTACAATTTTCATTCTATGTATTTTTTTCGTCAAATATTAAGCTATTAGCAGATTTCCCTTAAGGGAAATCAGCTATTGAGGTCGTACTCATGACGCGATTTTCGAAAAATTTCTTCAAATGTCCATCGATCCTACCCAGGAGATGACGAAAATGAGGTCCGTTCAAAACTATATATATATATATATATATATATATATATATATATATATATATATATATATATATATATATATATATTTGTCTGTTAACACTCTAGCGGTCGCAATTTTTGTTTAATCGTCACCAAACTCGGTATTTAATCGTTTTATGTAAAAAGGAAGATCATGTTCGTTAACGGCTGAAATCGGACGAGTGGGAGGGGGGGGTTTAGAGGGGGGATTTTCAAAAATTCGAAATATCTCCGTTATTATGCATCGGATCGAAAAATTGTATAGAACAAATCTTATTGCAAATTAAATTTACTATAAATATTGTTATATGCATTTATTCTCTATCTTGAATATTAACCGAGATATTTGCATTTGTAATCTGCGTGTGATCACGTAGGCTATGTTCGGACTTTCCGCCGAGAGCTCTGGTGGCCATTTCCATAACTATTCGTCCCTCGTGAATAGGTTTAGAGGTTAGGTTAACTGTTTTTTGGGGCTAGAAACTACTGGGTTATTACGCCCTAAATAATGTTTTAGGTTTAGAGGTTTCTTACTACTACAGTTGTTATTAGGCAGATTTCTCTATTGTAAAACTTCACGTGGGAAATCTGCTTAGTTTACGCAGCCCCTGCGTGACGGACTTTTATTTATTTTTACATACTTGTTTCTAGCCTTCAGTCTTTGTTCCACCTTGAGCTTGACTTTGAAGTCACAAAATTTCAGTTATGTCATTGCTGTTCTGGAATAGCTATATGTTGTGGATCAAAATATTTTGTTTATTTAACGTAATAAGAGTGTTGTTTGTGATGTCTGATTTTTTTTTTAGTGGATAGCTCCATTACCATAAAAAATACAGCAAACTTTAGCGTCTACAGTATACTTTAGATTTAGTATTCGCCTACATTATAAACAAGCCGTCACCCGTCGTTGACGGGTTGTAATAAAAATGGTATTTCGTGGAAATATAAAGATTGAATAAACAGAACCATCTCGTCATATTCATCAAAAGTCCGTCACGCAGGGGCTGCGTAAACTAAGCAGATTTCCCACGTGAAGTTTTACAATAGAGAAATCTGGCTAATAACAACTGTAGTAGAAAGAAACCTCTAAATCTAAAACATTATTTAGGGCCCCCCCCCAGTAGTTTCTAGCTCCAAAAAACAGTTAACCTAACCTCTAAACCTATTCACGAGGGACGAATACTTATGGAAACGGCCGCCAGAGCTCTCGTCGGAAAGTCCGCGTACTGGCGACCACACGCAGAATACAAATGCAAATATCTCGGTTAATATTCAAGATACAGAATAAGTGTATAGAACAATATTTATAGTAAGTTTAATTTGCAATAAGATTGATTCTATACAATTTTTCGATCCGACGCATAATAACGGAGATATTTTGAATTTTCCGAAAATCCCCCTCTCTAAACCCCCCCTCCCACTGGTCCGATTTCAGCCATTAACGAACTTGATCTTCCTTTTTACATAAAACGATTAAATTCCGAGTTTGGTAACGATCAAACAAAAATTGCGACCGCTAGAGTGTTAACAGACAAATATATATATATATATATATATAGTTTTGAACGGACCTCATTTTCGTCATCTCCTGGGTAGGATCGATGGACATTTGAGGAAATTTTTCGAAAATCGCGTCATGAGTACGACCTCAATAGCTGATTTCCCTTAAGGGAAATCTGCTAAAAACACACACTCCTTGGAGCATGAATAGAAAAAGTGCTGCCATTCATTTGTTTTACTCAATATATAAGCATTTAGACCAATTTATCTTTAGAATTGCTCTTATTCAGATTCTAATTGACATAATAATGGTTTCCCGTTCAAATATAAATATTGGACAATCGAAAGCATTAAATAATTAATTAATTGCCTGAAAGTTAGTCATGTTCATAGTTTTAAGCACGAAGCGTGGAACGGCTATAGGACAAACATTTACGAGTTTATTATTATTCTAAGGATGTCGTAAATCTAGTTGCCCGTCTAAGTAAAACGAACTAATCACTTCAGCACCCCGAGGAAAACATAATAAAATTTGTTTAGTTATTCATAAATGTAAATAGAAATATAGTACCAACATCGTTATTTTAAACACAATTCGTTCTTTAATTTTTTTTCAGTAAAACCAATATTAATGAAGATATTGATGAATACACATTTTAGTGTCGTTATTGTAACCTCCCTCCTAGTTAAAAATTCGAATTCTCATATAGCCTGGGCTAAACCTTGGGATAATTAACTAACAAATATAAAAATCGGTAAAAACCGTCCTAGTCTTGTTTGAGTAATTGAGCTACAAATGGACGGACAGACAGACAGTCAATATTACAGATTTGATGCCATTGCTCTTAAAAGTGCCTGATAATTAAGAAGTTGGGAACAATTTCCGACGTACTGGTAAAATACGCTTATGATCTCACATTACAACATATTTCCTATTTGTATGTAAAAAAGTCCTTCACGCAGGGGCTGCGTAAACTAAGCAGATTTCCCACGTGAAGTTTTACAATAGAGAAATTTTACGAGTCGAGCCAGTCAAGGAAACGGCCGAACTAGCTTTTGGCGGGAAAGTAACTCTCGTCCGTTAGGCTCCGAGATTAAATTAAAAACAATTCAATCTCAAAAAAACAACAAGAACACAAAAGATGGACTTACCTTTAATGATAGCAGCGCTCTGAACACTTATTACACCAACACTAAATAGTACCACAGAATATCTATTATTTGTAAGACTTAATACTGCGGTGAATATTAAGTAAACAAATAAAGGGCAAGTCAAATGGTAAGAACTTTCCTGATAGCAAACAGTCTGAGTTGTAAACAATCAGGTTAGCCAGCTTTTACCGGAAATAAAAGCAATTACGGAAATATATTTGAATATTAGTTATAAATTTTATTCATAACTATTTATTATATCTAGTACTGTAATTAATAATAAACCAGTATAATTTTAATCACAACCATTCCAAATTTAGGAATCCGGGAAGAAAATAGAAGGGGGGCAAAATACGATTCAGACGGTTATGAGATTTTCACATGATTAAGGAACAACCAGGTTAGCCAGCGAAGGCTTACAATAGATAAATATGCATACAGGTAACACTTCCGTGAATATTATAATTATTATTATTTATTAACGTCCACTTTTTGTAACTTGGACTAATTGGGACGGGTTATCTACAGGTTACCACCCTTTTCTATCCAGGGTGGGACTTAGGATGTTATTTAATGAATTTCGTCACTAAATATTTTCCTGTTCCCAGGCAAGAATCGAACTCGCCACTCTAGGTTTGCCATGTGAGATTAAGGCCAACGCTTTAACTCACATGGCTAACCTGAGCCCCCCCGTGAATATTAGTGAATAATTACAAACGGCAATGAGAAATCTTTCAGTGAATTTACAATATAAGTTAATAGTCCCTACAACGTAATACAGCTGGATTGTAAACAAACAGGTTAGCCAACCTTGTAGCGCAGAATCGATAGATAGACCGGAAAAACAAACAATTAAAGAAATATATCTGAATATAAAATATTAATTTTATTGGAAACTATTTACTATAGTTAGTGGAGTAATTTGAAATGAATCAAAATAATTTCTATCTCAATCACTCAGATTTTTGTAGTCCAAGAAAGAAAGGGGGGGGGGGGTCAACAGTATGTATTTGTTTGTACCTCGTAAAATAAAGCTTTGTTGAAAACAATATTTTGTATTTAACCTAATAATGAGGTGGTTCATGAGATATCAGCTTATTATTAATATGTCCCTAGTAGGAGTGGGGGTTTACTGAAAGCGGAACTCATTACAAAAAATACAAATATCTCGGTTAATACTCATTATACGGAAAATATGTATAGAACAATAATTATAGTAAATTTAATTTGCAATAAGATTGATTCTATACAATTTTTCGATACGACGTATAGTAACGGAGATGTCGTTCGTCTATAATGTATAGAACAGAAATTGTAGAGCATGAATAGTTTAACAAGACTGGTCCTATAACATTTTAAGATGCGACTCATAATAACGGCAGTACATGAATTTTCGAGTTTATCCTCCTCCTTCTTAACTCCCACTAGAATTCATCCAAATGCCGGCTCCAGCCAATAACAAATATGATCTTTAGTGTTTACAGAAACAGTTAAATATGGAATATGATACAGATCATGTAAACATCTTCGAAACAAGACCGTATAATCTTAATTTATGACGTCAACACGCAACGAATTTGCATGTATTTCTCATAATAAAGCCCATTTGAAAACGGTATAATCGGTATCTAGGCTAAGAACAAAGTGGGTTATTATAATAAAAGTCACACAGGGGCTGCGTAAACTAAGCAGATTTCCCACGTGAAGTTTTACAATAGAGAAATTTCACGAGATCCGAGCAGTTAATGAAACGGCCGAACTAGCTTTTGGCGGGAAAGACACTTCGTTCGTTAGCTGCGCAGGATTTAATAAAAATGCAAATATCTCGATTAATATTCAAGATAGAGAATAAATGTATATAACAATATTTATAGTAAATTTAATTTGTAATGAGATTGATTCTGTACAATTTTTCGATCCGACGAATAGTAACGGAGATATTTCGAATTTTCGAAAACCCTCCCCTCTTAACCCCCCCCCCTTCTCACTGGTCCGATTTCAGCCGCTAACGAACTTGATCTTTCTTTTTACATAAAACGACTAAATATCGAGTTTGGTAACGATCAAATAAAAATTGCGACCGCTAGAGCGGTAACAGACAAATATATATTGGTCAGTTTTGAACGGACCTCATTTTCGTCATCTACTAGGTAGGATCGATGGACATTTGAAGAAAAATTTCGAATATTCCGTCATGAGTACAACCTCAATAGCTGATTCATCAAAATCTGCTAAAACTGCATATTGCTATTCAGACATGTGTAGGAGTCAGGGTATCTCAAGGCTGAGAACTAAAATCTTCAAATATCTATTTTAATATACATGATAGAGAAAATATGTATTAATTTCCAATTTTCATGGGAAATTTAATTGTCCATAACATTAGTTCTATACACCTTTAAACGAAGTTCAATAATAAGTATAATAACGAAGATATTTCGAATTTACGAAATTCTCCCCTCTCTAAACTCGCTACCTATAGTCCGATTTCAGCCGTTAACGAACCTGATCTTTCGTTTTACATAAAACGAGTAAATATCGAAATTGGTGACTATTGAACAAAAATGGCGTGTATAAAATCAATGTTATTGGTTGCATATAACAATGTACAAACCGATGTTATTGTGAATTTAATTTACTATTAATTATTTATATAGAAAGTTTCTCTATTTTCATTATTAACCAAGATATTTGGATTTTTTTTAGTTTTTAGCCTTCTGTAAACCCCCCCCCCCCCTCCTACTCAGGTCATATTATTAAGCTGCTGTTATATCGTGAATCACTTTATTCTAAGCTTTAAAAAGTCCGTCACGCAGGGGGTGCGTAAACTAAGCAGATTTCCCACGTGAAGTTTTACAGTAGAGAAATCTGCCTAATAACAACTGTACTAGTAAGAAACCTCTAAACCTATTCACGAGGAACGAATAGTTAAGGAAACGGCCGCCAGAGCTCTCGGCGGAAAGTCCGAACAGCCGAATCCTGGCGACAACAAACAGAATACAAATGCAAATATCTCGGTTAATGGTCAAGATACAGAATAAATGTATAAAAAAATATTTATAGTAAATTTAATTTGCAATAAGATTTATTCTATACAATTTTTCGATCCGACGCATAATAACGGAGATATTTTGAATTTTCAAAAATCCCCCCTCTAAACCCCTCCCTCCCACTTGTTCGATTTCAGCCATTAACGAACTTGATCTTCCTTTTTACATAAAACGTTTAAATATCGAGTTTGGTAACGATCAAACGAAAATTGCGACCGCTAGAGCGTTAACAGACAAATATATATATATATATATATATATATATATATATATATATATAATTTTGAGCGGACCTCATTTTCGTCATCTCCTGTGTAGGATCGATGGACATTTGAAGAAATTTTTCGAAACTCGCGTCATGAGTACGACCTCAATAGCTGATTTCCCTTAAGGGAAATCTGCTAAAACAAATATTGTTTCTAGGGGCCTTAATTGTGGGAGATACATGCAAATTCGTTGCGTCATCAATTAAGATTTTACGTTCTTGTTTCGAGAACTTTACTAGTTCCATGCCATACTCGATAATTAACTGTTTCAGTCAACACGAATGATCAAATTTGTGGGGTTCAGGTTAGTTGTTTGAGATCGGGCGTTGGTCTTAATGTCGCGTGGTAAACCGAGTGACGGGTTCGATTCCCTCCCTGGGCAGTAGAAATTTATTTAGAGAAGGACTCATTAAATAAATTCCTTATTTCCACTCTGGATAGAAGAGGAAAGCTAACCTGTAGATAACCCGTCCCAATTAGCCATAGTAGCATAAAGTGGACGTAAATAAATAAATAAATAAAATAAAAGATCATATTTGTTATTGGCTGAAGTCGGAACTGGGATAGTGGGGGGGGGGGTCTCAAAAATTCAAAATACTGTCGATATTATGGATCGGATCGTAAATTTTTATAGGACTAATGTTGTTAAACTTTCTTTCTACAATTGCTGCACTACTCATTTTTTCGTAACTCAAGTATTTATTGAGTTATTGTTTTAGTAGATTTCCCTTAAGGTAAATCTACTATTGAGGTCGTTTTCATGACGCGATTTTCGAAAAATTTCTTCAAATGTCTATCCACCCTACCCAGATGACGAAAATGAGGTCCGTTCAAAACTATATATATATATATATATATATATATATATATATATATATATATATATTCGTCTTTAAACACTCTAGCGGTCGCAATTTTTGTTTAATCGTCACCAAAGTCGGTATTTAATCGTTTTATGTAAAAAGGAAGATCAAGTTCGTTAACGGCTGAAATCGGACCAGTGGGAGGGGGGGTTTAGAGGGGGGGATTTCGAAATATCTCCGTTATTATACGTCGGATCGAAAAATTGTATACAACCAATCTTATTGCAAATTAAATGAACTATAATTATTGTTATATAAATGTATATAATACATAATAATACATTTATTCTCTATCTTGAATATTAACCGAGATAGTTGCATTTTTATTAAGTGAAACGGACGAGCTATGGTCGCTTCTATTCGTTCCCGCCGAAATGTAGTTCAGCCGATTCGGTATCTGTTCGGCACTCGTATGGAGATTTTTCTATTGTAAAACTTCACATGGGAAATCTGCTTAGTTTACGCAGCCCCTGCGTGACGGACTTTTATTGTTGTCTCTCTTCAGTAACCCCCCCCCCTCCATTCTACTAATTGGTTTGGACGTACAAATAGAAAATACTTGGTGAGATGTGATTACAGTTATATTATACCAGCACATGGGAAATCTGCTCAGTTTACGCAGCCCCTGCGTGACGGACTTTTAGCAGGGGACTTTTAAGGGAAATCAGCTATTGAGGTGGCGGAATTTTCGACATATTTCTTCAAATGTCCATCGATCCAACCTAGTAGATGACAAAACTCGATATTTAGTCGTTTTGTATAAAAAGAAAGATCAAGTTTGTTAACGGCTGAAATCGGACAAGGGGCAGGGGGGTTTAGAGGGATAGAATTTTGAAAATTCGGAGTATCTCCGTTACTAAAAGTCGGATCGAAAAAGTGTATAGAATAAATCATATTGAAAATTAAATGTGCTATAAATATTGTTATTTATATTTATTCTCTATCTTGAATATTAACCGGGATATTTGCATTTTTCAGTTTTCAGCCTTCTGTGAAATCCCACTTCTACTAGTGTGGCATAAACAATACTTTGCTTTATTATAAACCACATTATTCGAATCCTAAATATTGTTCCAAATATTGTTTCCATAGAAATTTTACGTTGTGAGATATATGCAAATACGTTCTGTTGACTCCCCCTTCTTTTGTTTTTGGATTACGAAAAATTTGAGTGATTGAGATAAAACTGAATCTGATTCGTTACAAATTACACCACTAGCTTTAGAAAAGTCCGTCACGCAGGGGCTGCGTAAACTAAGCAGATTTCCCGTGTGAAGGTTTACAATAGATAAATATACATACAGGTAACACTACCGTGAATGCTCAGTAAATGTACAATACAAGGCTGAATTGTTAACAAACAGGCAAGCCAACCTCGTAGTGCTGCATAGATAGACCGGAAAGACAAACAATTAATGCAATATATTTTGAATATATTATATTAATTTTATTGAAAACAATTTACTCTAGCTAGTGGTGTAATTTGTAATGAATCAGAATCATTTTTATCTCCATCACTCAAATTTTAGTAATCCATAAACAAAAGAGGGGGGGGGGGTCAACAGAACGTTTTTGCATATATCTCACAAAGTAAACGTTCAATGAAAACAATATTTGGTATTTAGGCTTCAATTAATATCTTTTATTATATAACAGAGAATTTTTTATGTAACACAAGTAGAAGTGGGGGTTTACTGATGGCTGAAAACTGAAAAATGTAAATATCTCGGTTAATATTCAAGATAGAGAATAAATGTATATAACATCATTTATAGTGTATTTAATTTTCAATAAGATTGATTCTATACTTTTTCGATCCGACTTATAGTAACTGAGATATTTCAAATTTTCAAAATTCTCCCCCTCTAAACCCCCCCATCCCCCTAGTCGGATTTCAGCCGTTAACGAACTTGATCTTTCTTTTTACATAAAACGACTAAATATCGAGTTTGGTAACGATTACACAAAAATTGCGACCGCTAGAGCGGTAACAGACAAATATATATATATATATATATATATATATATATATATATATATATATACAGTTTTGAACGGACCTCATTTACGTCATCTCCTAGGTAGGATCGATGGACATTTGAAGAAAAAAATCGAAAATTCCGTCATGAGTACAACCTCAATAGCTGATTTTCCTTGAGGGAAATCTGCTAAAATTGATTCCAATAAAATTAATACATTATATTCAGATATATTTCATTAATTGTTATTCTTTCCGGTCAATCAATGCAGCGCTAGGAGGTTGACTGGCCTGTTTGTTTACAATTCAGCCTCTTTCCGTTGTAGAGGTTATTAACTTATACTGTAAATTTATTGACTATTCACCGTAGTGTTACCTTTATGTATATTTATCTATTGTAAACCTTCGCTAGGGAAATCTGCTTAGTTTACGCAGCCCGTGTGTGGCGGGCCTTTTTGTCATCTCTTGGGTAGGAGTGTTTGGAATATTTTCAAAAATCGCGTCATGAGTGCAACACACCTGAGGGAATCGTGCTAAAATCAGACAAATCTGAGAGTTTTATTTACATTAATTTTCAAATCATAAATTATAAAACGTCAGGCGGACTCGGAAGATCCTTTGAGTGGAGGTTGTAATATTTGAGCGGGAGTTAGGGCGGTGTTTGGCGGGAACCGGAAACCACATTATTGAGTTGCTCCGGACGAGGGGAGTGGAGGGGAGCTAACGGGGTGGGGGTAGGGCGACCGTCCGGTTCCTAGCCCGCATCTGCCGTCGCCAGTTCGATCCGGCTTCTCTTCACGCTAGGGTCTTCTCTCTCGCTCATTCACGCCTCAAGGTCACGCCATTCTCTCTCTCGGGTCAACTGCCATTTGTGCGCCTATTTTATTGTGAAGTGGTGTCCGCGTGAGAAACTGTGTCGTCTGTGAAAAAGCGGCGAGTAGCGGAAGTGTCTCGGCCGGCTGGGCTGTACGTCAGCTGGCCTGCTTTCGTCACGCGTCTCCCTCCCTCCCTCCACTCAACAGTCCAACACTCCCTCGTAAAAGAAACTCTCAATTCGAACGTTTCGTTCCATTCTTTGCAACACTATATATACCAGATATTACAAAATAAATACTTTTGGAATATTCCAATCACTAAACGAATACTGTTAACCACTCTAATACCTTATAAACAGCCTAGGTCAACACCAAGCTAGAATCAACTGAACATCATATTGTACACATATGCTGAATTCTAACCTAGCCCGAATACTATACTCATAAGCCACCACCTTTCCTCTATTGTTACTACTACTATAAGTGTTGTGGAAGATATCGGTCTTTCAAAGCAGGCCTTGTTCAAATGACAGTGAATCCAGTAAATAAAATGGACGGAGCGGACCCTGAGAGCTTGATCCAGGCCATCGAGGCAAAACCCTGCATTTGGGACACGTTTTTCCCCGAATACCACGACAGGTATTTCTCAACTATATTTATTACTATAGTGTCTTAAAATAGAATAAGATTATCTTTATCTTATCTGGTTGCCCGGCACAGCCTCGACTTGCCGACGTCTCGGTAAAATTGATTGATTACCTTTTTCAAGCACTTCAATATTATACATATACTAATGGCAAATCTAGTAGCCCTATTTGTTGATAATATAAGAAGATAATATCGCAGGCCTTGACAAAGGTAATGAATTTTACCGAAACTTCGCCAAGCTGATGTAGTATTATTTAGACAGACCTAACAGACCGAAAACCACATAAGATAAAAAGCCCGTCATGGCGGGCCTACGTTAACTAAGCAGATTTCCCACGTGCGTCACGTATTTGCATTTATCTCAAAAATTAAAAGTTCTGTAAGAAAAATATTTAGTATTTGGGTTTCAAAACGGTCCTCGTTTATATTGTTAAAATGGCGATATGGATGAGGATTCCAAAATGTGAATTATAAATATTACAGGGCGATGATAACCTGGTAGTTTTTCGCCCTTAAACCCTATACAACAACAACAACATCTCGGTTAATAACGAAAATAATGAAAAAATCATACATAACGACATTCAAAGAACATTAAAATTGCAATAAGATTGGTTCTAATAACTTTTTCTATCCGAAGTATAATAATGTAGAAATTCTGTACTGCGTGTAAATATATATATGTGTATATATGTAAGTATGTGTGTATATTTTATTATACAATTTTGAAGGAGCCTCATTTTCGTCATCTCCTGAGTAGGATTGATGGGGAGTTCGGGAAAATAAGGGAAATATGCTAACAGTTCCAACGGTGGTTTTTATTAAGGTTATTCGGCATAGGATTACTTTATAAATACCCTTATTTCTGTAATTAAACATTTTGAACCGCGTCTGCCATAGCTTTACGCATAAAGGAATGTTTTAGTTTTTTAGCAGATCCTATCAAGGAGGGGAGGGTACAGCTACCATGGGACGATTTTCCATAAACTTCATTTAACCCTAGAGTCGTCACCTGCTTTTCATTTACATTGTCCGTCACGTCGGGTCATTATGACCCGAATTAACAAAAGAATTAATGAGGTGTAAAAATTATCATTACAAAATACCATTGACATTTTTTTTAATAAGATTTGTTTATTTTTTAATATGTAATCAAAAATTAGAATAAAAGAAAACTTAAATCTATTAAAACATATTTACAAAAAAATTTACTTAGTCACCTCGGGCTGTGTGTGACCCATTACAAAAGTATCCTAAAAACATATAAAGATTAATGTATCACTTTTTCAAAATACAAATACCATTAAAATATTTTTTTTGAGTAAAGGAAAAATTAGTTAAATGAACAAACAATTAGTGGACAAATAAGATGCGAAGACTATGGTCAATCGATTTTTTGAGATGCAATCAAAGTCAAATATTATTTGAAACATGATTATGTTATTTGTCATTTTTACATTGATCACAAATATTAAATAAATGATTTCTACAAATATTATTATTACATTCACAGCAAAACCCAAAGTATTTCGAGTCTTTGGTGTTAGGACAGATATAGCACCTCTTTTGTTTTATGGATTTGGAGTTAGTGTTAGGAGCATCAAGAGAAAGTACAGCAATACCATTTTCTTCTACATAAAATTTTATTTTAGTTTTTAGAGGTTTTGGAATAACGGAGCACTGAGAGCGCTTGATAATAGAGCATTGTATTAATTGGTGAACCAAATTACTTAGGAAAATTCTCCTTTCTAGATAAAAATCAATTACATCATCAGTGAAAAACAGCGAAAATGAGGATATTTCATTTTCTGTTCACCTGACAATTCCAATCACCTCGGTCAAACCTCTGAGACACTAATTACAAAAGAAGTCACCTCGGGTCAATCTTCAAAAGTACCACTTAAGCAAATTGTCACCTCGGGTTAAAATGAGCTTTTAGATGGGAAATATTCACCTATACACCACGTGGCCACTGGCAACTTAATCAGAATATCAAAAAAATCAAAGTGTAAAAACCTCAATTGAATATCCTTGCTAAATAATTAAGAAACCAATTTTTAAAAACAACTCGGGTCATAATGAGCCGAGGTGACGACTCTAGGGTTAATGTTTAGCTTTCTTAAGTTAATTAAGCTAAATATTAATGGAAAGAATGCGGAATGACGAGAAGTGGGGATTTAGAGTAGGACTAAGAATCAATTTTCTGAACATCTCCGTTATTATACTTCCGTTCAGAAAAACATTATACAACTGGCCTTGTAGATGAAGTATTTACTTACAATTATTATTTTTAAATATCATTAATCCAGTAAAATGAATGTCGTAAACGTATTCAGCTAGCCGCGTTACCCATCGTTGACGGGTTGAAATAAATATGTTTCCAGTAGAATTATAAAAATTTGATAATTACTTACTCAAAATCTTCCCGTCATATTCACCAAATCACTAATGGCCTGTAACACGAACAGTAAATGTGCTGCCATTCATTTGTTTTACTCGGGACGTAAGCTTTAAAAGAAATATTGGATGACGGAAGCAATAAATAATCCATTTATTGTGTTCAAATAAGTTCATAGTTTTGAGCATTAAGCGTGGTATGTCTACCGGACGAACATAGAAAGTTATATTGTTGTTCTTGGGTAGTAATGAATATAGTTTCTCGTCAGAATAAAACGATTACATTATCTTATCATCCGGAGAAAACATGATAAAATTTTGTTCAGGCATTCTGTTTATATACGATAGAAGACTGTATGTGGGGTAAACTATCAAATTATGAGGATTAAAGTATCTAATCTCTCATATTAACAATACTCATTCCCTTAATACGCAAACAAACAATTTCTCAATTATATTCAGGCATTTTCATGAGGCACCAAATAAAGTCTGGTACCCAGAATGAGAAAGTCAAAATTCATAAATGTCAATGATAAATTCTAGAAAAATCGTTACTCTAAATACAATTTTTCTTTACACATTTTCAATAAAACCAATGCTAACGAACCAATAGCTATTGATGAAAATGTACTCTGGCAGAACAATAAGATTTTTAATTTTGATGCCATTGTTAGAATGGCCTGAAAAGTAAAAAAAAATTGATCCCGACTAATTTAAATAGAAAATCAATAACCTTAAACTTTTATTTATGTAGATATAATTGCTCCTATTAAAACATTTTTTTAAAAAAAATCTTGTTAATCTAGGGATTTATTAAAATTTATGTTATTGCTTGAGCTAAAAAAGGCACTATTTGTGTTAGCAGATTTCCCCTAAGGGAAATCAGCTGTTGAGGTCGTAGTCATGAAGCGATTTTTGAAAAATGGCCTCAAATGTACATCGATCCTACCTAAAAGATGGCGCAAATGAGGACCGTTGAAAATTATATATATAGTTTAATCGTTACCAAACTGAATATTTAGCCGTTTTCGAAATATCTCCGTTACTATTAGTCGGATCGAAAACTTGTACATAACAAATGTTATTGCAAATTAAATGTTCCATAAATGTTGTTATATGCGTTTTTTTCACTATCTTGATTATTTATCGAGATATTTACATTGTTTAGTTTTCGGCTTTCAATAAACCCACACTCCTACTCATGTATTAACTCATCCTAATTATGCATATTAACAGTAACTTGTTTTATCATAAAGTACTTTATTTGAAGATAAATACCTAATATCGTGCTCATTAAACTTTGTTTAATGCAGAGAGAGATTAATGCAAATATGTGGCGCACGTGCGAAATCAGCTTAGTTTGCGCAGCACCTGCGAGAAGGACTTTTTTTGTCATTACTGCCTTCAGTAAGCCCACGAACCCTACCTTTGTGATTAGAATGGCCACCTTCTCCCAACATTTGTGTTTCTCCGGCAAGAGAAGCTATCCAGGTAGGCCCCCTCTGCCTAACGTATTTAACGGTTGGGGAGGAATTCAAAAAAAGCCCGCCAAGCCGCTTATGCGGGCTCTTCCCACTTACTAGACTAGTGCCACTCAGATGATCTCATCTCGCCATCTATTCTCTATTTCTCCCGTTTTGCAACGGCACTGTAAACGGGAATTAAAATGTGAGGTAGACACGAGATGTCTAGTATTTAAAGTGATAATTGAATGAGAACTTAACGTGAGAGTTTACAAAAGCCTTAAACAAGAAAAAAAAATTGTTACAGAAGATATGCATATTACAATATTTGTAGTAAATTAAAATTTCAATAAATTTATTTATATTGATTTTTTTTTTTTTTAAATCTGACTTAGTAACTGAGATATTTTGAGTTTTCAATTATTTCCCCCTCTAACTTCCACCCTAAGTCCGATTTCAGCCTTTATCTTTTTTTTACTTCAGGAGCCAAATTATCTTTAGTAGTATAATCTTTAGTTCGAGTGTGGTCTTGATTATATAAACATGTAGTTTAAAACGTATCTAATTAAAAGATCTATCATCTAAAATTTTAAATAAAATGCAACCATGTATTTTGTTTATTTAATTTGATAGGAATACAAGGAGGATTTTTTATTTGGTTTGGTACCCACATCAATTAAAAAAAGTCCGTCACGCAGGGGCTACGTAAACTTAGCAGATTTCCCACGTGCGTCACGTATTTTCATTTATCTCAAAACTTAAAAGTTCAATGAGAACAATATTTGGTATTTAAGCAGCGCTAGTGTGAGTGGAGGTTTACTGAAGGCTAAAAACTAAAAAAACAAAAACAAAATGCAAATATCTCGGTTAATAACCAAGATAATAAAAAATCATATATAACGACATTCAAAGAACATTAAAATTGCAATAAGATTGGTTCTAATCACTTTTTCTATCCGAAGTATAATAATGGAGAAATTCTGTTCTGCTTGCAAATATATATATGTAAGTGTGTATATATATTTATCTATATAATTTTGAAGGATTGATGGACAGTTCAGGAAAATAAGGGAAAATATGCTAACAGTTCCAACTGTGGTTATTATTAACGTTATTCAGCACAGGATTACTTTATAAATACATCAAATAAAAAAAGTCCGTCACGCAGGGGCTACGTAAACTTAGCAGATTTCCCACGTGCGTCACGTATTTTCATTTATCTCAAAACTTAAAAGTTCAATGAGAACAATATTTGGTATTTGAGCTTCAAATAAAGTGATTCATAACATAATAGAATATTGAAAATATGAGATAAGTAGGAGTGGGGCTTTACTAAAGACCGAAAACTAAAAAATGCAAATATCTCAGTAAATAATCAAGATAGTGAAAAAATATACATAACAACATGTATAGAACATTACATTTTCAATTAGATTGGTTATATACAATTTTTCGATCCAACGTATAATATCGGAGATATTAAGAATTTTCGAAATTCTCCCCCCCTCTAACCCCCCCCCCCTGGTCCGATTTCAGCTATTAAGAACTTGATCTTTCTTTTTGTATAAAACGGTTACATATCAAGTTTGGTAACGATAAGACAAAAATTACGACCGCTAGAGCGGTAACAGACGAATATGTATATTTACAGTTTTGAACGGACCTCATTTTCGTCATCTCCTGGGTAGAATCGATGGATATTTCAAGAAAAATTTCGAAAATCGTGTCATGAGTACAACCTGAATAGCTGATTTCCCTTAAGGGAAATCTGCTAAAATTTAACTACCATCAACAACTGACCGATCAAATTCAGAAACAATGGTCACCAGAAAGTAGAGACTCCAGTCCAATGTGTCCAAAAATAATGACTTGTGTCCAAAAATATGTACCAAACAATATTGTGTGTGAAAAGAAAACATGAACTTGTTTAAAAAAAATTTCGTAACAAACAATCATAAGACAAGATAGAAAAATATGCTTCAAACCCCTTTACGACACACATATATTATATATAATTTCATTGAAAACTATTTACTATAGCTATTGGTGTAATTTGTAATGAATCAGAATGAGTTTCATCTATATCACTTAAATTTAAGTAATCTAAGAACAAAAAAAAGGGAGGGGGATCAACAGAACGTACTTGCATATATCTCACAAAGTAACAGTTGAATGAAAACAATGTTTGGTATTTTAGGCTTCAATTAATATCTTTTATTAAATAACAGGGCATTGTTTATGTAATACTAGTAGAAGTGGAGGTTTAATCAGGGCTAAAAAAACTGAAAAATGCAAATATCTCGGTTAATATTCAAGATAGAGAATAAATGTATATAACAATATTCATTGTAATTTTAATGAGCAATAAGATTGGTTATATACAATTTTTGGATCCGACTTATAGTAGCGGAGATATTTCGAATTTTCAAATTTCTCTCTCTCTAAACCCCCCTTCCCCATGGTCTCATTTCAGCCGTAAATGAACTTAATCTTTCTTTTTGCGTAAAAAGACTAAATATTGAGTTTCATAACGATTAAACAAAAATTGCGACCACTAGAGTGGTAACAGACAAATATATAGATAGATAGATAGATTGATATATATATATATATATATTAATATATATATAAATTTTTATATATATATATATATATAAATATATATATTTATATATATATATATATACAGTTTTGAACGGACCTCATTTTCGTCATCTCCTAGGTAGGATGGATGGACATTTGAAGAAAAAATTCGAAATTCCGTCAAGAGTACAACCTCAATAGCTGATTTCCCTTGAGGGAAATCTGTTAAAAAAACGTATATTACAAACTTAGAGTTGTTTTAAGATTGTTAAGAATTAATTTATTGTATATAATTATTTAAATTGACGGATTTTATAAAATGTCTTCTTGGAACTTCAGCTAATTTTATAACGAATGTATTACATAAGTATAATAATACTCAATAATGTGTAGAGAAATTAATTGACATAATATTAGACATTTTTTTATTGGAAAAAAATGTACTTGGTATATCCAATTATGTTATGTTAATATTTAATGGAAATAAATACATTTCATTTCATGTTATATTGCATTAGAGGTGGGTAAATACGTATTCCCGATGGAATAATGGTCCCGAATGCCGATAAAGGAGATGCTATTTCCTGATGAGTTAGACCATTAAATATGTACATGGGAACTAGTTGAGGCGACAGTATTCGACTCGTGACCTTGAGAGGGCGGCACCCTCGTTACAGCTGTTACTACATACATCAGCATGCTCTCAAATCATCCTCTCATAAATTGGCCTTTGATCTCTGTTATAATACCATAATATGTAAAAGTCCGTCAAGCAGGGGGTGCGTAAACTAAGCAGATTTCCCACGTGAAGTTATACAATAGAGAAATCTCCATACGAAAGCCGAACAGTTGCGGCAAAGGGCCGAACTAGCTTTTGGAGGGAAACAGTCATACGTTATCGGCCCAAGTTTAATAAAAATGCAAAATATCTCGGTTAATATTCAAGATAGAGAATAGCCCCTTTAACCCCCCCCCCTCTCCCACCGGCCGGATTTCAGCCATTAACGAACTTGATCTTTCTTTTTACATAAAACGACAAAATATCGAGTTTGGTAACGATCAAACAATAACTGCGACCGCTAGAGCGTTAACAGACATATATATTTATATATATATATATATTATATATATATATTATATATATATATATATAATTTTGAACGGACCTCATTTTCGTCATCCCTGGGTAGAATCGATGGACATTTGAAGAACAATTTCAAAAATCGCATCATGAGTACGACCTCAATAGCTGATTTCTCTTAAGGGAAATCTGCTAAAACATAAGGCTGTGACCCTGCTCAGTGTAAACAGACCAAGGAAGGCTACAACCAGTGTTGTAACTACAAGTGCAATACATAATGTACAATAGTTTTTAAGTATTTCTAGTCTTGGTAAGCATAAATAACATAAACACCATCCGTTACGCTGTAGTATAACAATGTGCAATATATATATATATATATATATATATATATATATATATATAATATATATTATAAAGTAGTACCTGTTTTTTACAGCCATGAAGAAGAGAAATTTAAATATTCTCGAAATATTGGCATAAACTGAAAAAAAAGGTACACCAACATTTACCAGAACTCAAGAAATTGGCAATATATATATATAGTATGCTAAAATTATACAATCTGAGTGGGAGGCATATGTGTGTGTAGCTAGATGATGAGACTGAAGACTGACTATTATAGAAGGTTTTGCTCATTGAGGCTTATTCGGATGCCAGCTGATATATTGCAGGCTAACAACAATAACACCACTATCTGGCGCACACAGACCTTGGCCATGCACGTATCGATTATATACTCACCTCTCGTACTACATAAATACAATACACCCCCCAACACATAATCCAACCGCCTCGTATTGTACACATACACCATCTCCCTAGGAAATAGATTTCTTAAATTCATTAATTTTAATCTATCTACTTATATAAAAATGAATGTTTGTTTGTATGTCCTTTATAGAATCGTAAACGGCTGATCCAAATTTTATGAAACTTGGTATGTACATTACTACTAACCCAGGTTAGGTTTCTGGCTATAGTAATATTCTCTGAGACGACAGGAGTGGGGGTTATAAGGAAAGCCTGATATTAAAAATAGCGATATTTTGTTTCCTATTGGTCTTTCAGTAAATTTGCACATAACAAAAGTTGTTTATTTTGTTATTTTAGAGTAACTTTTGTTACATACATTTTTGTCGTCTATCGAAGTATAAATAAGATATACGCTAAAAACAATAGTGGGAGTCAACAATTTTATATGGCACAAAAGACTCAACCGAACTAAACGAAACTCCTTATGTGATTTGGCATAAACATCTCTCGGATTATAGCTGTATTAAAATTTCTAGGTACGAACAGGAGTGGGGGTTATAAGGGAGGTCTGAAATATAGAATCGTGATATTTCGTAACCTATTCATTTTTCGGCAAACTTGCATATAACAAAAGTTGTTTGATTTGTTATTTAAATTAACTTTTCTTATATGCACTTTTGCTGTATAACGAAGTAAAAATGAGGTATACACGAACAACTATAGAAGGGGTCAACAAATTTATAGGTCGCTAAAGACTAAATCAAAGTCAACGAAACTCCATATTTTTGACTATATTCCATAATTAGCATTTTTAGGAACAAACAGGAGTGGGGATTGTTTGGGAGGCATGAAATGAAAAATAATCATATTTCGTTTCCTATTGTTTTTATGGCGAACGTGCATGTGACCAAAGATGTTTAATTTGATATTTTTTGAGTGAGAGAGGTAGGGGGGATTCAATACTTTAAAGAAGCTCCGTTATTACGTGTTGGAGTGAAAAAATTATAGGACTAATCTTGTTAACCAATTGGTGTTCTGCAATTGTTGTCCAATAAATTTTCTCGTGTAACTCAAATATTAAGTGATTTTTTAGTACATTCTTTCCTTCAGTTAATCCTTTTTCCTGTCAATTGGAGTTTTACTTAGAAATAGAGAATATATTGCTGTGCTTACACTAGTCTCACTCGAGAAACAAAAGTTCTTAGAATCTTTCAAGTGAATTTAGCAACTTCGCACAGGCTTAGTTTACTGTTTCACTCTTTTTTGGCAGTTACACGCGATGAAAAGTTACAGCACCCAATGTGTAGGAAATCTCTTTCTATAGAGAGATTATAATTTTCAATCGTCTAATCTGCAACAACACCAAAAATCATAATGTATATGCACCAGCAACGGGCATTTCGAATATACCTATAAAAAAGAATTTAACGTCAAATTAAGGGGGAATCCTATTATATTTAGGGAAAAAAACTTCGCCAGGCTATACCATAAGCCCGTCTGTCGTACCCATAATAGAGTGAAATTGGTTTTGTGTTTGAAACGATCTTTCAGTTTTTCTTTAATTTTTTTATTTTTCAATTCATGAAGGGATAAAAAGGAGGGTGTGTTCAAAATAAGGGAGTTTATAAATAGATGGATGAGAGAGGAATTAGGTTCGAGAAGGTGCTGGTCTTGTTAGAGATAAGGTTCGAGCGACACGTATCTCCTAGATAGCAGAACGTGTGATCTGTAGAATTACTGTAATCTCTTCCTCTTCTCCTCCCTGTTCGCCCTTTATTCGCCTTGTAATCTCCCTAGGTGTATTTAATTCAGAAAAAAATATATTTAATCCAGAATATTATAAATATAAATCTTTCTTTGGTAATAAAGTCAGGAATAAAATACTTTCTACATATAATTAATTATTTATTTCATCTCCAACGCTTTTCGAATATCCAACACACCTTTTCAAGTGGTTATTTAGCCATCAACTCCGTTTTAGAAAACAATCCTTATATTATAATGTATGAAATATATAATATAGCCGTCCTTATAAATATAATTTGCTAAAAACTTTTTTTTCCCACGTGCTGGTATGACACAACTCATCACACCATATATTCTCTATTTCCAAATAAAAATCCGATAAGTAGAATTGGCGGGGGGGGGGGGTTCTGAATACTGAAAACAAGAAAGTACGAATACTTTGCATAATTATTGAGTCATGAAGAAATTTTTGCAACGAGAATTGTAGAGCAACACTAGTTGAACAATATTTGACCTATGGCATTTTTCGATCCGACTCATAATAACGGAGGTATTTAACCTTGGAATGAAGTGGTTCATGACGTAACAGGTTATCATTAATATGGCATGAGTAGAAGTAGGGCTTTACTGAAGGCTAAAATATAAAAAAGAAATGTAAATATCTGAGTCGACTTAGAGAAAAAATGTCTATATCAACATTTATAGGAAATGTTCTATAAAATTGGTCCTATACACATTTTCGATCCAACGTATAACTGACGGTTATTTTGAATTTTCGAAATTCACCTAAACTGACCCCCCCCCTCTCTGTACTAGCCCAATTTCAGCCCTTAACGAGCTTGATTTTTTGTTTTGCTTTAAATGTTGGGCTTGATTGGCATTATTGTCAGGAGAAGGGGCTTGCAGTAGAGCATTGTGCTCAAGAGAGAAGATGATTTAGGAAAAAAAGTCCGTCTCGCAGGGGCTGCGTTAACTAAGCAGATTTCCCACGTGAAGTTTTACAATAGAGAAATTTCAAGAGAGCCGAAATGTTACGGAAACAGCCGAACTCGTTTTTGCCGGAAACCCATGACTAGAACCGAAGTTAGCCGATCTCATCTCGTCCGTTACGCGCACACACTGAATATTATTATTTATTAACGTCCACTTTTTGCAACATAGGCTAATTGTTACGGGTTATCTACAGGTTACCACCCTTTTCTAGCCAGGGAGGGATTTTAGGATGTTATTTAATGAATTTTGTCACTAAATAATTTCCTTTGCCCAGGCGAGAATCGAACTCGCCACTCTAGGTTTACCATGTGAGATAAGGGTCAACGCTTTAACTCGCATGGCTAACCTGAGCCCCACACACTTAATAAAAATGCAAATATCTCGGTTAATATTCAAGATACAGAATAAATGTATATAACAATATTAATAGTAAATTTAATATGCGATAACATTGATTTTATAGAATTTTTCGATCCGACGTATAGTAACGGAGATATTTTGAATGGTCGAAAATCCCCCCTCTAACCTCTCCCCTCTCCCACTAGTCCGATTTCAGCCATTAACAAACTTAATCTTTCTTTTTCCATACAACGAGTAAATATCGAGTTTGATAACAATCAAGCAAAAATCGCGACCGCTAGAGTGTTAACAGACATATACACTCAACCGCAAAAAAAAAACCGGACACTTCATTTTTGTCGTATTAAAAGCTAATTTTCAGCAATTTTCTTTATGTGGGTATTCTAGTTATTACAGAGAATTTAGAGTCTAAGTCCATTGAACTAATCCCTTCAGGATTAGTAAACAATTAGATAAAACTCAGATTAGATTTATTTGTCATGAAGTTGATCTATTCTAAACTGTAAGTAGTTTTTCGCACATTTAAACATCTTTAATTATTAACCAAGCATTTTCTTTAATTAATGTTTTATTTTTATTTCGGTCCAGAATAATGGGTCTTTCAAACTTAGATGGAAGGCCGGAGCTTACGTTACATTGCCGAAACGCTTGGGGTAGCGAAGTCTACCATTCACTGTAATAAAAATGAAGAATAATTTTTTTTTTTTAAATGTGTTAATTTATCTTTTTCTTTTTTTTATTTTGTATTTTTGTGTAAATAATCAATAAAAATTATTCACTTTTGGCAGATTTTGTTTAAATAACCTATATATTAACCAATTATTTTAATTAAAAAGATTAATATTAAATATATATTAAGTATTTAACAAAATTATGACTAAATCTAAAGTGCCCGGTTTTTTTTTGCGGTTGAGTGTATATATATATATATATATATATATATAATATATATATATATATAATATATATATATATATATATATATACTAGCTCAGATTACCCGGCCTTCGCCAGGGAATTCATTTGAGGCTGAATGGTGATGGTATTTTTAATATTTAATGATGGTATTAAAATTAATTTTGTATGTAAGACTTCACTGTTCAAACCATAATCATGGTAGTATTTATTACAATTAAATATCATCTATAATGAACATATTTCCTTTCAAAAGCCAATCCCCGAGCTCACATAGTATAGGCAAAGTTTTGCACGTAAGATTATTATTTGTAATAGTGAATCTCACTGGAAATCGTTTCCAGGAATGCCAGACGGGAAATAAGTTAATTCAATTAACTGGTCCCGTCATCTTCCGCTCCCGCATGAGACTTTCAACATTCTTCTACTTTATATTATTGATGCAAAACATATTTTATAATTTATCTACCGGATGGAATTAAATAATAGTGGTACCTCAGAAAATATCATATCGAGTTTAAAACGCATATTGTTTTTTTGTCATAATGACATTACCATTAACGTTTAATTGTTTATTATATTAGATATTTGTTTCAATAACTTCAAGGTACATTATAGAAATTAAATAATGGAAATGCTCTTATAGTTTATATTTCTATTGGAAATAAATAACAAAGTTATTTTCTAGGAAAAATAAATTAAATGAGGAGTGGATGACGAAGATTTATAACCTCACTAAATCCGAATCATACTTTGAACTATCATATAAGACGAAAGCATAACATCAAATTTGTCATAATATTCATTTATTAAAACCCCTTAAATAAGTACTAATATAATTATTGACTCCCGTTTAGCGTATATCCCGTGTTTACTTCAATTTTACGACAAAAGTGAATGCACACAAAAGTTACTCTAAATAACAAAGTAAACAACTTTTGTTATGTTCACGTTGCCGAAAAACAAATAGAAAATAAAAAAGCGAGTTTTTCATTGCAGCCTCTCTTATAGCCCCACTCCCCATTGAACCTAAAATTTTTAATATAGCTTATAATCATGGAAGAATTAATGCTTATTCACATACCGAGTTTTGCTAAGTTCGGTTCATTCGTTAGTGCCCAACAAAGTTGTTGGCTCCCGCTTTAGATTTTAGTGTATATCTCGTTTATACTTTCTATACGACAAAAAGTGAATATAACAAAAGTTACTGAAAATAACAAAATAAACAACTTTTGTCATGTGCATGCTTGTCGAAAAACCAATAGGAAACAAAATATCCACTGCTGTTAATTTCAGCCTCCCATACAAACCCCACTCCTGCTCGTCCATAGAAATGTTGGTAGGGCTAATGATAATTAAGGCGTCAACACTAATAAACATACCGAGTTATATTTTAGTTAGGTTGAGTCTTTTGAGCCCAATAAAATGAATGACTCCCGCTGTAGTTTTTAGCTATAACTCATTTATACTTCGCTTACGACAAAAGTGTATATAACAAAAGTTACTCTACATATCAAATAAACAACTTTTGTTATGTTCATACTTGCCGAAAACCCAATAGGAAACGAAATATAGCTATTTTTAATTTCAGGCCTCCCTTATAACCCCCACCTCCTGTTCGTCTCAGAGGATATTAATATAGTTTAAAGTCTAAGTTTGTGTTAATAGTAATATCAATACCAAGTTTCATAAAATTCGGTTCAGCCGTATATGCGTTAAAAGGTAACAAACAAACAAACAAACAAACATACACGAATGAAACAAAATGCAATATGGTGAATTTTTATTTCAGGCCTCCCTTATAACTCCCCTCCCGTTCGAACCTAAAAATTTTAATATAACTTATAATCATGGAAGAATTAATGCTAATTGACATACCGAGTTTTGTTAAGATTCGGTTCAGCCGTTAGTGCCCGCTAAAGTTTTAACGTATAACTCATTTATACTTAGGTATACGACAAAAGTGTATATAACAAAAAGTTACTCCCACATAACAAAATAAACAACTTTTGTTATGTTTAATATTGCGGAAAAACCAATAGGAAACGAAATATCGCTATTTTTAATTTCAGGCTTCCCTTATAACCCCCACTCCTGCCCGTACATAGAAATGTTGGTATGGCTTATTATAATGAAGGCCTCACTGCAAATACACATACCGAGTTTTATTTAGTTTGGGTGAGTCTTTTTTGGCAAATAATATTGTTGACTCCCGCTATACATTTTAGCGTATAACGCATTTAAACTTCGGTATACGACAAAAGTGTATATAACAAAAGTTACTCTAAATAACAAAATAAACAACTTTTGTTATGTGCATATTTGCCGAAAAACCAATAGAAAACGAAATATCGATATTTTTAATTTCAGGGTTCCCTTATAACCCCCTCTCCTGTTCGTCTCAGAGAAAATTAATATAGCCTAAAGTCTAAGTTGGGTTATAGTAGTAATATACATACCAAGTTTCATAAAACTCGGTTCAGCCGTTTTATGCGTGAAAAGGTAACAAACAAACATACACTATGACATGTGAAACGAAAAGTTATCGTGAAATTTCGCGAAAAAAATCAATGTACAGACAGAGGTTACAATTTTATATATATATATAGATATATAATTTTGACCGGACCTTATTTTCGTACGTACGATTGTTATAGGAGAGGGCCAGGATTGTACAAGTTGAAGGGGGCAGTGCTTTGTAAATTTATTCCTTCGTTTATCCAATAAATATTTCTAAAGTTTCTCATAAATCACACAGTCACTCGTTTAATAGTGATAACCCAGAGCCAGAGAAAACAACTTTTCATATAGGCTTATCTCGCCTGGACGGAACAGTTTTCGAAAATGAAAAGTTTCTCTCGTTTTATCAGCCGTAGAGATCAAAGCGATGCTTGCCGCTTCTCGTTGTACGATGTCTAGACTAATTGGGTTTGCAATATCGATCTACATATTTTCATATATTATCATGATGTAAAGGCTATGCTTTTTTAGTTGCAACCACTGTGTTTGGGCATAACCTATTTACGTTGTCGTGGTAACACAATGAACTAGGCTATAAACGTTAACACCGAGAGGTAAAAGCAAAACCACTTCAGCAGTTTTTCTTAAACTCTAATTTATAATTTTACACTTCTTTGGTAAATGATCTTTCAACTCTATCACTTGGAGGGCCTGCATAACTCTTTTAGCTTCCCTTAAGATAAATCAGCTATTGAGGTTGTACTCATGACGGAATTTTCGAAATTTGTCTTCAAATGTCCATCGATCCTACCTAGTAGATGACGAAAATGAGGTCCGTTCAAAACTGTATATATATATATATATATATATATATATATATATATCTATTTATATATATATATGTATATATGTATATTTGTCTGTTACCGCTCTAGCGTTCGCAATTTTTGTTTAATCGTTACCAAACTCGATATTTAGTCGTTTTATGTAAAAAGAAAGATCAAGTTCGTCAATGGCTGAAATCGGACTAGTGGGAGGGGGGGGGGTTTATATGGGAGTATTTTCGAAAATTCGAAATATCTCCGTTACTATATGTCGGAACGAAAAATTGTACTGAATCAATCTTATTGCAAATTAAATTTATCATAAATATTGTTATATACATTCTTTCTCTATCTTGAATATTAACCGAGATATTTGCATTTTTATTAAACCTTGGCGCCTAACGGACGAGAGTTACTTTCCCGCCAGAAGCTAGTTCGGCCGTTTCCTTGACTGGCTTGGCTCTCGTGAAATTTCTCTATTGTATAACTTCACGTATGAAATCTGCTTAGTTTACGCTGCCCCTGCGTGATGGACTTTTGTAACTTCCGATTTTCTTTAATTTTGTTTACCATAGAATATATAGGAATTATAATGCAAAACAATAGTCATGCAATGTTTAAAAAATTATTTTATGTGGCTGTTTTCTTTATTCTATGAATGACATTTATTGTTGTCGCCCACTTTTTTGCGACTATAGCTAATTGGGACGGGTTATCTGCAGGTTACCTTTTCTAGCCAGGGTGGGACTAAGGATTTTATTTAATGAGTTCGTCACTAAATAAATTCATATTGCCCAGGCGGGAATCGGACTCTCCACTCTAGGTTAACCATGCCAGATTAAGGCCAACGCTTTAACTCATATGGCTAACTTAGCCCCAAACCGAATCAGTTCGTTAGCTAAGTTCTTTAGTTTATTAAATACTACCTTAAGTGATCGGATCGAATATAAGAAGAACCTTGAATCTTAATAACTATTTAAATTACTGTTTAATACAAAATAGTTGCTGATATTCCTTTGTTGAGGCTAAGCTTTGAGAGCGCTTGAAATCAGTAATTAAACATTAATGAAGGAACGTGGCTTTCTTATTGATAATTGTCTATACGGAATAAATGTTTAATTATCTGTGTACATAGTAGCTTGGAAATTAAAACTATATATCCTTCAGTATTCTAGAGCGTAAAGTATGTAATACTTGCATTGTAATTTGGTAGTCTGGCTGTGCAGCGGAATTACAATTGAAGGGTTGTTAGCAAGAACCCCACTAGTCAAAAAAATGTTTTTTTCTGTAATCGTTGAATAATGGTAACATTACTAAACTGAAATGAGTGAAGAAAGTGAAACATTTTGCAATAGAGTGAAGAAAGTGAATTGCCTTCTTAATTAGTAAGAAGTATAAATTAAAAAATAATTTGAAGTTGGAAATTAAATGCTTTTAAATGTTTCTTCACATTGTAAGAATTTATTTTAACAAAATAAATTGAAATGTGAATGAATTATTGGTGGAAATAATCAATATATTTTAAAATTTAAATATAATAATAATTACCTTCCTTGTTTATAACCTGCACTTGTTTAAAACTGCACTACTACACAATCATCACTAGTTGTTTTATAACTATGCTTATAACCTTTCACAACCATGCTTATAACCTACCAACGACATACCATAATCTTCACAACATCCTAATTTTGTTCATATTCTGGTTAGATCTGATCATGTATTACACGATTACAGAAAAAATTTAATATTACACTCGTGACGAAAGTAGAATTTACAACTCTCGTGATATTACCACGTTTCACTCGAGTTTTAAAATGATCTAATTTCGTCACTTGTATAATAAATAACTATTTTGTTAAATTTAAAAAAAAAAAGTTTATCTTCATTCCTTGGCGGAGTAAAATTTTACTCGCGGAGATCAGGAATGTTTTCTATACTAATTTACAGGTGATTAAATATATCCTCCTTCAATGGGGAAAAAGAATGTTCTGGACTAATGGGCTTTTTGGTGGAATTCAACGAAAACATAAAAGTCGAATATCAGGTAGAAGGAATTCGGCATATTGAGTTTCTTGTTTATTTGATTTAATAATTGTAACAAGAAAAATTAATGTGTACAATTACTTTGGAAAAATCAATCTTCACATCCGTCGCTGTTGTCATCATTGTCCGATTGGTAGTCAAGACAAGGTGGATCGGCTGCTGCAGCTGGGGCAAACAGTCTCGTGTAAAACTCCTTCCAGCTAGTCAGCAAGTTGTAAAGCGTGCCTGACTAGTGGGGTTTTTACTGAATCGCCGTATTTTTAACTGCCGAGACGAGAGGTGTTTTTGACGATTTCGATTGTATCAGTAATACTGTACCTACATAATGGCACCTCAAATACATTTTTCAGTTTTTGTGACTAGTGGATTTTTTGCTAGCAACCCTTCAACTGTTTTAATTCAATAATCTCAATCTAGTTAATGACATAAAAATGTATTTAAATAAATATAACTATGTTTAGATATTTGTGTTTAAGGCAAAAAACCAGAGCAGCATGGGAAGATATTGCAACACAATTCTATCCGGAGTTTCCTGTGCTCACGGACAGCGAGAAGAATTCTATTGGTAAGAAGATTTTCATTCATGAAATATAGACTTACTCTTTTCCTGTATATTTAGTTTAGGTTGGAAACCCTAAATTATCAGATTTCCCTTAACCCCTTGACTACCAATTATTAAATTTTTGAAAAGTATTTATGAAGTGTGACAAGGTGCAAAATATTGTGAGCATAGAGGAATAGTTGCATTATGTGCATTTTAACGTTGCTCTTTTCTCAATGCAATTTTGTGAGCACCATGCACATCGGCGTCGCGTCTGTCCTGGTGGAAGATGTCCACCAATATTATTTAATTGTCGTGCTCGTTTTGATGACCTCCCTCTTCTAGACCGATGTTTGATAGTGCGATATTGCTTTCGATATGAAATCAATGATTCAGTAAGTGCAACCAAGAACTATAATAATTTTGTCTTTTTCTTGTATAATCCATATAGATAATCCATGCATTGAAAACTGCAACCACGAGAACGCGATGGAAGACTTTTTTCCACCATTTCAAAGACTTTCTGCCAAAATCACAAGTGACCTTTTGATTTGAATGTAATTCCCTGTATTTTTGTTGTTTCAATTGTCTCAGAATATCAAGGCGTCTCTTTGTACAGTGAGCTATATTCATAAAATACATGAGGGGGAAACAGCCAAAAAACATTTCAATTCATCAGGTAGAGTGAAGAGTGTCCTTGTCAGTCGAGGTAGAGTCGCGGTACAAGTCTGAGATGAAATTTATCATGAAGTGTCGTCCAAATAACATTACCAATGTCATAAGTATGTAAAACCGTACCAATGTTATCGTTGTGTACATTATCATCATCAGTCTGACTGTCACTGTTTACATTCCAGGGTTCCTCTTCATCTGAATCGTCAGAGGGGTCCTATTCCTCCTCCGAGCCGTCGAGGATCTCCCTTAGCTCTTCTTCTGTAAAATTTCTCTTTCGAGTGTAATTCATATTTTTGGGCTCTTCATTGAAATATCGTTTCTTTCTACTGGCCTATAACGGTGTCAGCCTGCTCTAGAGGTCCTAGGGAACAAGAATACCAGTGGGACAGCCATATTCATGTTTTCAATGGGGAAAAAACTGTTTGGTAGTTCATGGATATCCAGTGGGACATTTATAACCCAATGGTAGTCAAAGGGTTAATGGAAATCAGCTATTGAGGTTCTACTTATGACGAGATTTTCGAAACATTTCTTCAAATGTCCAGCGATCCTACCCAGGAGATGACGAAAATGAGGTCCGTTCAAAGTTAAATATATATATATATATATATATATATATATATATATATATATATATTTGTCTCTTAACGCTCTAGCGGTCGCAATTTTTGTTTGATATCCATATTTACCAAACTCGATATTTAAACGTTTTATGCAAAATATTTCCGTTACTATACGTCGGATCAAAAAATTGTATAGAACCAATCTTACTGCAAATTAAATTTACTATAAATATTGTGCTATGCATTTATTCTCTATCTTGAATATTAACCGAGATATTTGCATTTTTATTAATTGTAACGGACGAAATGAGATCGGCTAACTTTGGGTCTAGTCGTGAGTTTCCGTTGAAAGGTAGTTCGGCCGTTTCCGTAAATGTTCGACTTTCGTGAAATTTGTCTATTGTAAAACTTCACGTGGGAAATATGCTTAGTTTACGCAACCCTTGTGTGATGGACTTTTTTGATATTGATTGAGGAAATCCCTTAGAACTTACTAGGAACTATATTCGTTGAAATAGATACCTGTTCCCCTAGTTGTAAACTGCCAAGTTGTTCACCCCTGACAGGAATCTTGCCTCCATACCCGAATAACGACGGTCATGGGAAAACCCTCACAGGTCATCCAGCTACCTTTGACTCAGCTCAGCTATTTTTCTACTTCCTGTTCTTGTACTATCTAAAAATCTATTTAGGATGATCAATGGAAATATATTTTCCAGGTGTCACTTAAGTTAGTCATTCTTGAAATGAGGTTCATTATACCGCATTTTTCGTTAGTTCTATTGTACTTACTGCTTTTTGAAGGCAAGAAAAATTGCATTTGCAATAACATTGGTTCTATACAATTGTTTGATCTGACTCACACCAACGGAGACATTTCAAATTTTCGGAATACCTCCCCTCTAAACCACCCCCCCCTCCCACTTATCCGATTTCGCCATTAACGAACTTGTTCTTTATTTTTACATAAAACGGTTAAATATCGAGGTTGGTACCGATCAAACATAAAGTCCGTCACGCAGGGACTGCGAAAACTAAGCAGATTTCCCTCGTGAACAATAGATTAATCTACAAACCGGTAACACAACACCACCATGAATATTAAGTGAATAAATACAATCGATAATAAGAAACCTCCCGACGGAAAGAATCATAAAACGACTAAATATCGAGTTTGGCAACAATCAAACAATAATTGCGACCGCTAGAGCAGTAAAAGACAAATATATACAATTTGAACGGACCTCATTTTCGTCATCTTGATCAATGGACATTTGAAGTAAAATTTCGAAAATTGCGTTATGTGTATGACCTTCGGGGGAGATCTGCTATAAGCGCGACCGCTTGGGCTTAACAGATATATATATATATATATATATATATATATATATATATATATATATATATATACATACATATACACATATATACACGGACCTCATTTTCGTCATATCCTGTGTGGAATCGATAGACGTTTGAGGAAATATTTTGAAAATCGCATCATGGCAACAACCTCAACAGCTGATTTCCCTTAAGGGAAATCCGCTAAGAGAAAGTATCATGATGTCCCAGCTTATTATTAATCTGGAATGAATAGAAGTGGTGGTTTAATGAAGACTGGATACAAAAAAATGCAATTCCGTTCATATTCATGTTACGGAAAAAGTAATAGAACAATAGTAACAGAAATAGTTATTTATTACACAAGTGACGAAAGTAGATCATTTTACAACTCGAGTGAAACTTTTACCCACACGAGCGAAGCGAGTGTGGTAATTTCACGAGAGTTGTAAATTCTACTTTCGTCACGAGTGTAATATTAATTTTTTTCTGTAATCGTGTAACACATGATCAGATCTAACCAGAATATGAACAAAATTAGGATGTTGTGAAGATTATGGTATGTTGTTGGTAGGTTATAAGCAAGTTTGTGAAAGGTTATAAGCATAGTTATAAAACAACTAGTGATGATTGTGAAGTAGTGCAGTTATAAAGAAGTTCAGGTTATAAACAAGGAAGGTAATTATTATTATATTTAAATTTTAAAATATATTGATTATTTCCACCAATAATTCATTCACATTTCAATTTATTTTGTTTAAATAAATTCTTACAATGTTAAGAAACATTTAAAAGCATTTAATTTCCTTCAAATTATTTTTTAATTTATACTTATTACTAATTAAGAAGGCAATTCACTTTCTTCATTTGTGAAGAAAGTGATTACTTTCTTCAATCTATTGCAAAATGTTTCACTTTCTTCACTCATTTCAGTTTAGTAATGTTACCATTATTCAACGATTACAGAAAAATTTAATTTTTAATAAGACTACCGTCTCACAATAACGGTGATATTCTTACAATGTCAAAGTCCTCCCTATAAGTCCTAGAGTAAAGTTAATAATGCGTTCATATATTATACCATCAATGGTAAATGGTATATATTAAAATATTTTAAGATTCATTATATACCATATTGAACATGACGATACCGCTTGTGCGAGTGATATTCTGTCGATGCTGGCTGACTAACCACATTATTATGATAACGAAGTATGTAGTGCATATATCACCACATATTCTGAATAGTCCCACTCATATCTGGTTCATTCCGTCATTGTGGGAAATCGCAGTGGTCATCTCATTTAAATCGCCAGACCTCAATATAAATGAGCCTTATTATAAAATATCTTGAGGCAATTACAATAATATATTTTTGCCTCAAACAATGAGGTTTTAGAGACTAAATTATAAAATTCTTTTCATAAGGAAAAAGTAGGTTTAAAGTTTAAAAAATAAATTAAAACTAACTATTGATTAAACGATTTGTATTACGGCTAGTTATTTAATAAGTCGGTATCCAATAAGTAATTTAATTAATTTAACATGGGTAGTCTTGTATTAAATCTCTTAATTCGAACCTTACAGTGATTACAAGTGCTATTTAAAAAGTCCGTCACGCAGGGACTGCGTAAACTAAGCAGATGTCCCACGTGAAGTTTTACAATAGAGAAATTTCACGAGAACCGACCAGTCAGTAAACGGCCGAACTAGATTTTGGCGGGAAAGTCACTCTCTTCCGTTATCCACCCAGACTTAATAAAAAATGAAAATATCTCGGTTAATATTCAAGATAGAGAATAAATGTATACAACAATACTTATTGTAAATTTAATTCGCAATAAGATTGATTCTATACAATTTTTCGATCCGATGTATAGTAACGGAGATATTTCGAGTTTTCGAAAGTCCTCCCCTCTAAATCCCTCCTTCCACTGGTCCGATTTCAGCCGTTAACGAACTTGATCTTTCTTTTTACATAAAACGACTAAATATCGAATTTGGTAACGATCAAACAAAAATTGCGACCGCTAGAGCGGATATATATATATATATATATATATATATATATATATAGATATATACAATTTTGAACGGACCTCATTTTCGTCATCTACTAGGTCGGATCGATGGACATTTGAAGAAAAATTTCAAAAATTCCGCCATGATTACAACCTCAATAGCTGATTTCCCCTAAGGGAAATCTGCTAAAAGGAATTACGGTTTCTTTATAATTAACTAACGTTGTGTATTACGGCTAGTTATTTAATAAGTCGGTATTCAATAAGTAATTTAATTAATTTGGCATGGCTAGTCTTATACTAAATCTCTTAATTCCAACCCTACAGTGATTACAAGTGTTTTTTAAAAAGGATTCACGTTTTCTTTATAATTAACTAACGATGTGTATTACGGCTAGTTATTTAATAAGTCGGTATCAAATAAGAAATTTAATTAATTTAACATGGCTAGTCTTATATTAACTCTCTTAATTCCAACCCTACAGTGATTACAAGCGCATTTTAAAAAGGAATCACGGTTTCTTTATAATTAACTAACGATGTGTATTACGGCTAGTTATTTAATAAGTCGGTATCCAATAAGTAATTTAATTAATTTAACATGGCTAGTTTTATATTAAATCTCTTAATTCTAACCTTACAGTGATTACAAGTGTTTTTAAAAAAGGAATCACGGTTTCTTTATAATTAACTAACGATGTGTATTACGGCTAGTTATTTAATAAGTCGGTATCCAATAAGTAATTTAATTAATTTAATATGGTTAGTATTTTAGCGAATAATCAGTCGTATAATTTCATTCTAACGAAGTAAGATATCATCATTAGCAGAGCAGTCATATTTGCAAGATAATCAAACCTCGGCTTGATGCCAGTGCATGGGATTTGGCAAAGTTCCCTCTTTAAAATATTGATCCTTATCAACTTATCTCAAAGTGCTTATTCCGCAAAGATAAGAAAATTAGGTTTTACAGAAAAAAAAGTTCCTGAAGATTTTGTGAACCAACCACTCCGAGTCGTAATCAGGTAGGACACTGATCCGGTGGCGGTAGTATGAAGAAAATGCTAATAACTTGAAAGAAGATTATATTAAAATAGTTATTTTGTGTACTATAATTGGTTGGTAAATATCATATTTATTTATAGCAAGGAAATCTGAAGGAAATAAAAACAAGTATTAAGTAAACCATAAATAATGCATAAAATAATTAGTCCATTTCTTTTTTTTCTCAACTAACATACTTCTTAGTCCACCCTTCTTCCAAATTTATTCCCGTTAAGTATTTGGAAGGAGAAAAAATTGTGTTCAAATTTCAAAAAAACTTTCCAATCGATAAAGAAGAATATTTACTTTCATCAGAGAATAGTTTCATTTTTGTAAAAAACGTTTTCTGTTGACGGTATATATATATATATATATATATATATATATATATATATATACAATATTCTTCTTCCCTTAAGATAAGTTAATAAAAAATGATTTCAATCAATCAAAGTGTTTAAATACTATTTTCACTTGGTCTGTCTATTGGGTTGTATAATAAGTTCGTAGCGTTTATCAATATTTCAATTTAATCCTCTCAAAGTCATGTTGACTTGGCCAATAATGTTTACATATTCTAAAAAAAAAGATTAGTTAAGGTGCTTTTATGCACTAGTTCGAACCGAGATTCCTTATCTTTAATTGGTATGCTTGTTTAAAATAGAAGAGAAAAGCAAAGGCATAGTTTCCCATGACGATAACGCCCGTCCTGATATGTCTTTGCAGAGCAGGCAGAAATTATTGGTGTTTGGATGGGATGTGATACCCCACCCCACCCAGACCTTCCCCTAACAGATTTTCACTTATTTCGGGTCCTTCAAATGTCTCTTAATGGGAAACACTTTAATTCGCCCGAGGACAAAACGTACTTAATGGAATTACTGGAGCAAAAATCTGAAAATTTCTTGTTCGTCGGAATTAAAAAATTACCTGAAAGATGGTAACATGTAAATAGATCAAAATGGGTCATACATAACTGATTAAAAATATTTACAAAAATCAGATGAGTTTATTGAAATCACCAGCAAAAAACGCTACGATTTTTTTTTTGTACAACCAGTTAATAAAATGTACCATATTTTTTTTTTCTTTTTAGTTCTTCTCGTTCAGAGGAAATGGCGAAACATGAGGGACAGTTACGTGAAGGATCTAAGACTATGGCACTCAAAAAGTAAAAACTCGAAACGGAGGAAATACATATTCTTCGACAGATTGTCCTTCTTGAGGAAAAGCGTGGAGACCAGATTGTCCCGAGGATCTATGTACATGAAGAAGGAGAAGGATGCCAGCGAAAATTCGCAAAGTGATGAGGATGCTTATGCCTCAGCTAATATAGCAGGTGAGAATATGTCCGTTTATTATTATTTATTTATTTTAAGAGATTCGCAACTTAGGCGATGTTGCTCAATTTTATTTTATTTTTTTAAAAAGAAAGAAAAATGTTACAACAAATAGGAGAATATAAAAACGCAATATTTAGAACAAAACGCAACATTTAGAACAAACGAAACACTTAGAACAAACGAAACATTTAGAACAAAACGAAACATTTAGAAGAAAAACAAAACATATAGAACAAAAATGCAACATTTAGATCAAAACGCTACATTTAGAACAAACGAAACACTTAGAACAAACGAAACATTTAGAACAAAACAAAACATATAGAACAAAAATGCAACATTTAGATCAAAACGCAACATTTAGAACAAACGAAACACTTAGAACAAACGAAACATTTAGAACAAAACGAAACATTTAGAAGAAAAACAAAACATATAGAACAAAAATGCAACATTTAGAACAAAACGCAACATTTAGAACAAACGAAACACTTAGAACAAACGAAACATTTAGAACAAAAACAAAACATATAGAACAAAAATGCAACATTTAGATCAAAACGCAACATTTAGAACAAACGAAACACTTAGAACAAACGAAACATTTAGAACAAAAACAAAACATATAGAACAGAAATGCAACATTTAGATCAAAACGCAACATTTAGAACAAAAAGGAAACATATAGAACAATAACGCAACATTTAGAAAAAGTCCGTCACGCAGGGGCTGCGTAAACTAAGCAGATTTCACACATGAAGTTTTAGAACAAAAAGGAAACATATAGAACAATCAAAGAAACGACCGAACTAGCTTTTGGCGGGAAAGTAACAATAACGTCCGTTAGGCTCCGAGATTAAATTAAAAACAATTCAATCTCAGAAAACAACAAGAACACGAAAGATGGACTTACCGTTAAAACATTTAGATCAAAACGCATCCATTGTAAGACTTAATACTGCTGTGAACATTAAGTAAACAAATAAAGGGCAAGTCAAATGGTAAGACCTTCCTGATAGCAAACAGCTTGAGATCAAAACAATCAGGTTTAGCCAGCTTTTACCGGAAATATAGAACATTTTCGGAAATATATTTGAATATAAGTTATAAATTTTATTCATATAACTATTTATTATATCTAGTACTGTAATTAATAATAGAACGTAACCTACAACGTAATACGGCTGGATTTAGATCAAAACAAACATTTAGCCAACCTTGTAGTGCAGTATCGATAGATAGAATGAAAAGCAAACAATTTAAAACAAAAAAAAATATAAATTTTTGGAAACTATTTATTAACGCAACATTTTGAAATGAATCAAAATAATTTCTATCTCAATCACTCAGATTTTTGTAGTCCAAGAAAAAAAAGTTCAACGCAACGTATTTGGTACAAAAAATAAAGCTTTGTTGAACAATAACGCAACATTTAGATCAAAAAGCAACATTTAGAACAATAATGAGGTGGTTCATTAGATATCAGCTTATTATTAATATGTCCCTAGTAGGAGTAGGGGTTTAAACAAAAAGGAAACATTACAAAAAATAACGCAACATTTAGATCAAAAAGCAACATTATAGAACAAAAAGGAAACAATATAGAGTAAATGTAACATTTAGATCAAAAAGATTCTAACAATTTTCGAACAAGACGTATAGATAACGGAGATATTTAGAATTTTCAAAAAGCAACACCCCTCTAAACGCAACATTCCACTGGTCCGATTTCAGCGGTTAAACGAACTTGATGCAACATTTTTACATCAAAACGACTAAATTTCGAGTTTCGTAACGAACAAACAAAAATTGCGAGAACAATAACGCAACATTTAGAACAGACAAATGGAAACATATAGAACAATAATATCATATATAGATCAAAAAGCAACATTTATAGAAGAGAGAGAGAGAAACATTTAGATCAAAAAGCAGCATTTAGAACAAAAAGGAAATATATAGAACAATAACGTACATTTAGAACAAAAAGGAAACATATAGGATAACGATGGACATTTAGAAGAAAAATCAAAATTCCGTCATGAGTACAACCTCAATAGCTGATAACGCAACATTTAGATCAAAACGCGCGTCATCTGAGAGATGCCTAGACAACATGTTAAAGTGTTGCTCGAACGTGTTTAGATCAAAACGCAACATGGAGCATCCAAAGGAAACCCTCCTACTATAGAAAAATAACGCAACAGTATTGATTTCCCTTCTGTCAACAAGTAGTGAGTTATTTACTAGATCATCTCTCAGATCTCACGCGAGTACTTTTGTAAGTATCAGTTACTATGTACAAATTTAGAACAAATTTTTTGTCTTGTTCTACTTGTATGAAGTACTTGCTGTGTAGTTTTTAGTTCAAAATCATATCAACATTTAGACTATAATCCGTGAGATGAGGCGCGACTATTTAGAACAAAAAGGAAACATATAGAACATTTCTCCTACATTCACATTGTTTTTGTAGTTCAATGTGTCTCGCAATACAAAAAGGAAACGATGGTGGTAGTTATTTTCATTATTGCAACATTTAGAACAAAAAGGCAACGATATATCAGAACAATAACGCAACAATTTGAGGATTATAAAGCAACATTTAGAACAAAAAGGAAGACAAATATCGTAGCTTCCACCACTCATGTTGGGCAGATTGAAGGAAATAGCAACATTTAAACAGACTTTGGATAGCAAAGTGTCATAAATAACGCAACATTTAGATCAAAAAGCAACATTTAGAACAAAAAGGTGTGCCCCTTGTCAAAAACAGAACAATAACGCAACATTTAGATACAAAAGCAACATTTAGACAGTATTTATGTCTGGTAGATCAATGCACATTTAGATCAAGGTTGTGTTAGAACAAAAAGGACCATAAGGATGACTAATGGGGAACATTTAGAACAAAAATGGAACATATAGAGCTTTACATGTATGTTGTTAGATTAACATTGTAGAACAATTTATTTTCTAGTTTTATAAAAGCAGCATTTAGAACAAAAAGTTGACTTTTCATTAAAATAATTATTTTGAACAAAAAGGAAACATAATAGAACAATAACGCAACATTTAGATCATTATTATTACCCATTTTAAAAACAAAAAGGCTCTTATATAGAACAATAACGCAACATTTAGATCAAATAGCAGCATTTTTTTTTATTAAAAAGAAGGAAAGCATATAGAACAGATGACACGCGAACATTTTGTTACAAAACGCAGTACGGAGTGTTAACAAAAAGGAAACATATAGAAAAAAACGCTACATTTAGATCAAAACGCAACATTTAGAATAAAAACGATTTCCCTCGTGTAGTTAAGTAAAAGATATATATATATATATATATATATATATATATATATATGTATATGTATATACATACTGATAACACAACACCACCGTGAATAAATACAAACGGAAATAAGAAATGTTTCATCCAATTTCAATAACCTGCCGACAGGAAGCGTTAGGTTAGAAATGTAAACAAACAGTCTGCCCGCCTCACACCGGAAAGAAAAACATTACTGAAATATATCAGAATATAACATATTAATTTTATTGAAAACTATTTACTATATCTAGTACTGTAATTAATAATGAGTCAGAATAATTGTTATCTTGATCAATCAAATTTTAGTAGTCCAAAACCTTAAGACGGGGGGGGGGATCACCAGGACATATTTGCATGTATCTCGTATAATTAAGGTCTCTTGAATACAATTTTTGGTATTTAAACTTCGAAAAATGTGATTTATTATGTAGCAGAGTATTGTTTATGTAACATGAGTAAAAGTGGCGGTTTGCTGATAGCTGAAAACTGTAAAATGAAAATATCTCGGTTAATATTCAAGATAGTGAATACATGTATATATCAATATTTATAGTATATTTAATTTTAGATAAGATTGACTCTATACACTTTTTCGATCCGACGCATAATAACGGAGATATTTCGATTTTTCGAAAACCCTCCCCTCTAAACCCCCCCCCCTCTCCCTGGCCCGATTTCAGCCGTTAACGAACTTGATCTTTCTTTTTACATAAAACGACTAAATATCGAGTTTGGTAATTGCGACCGCTAGAGCTGTAACAGACAAATATATATAAATGCAGTTTTAAACGGACCTCATTTTCGTTATCTCGAGAGACATTTGAAGAAAAATTTCGAAAATCGCATCATGAGTACAACCTCAATAGCTGATTTCCCCTAAGGGAAATCTGCTAAAACGCAACATCTAGAACAAAAACGCAACATATAGATCAAACCACAACATTTAGAATAAATACAACATTTAGAACAAAAATGCAACATTTAGAACAAAAACTCAACGTATAGAACAAAATCGTAACATATTGAACAAAAAAGAAAAAAAGTCCGTCACGCAGGGGCTGCGTAAACTAAGCAGATTTCCCACGTGAAGTTATACAATAGAGAAATCTCCATACGTGAGCCGAACAGTTATGGCAAAGGGCCGAACTAGCTTTTGGCGGGAAATTCAAAAATCCGTTATCGGCCCAAATTTAACAAAATGCAAATATCTCAGTTAATATTCAAAAAAGGGAATAAATGTATATAACAATATTTATAGTACATGTAATTTGCAATAAGATTGATTCTGTACAATTTTTCGATCCGACGTATAGTAATGGAGATATTTCGAATTTTCGAAAACCTCCCCTCTAAACCGATCAAACAAAATTGCGACCGCTAGAGCGGTAACAGACAAATATATATATAGGAGCCCACAATACACATTTCAGCCGTTAAAAAACACAAACACCTACATCAATTGATCTAATATGCTATTATTTTAAAATTGCATAAATTTCCCTTAAGGAATCGGCTATTGAGTTTGGTAACGACGGAATTTTCGAAACTTTTCTTCAAAAATCCATCGACCTACCTAGTAGAGACGGTAACAGACCAAAACTGTAAATATATATATATATATATATATATATATATATATATATATATATATATAGATATATATACAGTTTTGAACGGACCTCATTTTCGTCATCTACTAGGTAGGATCGATGGACATTTGAAGAAAAGTTTCGAAAATTCCGTCGTGAGTACAACCTCAATAGCCGATTTCCCTTAAGGGAAATCTGCTAATGCAATTTTAAAATAATAGCATATTAGAGCTAAATTGATGTAGGTGTTTGTGTTTTTTAAGTGCTGAATGTTTATGTGTATTTGTGGGCTACCTTCAGTCTGTATGTCATGGGGTGTCTGAAGATCTTCACGTATTCTGCAGTCTTTAAGCAAAGTGGTTTATAGAAATAAGTATTGCATTTATTACATTTTGGCCGTTCCTTCTTTTTTATTAGGAATTAAGTAACAAGAACTTAGTAAATTTTTACTAATAACGGTAATCATCCCAGAAAGAGGGATTCCAATCAAATTTGCTTGTATTACACATTTGTTAAAACTCGTACCTGTAATTACGTCATTATATTAACTTAATTAATAATTAATAATCAAGTAAGTTTGTTTTTTTAGGAATTCTATTACGCCTTTATGGACGGTATAGTTTCATTGGTGGAACTAAGACTATTAAGTACGAAAAAAGGTCATCCATGCATCTTTAACCATCTTAAAATCAAGTTAAAAATTGTATTAAAACTGGAAAAGTTTCGAAATGTTCTTTTCTCTCCTTGGAAAATACGTGAAATAGCCAGCCAAATATAATGTATTCATATTTTTACTGTTAATAAAGTTAGAAAGGGTGGTCCTTTTTTTAATAAAATCATAACATTTTCTGGTTTTTATTTAATATAAGCTTACCTTGTTATACGGGAAGGGGACCTGAAAACCTCAAATCCTTTAGGTAAATTGAGGTTAGTATACCTCTATTTTCTACTATAACCTTTTAAAAAATATAAATTTTATGTTTTTTTCTGATTACATAACTTTCATGGTATTAGCGGATTTTCTTCAAGGGAAATCAGCTATTGAGGTTGTACTCATGACCTCCACCGACAGGTATGCCAACAGTCTATGGGTTTTGGACAAGCTTCTGAGAAGGAAAGCTACTCTAAATATATGATATTCGATACATTTATATAATGTTCATTACAATTATCATTACACACACACACACACGCCTCTTCCATATTTAATTTTAATTTTTTTTTTTCATTTGACATCATTGGAACATTTTAGATTTTCATTATGAGCAAAATAATTCATTTTAAGATGTAACAAAACAATTATGGACGACATCATTTTTGGCACTTACCTACTGCTTGAACTATTTATCGTTAAAAAAAAACAGTCTTAGAACTTTATATTTCCCGAGAAGAAAGTGATTTCGTATATTATTAATACTAATGGTTATAATAATATTTCTTTTCGGCAACCAAGAAGGAAGAGGGTCTCTCAAATGTCTTTTGATTGGAAACCACATGTTCATATAATAAACCTATTTTTGCAACATTCAAATTCAAGATTTGTGAAGTAGGGTCTTAATTAACTGATAATGCTGACATTGGAATATGAGATGAAAGTCCAACATCCTTGTTACCCAAATTTATCTTCCTGGAGTTCTATCTACGAGTTTCCAGTTGCTAATCCAACAGTTTCTTACTAACGTTTCCTTCTTTCTCTTTTTTGACACTAATTAAATGGAAATTAAATGAATAAAAATGCATCTTAACGATAAAGGTTGATGGTTTTTAAGAGTTAGCAACGTTAACTAGTATTTCATTTTCACAGCAAAAGTTATCGTGTTTTACATCTATCACAATTCATTGACAAATCCCTTAGCTACCTTTGTGATCTCGATCTATTCGTACTATTCAGTCTGCAGAAATAAAGTCAAGAGTACAATAATAATGTTTGTTTCATTGTGACAGACGTAGAGCTGATCGACCCGAAAGGCCTGATAGCAGTTGTGGAGAACACCCCTGCGATCTGGGATGCAACTTGTCCGGAGTATCATGACAGAGCTCTTACGAAGGAGGGTTGGCTCAACCTATGCAGAACCTTTTACCCCCACTATGACGACCTACAGGAAACGGATAGAATCAATTTGCGTAAGAATTTTTTTAGTTATCATAATCAATTACAGGATTATTAGACAATAAATCACCTTAAAACATGATCAAATTTTAAATTATTTATTAACATCCACTTTTTGCAACTAAGGATAATTGGGACGGGTTATCTACAGGTTACCACCCCTTTCAAGCCAGGGTTGACTTATGATTTTATTTAATGAATTCCGTCATTTAATAAATTCCTTTGCCCAGGCGGGAATAGAACTCCCCACTCTATGTTTACCATGTGAGATTAAGCCTAAAACTTTAATTCACATGGCTAACCTGAGCCTTCACGACATTTATAGATAGTAGTTAAAACATCATAGCTATTGAATATTTACAAATAACCTCGTACATCGTCAGCCACCGTTCGTGGCAATACCACTTTTGAAGTCATGAAGCATTGACTATGTAATAATACTTCTTTCACATTACTCTTTTCGAAATAGAAAAGTCCGTCGTCGCCCCGAAAAGGAGCTGCGTAAACTAAGCAGATTTTCCACCTGGAGTTTTACAATAGAGAAATCTGCCTAGTAATAACAGTAGTAGTAAAGAGTCTCTAAACCAATTTCGAGAGCCGAATATTTAAGGAAGCAGCCGAACTAGCTTTCGGCGGAAATTCCCGAATTGAACTGACTTCAGCCGATCTTATCACACTTAATAAAAATGAAAATATCTCGGTTAATGTTCAAGAGAGGGAATAAATGTATATAACAATATTTATAGTAACTTTAATTTGTAATAGGATTGGTTCTATACGACTTTCCGATCAGATGCATAACAACGGAGATATTTTGAATTTCCCCCTCTCTCACTGGTCCGAATTCAGCCATTAACGAATTTGATCTTTCTTTTTTTCATAAAACGATGAAATATCGTGTTTGGATCAAACAAATATTTTGACGGCCAGAGCATTAACAGACTAATATATATATATATATATATATATATATATATATATATATATATATATATATATATAATTTTGAGCGGACGTCATTTTCGTTAACTCTTGGGTAGGATCGATGGAGATATTTGAAGACAGTTTTCAAAAATCGCGTCATGAGTACGATCTCAATAGCTGATTTCCCATAAGGGAAAACTGTTAAAAGCTCCTTCTGAAGAGGGGAAGCAATGGTGCCCGAAACTGTTAACACACTCAATAATCTTCTTTGTTTGAAGAAATAGGAATATATTTTATAGCCGATACCCAACCATCCTCTGCCATTACTATAACCAACGGCTAACAATACAACTGGTGATCAAAAGCTACTTTCCTTCGCAACAGCTTTGGTATTTATTTAAATTTAATTTGCCAGTTGTTGGTTAGCCGTTGGTTATGGAAAGATAGTAAAGGATGGGTGGGTTTAGGCCATAAAAGTTCTAAATTTTCAGATAGATGAGTTTATTTCTCTGCTTACACTTTCGGGACCCGTTTGGTACCTTCAGAGCTACAATGTACGAAGAACAACAAGTTTAAAGAATTTGTAAAAAATAGTGATCGAATTTTTTAACAATGGTCATAAGTATCGACCCCCCCCCTTTGTTATTGTCACATGTTACAATTTAAAATCTTTTTTTATCTTTATGACTATTGCTAATAAAATCTGTTTCACTATTTTTACGAAGTTTTAACACTTGTAGTTATTCATTCATTGTTGCTCTGAAGAAGGGTACGAACGGTGTCCGAAACTGTTTGAGTAATAATGAACTCATCCGTCTGAAGGATTGAGAACTTTTATAGTCATCGTTTACTATCTTCAAATTTATATTATTTATTAATGTCCAATTTTCGGAACTACGGCTAATTGGGACTGGTTATCTCCAGGTCACCACCTTTGTCTAGCCAGAACGGCACTAAGGATTTTATTTAATGAGTTCGCCATTAAGTAAATTCCTATTGCCCAGGCGAGAATCGAACTTGTCCTCAAAATTTACCATGTGATACTAATGCCGACGCTTTAACTCTCATGCCAAACCTGAGTATTTATTTAAGATGCGAAAAGAAATAATGTAGTTGTTTAAGTTACAGTTTCTTTGTAGTATTACTCAACAACATTAGAAATGGCACTTTGAAAATAAAAACTAGGTGTCAATGTATTATTGCCTCTTGTCAACAATAAGGATTGAAATTTTTACCTTTTTTGTATGTGTGAGTAAGGGAGATATACACTGCTAGAGAGTGGCAGAGAAAGAGTTACATGAACATAAAAGTGAACAAAGAAATTTGAAAGACAAAAGCTAAAGGGATGGGGGAGGGTGAGAAGAATAACAGTAAGCCTAATAACTTCACCTATGTGATGTTCCAATTCTTCTTGAAAAACGTTTCTCTTTCTGATACCGTAGAGTTGTTGCTCTGACTCGAGTGTATGTGTATTTAATATATATATATATATATATATATATATATAATCTTTTTTTTTTAATACCATTTTATCCAGAATGAAACATAGTTCACTCTTATGAAGTATGTACATATCTCACGGTTATAATTATGGAAGTAATAAACATTTTTGGTTCAAACAGTCATCATTATTGAAATTGTTATTTTTGTTATGATTTCTATGTAACTTTACTTATAACTGGGGCGGTGATATGTAAATATTTTTTTTTTATATTGAAATAAAATTTCCAAGTCGGGTTACTCACTTTACTATTCATAAACGTTCACTTCATGCTGTTACTGTATATCGGGAAGGTTTATCTACATGTCGTCACCCTTCTCTACTATTGCCCAATGAAGATAGGAACCTTGGATCTAGACTTACCAAGTTTAGTTAAACAAACTCACATTGGTCATTCATTTGGTAACTATGCCACTCATGTAGTCGTTTTTGAGTTCTAAGAGTTATTTGTTTTATAAGACAAGAACGACGACTAAAGTTGAATAGCTAGAGGTGATATTAAATAATTCACTAAATATTATTTAATATCATCTCCGTCATGAGATCTGCTTGCCGAACCTTTTTTCTCAACATTTATAGCAGGTAATGGCAGACTAGCTTGTGGAATAGAGAGACAAGTAATAATTATGGGAAAACCAAAGAAGAATGGACATGTTAAGAATTACCTTAAGTGATAAAAATAATTTCTACTTTTGGAAATTACAAGTATAGTCTTCTACCCATTAAGAACGATGCTCGGGGAAACGTTAGTGTTAATTAAGTGTCCGGAAATTGATAAGAGTTTTGGAGGATGTATATCAGGGCGCCATGACCGATCTCATTATTTTGATCGAGTCGTCTGAGATAAAACAAATCAAGGACTGTAGAACGTCAAATGAAGTTTATGAACAAATGGCATCCAATATATCCTTGAGACCAGATTGGAAAACCACTCTTAAAAAACACTTATCTTGCACAAAATGGCGGAAGGTGACCACATACGAAAGAATAACTCAAAATGATTCGAGGAGGTCGGTAAATGAAATTAAATGGAACTTTATAGTATTTTTTTTTTTTTTTTTTTTTATGTACCACATCGAAGGTAATTGGCATGAGGTTAACTGACATCGAATCTCTATTTAGAGTAATTTATTTAGTCCGTCATGTGAAACCTGATACTTTATGGCAAAAATCCCTTGAATATCTGAGGGAGTTGACATTAATAAAGGACTATTATCTATCATGTTACTGTATTGCTCATCCGGTTCCAATGATAATTTTAGATAATTTTTATCTTGTTATGACGTCTACGTAGCTTCACTTATAATTGTAGCAGAGATGAAAGGGATTTGTGCACTTTTTTAATTTGTAATGCCATGTACAACTGAAGAAGTTAACATGATTGGAACACAAGAACAGCAACATGAGTTGCTTAGTGCAGGTATTAAACTTTGTATAATTTACATACAAAATGCATCTCAAATTTGCATTTATCTCAATACATAATAAAAGTCCGTCACGCAGGGGCTGCGTAAACTAAGCAGATTTCCAACGTGAAGGTATACAATGATAAATATACATACAGGTAACACTACAGTGAATGTTCAGTAAATGTACAATACAAGTTTGAATTGTAAACAAGCAGGCAAGCCAACCTCGTAGTGCTGCATATATAGACTGGAAAGACCAACAGTTAATGAAATACATTTGAATATAATATATTAATTTTATTGAAAACAATTTACTAAAGCTAGTGGTGTAATATGCAATGAATCAGAATCAGTTTTATCTCAATCACTCAAATTTTAGTAATCAAAGAACAAAAGAAGGTAGGGGGGTCAACAGAATGTATTTGCATATATCTCACAAAGTAAAAGTTCAATGAAAACAATATTTGGTATTTAGGCTTCAATTAATATCTTTTATTATATAACAGAGCATTATTTATGCAACACTAGTAGAAGTGGGGGTTTACTGAAGGCTGAAAACTGAAAAATGCAAATATCTCGGTTAATATTCAAGATAGAGAATAAATGTATATAACATTACTATAGTATATTTAATTTTCAATAAGATTGGATTTATACACTTTTTCGATCCGACTGATAGTAACGGAGATATTTCGAATTTTCAAAATTCTCTCCCTCTAAACCTTCCTCCCCCTGGTCCGATTTCAGCCGTCAACGAACTTGATCTTTCTTTTTACACAAAACGACTAAATATCGAGTTTGGTAACGATTACACAAAAATTGCGACCGCTAGAGCGGTAACAGACAAATATATAGATAGATAGATAGATTGATATATATATACAGTTTTGAACGGACCTCATTTTCGTCATCTCCTAGGTAGGATCGATGGACATTTGAAGAAAAAAATCGAAAATTCCGTCATGAGTACAACCTCAATAGCTGATTTCCCTTAAGGGAAATCTGCTAAAAGTTTGATAAGAACAATATTTGGTATTTAGGCTTCAAGTGAAGTGCTTCATAATATAACAGCTTACTTTATGACGTGAGTAGAAGTAGGGCTTTCGTTACTGAAGGCCGAAAACTGAAAAATCCAAATATCATGGTTAACATTCACGATACAGGAAATAGTTATAGAGCAATCTTTATAGAAACATTACATTTGCATAATTCCCTTTTTTGGCGCAGCAGACTTCCTTTTTGCGGCAGTATAACTTCCTTTATCTCAGCATAAGTCGCTTTTTTACGGCAGCGTAACATACTTTCTTGCGGCTGCAAAACTCCCTTTTTGGAGCAGCTTAACTCCCATTTTTGAGACAGCATAACTTCCTTTTTCCAGCTGCATAACTCCCTTTTTGGAGCAGCTTAACTCCCATTTTTGCGGCTGCATAACTCCCTTTTTGCAGCAGCAGAACTTTCTTCTTTCAATGAAAAGATGGAAGTTATGCTGCCGCACTATGTATAATTCTTTCTACTCGTACGTCTCATCTTTCGATCTGGGGAGGGGGGGGGTAATTTACAATAATTGATTAAATGAAATACAAAAAATATAGTCTTTTTATAAACGACTACGTTATATAATTTAAATAACCATTTAACAAATATTAAATAAAATTGAAGTCAAAAGGGCTCATGCATGAGTTAAGGCTTTGGTCTTAAACACACATGGCTAAACCTAGAGTGGAGACTTCGGGTCCATCCTGGACAATTAGAATTTATTTAGTGATTAACTCATTGAATAAAATCCTTAGTCCCACCCTGTAAATAATCCGCCCGAATTATCCATAGCAGGAAAAAGTGGACATAAATAGATAACATTTAAATATAAGAAAAATATTTCTTACAATTTGAAAAAACAAAAAAAAATTAAGGGCAAAGAAAACAAGAAAAAAAAGAATACATGATGTTTTAATCAAATAAAGTAAAATGAGCTACTTGTCCTTTATTTATTTATTTACTAATTTACCCTATTAATTTTTTGTAATTTATATCACCTATAAATAGCATAAAACCGTCTTAAAAAAAACGATAAGCAGTTCGTACTTTATAACGGCCAATATGCCGACTACGCATTATTCTTTTCATTAGTTTTTGTCTTGGTATTTCCCATAGCTTGGAGCTTACTCAAATATTATATGGTCCTATGCATGTACTCTAAGAACGTCTCTCAGCCATGCTCAGGCTGTGTTCAATATATATATATATATATATATATATATATATATATATATTAATAATCAGCCTAAGTTATATCGATTCAAAACTCATGATGTGTAGCAAACTTCCTAAAAACCTGAATTTTGTAGCTCAAAAGGTAATTCAATAATGCACGAAACAAATATAAAAATCTACTAATAAAATGGCGAATATTATGAAGTTTCGGCTGCCCGATCCAGTGAAATACTATTGTACTTCGTACAATTGTTGGGAGCAGTTCAGCTACTTTTGCTTCTGAGGAGGGTGACAGAAGGGAATTCGGTGGCCCCAAGTAAAACAGAGATGAAATGGTATAGCAATGCGAGGCCGTCCGAAAATTAGTATAATACCCCGCTGGATGTGATAGCTGGAGCATCAAATATTTACAACTCCCCGCGAGGAAGACCTAAACAACACAATAAAGTTATTGATTTCCACACATTCAATTTGTTTGGACAGCTCTATTGGATTTGGGGAAGGGGTCATTCATTTCAACAAAATACCTTATAAAAATTTGATGTACCATTCGATAATGGGGTCATGTATTGAATTTATTGGCATGGATGTAATAAAATATATATTTGAACGGAGTAAGTAGTTTTTATGGCTGAATCCACTAATAACAATAAAATTCCTGACAATAGATGGCGTTTTTAGATCCTTGAACTATATTTTATTTAGACAAATATCTCCACCAGCCTTTATAAGTGCTGGGGAACCTCCCTGAACACCTGTCAGACCGGTCCTTGGGGTAAGCCACCCTTACAGGTAGGTACCTGGGGTAGGGAACCTCTGCATAACCTACTCATGCAGTGCATTTATTGCTGATTTTTAACTTCTCAGATTCATGTTTCCTACATCTTACAAAGCCTTTATCCGTTTTTAGCATTATATTGTTACGACATTTCCTTAATAATGACACCTTTTCAATAATAACTTTATCAATTGGTTGTTTGAGCGATCCGGTGTCAAATTTATTAAAATATGTCTTCTTGAAAATGTGCATTGAAGAATTAGTAATCTATTTTCAGGTTGAGTAAATATAAATCACTCCCACTTGCTAGAAATCAATCTTGTTGTGGGCATTGTCTTTAGCACTTTCAATGTCACCAGCTTCCCTTATACTTATAAACATGTCAGTATGCCTACTTTACTTTAATCCACATGATCATCTTCAAATCTTTTCTATTTACTGATATTCCTATTAGGATTAGGACGTCATCAGAGTATCATTGTGCATTGCGAAATTTGTATGTAGTTTAAGCGGTCCCAGAGTCACGGACTTTTACTTGAAACAAATCATTTCAGGAGCAACCTAGGTGTTGCGATTTAACGAAAATGAGGTCCGTTCAAAACTCTCTCTCTCTCTCTCTCTCTCAAATAAATAAATAAATATATATATATATATATATATATATATATATATATATATATATTTGTCCGTTAACGCTCTAGCGGTCGACATTTTTGTTTGATCCTTACCAAACTCTATATTTACTCGTTTTATGCAAAAAGAAAGATCAAGTTCGTTAATGGCTAAAATCGGACCAGTGGGAGGGGAGGGATTAAGTCGGGTGATTTTCGAAAATTCGAAATATTTCCATCACCATACGTTGTATGGAAAACGTGTATAGAACCAATCTTATTGCAAATTAAATTTACTATAAATATTGTTATATAAATTTATTCTCTATCTGGAATATTAACCGAGATATTTGCATTTTTATTAAGTGTGTGTGATGTCGGGTCTATTCGTGAATATCCCCCGAAGCCGTTTCGGTAACTGTTCGGCTCTCGTGAAATTGGTTTAGAGATTCGTTACTACAACTGTTACTAGCATGGAGATTTCTCTATTAACTTCACGTGGGAAATCTACTAAGTTTACTCAGCCCTTGCGTGAAGAACTTTTATAGTTTTCGGCTTTCAGTAACCACCACCCCGCACTCCTTTTCATGTGGTATTGACAATAATCTTGATAATAATCACTTAAAGCGTAAATACCAATATTGTTCTCATTGAACTTTTACGTTATGAGGTAAATGGAAATACTTGACGCACGTGGGAAATCTGCTTAGTTAACGCATCCCCAGCGTACCAGCCTTTTTTAGTTTTCAGCCATTAGTAAACCCCCCTTCATTTAGTCATCACAGTTTAAAAAAACACGTAGGTATATCATGAAACGTCTTATTCCAAGCATAAATACCAATGTCCGAGGAAAATGTGCTTAGTTTACGCTGCGTACTGCGTGGCGGACTTTTTTTCTTTCCTTTTCTTTTTATAAGTTTGAAGTCGATTCGACAAGAAAGAGGTGGATAAGGAAAAGCAGGGGATTAGGACAGAGCCCTGTTTTCCTTCTCTTATCTAAGGATTCTTAGATAGTGCTGCCTCCTTTCAAACACTACAATAAAAAAAATAGCTCCCTCAGATGGCTGCATCTAAACTAAAATGGCACTATGAATATCTAATGCACTTATACAAATGGAATATTCAGAGCAAACCAAAAAACTTGATTAAATTGAGACAGGTGATTATGTCATATTTACTATTTTGATTTTATTATCCTTCTTATACACATATTTCAGGCCTTATGAGCGTCCACTTTACTATTCTGCGTGCCACCAAATCTTTTAGCAGATTTCTCTTAAAGCAAATAAACTATTTGTAGTTGTACTCGGGCTGTGATTTTACAAAACATTCCTCTAATGTCCAGCGATCCTACTATGAGATGACGAAAATGAATTCCGTTCAAAATAACATGCATTATGTTATAATAATGTTTATTTTTTTTCAAGTATTTATATGATAAATTCAGCCTTAACATATTTAGGACATGTTTGAGATAGCGTCAGTTTATGTTCGGTTGATTTTTGAGCTAATTGTTGCATTCTTAATGCATTTAAAGTAATATTAAATTTATTTTATTATTTTTGCAAGTCGAATATATGTTATAATTGTACAAGATTACACCAGATGTATCAATAATCATATAAAAAGTATCTAATATGCATCTTATAAAATCTCCGAACCTTTACTGCTAATGGAATTTATCCACATATTGTGTGCATGGACTAAATATTTCCGGTAGCAGCCAGCACTCATTTATATATGCCATGAGGTTCCTCCAGTCCTGACCTTTCACATATTTTCCACTTCTTACGGACTCTTCTTTGGAAATGAATTATCAACTCCTCAAAATAATATACGCCCTGTACATGGCCGACAGCGCTCTAGTGGTCGTATTTTTCGTTTGACGCTTATGAACCCCAATATATAAGCATTTAAAGTGAAATATGAATTTCCTTAAAGGCTGAAATCGGACCGGGGGTTCACAGATTTTCCGACTCAAAATATCTCCATTATTATGAGTCGGATCGAACCATTGTATATAACCAATCATGTTCAAAATTCACTTTTCTATAATTGTTGTTTTGTACACCTTTTCTGTATCTTGAATAGAAACCGAGATATTTACATTTTTTAATTATCAGCCTTCAGTAAGACGACCCCGCCCCCTTTAGTCAGCCCAATACATCATGAAACGTACTATTCCAAACCTAAATACTAAACATTGTTTTCAACTGGCCTTTACTGTCCGAGATACATGCAAATAAGTTGTCATCAACAGTACAAATTGAGCCGTCAATTACAGACCACCAACATGTCTATCCAGTGCGCAGGAAGTTTCTTAGTTTATGCAGCACCTACGTGATAAGCTTTTCCCTTATTTTTCGATATCCTATTTTCAGAAAGGGATTAACAATGCAGCTGATATGATAATGTTAATGACAAAATTAACCCCAAATCCCTATTTTGCATCATGAAACGCCCTCCTTGTGGCTATTTTAGTCAAATGATAAGCTTTCTTGGTTTTCTCACTTGCTAATGAATGCAGAGTTTCCTACTTATTGGTATTGATTTAGTTGGTTCGCCTTTGAAGGACAAAGTGTCTTTGAAGTCCGTCACTGACGATATTTCCTTTATTTCATTTTGTTAAGTTGACATCTTAGAGGATTGGAGAGGATTTAAGGATGAGGAGGGTGAGGTATGGGTGACGAGGCCAACTCTGAGGCGTCTATGAGAGGGATGCCCCGGCCACGGGTGTCCTGCCAGTTCTCGGGTCTTGGAGATGGGGTAGAGAGGAAAATAGAGGGTTGGACAGGTACTGCAGTGAGTCAAATAATTTTATATGTCTCTTTTTGATGGTATCGGCGATGGTGTCTAGATTCCAGGGTTTCTCTAATTTCAGGGAGTGGGCGGGTACTTCCAGATTGGGGTCCATTTAATAGCTGGTGGAATACCAAACACATCTTTGATTATATTTGGTATGTACCTAGGAGGGACCCAGCGATCTCCCCCCCCCCTGGGCGAATGAGTCCTGGCTCAAAATTTACCTCAGTATTCTTCTTTACATCACATTTTCCCCTCTTTTCTGTTTTATCTATACTCTTAACAATTCATCTGCTAAACGTTTTCATCAACATATATGAAAAATAGTACCCTTTCACAAATGAATTGAGTGAGTACCAATAAATGAGAAATTTCCTGAAACTTGAATTCTTACTCATTTAAAATATCATTGATTTTAATCTAATGCATAATATTTATTTATCTTGTTTCTTTTATATACAGTAGACTCCATTCAGAAAAAGTGGAAGAATTTGAGAGACTGCTTTGTAAAAGACTGGAAGTCTTCGAACGAAACTACAGCGAGAGGGACAAGATTAAGAATGAGGAAACACAAGTACTATGATAGACTGTCTTTTCTCGCGAAGAGCTTGGAATGGAAAGTCAAGAATAATCCCCAGTGTTCCATATTTGAAGATAGTGTCGACGAAATAAGGTATAATATCTATTTTCTTCAAAAAGATTTTTTTATTTATTTTTATATTTTCCACACAGAGCTGCTTTGCTCAATCAAAGATGTTAAAAAATGAACAATTATTTGTTTATTTATCTATGTTGCTTCCGTTCTTTAGTCTACACTAACTACCTACTGTCTAAGTCGAGAGAATATTCCATATTTCTTATTAATGTTGCATATATTGCTTACGTTTTGAGGTCGTACTCACGACGCGATTTTCGAAACTTTTCTTCATATGTCCATCGATCTAGCCAGGAGATGACGAAAATAAGGTCCGTTCTAAATTATATATATATATATATATATATATATATATATATATATATATATATATATATATATGGCTTTGTTATACGACAAAAGGGAATATACCAAAAGTTACTCTAAATAGGGAAATAAACAACTCTTAACCTATTCATATTTGCCGAAAAACCAATAGGACACGAAAAAATACGGCTATTTATAATTTCAGGCCTCCCTCAGGACCCCCACTCCTACTCCATCTGGCGGACCGATCTGCGTCGCTAAATCAACCAGGGCGTCACCCAAACGTATACAAAAAAATTCATGCAAATCGGTCCAGCCGTCTTGGAGGAGTTCAGTGACACACACGTACAGTAGAATTATATATATAAAGATGAGTGTTGGTCGGATATTGGTCGGTGCGGTAGAAAGTATGGAGGCATTGGATAAGAATAAGAGTATTTTGGTGATATGATAACAGAGAAAAGTGTCATAGAAGTCGTAATAACAGGATGCAGATACCAGGTTCTTCTATGCCCTGCTGAAATGTCTCCAGTTTTAAGAAATCCTCCAGTCTTAGCGACCGGTATATTTTTATTAATATTGATCTTAATAGAAAAATGTAAAGACGAATATTACTTAGAATAGACTCTACTGGTCTTAAAAGTATTTTTGGTTTATGAACCATCAGCCGTAGCCGGCTCACCAAGTAGAATTTATTCTGTGTTTCCATAAAAATTTCTCCATGGAATTATTAAGTTTATTGAATATATTTTAAATATATGAATATGGACAGCTTGGGCTATTTTATACTTTACTACCAGGACTGGGGGATTCCTGTGGGATCGAAACGTATGTTCGTCAATATTTTAGTTTATATCGGTATTATCAGACAAATGTTTTAAATGTATTTTTTAGTACTAACACTTTGCTTAAATTTATGTATGTAAAAATTCTAAATCCCAACTTCTGTCACAAATGGGATTTACGTGTTTCCGTGGTAATGCTTCATTGTAATATTGGAATTTTATATATATTTATTTCGGGAGTCTCACAATCTGCGTTAAATTATGCTCTTCTTCCATTGATAGGGTGGTGGTTTACTTCGAACAGCATTAATTACATTTCTACGGGAAACCATATATTTTTCGGCCTGAAATTAATGGGTAAGCATTTATTTTAAACATAAATTTGTTAACGATAACAAGGTCACACACCTCCACTCTTGAAAATTCTTTATTTTCGGCAGAGTACTTTCAGGGCGACCCGCTCCATCTTCAGTGCTCTAGAGTTGGTCCCTATTCAGTGGAGTTTCTACACCGTCAATGACAAGTAACACAGCTAATCTAATAAATACTCATCAATGATGTTGATAATTGTATACAAATGTGCACATACAATATTATGATTAGTCAAATAATAAACATATCTTTAGAAAAAAACGCGAGAACATTTGGAATATTTTTATATTTATTTTTTGAAATTATTTAATAAAGAATACTTGTTTGTTCTAAAGGTTATTGATTTTCAATAAATTACCGTTTTGTATTAATCATTTTTATTTTCAGCGGTCAAGATTATTATGGCTCAGATGTCGTGGGAGAAGAAGAATTTCAAGATCATCCAGAGTTTTGTGAAGTTGAAACGAAGTATAACCCTAATGAGCATTTACAAATCGAAAGAGACGTTGACCAAAAATTCTACCCAATATGCAGTATCTCGAACAGCCCACAACATGAGCCGTCACACAATACTGAGCAGGCGTCTCCTGCTAAGTCGGACCAACCTCTCGCCAAGGAGATCACAAAAGAAGTAACAATATTTCAAGTATCGAAGGAAACACCAAATCAAACGCCTACAAATAAATCCGCCAACAGCAGCAGGGCCGAAGGATGTTCGAATGGTGTATCATCGAGCAACAATGACTCTTCGGAGTATTATTCAAGGTTAGATATGAAGAGTATAGAGGAATTGAGAATGGCTTCAAATAACTCCATGAATAAAACCATGCTAATAGATGAGGATGTTTCCTTCTTCTTTTCTCTGCTGCCGACTGTGAGGAAATTTGACGAAGACATGAAATTGGAGTTCAGACTAGAAGTTATCAAATTGATTCAGAAGATGAAAGAACGCCTTAAATCTGGCAATGAACAAGCAAATAGCTAGACATTTCTTAGAGCTTGTCATCCTTTCCACATATTATTATAGTTCCCCAATGTTGTCGATGGAATTATTATCTGTGATATATAATGTTTAAGGATCAAATTTAGGTTATCTTTAGTTTATATTGTGATATGTAGTTTTAATTTGTGTATTTTATTTTTACTCAAACTTTAGTTCTTGAATAAAAATCTAAATTGGCCATGAATCATAATGTTATTGTAATTTTTGAGCGGTAAGGTGCAAGAGAAAATCCAAGTCAAGGGTTTTAAAGTTATAATTGTATAATATTAGCATTTTGCCATCTACATCAGACGATATGTGCATATTTTGGGAAATAAAGCATATTAGTAACTGTTTAACAAATATCAGTCATTGTGAAATCAAACTTCATGAAATTAAATGGATGTAATTTCATTTTTATGTAATTAGCAAGCTTGAATTTAGAGTATAATATAATTGCTTTATATTCAGAGATGTGTGAAATAGTTTAGATTTCAGCAGTTGCTGAAAGTCGTCGATCTATAACCATTACCACCTTTTAACTTATATTTATTATGTATGTTTGAATAATTTTTAATGCTTATTTAAAAATAGTCAACCATGATTAATTTATAATTTGCCGTTTTAAGTTTTTAGTAAAATGGCTACTGGGATATTCCGGAAGGAAATTGCAATAACAAAAAAATCCCTGTGTGATTTGTTTTGTAACATTTTATTTTGGCAGATGAACGATTGCCAGATTTTTGCCTCGATTCCGATTCTCTGTCACCCAGTCTCAATCCATAGTGTATGGCCCATTTCATTCAAGAGACTCTTCCCATCTTCCTACAGCAGGCAGTTAGTCAAAGAAAAAGTGTTTTCAATTCTCTCATCCATTGCCCAGTATAAAACCAATAAATATGTTTCGTGTTGATGATTTTATGATATGTATCATTTTTATTTATTGACTCTTTATTGTCAGCTTACACCCTACTTAGTAAGAAGACCAAAAGAAGCAAAAGTGATTATCCACTTATCATGGCAAAATTGTAGTATTCTTGTGAAATGCCTGAGGGCTGTTTTACTGTTCTTTAAGATTAAAAAGGTGTCTTCAATTAAAAAGTAAACAAATTGAAAATGTTTAACAAATAAATTTTCATATTTTATATTTTTATTTCAATAATCTATTGTTGGATTGGAAGAAGAGTGTGACAACTAACGTATTTAGTTATACAGTTCTTCTTTTATGAATTTATGGAAACCTGTAAGTAAATATTTTAGATGTCTTCTTCACAACTTTGTACAAAATCACATAAATACACTCATTAACACACACATGGCCCTCAGATGAAATTGTCTATTATATGTAATTAAAATAAATATGATGTTTAATAAAAAATTGAATTTTGGATGAAAAAATTCTTCATGTTAAATCCCAATATTTTTTTTTTTTACTTTTGGAACTTATTGGGGGCAGAATGAGCTCAAAAGGAGGAGTAAACCAATTAGTTAATATGTACCTATTTTGTATGTACAATACATGAAATCATTCATGTATTGTATCAATGATTAAGTATATAAATCAACAGATATGACATAATCTGCAATATGTTAAATAATGACTATACCAACCATTGTTTGTGATTTTCAAGAGACCTTTGTTACCATTTGTGTAGCCACCATATTATTATTATTATTATTTATTAACGTCCACTTCTTGCAACTCAGGCTAATTGGGACAGGTTATCTACAGGTAGCCCCCATAACAAGACCATTCTCAACTTTAATATACTCAATAAACAATTTTGTATTCTTTGTGCAAGGCTACTTTACAAAACACTTATGCTCCTTATATTAACATACGCATGCACTGTCTGGCTGGGCATCAGCAACACACTCAAAAATAAATTCCAGTCCTTCCAGAGCAAAGTACTTCGGATAGTGGTGAATGCTCCCTGGTTTGTTAGGAACAGCCAAATCCACAGGGAATTGGAGGTTGCTCCTATTTCAGTTCACATTCAACAACTTACAAGGAAATGACATGGCTGCCTTCCCATGTCTAGTGGAGCTACCCATTATAATTTAGGTACAACGGTTGAAGGGCGACTACGTCCATGGTTGTACCAAAATATCTTAATTTTTTAACAAATCTTGTATAATAACACTTAGTGTATAATACTTATGTATAGGTAAATTTTCTTTCTTCTTCTATATTCTTTGTTTTTATAAGTAGGCCATTTAATTTGTTCATATTTTTTAGCATATTTCCTGTTGAGTAAATCAACTATTGAAGCTGTACTCATCAATTATTTCCTCTAATGTCCATCAATCCCACCTAGTAGATGCCGAAAATGAGATCTTTGTAAAATAATATCTATTTATCGATTGATATATTTGACTGTTACCGCTCTAGCGGACGCAATTTCTGTTTGATCATTACCAAAGATGATATTGAAGAGGTTCATGGAAAACTACAGATTAAGTTAAGTAAGTGAGCGGGGGCTTAGAGGGGAGAATTTTAAAAATATAAAATATCTCCGTTATTCAGATCGAAACATTGTATAGACAATATCTTATTGGAAATATATTTTCCTGTAAATGACGTTATGTACATTTTTTCTCTATCTTGAATATTAATCGAGATATTTTCGACCAACAGTAAATCCCCACTCCTGCTGATGTTATATTAACACCACTAATTAACCACTTTATTCGACATTTAAATATCAAATATAGTTCAACGTTCTTGACTCGGAAATGTTTATTTGATATGTATCATACTCGATATTAAACGGTTTCATTGCCATATTAGGGAATGACTGGAGTTTGTTTTTGGAAGAGGGGGGCGGGGGATTGAAAGTTCGAAATGTCTTGTCTTATCTCGAATATTAAGCGAGTTATCTGCATTTTACGTTTTCAGCCTGAGTAGACCCCCTGTTATAATCGTTTGATTTTTACTGTAAGTAATTCTGTACATTTCAAATTCTGTTAAAGGCTTCTTTAATTAAGGAATATGAAATGGCCAGTGTGAGAAATATGCTTTGTTACGTAGCTCCTTCGTGGCGGACTTAATTTCTCCTTTAGGACGGGTTATATATTTTCTCTACCGATGATTTAATTAAACTAACGCCTTTAGGGCGAGCAATATTCATCGTATATTTGGCATAGAAAATCCATCTGACATCAAAGTGTCCACCCCATAAATATTTCAGCTGGAGAAAGACCCGTGGAGAAGTGAGGTGTTGCCCGGTATTTAAAAAGAAAATTTTTCAAATTGTCCTCTAAAGATATTTCCGATTTTTCCGAACACATCTTTTTCAAGCTACTTTTCATTGTTCCTACATATTCTTCGACTTGCCCATTTGACTGCGGATGATAAGCTGAATTGGTCACAAGGCAGATTCCAAATTGTCTGCAAAACTGATTAAAATCACTAGCTGTGAATTAAGTAACGTTGTCGCCTTGGTTATGCCAAAATGAGAAATCCATGCCTTTATATATTTAATAGTGACAGCTGAAGTTGTTGAGTTTGGAGAATTTCCACCAAACCTGAATGGTCATCAACAGCTAACAAAATAGTGTTCCGCAAGAAAGGTCCCACCAGGTACGCGAGACCATACTTCTGTAGTATCGGGCCAACTGCTACAATATTTCCTTCCTAGTTCTTTTGCCGCATACCGAACATGTCCTCTCTTCGACGTCCTTATCCAACCCAGGCCACCATAATCTTTCTCTAGCCATTGCTTTCATTTTAGCAGATTTCCCTTAAGGGAAATCAGCTATTGAGGTTGTACTCATGACGGAATTTTTGACATTTTTCTTCAAATGTCCATCGATCCTACCTAGTAGATGACAAAAATGAGGTCCGTTCAAAACTGTGTATATATATATATATATATATTTGTCTGTTACCGCTCTAGCGGTCGCAATTTTTGTTTGATCGTTACCAAACTCGATATTTAGTCGTTTTATGTAAAAAGAAAGATCAAGTTCGTTAATGGCTGAAATCGAACCAGTGGGAGGAGGGGGGTTTAGAGGGGAGGATTTTCTAAAATTTGAAATATGTCCGTTACTATACGTCGGATCGAAAAACTGTATAGAATCAATCTTATTGCAAATTTAATTTACTATAAACATTGTTATATACATTTATTCTCTATCTTGCATATTAATCGAGATATTTGCAATTTTATGAAATCGCGGCGGATAACGGATGAGAGTGAATTTCCAGCCAAAAGCTAGGTCGGCCGTTTTCTTAACTCTTCGGGTCTCGTGAAATTTCTCTATTGTAAAACTACACGTGGAAAATCTGCTTAGTTTACGCAGCCCCTGCGTGACGGACTTTTTACTACTCCCATGTGAGTCTTGCGCAAAACACGACAGAATTATTAGCAGATTACCCTTAAGGGAAATCAGCTATTGAGGTCGTACTCATGACTCGAGTTTTGAAAAAATTTCTCAAATGTCCATCGATCTTACCCAGGAGATGACGAATATGAGGCCCGTTCAAAATTATATATATAGATATATATATATATATATATATATATATATATATATATATATATTTGTCTGTTAACGCTCTAGCTGTCGCAATTTTTGTTAGATCGTTACCAAACATCATATTTAAGCGTTTTATGTAAAAAGAAAGATCAAGTTCGATAATGGCTGAAATCGGACAAGTGGGAGGAGGGGTTTAGAGGGGGGTTTTTTGAAAATTCGAAATATATCCGTTATTGTGCGTCGGATCGAAAAATTGTATAGAATCAATCCCATTGCAAATTTAATTCACTATAAATATCGTTCATACATTTATTCTGTATCTTGAATAGTAACCGAGATATTTGCATTTTGTTTTTTGCAGTTTTGTGAGTGTGGTCGATAGAAGTCGGCTATATTCCGGACTTTCCACCAAAGTCTAGTTCGGCCGTTTCTGTAGCTGTTCGTCCCACATGAATTGGTTTATAAATTCGTTACTACTACTGTTATTAGTAGGCAGATTTCTCTATTGTAAATCTTCACGTGGGAAATCTGCTTAGTATACGCAGCCCTGCATGTCGGACTTTATAAAACTGACACAGAGAGCACCTAGTATATTTAGCACAGGACATTTAGCATATGCTAATTTAATCCGGACTCAAATGTTCCGGGCTGCAGTGCACTCCTCTATTCCTGAGCATTTACCCCTTCTCCCTATTCAAGCTAGACAATATAAATAAATGAGCGTACAATGTTATTGAATAAGGCCCGTGAAACTCAAGTGGGGAAAATTGTTGACAGCGCTCTCTTTCATTGAGCCTAACAACTAAACAAGTTTATTGTAGGACAAGAAAGCCTGCTGTTGATAATGTAGAGTTAAAGAGTGCATTCATTAAGGGAATTAGCAGAGAGGGAAGGGTAGTTGGTTAAGATGAATGAACTGCTAACCCCTTCTTTGTTCCACTGCTAGGGGTTGAGTTCTAAGCTCGGGTTATTTAGTGTTCTGTCTTGAAGCTCTCTTCCTGTCAGAATGTAGGTGAGTTACTTCTCTTCACTCCCCTCACTAGTCCTTTCTCAATTTATATCCTCAAGTAGTTGTCTTGTTCTCTTCTGTTTGACAATATACATCCCAAAAACCTTCATCTAATTCTCGTCTAGTTGTTATTATATTTAAAGAAAGTGCTAAGCTGTTTTCAGTTAAAGAGTATATCTCTATTCCAGAAGAACAATAGTGTACTTCATTTGTGAGAGTAATTAAGTTCTAATGGTTAATGATATCAGAAAGTCATAAAGCTTATGGTGGAACCATGACGTGATTGTATTTCGTATTTAAAAGAAATTAAAGTTACTAAAAGAAAGATTTCCCACGTGCTGGCGTAACAGGCGTGAACTAACCTGAAGATATACTCTGTATGTTTTTGAAAATTAAAACATTCAGAACAAAGTTTAGGGTGGGGAGGGAGGGTTACTGATGGCTGAAAACAAGAATGCACGAATAAATCGCTTAAAACTTACGAGATACGAAAGAAATGCAAAGAAAAAAAATTGTAGAGCTTCTATAGATTATCAAAATTGATTCTATTACATTTTACGATCTGACTCATATAACGGAGATATCTACCAATCACAAATATGATCTTTAGTGTAGTCTGAAAATGTTATATATCGAGTATAGTTAGATATAATGGACATCTTCGTGACAAGAATGTAAAATCTTGATTGATGACGTTGTAGCAGATGGGCCGGTTCAATGACAGCTCTTAATCTAACCTCTTATAGCTGCCACGTGGTCTCAGTGACAGTGTTGCCATAAACTATTTAAACTATAATAACTTCTGTAATTTTAAAGTGGGTACACTGGGAGCAACCTGACAGTTACCTTTTAGTTCATTGTGAAAATTAATAGCATACCCTTGCAGTTGTGTTTATTAGTGTTCGGTTTTGTTTTTGTGAACTCTGCATTATTTATTCAAAGACCGTTTGATATTATTTATTGTATTTTGTGTTCTTCAATCTTTTCTTTTTCGACCAGTAGTAAGTTTTTTTATAAATTATAGTGGACTTATTACTTTCAAGTTTTGTTCTTGTTCTTCTTATAAACCAGTCCATTAAAACGTCAACGCATAACGAATTTGTATGGATATCACATAATAAAGGTCCCATCAAATCAATATTTGGAATTTAAGCTTAGAATAAAGAGTTTCATGTCATCACAGCTATTGTTATTAGAATATGAGTGGTAGTGGGGATTTAATTAAGGCTAATACAAAAGATACCAGATTCGGTTATTATTAATCATAGAAAAAATATATAGAGAAAACATTTATAGAAAATTAAATTTACAATATGATTATTTCTATACACTTTCTCGATCCATATCGTCTGATATCGGAGAAATTTCAAAAAATCTTAAATCTCCCCGTATAACCCCCTCCCCCCGGTCCGGTTTTAGCCCTTAGTCGAACTCGATCTTTCTTTTGGCATGAAACACTTATATGAGTCGTTCAGTTGACACTCTGACTAAGTCCATTTTCCTAACTTTTCAGGAGAAATGTTTATATTAATTTTTTCTATAAAAAATTCCCATATCCCCCTTAAGAATTTTAATCTTTATTACACGGAAAGGGAAAATTTTTGTAATTAAAATTCATAGTATTTATGTTTATGGTTACAACCAAAAGGATGTGGTAATTTTTTTATTATTTAAAAATGGGACTTAGTCAGAGTGTCAACTGAACAATTTGTGTAAACACTCTCCAAAAAAGTCCAGTGTTTCAATTAATTTTCAGAAAATTAATTATAAACACAGAAGAGAGGACATTAAATAAAAGACAATTTTACACAGTAAATATATTTGAATAGTAATCAGGTTACAAAAAAATGTACAGGCTACAAATGAAAAATCACCTTTTCAATCAAGAAAAAAAAAGTTTTTTTTTTAATTATATATTTTTTAATCATAAACAATATCTTCGGACTCAGTATTTATTTCAACAGCTGATCGATGTTTCAAGCTTCTGTAATGCTCGTGATAAATTGGTGGTATAAATGACAAAAGTTGTAATAAATCTTATTTTTTCCAAAGTAATGGCTCTGCATGTTTCATATAAAAGATTCTGTTTAATATTAAAGAACACTTTTGGCCTACCAGTTCCTCTTCTTCTAATGTCTATTTCAAAAAAATTTCTTGAGTTAAATGATGTCTTGTACTGAATAACAAAGGGTTTTGATTTCTCCACTCTAATCCACCGCATTTTCAACCAATTAATTAACTTTTTCATTTATGTTGTTGATTTACCTATTAAAGATCTCAGTTTCAAGCATATCAGTACTCAAGAAGTATGGCTCATTTCTGTCCAAACAATTTTTTTTTTTGAATCTTTAATAATATTATACCAATCTTGAGAAGAATATATATTTGGAATCTTTTTCATTCTTGTTCATTCGGTAAGTAACTATGACCACTAACTAAGAATTTTAAATCAATTGTTGAAATTTGCTTTGCTGCATTCATAACAAGCTTCATTAAGCACAGAACTAATTTTATATTCCTGTTTTGCCCTGTGCCAAGAGTCCCAATAGAGAACAATATTTGGATAAGTGCTTGCATAACGTTCAATATGTTTAACTAAGCAAGTTGCTATTTCTTGAGAGCCATGGCTTCCTTCAGTTTCAGGCCAGCTGAATATGAAAGATAAATTTTGATTAAAATTGTGACAATCAAAGTTGTATACATACATATTGCGTTTGTAATACGCAATTGTTGTGCTGAGTTTAGGATAAGGTAAGGCCTTCTCTAAATCAAAAGTGTAAACTACTACTTCTGATAAATGCAACACTTTATTATTTTTAGCTTCATCTTTTTCCTGGGGAGAAGTTGCATAAATGATTTTGTTTTGAAGCGCGTCACACGTAGAACAAGTACCTTTAAAATGCAGATTAAATTTTGTACTGAAAATGTGATAGTACATTTTCTTTTTTACTGGAGTTATATTATATTGAGTACAATTTTCTAAATACATCTGGTACATTTTATTAATTGTAAGTAAAGGATTTAAGTATTTTCGGTGAGGGTTGTGTTCTCGAGTATAGTGACTTGAAAATGCGGGAAAAGATTTTATGTGTTTTATAACGCTAGATGCATCTACTTTGTTAATTGCCAATTTTTTTTCGTTTATCTTGTAACTGATTGATGCACCTTTTAGATGCACAAGAGTATATCAGTCCATCATTAATATTGAACCTATCTTTAAAAAATTGCTTACAAACTTGTACCCTTTCGTCTCCTAAAGGCAAAAAGTAATGAAACACATGTTTTCTTGATTCTATGGATTGATTTCTAGGTCTTTGGCGTTTTGGAGCTCCTTTCGTAATTAGATCTCTATTAAACAGTTTCTTTTCCATTTAGTTTTTCAGATTCATGAAAATACTGAAAATGTGTTGTCTCTCTCCACTATTAAATTTATTATTGCAACGCATTCATACCACTTATCTTGAAATACAAGTATTTTAGAAATTACCTTTCCGCTCCTATTAGTGTAGGATTTACCCTCATTCCTAAGTGCACTTTGTTTATTCCTAAACCAATTGGCAGAATTTCTTCTTCCCCGTCTCCCACTCAAAGTGCTTAAAGAACCTTGAATAGAATACAATACACTTAATAATAATACCTTAAGAAAATTTTAGTATTCAAATAATAATTATAATCCGATGCCTACCTTCTTCGTCAGAACTAGTAATTTTCAGTCCTCGTAAATAGTTTTTCATTTTAAGAAAAGAAAAATTTTCACTGGAATCACTAGAACAACTTGAATCGCTGTATTCAACAAGTTTAATATCAGATGACATTTTCTCAGATCTAAATAAGAATAGACTAGATGTAAATCTCATCTAGTTCCATTATCTTATAACCTTTGCCCACTGATCTAAGAAAGGGTTTAACCCTAGAATGGTAGTGAACGTAAAAATTACGTATGATCTGGTTTGAACTGTTATCAAAGGGCCGTTAACGACCCCACCACCCCCACCCCTCAGCTATGAGCCCTCCAACAGTTCGGCCTTCACCTCCGCCAAATGCAGCTAAGTGAACCTTCCCACTCGTCCAATACTATTTTTTGAAATAAAAACGACACGTCAATACTATTAACCTCAACTTTTTGTCACGTAAAATTTACGTATCGCTACTAATAACCGGTTTTGATGCTATAACTTAGTTAATATTATTCTCAATTTATTTTCTTCCAATTTATTTTTATATTTTAATTTATTTTCTTTTAATGTTTTTAACTTTTATTTTTTAATATAAAAAAGACAAAGATGTATAGAGAGAATATAATTAATAATAATAATAATCTGTTTATAGTCTCTGAAAAATGGAGAAAAAATATTCAACGGACGAAGAAATTTGTTTAAAGAACTCTCCGACGGGTCAGATGGGGAAAATGACAATTATGAAATAGATGGATATTGATAATCCGATGATGATCCGGAGTATTCTCCAAGTGATGAGGAGGTTGAGCCTTCGGAAATGATTGCAACATAGAGTGGGCTAGATAGCGATGAGAGTCAGCAAATTTTAGAAAACATCAAGGCAATCGTAGAAAGAGAAGAAATACAGAGGCAAAAAAAACCTAAAACCTCTCAACCACAGAATATTGACAGACCAGTTACAATAAATGTAGAAGGTGGGGTAGTCCTTGGTAAGAATGGATATGAATGGAGCACACAACCTCGGGAAGTGCCTGAAAGGATTGCCGTGCACATTATTAGATATTAACTTAGATATAAGTTAAAGAAAAATGTATCTTTTAATAAAATAAAAAAATAATTCCAAACATTAACAAATTTTGAATAATTTCACCAATTATCAGTTGCACACGTAAAATTTACGTATCAATACCATTAATTGGGAAATAATATCACTACCGTTCTAGGGTTAAAGAAGGAAGTACCTTTGTTTACTTCAACAGCCATACTATCAATAATAATAATACCAATGGACTTAGTCACTCTAACAACTGAAAAATATTTCATATTCTTCTAAGTGAATTTTTCAATGCAATTTCAAAAGCCTTAATGATTTAATTTTCTGCTGAAATTTATTGTCTGCATGGGCCCTCATGTATGGAGTTACTGAAAAAATACAAAATTAGCATTTTTGCAAAAATGGACTTAGTCAGAGTGTCAACTGAACGACTCATATATAGAGTTTGGTTACGAAAAAACAATAATCTCGACCACTAGAGCAGCAACATATATATATAGACTCCTGGGTGATATCGTAATAATCTGCAACGACTTGATAGCGACCGGATTTTACTTTTTGCAATTCCAAAACGAGGGCGTCCGTTTTAGGAGATTTCCCTTAAGGGAAATCAGCTATTGAGGTCGTACTCATGACGTGATTTTTGAAAAAATTCTTCAAATGTCCATCGATCCTACCTAGTAGATGACGAAAATGAGGTCTGTTCAAAACTGTATATATATATTTGTCTTTTGCCACTCTAGCGGTCGCAATTATTGTTCAATCGCTACCAAACTCGACATTTAGTCGTTTTATGTAAAAAGATAGATCAAGTTCGTTAACGGCTAAAATCGGGTCAGAGGGAGGGGGGGGGGTTTAGAGACGAAGATTTTAGAAAATTCGAAATATCTCCGTTACCATAGGTCAAATCAAAAAATTGTATAGAACCAATATTATTGAAAATTAAATGTGCTATAAATATTACTATATAAATTTATTCACTATCTTGAATATTATCTGAGATATTTGCATTTTTCAGTTTTCAGCTATCAGCAAACCGCCACTTCTACTCATGTTACATAAACGATACTCTGCTACATAATAAATCACATCATTCGAAGTTTAAATACCAAAAATTGTATTGAAGAGACCTTTATTGTACGAGATACATGCAAATATGTCCTGGTGACCTTCCCCTCCCCCCGTCTTAAGGACTACTAAAATTTGAATGATTGAGATAACAATTATTCTGACTCATTATTAATTACAGTACATACTAGATATAGTAAATAGTTCTCAATAAAATTAATATGCTAGATTATGATATATTTCAGTAATTGTTTTTCTTTCCGGTGTGAGGGGGGCAGGTTATTGAAATAAGATGAAACATTTCTTATTTCCGTTTGTATTTATCCACGATGGTGTTGTGTTACCAGTATGTAGATTTATCTATTACAAAACTTCACGAGGGAAATCTGCTTAGTTGATGGTCTTTCACCAGAATATGACAGGGCGATTAGGAATTTCCTTAAAAATGAGAATCTTGAGGTTGAGACTTAACAACATTGTCTACTGAACGGCCATGTTCCTTCTAGGAATTTGAAAATTACATGATGAATTTCTTAAAAATTGCTATTATAGTGATTAAATCTCATGTTTGTCACACAAAATATGTGTTCATTTGGATTATTCATTTTTTTAACTTTCTCCGATATTCCTACCTTTGAGGTTTGTCAGGACTTGCTAAGCCGGTTTGGCACGCCGTGTTGCATGCTTGTGGTTTGGCAACGTCTCCGAAGTGTCTGTGATCCGTTAGGTCATCTGCGTGCCGAAGTCTCAACAATAGTTTGCCCGCGAGAATACCACGCCCATTCTCGGTTCAACCATTATCACCGTCACCCGCAGAACCAAATATACAAATCTGGCTCTTCTTTGACAACCCGCGCTGAAGATGTTGTAGCAAGCCTGTAGTCTTTTGTAGTAAATTTTCCTTCAGGACTATGGCACGAATTTTGGAAAATATCTTCAAATGTCCATCGATCCAGGAGATGACGAAAAAGGGCGTTTTGTAACGCTCTAGAGGTCGCAATTGTTGTTTGGTCGTTCACAAACTGTATATTTAACCTATTCATGAAAAACTGAAGATTATATTAGGCAGTGGCTGAAATAGGCCCTGGGGGAAAGGTAGCGAGTTTAAAAGGAGGAAGAGTTGGAAATTTGAAATATCTCGGTCACTTGAGTACTATTGAAAAATTGATGCAATCACAGTTGTTAGATTATTAACTTCCTACAATTATTGTACTTGTATTGTATTATACAAGTTATGTCTGACTCAGATATTAACGGAGTTATTTATTTTTTTTTTGGTATGAGCGTTTTGTAAAATTTTAATCAGGTAATTTAATTAATTAAAGTTTAATTTCTGTTTAAAAAAGCTTCTTCGTGCGGGAGAAGTCTAGAGTATGTGGTGAGTTGAGAAAATCAGTGTATCATACTCCAGTTCGTTGGAAATCGGCTTAGTTTACGCAGCACCTGCGTAACGGCTTTTCATTTATTTATTTATTAGAGCTCCGTAACTAGGCGATGTCGCTCAGTATCATTTATTTTCAATTCCTTAAATTAAAAAGTTAAAATAAAGAAATAAAGAAAAAATGTTTTCAAAATTACTAAAACATTATAAAATATAGCAATATTTAAACTAAGGAATAAAATAAAACTAAGGAACCGTTAAAATAAAAGTATATAATACTATAATTTCTGCGACAAATCCGGGCTTGAGGATGATGAAAGTCTAAGGCACAAGTATAAAAATGTATTATACAGCCGTGTTCATAAAAAAGTCCGTCACTCAGGGGCTGCGTAAACTAAGCAAATTTCCCACGTGAAGTTATAAAATAGAGAAATTTCAGAATAGAGAGTCAAACAGTTACGGGAACGGCGACCCGAACTAGCTCTTGACGGAAACTCACGACTAGACCCGAAGTTAGCCGATCTCATCTCAGAAGCTGAATACAGAAAAATGCAAATATCTCGGTTAATATTGAAGATACAGAATAAATGTATATAACATTATTTATAGTAAATTTAATTTGCAATAAGATTGATTCTTTATAAGTTTTCGATTCGACGTATAGTAACAGAGATATTTCGAATGTTCGAAAATCCTCCCCTCTAAACCCCCCCTCCCACTGGTCCGATTTCAGCCATTAACGAACTTGATCTTTATTTTTGCATAAAACGTTTAAATATCGAGTTTGGTAACGGTCAAACGAAAATTGCGACCGCCAGAGCGTTATCAGACAAATATATATATATATATATATATATATATATATATATATATATATATATATATATATATATATATATATATATATATATACAAATTTGAACGGACCTCATTTTCGTTATCTCCTGGGTAGGATCGATGGACATTTGAAGAAATTTTTCGAAACTCGCGTCATGAGTACGACCTCAATAGCTGATTTCCCTTGAGGGAAATCTGCTAAAACACAAATACGTATTGGTGGCATAATTTGGGATAAAAACGTAGAGAGATGAGTGGAGTAGGTGTGGTTTAAAGTTTGTTGTAACTGTTAATTGTCTTCAAGTGGTTTAATAGTGTATTTATATGTGGGCTACCTTCTGTCAATAGTTCGTACAAGTCGTTCGATATGTTGAGATATTCACGTAGTCTGCAGTCAGTCAGGAGATGTTTAATGGTCAGTACTGTGTTACAGTGAGTGCATGTAGGTCGATCTTTTCGCTTTATAAGGTATGAATGTGTAAGTAGTGAATGTCCGATTCTAAGCCTTTTTTTTAACCCTAGTATTACCGACCTCTCCCAGGTCGCATGGATTACCAAGGGGGGGGCTCCTCGAGCCCACAACCTTAAAAACCTCTATTTTGGTTCTATAATTTTTTTAAAATTTTTCTTTCTATTGGATTATGTTTAATGAACGTTTCTTATGACACCTGTGAAAAAAAAAAAATTAAAAAAAAAATTAAATACAAAAATAAAAATAAATTAAAAAAAAAAAGTTCGGATGGGGAAAAAAGGATGACTTTAAATTAAATGTAATTTTATTCTACTGGAGGAACATATCTAAACCTTGTTAAAATAAAAAGTTATCTATATCTAAGTTATTATAACATTATAATAGAATAATAATTTCAGAAAATATAATTATCAGATTCGTAATGCAATTATCGGTGCTTTTGCACAATAATTTTTTTTCCGAGTGTTTATCCAGGATGCAGCATGGACTAACTGTTCCCCTAGTTGGGAAAAACTAGAAAATCTTCTCTTTTCTAAAAAAGTACCTATCAGGAGCAATAATTATAACCATCTCAGTAATATATTTTTATATGAAAAAAAAATTATTTGGGGAGAATATATATATTTCTTTTTGAGAAAAAAAAACTTGAGAAGGTTTGTGTATGTTAAAATTACATCAAAGTAATTATTATTTGAGCAATATAATTAATAACACTTGAATTACTAGTTAAAAGTAGTATTAAATATCAGTGGGCTCGAGGAGCCCCCCCTTGGTACTTAAGTGTATAACTACCCCTTGCATTGCCAAGGGGGGGGCTCCTTGAGCCCACACGTCAAAAAAAATTTTTTTTCTCAACATAGAAATTTTTTTATTTAATTTTATTGTTATGCCCTCACTCTAGGATGTTTTTCTGAGGAATACATAAAATATCAAAAATATCCCATTAAAATTGGGTGATAGGGAACAAAAAAAAAAAGTTGTGGGCTCGAGGAGCCCCCCCCCCCTTGGTAGTTCTAGGGTTAAGACTAGCATTTTAAAATGTCAATTACATTGTAGTTATGCTGTGTCATTGTTTCTTTATAATGTATATTATTTGAGTACTTAAATGCCAGTAACTGACTACGGACATGAGTTGCGATTTATGTCGGGACAAACAGCTGTAGTTCACAATTGGATTGACTAATTACATTTAAGACACTTTCTAATAATTCTAATATATTTTGAGTACTCGCCCCACAAATCCATGATTTCATAACTTCCAAAAGAGTAGATTAATTTTTGTTTTTATATTACCGACTTCATTCCGTCCATATAATGCTACCACCTGAAAGATAATAAACAACCCCATAGAACTCTGCAAAATTAACGACGCTGTGCAGTTACTATATACATTATCTAATAAAATTTCCGATGATCTCTTCATCATTAAAAACTATTCTTTGAGAAATAAACTTACTAAATAAATGTATATGAGAATCGTTATTTATTAAGCCGTAGCCCGTATTAATCGAATTTAGTTTTAATACTCCGTCAGTGTGAGTTCAGTTTATTTGTCTCAAATATTAAAGACTCGATCTCAGCTACGAAGATGATCCTCTTTGCTTAACTTGAATCAATAGCTAATTTGGAGCTTATGCAAGGCTACGTTTTTCCTTTCATACCGAGATTAATGTTCAAGATCTGTTTTAATATTAATTTTGGTCTGAAGGTTTATCATCTTAATATATGTTGTATCTAACGTTAAAAAGTTTTTTGATTTTTTTTTCTTTCATGTGAACGAATTTTTATTTGTCTCAATCAAAGTCCACTACCTATTAGGCCACTGCTCTAAGATTAAAACTTTTTTTATAGATGATGTTTTTAAGTATTTAAGAAATAATGGATTATTTGATGAAATATAAAAGCTATTATCTATCAGTGATTGTCACCATTAAATCGATTAGATAGAAGTTTAAATAGATAAAAATTTCTTCACGTGTGTGTGTGTGTGTATGTGTGTGTGTGTATACATTAATTATACCGTCTTTATGCTTAATTATTATTGTTATTATTATTAATATTTAATTAAACTCTCGGGTAGCATGAACTCTTCATGGCCATTTATACACAAAAAGCACTAAGGGTGCCCAGCCGTCTCTAAATGGCAAACATTCTCTGCGTATATAAGGAATTTGAGGCATAATTCCCTGTTCTTTTCAACTGTCTGTAAATTATGAATAATGTTCTGTTAACTTACAGATCCCTTCTTCCATATATACAGATATAACACCATATACACATGAACAAGATAAACTCACTCCTTCGTGGCTGTGAGCACCGACTCATGATCTATCATGTCCATCCAGGTTGTACTTTGAAATCGCCGGGCTGCACTCTCTCGGTCAATAGCTTTATTAGTGACTTCATCCGTGTATTGGCAGGTGCTCCCCTCTCTTAATCAGGCTTATCACTAGGCCACCCTGTGCACATAGGGACGGGTGGGGCGGACTTCTCTCTAAGGACTCTCCTCTCTCTCTCTCTCTCTCTCTCACTCTCTCTCTCTCTCTCTCTCTCTCTCTCTCTCTCTCTCTCTCTCTCTCTCTCTCTCTCTCTCTCTCTCTCCCTCTCCCTCTCCCTCTCCCTCTCCCTCTCTCCCTCTCCCTCTCCCTCTCCCTCTCCCTCTCCCTCTCCCTCTCCCTCTCCCTCTCCCTCTCTCTCTCCCTCTCTCCCTCTTCCTCTCCTCTCTCCTCTCCCTCTCCCTCTCCCTCTCCCTCTCCCTCTCCCTCTCCCTCTCCCTCTCCCTCTCCTCTCCCTCTCCCTCTCTCTCTCCTCTCTCTCTCTCTCTCTCTCTCTCTCCTCTCTCTCTCTCCTCTCTCTTCTCTCTCTCTCTCTCTCTCTCTCTCTCTCTCTCTCTCTCTTATATATATATATATATAATATATATATATATATATATATATATATATATGTATATATATATATATATATATAATATATATATATATATATATATATATAATATATATATATATAATATATATATATATATATATAAATAAAAAATTAAATAATATATATATATATATATATATATATAAATATATATATATATATATATATATATATATAATTTTGATCAGACCTTATTTTCGTCATCTACTAGATAGGATCGATGAACATTTGAGGAATTTGTTCGAAAATGGGGTCATGAGTACAATCTCAATATCTGATTTCCCTTATGGAAAATCCCTTATGTTTCTTCTAAAAAAATTATTATAATTAAAAGTTTCTCCAATAAGTACAGCCCCTTCCCGCCTTCATTCTACAGTCTAATTTCATTGCTGCACTTTCTTCTACTCTCCATCAAAAAAGAAAAAAAAAGTACATACATTAAAAATAAGTCATTTAATTGTAATATTGGCTGTTTATAATGCCAGTTGAAAATATATACTTGTAAGGGAGAAAATATATGTTTATGTAATATAACGTATAATGAAAAAGTGTATACTATTATTATATAGGATAAGTAAGTATATTGCCAGTATAAAAAAATGTACAATAAATATTAATTATTGGCCAAATATAAAGGCTATTAAAATATTAAGCTAAGTTTAAATAGAACTATAAATAGGTACGACGTAACTCGTGTTATTAGCACACGTCTTTAAGCAAATATAAATTAATAAAAGTGTATTTATAAATTTAGTTAGGAAATAATTGTATAGAGAATTAGTAAATTTAATACCCCTAGGATATGACAAGAGCGGTGTTTACGATATATTAGTTGATATTATTTAAGACATAGAGTAAAACAAGGACTTGTAAACAGCATTATACTACTACAAAGGGTATAATAACCTAGTTGTTGATTGCCCAAATCATATTAATCCTAATCCTACTCTCCTTCCCAAAAGAGTTTGTTACATTTCATTTAGCATTTCGACTTAATACAATATTCGGATTAATTATAACAATATTCAGTTTGTTAGTAATTTTATGTAATGACTATTGTTTTACATATGCATAGATTGATTCCATAGATATATATAATAAAAATTAAAAAAAAAGTAAAAATCAAAAAAAAATCAACAAATAAAGTAACCAAATTTTTGTTATTAATATATGAGTAATATTGCCCAGACTGTAACAAATTTTACCGAAAAGTTGGCAAGCTTATGTAGTTTATTTTCAAACTGAGTGATCGATATCCACATAAGATAATAATTCCTTTTGTTTATAGAAATTACAATTTCATTGACTAAATGCTCAAGAATTCATATCAGACGAGGCTCATTAATAGCGTCTGAAATCACCAAGTAGAATTTCAGTTGTGGGGAGTGCAAATCTTTTACCTGGAGCAGTAGGGGTGGGGCGCATTGCGGCTGAAAAGTTAAACGGGAGTCACTAAAATGTACTTTAAACTTTAACAGCAGCCTTCATGCAGTTAATTAATTAATGCGTCCCAGTGGAACTGTTTTTTTTTTTTTTTTTTGTTTTTTTTCATATTTTAGAAATAGACACTAAAAGCTAAAATTACATATAATAATAATAAAGTATGTTTACTTAGAATATTAGCAACATAAATTACGAATTTAAAAGTTTTTTAAATTAGAAAAGAAAATGTTTCTAAAATATAGACACAAATATACCTAACTTGGGACTATGTAGCAGGTCTGTTGAGTTCTGCATATTCATTCATGTATTTATACATGTATACATTAACGAAGTGTTAAAACAGAATATTTAATTATTGTACTCATCAGTTAGGAATTTTGGGTACCTTAATGAGACACACATATACTTATAGACCGCCTGCCAGTCTTTACTATTCAAAAATAAAATATAATGATTGTGACCTAATTTTAGATAGCCAAGAAATTGCCTTCTCAATTCCTCAAGTACTGGAAATACTGCTTTGAAATGAAATATATTCTCTAACTCAATCATATCACATAGAGAGCAAACCCAGAAATGTTCAGTTTTTTGCACAGAGTAATTCAACTTCAGCATTTCTCCCCATGCTTTCATAATTAGGGTTATGAAATATATGCTGTTATTTTTAACAATATAGTTACTATTTTCTAAAATTAAATTGAGATGATTGTAGTTACAGTGAAATTTCGAATGGCTTGCTTTAATCAAGATATTTTGAACAAACTATAACCGAAGTTTCCCAATATTGTATCTATTTTTTTCTCTATACTGACTTTCTTCAAACCAGCTTGTATAAACTCCTAGGAATTCCTGACTAATACATTACATTGCTTCAGTGTTAATCAAGGAGTGAGCAGTATACCTAAATACCTGTATTAATTCACTACCTCTACAATTCCATTTGTTTAGTTAATATTCATTGTTTTTTTATGTGCAATATCGCCTCTCAGCGAACACTCTACAATAAATAAATATTGTAGATTTACCTTTAATGAAATAAGAAAATAAATGAGTTGACAACAGACATCCGTGTAATAAACCACATATTGCGTCAATTTTTTGGATTACTCCCTTGTCTGTCCACAAGCTTGTAAAATATTATTAATTTTGTTGAGAGTCCCAAAACATATATGTACACAAACAAACATATTTGGTACAAATGATAATTATAATCATGCAAAGTTATTATTCCACGTCTCTTTTTGGATTATTCTGTAACTAACAATTGACGTTCTATGATAAATTAGGAAAGAATTGAATCCTCTTTTGCTCTTATTCGAAAATTTCTCTGAACACAGGTTTACCAACATTTTAGTGGATTTCTCTTAAGCTCGAAAACTATCCTCAAATCTCCATCAATCCTACCAAGGAGACGACGAAAATGAGATCAGCTTTATATATATTCAGATTACGCTCTGGTTGTCACAATTTTTGTTTTATCGTTACCAAACTCGATATTTAAACGTTTTATATTTTAAGTTCTTTAAAGGCTAAAATCGTAGGGGGTTTATGAAAATTCAAAATATCTAGGATCGAAAAATTGTATAATATCAACCTTATTGCAAATTTAATGTTCCATAAATGTTATTATGTACATTTTCCTCTATATTGATTATATGTTGTTGTATAGGGTTTAAGGGTGAAAAACTACCAGGTTATCATCGCCCTGTAATATTTATAATTCACATTTTGGTATCCTCATCCATATCGCCATTTTAACAATATAAATGAGGATACGAATATTGATTATAACCCGAGATATTTCCATATTTTAGTGATCAGCCCTTAGTAAACCCCCATTCCTACTATGTCATATCAACAATAAGCTGTTATGTCATGAATCTCTTCATTCGAAGGTTAAATACCAAATATGGTTTCATTGAACTTTTATTTTGTGAAATAAATGCAAATCAGTTATGTGATGACGTCATCAATTAAAACTTCGTTCTTTGCTGGAAAACGTTTACTTGATCTATATCATACTCGATATTTAACCGTTTCAGTATAAACTGTAGATCATAGTTGTTATTGGCTGAAATAGGAACTGGAGTAGGGAGGGATTAGAGGGATGATTTGAAAATTCAAAATATCTCCGTTATTAAGTGCAGGATCTTAAAATGCTATAGACCCTATCTTGTTAAACTGTTGACGTTTTACAATTGCTGTTCTAACTTAGGTACAATGCCTTACATGTAATAGAGAATATGTGTTCTGATGAGATCACAAGTGTGTTATACCAGCACGTGGGAAATCTGACAAGTTTACGCAACCCCTGCGTGATGGCCTTTTTTTATTTTCATTGAACAGTGTTTGTGTGCCTTTTATGTGGTAATTCATTGCAATGTCGTCAGACGTTATTTTACTTGTTCCATTTTGCCAATTTCGAAATTATCTCTTTTTAGCGAATGTTATTTACTTAGGGGTGGTTATCGTAAATAAATAAAAAGCGTAGCCCACTTGGGAACAGTAAGAAGAAAAGGCTTAGATAAATTTATTTAATACCGTGTGGTGATATCCATCGACATCTTTGACAGGAAACAAGCCCATGAGTTTTCTTATCCTGACAGACAATAAATTACACTTCTGATAAAAATAGTTATTATTTGGGACCTCCGTTTATCTGTGTTTCTCTAATGGTTGTTAACCACCCCCTTTTGGTGGAATACATGCAGCACTGCCATGACGTTATCTGTAGTAGATAACGAAAACATTGTAAGCCTTGACCAATGTCATATGTCTGCGTCTGTTACGTACTACCAACTTTTTTTCAGGAGATATTGGCTATTGTCCTAGCCCGAGTTACTTTTCAAAACTTATCTCCACCCTGCCTATTACAACAATTATGTATGTATGTATATATATATATATATATATATATATACACATATATGTGTGTGTGTGTGTTACAAAGATCAAAGGATGGTGAAATTAAGTCACCAGAGTAAGGTAGACCACAACATATCACTACCCATTTCACAATCAGATCCGTTTTTTCCCCTTAGTAATGAACCAATTTTAAGATTACGTGATTTATAAGATGGATGTAAAATATGCTTCTCTATATTTGGTTATAATAAAAATCATACCTCTGGGCTAGAGATATAATAAGTACGACTCGCAGGGGTGGCGTTAACTAAGGAGTTTTCCAATGTGATTCTCGTATTTGCATTTATCACAAAACGTAAATGTTCAATTCCCAGGAGAGGGGGTTAAGGGCAAAATTTCAATGGAAATGACGAAAAATCGCACCAATTCGCTGCTTCGTAGGCAGTAGAAGTTAGCACAGATGACACAGGTGCATTGCACCTAAGTAAAAAAAGTTTACGTCGAACAAATTCTCGCAGAACGAGAAATGGTCCCTGTGACACAATTTGAAAACAAAGAATCGGGGCACAAGGACACTGAAATACGAGTAAAAACTATAAGCTGACCTCTCTCAACCAACACTCGTGGTCGAATGTGGAGTTGCGGTAGGTGGCTGTTAGATGGCGCCAGGTGGTTCCAAATTCAAGTCCTAACACGGAATGCATTTGAATAATTATCCTACGTACTAAAAAAATAGTAAATAGTATAATAATTTAAAAAGTAACGGACGATAGGTGTAAATTGAGTTTATGCTTAGAGATAACATAACATACAAAAATACAAGTTACTCCGTCAATACGTATTTGAATCATACACAGATTATTGTCTAAGAAATGGAACTCCTTATGAAATAAATAATAGCTTTATCATGTATATAACGTATATCTACAACTATAAACTTCTCAAAGACCTCTTTCACCTCCAATTGGCTTTTAAAGATGTAGACGTTTAGTTCTACTTGGAACAATTAAATGTTGACGATGAAAATAAATTACGGCTGTTAAACCAGTACATTGCTGGTGGTGAGAATGATGAACAGGTTATTCAGAACACAGTTTTGTGGCTCCTCACAATTTATTTTTAAAAACGCTCAGCTCTTTCAGCATTTCACATTCCCATCTTCAGAGCTACAAACACTAAAACTATAATAAATCTCGATAGGCAGGTCCTACGGAAAATTTAATCTCTTTTAATTTTAAGATGAATATGTATATTGTAATCGTAAATATGGCACTTTTAACAAATTTAAGTGTTAAAGGTTCTATAGTTTTTTAGCAGATTTCCCTTAAAAGAAATCAGCTATTGAGCTCGTACTCATGGCGCCATTTTCGAAATTTTTCTTCAAACGTCCATCGATCAGATCTAGTACTGTAATTATGAATCAGAATAATGTTTATATGAATCAATCAAATTTAAGTAGTCCAAAAACTTATGGAGGGGGGAGGGTCACCAGAACATATTTGCATGTATCTCGCATAATATATATCTCTTGAAAACAATATTTTGTATTTAAGCCTCGAATGATGTGTTTTATTACATAAACGAGTAGTGTTTATGTAACATGAGTAGAAGTGGGGGTTTACTGAAGGCTGAAAGGTGAAAATTGTAATTATCTCGGTCAATATTCAAGATAGGGAATTTATGTATATGAAAATATTTAGAGTAAATTTAATTTTCTATAAGATTGATTCTATAAACGTTCCGACGCAAAGTAACGAAGATATTTTGAATTTACATCAAAATTCTACCCCTCTAACCCCTCCCCCTAGTCCGATTTCAGCCGTTAACAAACTTAATCTTCCTTTTACAAATAAACGACAAAATAACGAGTTTGTTAACGATTAAACAACAATCGGACCTCATTTTCCTCATCTACTATGTAGGATCGATGGACATTTGAAGAGAAATTTCGAAAATGGCGTCATGACTACGAGCTCACGAAGTTGGCAGAACTGTTTGTTTACATTTCAGATGCTTTCCGCCGGGAGGTTCTTTTTATCGTTTGTATTATTGTGTTGTGTTACAGGTATGTAGATTTGTCTATTATTAAATTTCAGGCGGGAAATCTGCTTAGTTTCCGCAGCCCCTGCGTGACGGACTTTTATTATTCATTTTATGCATGACTTGTTATGTACATTTTTAGACCAACTTCTTATTTATTGTAGTTTTATTGTTTGTAGCTCTGAAGATGAAAATGTAAATTCCTGAACGCGCTAAGACTTTTTAAAAATAAATTCTGATGAGCCACAAAACTATGCACTGAATAACATCCTCATTTACTACCAACAGACATCCTAATAAGAATATTTTGAAAAATCACGTTACGTGGGCAACATCAATAGCTGATTTCACTTGAAGAATATTCGCTAAAAGCTTCGTGGGAGGAGATGACCCTTGATACTAAAAGCGGTTCCTATTCAAAATCTTTCCCACTTTCCTGCTGGGCCTGGCTTAAGCGTTCGTAGAGTTTTGGGCAACATACCCAATTTCACAATCTAAAATGGTATACCATTTTTTGTTGCTCAATGGGCTATCTATACAGGACGTTAATTAAGGGGTATGATTAATGCCAGTTTTTACAGATTCTCTTAAACATTTTAGAAATTTAAAAATAATTTATTGATTAATATATATAATAATTGGTCTGGGTACGATTAAGTATTTCACTTTTCGAGTTGCCTAATAATTGTCTGCATTGGTGACATTGGCCACAAGTCATCTCAAAGTATTTAGTGAAAATTTAATTTCTTATCTTCCCATTTCAGCACTTAAAGAAGAAGTTGGAATATTTCCTGATATATTTCATCTCAACTAGCTATTTGTGATGGAAACCTTATTCAGTCAAGTCCATTAAAGACACCAGTGCCATTTCCCTTAAGGAATATCTGCTAGTGAGGTAGTACTTATAAGATGATTTTCACAAAGAATATTCAAATGTCTATTGATCCTACCTAAATGATGAGTTAAATTATATCAAATATAAAATTTATCAAAATTATATATATACTCACACCTATCTGTTACCACTCTAGTCACAACATTTGATTGTTCGTTACCAAACTCGATGTGTATGTTTCACGTAAAATTATAGATCGAGGTTATCTTTGGAAATCAGACCTGGATTAGGGGAGGTTTAGAGGGAGATGAATTCGAAAATTCAAATTATTTCCATCATTATGAGTAGGTTTGTAACAATTCATAGTGCCAATCTTGTTGAACTAGAGATACTCTTCAATTGTTATTCTATCGTTAATTCGTAACTCATACATTAAGCGAGGTTTTCGTAATTTCTTGTTTTGCAGCATTCAATAATCCCCCAATTCTACTCATTGGATTTGTTTAGAAATAGATAATGTATGGTGAAATGAGAAAAGTAGTATGCCATATGAGCACATAGGACACTACGTAGTTTACGGAGCCCCTGCGTGATAGAAATAAGAATAAAAGAAAATATCAAAAAAAATATTATATTCCATTAATGTCTTAAACAAATAGTTTATGAAAAAAAATATAAATTTAATCTAACATTATCTGCTTTTCTATTTAAATTTGACCGGAATAACATTTTTTCTTGTTTCAGACCATTGTAAGAACAATTACATCAAAACTGAAAATAATAATTAAAACAAAATGGGAACAAAATATAAATTAATGTATTTTTTTATTTATTTATTTATTTATTAACGTCCACTTTTTGCAACTTAGGCTAATCGGGACGGGTTATCTACAGGTTACCACCCTTTTCTAGCCAGGGTAGGATTTTAGGACGTTATTTAATGAATTTCGTCACTAAATAATTTCCTTTGCCCAGGCGAGAATCGAACTCGCCACTCTAGGTGTATTTTTTACGTTATGATTTATATAATGACTTTATCAACACTTATATTGATGATTCGCTTCCTTACTGGTGTAAGCTTCGCATTTTTGAGAATATTACTAGTGTGAAAGCAATTTTTAATGGAGCAAAAGTTTAAGATAATAAGATGCAGATAGGACTTCATGAAAAATTTTAAAAATCAAGGTCTTGAATGGCCCCGCAATAAAAATATAATTTAGTGCATGGCGCTTTTAGGACAGTCACGTTTTCAGTTCAGTCAATGCCACATTTATGTGGATCGAGTTGGCTGTCGTCTTAGAAAAATGAAAAATACTGTGACCAGCTTAACTATTAATAATTCGTATGTTGCTGGATGTGGGAGTGCAGATCTGGGAAACAGGTCTCAATAACACGAAGTCTTCCCACCAATTTATTTATTCACGCACAAAGCCCTTCGGCACTAACGTGCCATCATCAGGTGCTAATTTGTAGGATCCTTAGACTGCCTTCTAAGGATCCAACTGCAGTCTAAGGATCCAACTGCAGTCTAAGGATCCAACTGCAGTCTAAGGATCCAACTGCAGTCTAAGGATCCAACTGCAGTCTAAGGATCCAACTGCAGTCTAAGGATCCTACTGCAGTCTAAGGATCCAACTGCATTCTAAGGATCCAACTGCAGTCTAAGGATCAAAATGCAGTCTAAGGATCCAACTGCAGTCTAATGATCCAACTGCAGTCTAAGGATCCAACTGCAGTCTAAGGATCCAACTGCAGTCTAAGGATCCAACTGCAGTCTAAGGATCCAACTGCAGTCTAAGGATCCAACTGCAGTCTAAGGATCCAACTGCAGTCTAAGGATCCAACTGCAGTCTAAGGATCCAACTGCAGTCTAAGGATCCAACTGCAGTCTAAGGATCCAACTGCAGTCTAAGGATCCTACTGCAGTCTAAGGATCCAACTGCCTTCTAAGGATCCAACTGCAGTCTAAGGATCCAACTGCAGTCTAAGGATCCAACTGCAGTCTAAGGATCCAACTGCAGTTAGACTGCCTGCAGTCTAAGAATCCAACAAATTAGCACCTGATGATGACACGTTAGTGCCGAAAGGCCTTATGCGTGAATAAATAAATTGGAGGGAAGATTTCGTGTTATTGAGACCTGTTTCCCAGCTTAACTATTAGTTTGTATTAAAAAAATTGTTTCCTTACAATAAAATTTATTTCATAATCAAGTGAAATGTTTCTGGTTATTAACATGAGGCTATCACACAATTCGGTTTACCGCCATCAACAACAAGCAATGAATTCTTTTAGGTTGATGAATTAATCAGTGTTAACTTGTAGAGATTGTTACAATAAGGGCAAGAGATTGGGAGAGGCACCTCCGAAACTGCGCTTATGAGTCGTCTGAAAGGAAAGAAAAGAAAATGGACGTGAAGAAAAGAGTTCATTAAAAGCAGCGATCGATTTAGACTAGAATGCGCCTCCTTTTCTTTGTTTCCTGCCTTTTTCCCTGTTTTCCTCGCTTCACGGCTTCTTTAACGAAAAGAAAAAAATGGCAAAGGAAAAAAAACCTGGCTCCATTCTAAGTGAAATTCCTTACCTCGTCTCCTAAATGGGCCTATGAACTGATTTTCATTTCCTTGTGTGATTTCTCTAATGAACGCTATTCCAGAGTTTATGCTTAAGGACACTCCAAAAGATAATTTTTCCTTTTTCATAAAAAATAAAAATGAAATGTCTACAGATGGATATAAAAGGTGTCTAATCAAAATTTTTATAGATATCAACAATGATATTCGTTTTCAAACATGAAAAGGCTTTGATATTGAATAAAATATGTTTCTATACTTCAAGCAATAAGCAATAGTTATTTATTTATTTAAGAGCATCCGCAGCTATGCGATTTTGCTCATACAACATGTAAATAAAAAGTGCAACTAGATAAAATAATCAACTAGATAGAAAGAACAAAAATTATAAATAAGCAGAACAAGAACATATAAACAAAGAATAAGAAAAATAAATTACTAAAATGATGAATAAAAGTAATCAATATAATTAAGATTACTAAAATACAGTGTTAAGAAAATAATAATAATAAAAACAATTCTTGGAAGATATGTCAATGTCTTTCAAGGTCATACTTAATATACCTGCTAGCGGTCTTTAGTTTTGTTTGATCTTACCGAATAATGTTTAAATGCCTTGTGTAAATGCAAAGATCAAGCCCATTATTGACCGAAGGAGTGAGGAAGAAATGTTCAATCCTCGGACATTTTGTGCTGTGTTTTAAATATTATATTATAAATCGCATTATTAATTCATTATTTGTTTTGCAATATTTGGGGGATCGGGTTAGCCATGTGAGTTAAAGCTTTGGGCTTTAATCTCACTAGGTAAACTCAGAGTGGCGAGTTCTATTCTCGCCTGAGCAATAGAAATGTATTTAGTAACGAACTCATTAAATAAAAGTCCGTCACGCAGGGGCTGCGTAAACTAAGCAGATTTCCCATGAGACGTTTTACAATAGGGAAATCAGCATACTGGTAACACAATACCACAGTGATTAAAAACAAACGGTAATGAGAAATCTTTCAGTTAATTAAAATAAATTCTCAACTGAAACGGCTTCTGAATTGTAAGAATAATTTATATTTTAATAAATCAAATTTTAGTAGTCCAAGAACTAAAGAAGGGTAAGGTTAGAAGAAGCTTCCACCTGAGCCGAGCAATGACGGAAATGGCCGACCTAATCCGAACTATACCCGACCACAGACTTCACAAAAATGCAAATATCTCGGTTAATATTCAAGATAGAGAATAAATGTATATAACAATATTTATAGTAAATTCAATTTGAAATAAGATTGTTTTTATACAAAATTTCGATCCGATGCATAATAACGGAGATATTTTGCATTTTCGAAAATCCCCCCTCTAAACCCCCCCTCCCTCTAGTCCGTTTCAGCCATTAACGAACTTGATCTGTCCTTTTACATAAAACGGTTAAATATCGAGTTTTGTAACGATCAAACAAAAATTGAGACCGCTAGAGCGTTAACAGACAAATATATAAATATATATAATTTTGAACAGACCTCATTTTCGTCATCTCCTGGGTAGGATCGATGGACATTTGAAGAAATTTTTCGAAAATCGCGTCATGAGTACGACCTCAATAGCTGATTTCCCTTAAGGGAAATCTGCTAAAATTCACAGACCTACACGGGCTAGAAAAGGGTGGTACGCTGCAGATAAGCCGTCCCATATAGCCATAATAGCAGTAAGTGGAAGTTAATAAGTAAAACTAATCTTGAAAGATACATGTGCAACAGTAGTTATTATAGTTAACTATCATATGTTTAAATCTACATGAACCTTTTAGCAGATTTCCCTTAAGGGAAATCAGCTATTGAGGTCGTACTCATGACGCGAGTTTTGAAAAATTTCTTCAAATGTCCATCGATCCTACCCCATTTATCCCCATCGTCAGGAGATGACGAAAATGAGGTCCGTTCAAAATATATATATATATATATATATATATATATATATATATATATATATATATATATTTGTCTGTTAACGCTCTAGAGGTCGTAAATTTATTTTGATCGTTACCAAACTCGGAATTTAATCGTTTTATGTAAAAAGTAAGATCAAGTTCGTTAATGGCTGAAATCGGACCAGTGGGAGGGGGGGTTTAGAGGGGGATTTTTGAAAATTCAAAATATCTCCGTTATTATGCGTCGGATCGAAAAATTGTATAGAATCAATCTTTTGTAAATGAAATTTACTATAAATATTGTTCTATACATTTATTCTGTATCTTGAATATTAACCGAGATATTTGCATTTGTATTCTGTGTGTGGTCGGCAGGACTCGCATGTTCCGGACTTTCCGCCGAGAGCTCTGGTGGCCGTTTCCGGAACTATTCGTCCCTCGTGAATAGGTTTAGAGATCCCTTCCTACTACAGCTGTTATTGGGCAGATTTCTCTATTGTAAAACTTCACGTGGGAAATCTCTTTAGTTTACGCAGCCCCTGCGTGACGGACTTTTTCTAACTTGTATTAATAATAAAACTTAGTCCCACAGTGGCTAGAAAAGGGTGCTAAGCATAAATAACACGTTCCAATTAGCCATAATAGCAACAAATGGACGTTAATACATAATAATACAAAACTTGATCAATACATTGTCATCTAATTCGAACAATAACAGTATATTTGTATTTTTGTGTTTCACACATCGTTTTTCACTTCAAGCTACATCTCAACTTCAACTTACATTTGAAACCTTCCATCCAAAAAGAGTTTTATTTATTACTACGATTTGAAATAGTTCCCAGAACCTTGGTCGACAAAGAGGCTGATACAAAACTATAAAATTTCCTGTGTTAAAAACAAATTAAAAACCGAAGATCTTAATGGTCATTAAATATAAATCCAAACAAAAAAATAGTTTTTTATTATTGTGTTTTAGTTTTTTATTATTGTGTTTTTAAAGATCATGATGCCTGTGCGAATTGTCTCATTGGCTTTGAGTCATGGGGTTCGATTCCGTGTGGTCAATATGATTTTAATATACCCTACCTGGAAAAGAGTGGAAAGTTGTGGAGACCCTGTCCACTACTCCAGCAGTTAGTTAATATGACATTAGGTTTCCATTGCATGCGTAGGTCCAGAGCGTAAATGCCAGCCCGAACTTGAAGCGTATATTTTATGTAGACACTGGAATATACTATTTGAAGGAAATGCCTGACCTTAGAGGGGAGTGGACGCCATGAGACGATAAGAGCAAAGTGTATGAAATATTTCTCTCAAGGTCCGCGAATAAAACCATTTCTAGAAAATGCAAATACCAGCTATATTGCTTTTTTATTTATCCTTTCCAGGATACAATAGTTGTTCCAAATTTCAGAGGAAAAATGATGAAGGGTGGTTGGATCTTCTTGAAGAAGATTTACATTTTTTTTTTAACATATGAAATTTAATTTCTACTTGTACGAAATGACGAAGAGTATATAATAATTTTTTTTTTGTTTATCATAAACAATTCTATGGATCATCTAATAATCTAGAAGTTTCCTACAGTAGAAGCAAATGTTTATCTTTAACGTCTTAACCAGAGTTGACTGCCTTATTATTTCTTTGCACTAAAAGGCTAAAAAAAAAAAAGAAGAAAAATTGAAGGTTAATGAAGAATATTTTTATTATTTATTAACGTCCATCTTTTGCTAATAAGGCTAATTGGGACAAGTTATGTACAGGTTACCACTCTTTTCTAGCCAGGGTGGAACTAAGAGTTTTATTTAATGAGTTCGTCACTCATAAATAAATTGCTATTCGGAATCGAACTCGCAACTCTGGGTATGTAAGATTAAGGCCAAAGCTTCCAGAATCAAGCGAAGAAAATATATGCGAAAGAAAATTATACGTGTGCCATAATTCAGGTATCTTTACATAACCTTTCTATATAAAGTGATAGCAAAGTACACCATTTCATACGGTTAGTGTGTCCACAGTTGTGACAAACAGCACCAGTGGTATGCAAATGAGTTTTAGTATAGACTTGGTCTTTTGAAATTCGGAGTTATATTATTATTAGTTATAAAAAGGAAAGATAAACGACTGAGAATTCGGTCACGTTTCATATTAAACGGATCCATCTCCGAACCACCTCAACCTGTTTTGAATTCGATTAACATGTGCAAAATAAATCATGTTGATGTATATGTAAATAAGTCACCAATGGTCTGAATAAGAGGGACGTGGAATATGCTCGAGTCCTGGGAACGACAAGGAAGCGGGGGCCTTATTTGAATTGTTATTACTTTGGAAGGAGTTCGTCCCGAGAACAAATATGCCCCTATATCGTTGCCTTCTTCATCCATTCCCTGTCTAAGCACAATCCTTCCTTCGAAAAGGTGACTCGTTAGCACAATCTATAAGCATACCCTTCAGCAGCACACAAGTTGGTGGGCGTTGGTAACCAAGGACATTATAAATATAACCTACAAGTAGTCCGTACCTCGTTATTGTGTCACTAGCTGTGTTACCAGTTTTTAACGGGTTGAAATATAAATGGTTTTTAGTGGAAATATAAAGATCAGATACACAAAATCATGCCGTCATATTCACCAATAACACAAATGCTATGCTGCTACCAGTTATTTGTTTTACCCGAGATATAAGCAGATAGACAAATTTATGATTATAATTGTTGTTATTGGTAAAGTACTTGATGTAGTAACCCTCGAAACATAATTATTGGGTAATCGGAAGCAGTTTTATTTATCCATTTATAGTTTTGAGTATGAAGCGTCGAATGACTATTGGACGAATATTAACAAATTTATATCGTTCTTTGGAGCTAATAAATCTAGTTTACCGTCAAAATAAACCTACAGTGGCGATTTCCCATCCCACCTGGGCAATAGGATTTTATTTAGTGACGAACTAATTAAATAAAAACCTTTGTCAGTTATGCATGATCTGCCTAAACTAGGCAGATTTTCCACGTGCAATTATGACACACGTGATCACGCCTTACCGCATCTTCTCTATTTCTATAAAAGAAACCGATGAATAGGGGGGTACTGAGGCTGAAAACAAAAATGTACGAATAACTCGCTTAGTACTTGAGTTACGAAAAAATGCATAGAATAACAATTGTAGAACTTTGTTAGTTTAACAAGATTGATTCTATAACATGTTACGATCCGACAAATAATAACTGAGATAATTTGAAATTTCAAATTACCCCCATTAAATATGATCTTTAGTGTTTTGTTAACTAAACGATTTAATATCGGTTATGGTATATATCAAATGAACATTTTCGAAACACGAATGGAAAACCTTATTTGATGACATCGACGCACAACGAATCTGCATGTAGCATGTCCCACGGAAACAATGTTGGAATTAAAGCTGAGAATAAAAAAGTGCATGTTATAGCAGCTTATTTGTTATTAGGACATGAGTAGGAGTGGGGGTTTACTGAAGGCTGAAAACTTAAAATTCCAAATATCTGGATTAATATTAATGCTTGGCAGGAAGACTATTTCATTTAAATACTTCTGGACCTGTAAGGCTGTAATAATTTCTGTTACTGTCTCTGAAATGTTGTGTAATTTAAAGTTTTGAACATTTTATCATATCGTCGCTTGAGTTCCCTGGAAAAATAATAAAAGCACTAGCTACGCCATGCCCGTCCTTGCTGCTGTCTACGTAAATTGTTTATTGGTTTGAATGATTTGTAATTCCAGCGTACCTGGCATTCTACTTCTGCTTTTATTTCGAAGCAGTTTCAGTACAATATATTTATTAATGATCAATAATAAAGCTTTGTCTTCTACTAATTTTTCAAGGAAAATCAGTAGAGGACGAGGCCTATTCCTTGATCCTTATCAATTGGTTCCTCTACCATCCAGCATACTCCAGAGGAATATATTTGTTAGTATATTCGTCCTCTATTATCTTAATAGGGACCAAATAGGACAAAACGTATGCAGCTTTATAAGAATTAGTGTCATATCTTTTTATTATTTCAATTCCAATGAGCATTTCTACCTTCTCATGCACTTTAACATTATATTTCTTAGTTATGTCTGATTTCCATAGTTTCCAGTTTAGTGGTTACATACACTATAGAGAAGTTTTTGTTTTTCTTTTATAAATTTTAAGAATCCTCAACTCAGCAATTTCATGGCAAGGGGAACCACTTGAGGTTCTGCGTTTTAATACATAATCTACAAGAAGTGGTATTTTTTATCAAAAAATAGATATATAATAGACAGTTTAATGACAGGCTAATTCAAGGTATTATTCTGATCAAATTGCATTAGTATTACTAAAATGGTCGTCAATGCTCGACTATCGAAGGTTGATCAATAGCTATCTATGTAAGTGGAAATGATGAAGGGTGAAGAGGATACTAATAGCTGGTTCAAGTACCTCCTATCCCCTTTCGAGGGCCCTCCAAGATTTCTCATCTTAAACCTTGACAAGATATAACCTCATTCACAATTACCTCCCTGGGGTTTAGCTACCCAGCTGCCCGAACATAACAGAGTTGCGACCCATAGGTCATGGCCATTAGACCCTATTTGAAAATTTTGGTCTAGATTTGAGTACATGATAAACAATTCTGCCGCTATTTTAACATTAAAAAATTTTGAGCATCTACTTGATTGCTTTCAGAGGTATAACCAACGATTTGTTTATCTAATAAGGACATTTGTGTCAATTACTGGTCATCGTGTCTTAATGGAGCAATTATAAAGAAATCCTTGAAAAATTAAGAGAGAGAGAGAGAGAGAGAGAGAGAGAGAGAGAGAGAGAGAGAGAGAGAGAGAGGAGAGAGAGAGAGAGAGAGAGAGAGAGTGAGAGAGAGAGAGAGAGAGAGAGAGAGAGAGGAGAGAGAGAGAGAGAGAGAGAGAGAGAGAGATAGAGAGAGAGAGAGAGAGAGAGAGAGAGAGAGAGAGAGAGAGAGGGAGAGAGAGAGAGAGAGAGAGAGAGAGAGAGAGAGAGAGAGAGAGAGAGAGAGAGAGAGAGAGAGAGGAGAGAGAGAGAGAGATAGAGAGAGAGAGAGAGATAGAGATAGAGAGAGAGAGAGAGAGGAGGAGAGAGAGAGAGAGGAGAGAGAGGAGAGAGAGAGAGAGAGAGAGAGAGGAGAGAGAGAGGAGAGAGAGAGAGAGAGAGAGAGAGAGAGAGAGAGAGAGAGAGAGAGAGAGAGAGAGAGAGAGAGAGAGAGAGAGAGAGAGAGAGAGAGAGAGAGAGAGAGAGAAATAAATAATTCTGTACGTGTGTATGTCACTGAACTCCTCCTAAACGGCTGGAATGGTGGTTTAGATTCACAAATCAACCCGGCAGATGGAGCAGGAGTGGGGGTCGTAAGGGAGGCCTAAAATTAAAAATAGCGATAATTCGTTTCCTACTGGTTTTTCGGCAAATATGCACAATATAAAAGTTGTTTGTTTTATTATTATAGTAACTTTTGTTATATTCACTTTTGTCGTGTAACAAAGTATAAACGAGATATACACTAAAAATTAAAGTTGAAGGCAACAATTTTATTGGGCATTGACGATTGAACCGAACTTAACAAAACTCTATATGTAAATTAGCATTAATTCTTCCATGAGAGGCTATATTAAATTTTTTAGGTTCGAACGGGAGTGTGAGTTATAAGGGAGGCCTTAATAAATAATTCGCGGTATTTTATTTTCTATTTGTTTTTAGGCAAACGTGCACACAATAAATGATTTTTGTGTTATTAAAAGTAGCTTTTGTTTTAAACATAATATTTTTAAATGTAATATCCTAATCGCTTGAAATATCATGCAGGACAACGTCTCTTGTGTCCGTTAGTATATATATATATATATATATATATATATATATATATATATAAAGCATATGGAATACTGGAATCATCAATCCAGCCCTTCACAATATAGACACATTATCATGTTTAGGATGTTCAGAGTTCACTAAACTATATGTACTTGGTTTTGGGCCTTAGCTCCCCTCCCCCCTAAAAATACAATTATATTAACGTTTATAATGCAGTATAGTTAGTTTAACTTTGCTTTAGCATGTTACATTTTATTTACGTCAGTTTTCACCATTCTAATATCCATGAGTGAAATGAGTTACCTCAAATCCACTCACGGTTGAACCCATTGGTTCTCAGTTTATTGGTTTGCCTGCATAAAAGTTGGTCCTCCGCTCAAGTTAGTTTGAGCGTATCATTATTATCTGGTGCATACCAAACTTGTCAACTAACGTTTATTCACAACCTTCTATTGTGTTTGTGCGTGGGCTGATCCAATTGTCTTGATTTTCTCGATATAAGCCAAACAGAGAAATATTTAGTGATCAAAGATTGCTGTTTGCGTAGTTTTTGGCATGTCTCTAGAGGGCCTGTACCGCATGTACCTAGGTTGCACTGACCTCCGAAACTCACCACTCTTCTCCAAATTATAAATTCAAACTCTATTTCTGGCCAAAACTCAGCAGCAATATCTAATTAAGACGTTTTTTTCATTAGTTTCCGTACATCTTCTTCCAATTCAGAGTTCTAATTCTCTTAACGTGTTCATTAACACTTCCAAGATCAATCTGATTAATGGGGAAATTACCCGTGGAGTTAAGTATTTTTTTTTCTCTCGAAGGTCTTCCGATGTTTCGTTCATTATTCTCGTTCAAACCATCATTATAATAATTTATGTTTCTAAATGTGTAAGTGATACTGATGTAAAAATATAGAAATTGCAAATTCTATAAAATATCAATGGAATTAATATAAAATAAGAACGAAAAGCTGTAACAAAGCATTATATAGTTCTTCCATTTGGTATTTCGGTTTTACTTTGTATCATTTCATCCGTGGACACTTTCTTCTGGTGTACCCGTTTTTCCATTTCTTTTTAGCTTCTGTTTTTATTTTTTATTAAGTCTTAGGATTAATAGTTGTTTTAGGTTTTAGTGCTATTGGAATTTATTGTTTTTTAAAAATGTTATCATTCAGTTTGCAAAATGGTACCTACGTATTTTTAGTCACGTTTAGTAGTTCAATCTTAAATTGTATCTGTTTTTATCTATTGACTGCTAAGTATGTTTTTAAGTGACGGCTGGTCATCTGTGATATTTATTTATATTTTCAGTTTTATTTATTCTAATTAGGTTTTATTCCTTGTTTAGGTTAAGATGTTTGTATTTGCTTAATATTTTAAATAATATTTGTTGCATATATTTCGTTTGATCTTGTGTATGTCAACAGGCACTGAAGATGGAGCTGCTGCTGTCTGAAAGTGCACTTTGCCTAAATAAAAATCATTGTAGACGAAAATAGACCTAATGTTTGTATCCGAATTATATGGTTGTTAGGGGAATTATCTTTACGTGAAAATATTTTAAATAAAATATATCAAGCAAACAGTTGGCGAATCTCTAGCAGACCAAGTCATTAGGAGCTCTAAGACCGATGGGCATTTAATAAAATAATACAATAATCACATCAGAAGTATAACCTCATTACCTTAAGCAATATTAACTTGAAAATGAGCTCAGTCTCGAAAGGGTGGTTCAGGTTAGCCATGTGAGAAAAAGTAATCTCACATTGTATCCTAGAGTGGTGAGTTCGATTCTCGCCTGGGCAGTAGGAATTTATTTAGTGGAGAAATTTATTAAATAAAATTCACAGCCCCTCTTGGGCTAGAAAAGGGTGGTACGCCGCAGATACGGTATGCCGCCCCAAATAGCCATAGTAGCAAAAAGTGGACGTTAATAAGTAATAATAATCTTGAGTTACATGTGTAACTGTAGTTATAGTTAACTATCATATATTTAAATCTACATGAACTTTTTTTTTAACTTGTATTAGAAACCTGGTTATTTTATGCAGAAAACGTCATAAACTTAGCTTCAATTGGTTCATCTGAATTAACTGTATTTTACAAAAATTATATCAACCATTCTCCTGCTACTAAGTAATTTTAGTATTATGTATGAGTATGTGCGTCTGTGTGTGAGCGTGTTTATTTATTTAATAATATGGGATTCCCAGTCCTATTCTTTCGTTTACATTATTAGCTACGGAAACCTTCGCAGGCAGGTTGAATTCTAATTCAAGGTTTCTTAACAGACACGGCCGGGAAAAATACAAAGGAAGAAAAGTAAACAAAAGAAAATATTTTTGAAAATTAACCCAATCCAAGAATATATGTTGGTTGAAGATCATGAAATAAAATGTAGATCTTCTTTTCATTCCATTTTATTAGACCACTCTTTAACGAGTTTCGATACTTTATACAAATTCTTCATAAATACAGTTTCTTGAACGAATAAAAAAATTAACTCTGCTCAAGACAGATTGAAAACGGTGATATTCGTTACTTTTTAAAACTCCATCCAGCTAACTCGGAATATTAATGCTACAAAAGGCTATGAAAATGTGATTTTAATTATCACTGCTATATATACTAGATTGAATCATGTATTCTTTGCCTGCGATTATAAAATGCAACGTCCAACAAAGACCAACAAAACGGAAATATAGATATTATTCATTCCACACTTACAAAAAATGAGAAAAATAAAAGCGAGAAAAGGATGAATGGGTGTTATTTATGGCAGCCACAATTTAAATTACACAGTATTTTAAGGGAGTTGGGCAGTTTAGCCCTCCTGCTAAAATTGCACGTTCGCGCAAAAAAATACTACTCCCCACGATCTACATTTGCAGTCATTATGTACTCGTAAGTAACGCTGTTAGACCTGTCGTAAAGAATGGTTTTATTAGCTATCAAGGAAATTCAAATTTTTAAAACTTTATAATATTGATCGTAAGGCTAGAAATAAAAATGGTTTTCCTTTGAAATATAAAGATTATATTGTATTTATTTGCTTCATTCTTTCTAAAAATTATTTCGGCTCTTTTTTTACTTCAGCCACACTAATAACTTTTTGTTATTATTAGTGATTTATCCATACCGTTATTTAATAAAAAATGTCTTTTTTAAAAGAAAACCAATTATATATGAATAAGGTTACCTACCTATTACTTCCTAGATACCTGGTTCAACTGTTGTAAGTTATTATTGAAGAAGTATATTTTTTTTTATTTTTGTCTGGGCGAAAGGCACTGCAAACACGAAATTATGCTTTATTTTGAAAAACTGAATGTGGAACCTGAAGTTCCCTTCTCAACTTATTCCTATGTGTGTTTGTTTACAGAAGAAGATACAAGGGCGAGTACATATTTTATTGTGTTTTAAAATCATTAAAAGTATATTGGCCTCTTAAATGAATAATATAACGAATCGTATTTGAAACTACCGTTTTTATTTACATTTGAAGCTTGTTAAATACATAACTTTAATCATCTGTTCTTCACTTTTAGAAATAATTAACTGATGAAGGCAAAGTAAAAAAGACCCGTGCTGTTAGTCTTCTCTGATCTTTGATTCTCAAGTTGGGCCATGAAGAACGAAGTACGGCTGTACAATTATTGACAAAAGTATGTTTTGACTTCCGAGTAAGGCCCCTCTCCTACTAATGAAAGTAAAACACATTACCATACTTACAACCTGAAGCCGTTTCTTTAAATCAAATGCACAACCTGATAAACATGACTGGCTTGTCTTTCACTCCTTAAGAAAGAAAAAAAAATGAGATGCTTGAAGTGTCTGGAATTTAAGTCTAGAGATCCGTTATTACATGATTTAAAAGATTTTCCATAAAAGAAACTAGAGAAGAGATTTTCAAAACAAGATATGAAATGAAATATGTTAATTTCCATTCAATGTTATCATAGCATAATAGGATGTGTCAAATAGTTTTGTTTTCCGTAAAAAATTGACTAATATAATGCAAATTAAATTATTTTATAAATGGTTAAATAACATTTATACATTTATAATACATTTGTTAAATAATTAGGTCATATTCTAAGAATACATTATCTAAAATTCATCAATTTAAATAATTCTATACAATAAATATACTAAGGTAAAAATATGTACAGTAATAAAAATGAGGTATGTTAAATGTTATTTTCTAACGTCCACTTTATATTACTACGGTTAATTTGGCATGGGTTATCTACAGGTTCCCACCCTTTTCTACCTTGGGGGACTATTGATTTTCTTTATAGAGTTTTTCAATAAGTAAACTCATATTCCTTAAGTGGGAGTCGAACCCAAAACTATAGAAATACTCAATGAATTGCGATGAATCCTTTAGCTCACGCAGCTAAACTGACCACTAGGACTTTGGGAATTTAAAAATATTCTTCTTTACTATTAACTATTATTTGTAATAATTATGGACTTTTAGAGAGTATAAGATTGATTTTATTATCTGGTTTCTTTTACAGTTATCCATTACACTTGATAGAGTGAGAACTAGATTCTCGCCTGGGCAATAGGAATCTATTTAGTAACGAACTCATTAAATAAAATCCTTAGTCCCACCCTGGCTAGAAAAGAGTGGTAACCTGTAGATTACCCGTCTCAATTAGCAGTAGTAGCTCAACGTGGGCGTTAATAAATAACAACATTATGATGGATCCATTTATTAATCGTGAGTTTTTTTTTTACTTCTATCTACTTATTTAGAAGGGGTCTTTATTAGAGTCTAGACGAAATGGACATCGGAGCGTGTAATGCTAAAACTATAAGTATTAAAAGTAAAAACTATGGTATTAAAAGGTGAAGTGTGGAACCTCTTCCTACTAGAAATTTTGAAATATGTAAGTGGAGCTTGTATGTAGAGTAAACAAGTAGAAAGTTTTCCTAAGAAGCATCGGTACTTCAGAAGTGTGCCATATCTATTATATGTTTCAACTCCAAGCACAGGGTATTATTTAAACATAAAGCAAACTTTAATAAGAAAATCCTGTACTAGGAAGGAATTTGTTTTTAATAATTTTATTTTGGTGCAAGATGACTAGCTCAGTTTTTCAACGGAAAGTATAAAAAAATATTCTTCTTAATCTGGACCCAATATTATTTATATATTCTTCAAAATTAATGGCAGGGGTCTCCAATAAAAACATTTTTTTCGGTGCAAACTTTATTGAAAGTGCCCTACATATTTCGTGGCTTATCTGCCACCTCTTCAGGGGTTATCTCTTTTAAAATCCTTCCTTTGGTGAATCCTCGCAGCTGCTGAATAAAAGGTTAAAGCAACACGTAAAAAGTATAGACAATAATGAAAATAAAACTGCTTTAACGGATCATTATATCTCCAGGAAACACAACTTTAATTTTGAAAAAAGTTCAAATAATTGATAAAGAAAGAAATAATACTAGACGGAAAATAAAAGTGAACATTCACATAATAAAAAATTGAAAAAAAGGCAGTAAACAAAAAAAAAACAGAAATCAAATACTTCAATCATATATTCTATAACAGTTTATCTTAAATTAATCAACTTTAAATTATGTCGCGAAATAATCGAGTTCAAGATTGACTTAACCTACCTCGGGCACCTCTGAGTACCATCTACCTCCCCTGTGAGGACAGTCCGAACGTAATGCAAAAGGTAAACGATCACTTCAGAAATGTAAGTAGCAATCTATAATTATATTTAATAAATATATCATAGATGTAGGCACCTACTAATTCAATATATAGCAAAATAATTATTAAGGGATGTGTTAAATTAATGTTATTAATATTTTTATACGTTTTAATTTTAAAAGGGATAGCCCCTGAAGAGGTGGTAAATAAGCTTCGAATCATGTAGGGCAGTTTCAATAAAGTTTGGACCGAAAAAAATGTTTTTTATCGGAGACCCATGCCATAAAATTTGAAGAATATATAAAAAATATTATTTAATTCTTTTGTTAGTCAGAAATATAGCTTCAAAATTTAATATATTTTGGACTTAGTGTGTCAATATTCATTAAATTTAACGATACTTTAATATGACTAAATACGTGCATGAATTGCAGAAATCTTAATGAGTCAAGAAACTCTTCCAGAAAATAGTAACATTCACGATAAACAAAATTATAATAATACCTGTGGTTTGTAGAACAGTATAACTGCGCCTCTTAGAAAATAAAACCAGGAGAGTGCTACTGGACTGATAAAAAAGAGCCCTTTGAAAAATATTTGGAGATGATTATTTGACAAGGAGCTGTCAAGGACTAGTGTCGTTTTTATATTTTTTTAATTTTAATTATTATATAATCCGGCAAACTATTATTTTTGTAAAAACATATCACTTGTGTTCACAACATGATTCATAGTAATTCTGTTAAATATACAAGCTTTATTTATTTATTATTTATTTTTGCAGCTCTTTATCAAAGACCATTTCATTTGAAAGTATCATACATTTAATGCTTCAAATAAAAAAAAAATATAATAGGACATATTTTTAGATCTTAAAGAGAAAAATACTTGTTGACTCTTTCTAATATTCTGGGTTTCACGTAGATGGAGGGAAATTTAATATTCCTTATTGGCTTCTAACCCTTGCACCTAATCCATATCAATCAAGCGGCAAAATTTGATTACTGCCCTAAACATGGAATATCAACTTCATAACTTAGTCAATTTGTTTGATATGCGAGATTCGCACAGACATGCGTACAGATATCAATATAGATTCAGGGATAGTCTACCACATTATTACGACGAGTCCTTAAAACCTTCGTTGAAGGAAGAAAAACGACAAGTGAAAACAAAATTGATATTGTCGTAAAAATAAAGTTTTTTTTTTTTTTTTTTTTTTAATGTGCCATTCATTCATCAAGGAATTTATTTTAATTATGTTAAGGTTTCATAGTTATCATAAAGAGTATTCACTTATAGGGGGGGACGCCTGGCATCTTCAGTCATTTAGAGAATTTAAATTATTTCACCTGATATTTCGGGATTTCTAATTAAAGTGATAGGGATCATTATTTAAATAATTATGAAACAGCTAAATACCATTGGATTATTCACCGTGAATACTTTTGCTCCTCTCTCGAGATTCCAATGAAATTATTGTCTAGACACGGGCTCAATCGATGGTCTCAACTGTCTGAATGAAGTCCTTCTAGCAGAGTGATTCTCTCGGAGCTCACAAATTTAAGTCCGTTCATTCTGGGCGTGGAAATAGAAAACCGGAATAATCGTAAACAAAATTCACGTCTATTACACTGTGCACTTTAAAAGATTTTGCTAAGGGTTAGAATTAGAAAAATGCGGTCCGTTCAAAATTTTTATATATATCTATATATATATATATATATATATATATATATATCTTTTAACACTCTAGCGGTCACAATTTTTGTCTGATCGTTACCAAACTCGATATTTAAACGTATGAGAACATGAAGATCAAGGTCGTTAAGGGCTACAATCGGACTAGTGGGAGGTGGAGGGAGATGTAGGGGGAGAATTTTTAAAATTCGAAATACCTCGATATATGTATATAAAATCTTGTGTTAGATCTAAATACAATATAGAGCAAATACAATGTGCAATAAATGGTGTGATGTATATGTATATATATATATATATATATATATATATATATAGATATAGTCGACTCTCGCAAACACGAACCTCGATAACACGAAAACCTCGATATCACGAATTATTTTTAATCCCCTTGGAAAAACCTGTCTAACACGAAGAAATTACCATACGTATCAAGAACTAATTTCCCGGTTATATTTTACCTCTATAACACGAAGAGAGACAAAAATTACCTTTGTAACTCGAGGTTCAGTAGATAAGACGAATTTGATTAGCGCATTACCTCTATATCACGATGTTCTCAGAATGGATTTGTTTAACACAAAATCCCGGCGTTCAGGTTGCAACCTGTCGGTGAGTCATAACCGGCGACAAGAGCCTTTAGTCTGTTTGCAGTCTCGTCTCGGGTCCGTTTACTTTGTGTGGAGCATTTTGATTTATGTAGTGTCGACAGTTTGTGCGTGAAATATTCGAGAATGAGTGCAAAAAGTTTTTTTTATTTTAATCAACATTATGACTGATAGTGTTTTTCAGTTTTAAGCAAAAGAAGATTAAGGACTTATTAATCAGTGGGATTAATGTTATATTTTTTGTTTTCTGTGTTTTACCGTTTTTTTTTTTTAAATTATGTATATATACTTACATATTTTAATTCATTTAAATATTCGTAAAATATTAAGATTATGTAGATTTGTAGTGTCGGATGTCGGGAATAAATCACAGTACATTTGTTTACCTCTGTAATACGAATTTTCATTTAGTTCACCTCTATAACTCGAACTATGCCTAAGACGAACTATACATAACACGAACTTAAACGGCAGTCCCGTGGAATTTCGTGATAGCGAGAGTCGACTGTATATATATATATATATATATATATATATATATATATATATATATATATTCTCTAATTTGAATCTTAACCATATTTTTGTTTTCGGCCATCAGTAAACCCCCAGTCCAACTCATTATTAACTATAAGATGTTATATCATTAACCACTTCATTCCCAGGTTAAATACCGAATGTTGTTTTCATTGAACTATTACTTTGTGAGACACAAGCAAATAGGTCATGTGATGAAGGATTTAATGAAATCCTTAGTCCCTCCCTGGTTAGAAGAGGGTGGTTACCTTTTGATAGCCCGTCCCAGTTAGCCATAGAAGCAAAAAGGTGCTAATAAATAATAATAGTATATAAATATTATATTTAAAGAAAATTGGTACTCAGACATGTGTAGCCTTCGGACTGATTTTAAATGTTGTGGTTAATATAAATGAACGTATGGGAGCACGTTGAAAAAAATAAGCTTTATGATTGATTTGAAAAGAACTTTTATGCCTGAGATGACAGTTTTTGGTTGAAAACATTCAATTCGTATTTTTCAGATTAAGGAAATTTTAAATAGCCACCAAGTGATTAATAAAACGATAAATTTCACGGTTAAGTATAATATTTCAGTTGGGCTAGAACAAAAATAGAATCAATTTATTAAAAGCTTCATTAGGTCGTTGATAGGGCTCATGGCGGTAAATCATTAATCATCCTGCCCGACCAGATTGCAAATTAATTTCTGAAATGAGAACGAATACTGGGGCTTTATCTCTCAAGAGAAAGGGGACTTAGCATCTGTTCGATGATGGCGGCTCTAGTCTAAATAGCCTCAACAAATATAGCTTTAATGGCATTTACACAGGGGCAGATTCGCTAGGCTCCTAATGCCCTCCATTCACGGCTCCGTAAACACCGGCTAGGCCCAGTGTCTAAATAGGGGACACTTAAACTAATATACCATGTGTGCAGGGAGTTATTTGCAAGGCAGGTTGTGTCACTGTCAGGTGGTTTCGATGAATAAATAGTCCCCCCCCCACGAGCATATGTTATAGCAAGAACAGCCTGTCAACTGCCAACCTCAATTAACATATTATGGCCGGTGGATTAGTTGTTTTAAACAGAGCCCACTGTAATGTAGAAAGAGAACATCCCAATCACACAGTCATTGAATACGGGACAAGAAAATTCCATTCATGGTTACTATTGAATTTCAACAAAACAATTTAGGTACACAGAAACGACAGGGGCTGCGTAAACTAAGCAGATTTCCCACCTAAATTACGTAATTGCATTTATCTCAAAAAGTTCAACGAGAGCAATATTTGGTATTTATTCTGCAAATAAAGGGCTTCATAGTATAACAGCTTATATGACATGCGTAGAAGTGGGGGTTTACTGAAGGCAGCAAATATCTCGACTAATAATGAAGATAGTGAAAAAAATGTCTGTCACGCAGGGGCTGCGTAAACTAAGCAGATTACCCGCGCGAAGTTTAACAATAGATAAATCTGCATACCGGTAACGCAACACCACTGAAAATATTAAGTGAATAAATACAAACGATAATAAGAAATCCCCCGATGGAAAGAATTAGAAATGTAAACAAACAGTTCTGCTAACTACTTACCGGAAAGAAAAACAATTATTGTAATATATCTGAATATAACGTATTAATTTGATTGAAAACTATTTACCATATCTAGTATTGTAATTTATAATGAATCAGAATAAATTTTATCTCAAATAAAGTAGTCCAAATACTTAAGAAGGGGGGGGGGGTCACCGGTACATAATAGCGTGTATCTCGTATTATAAATGTCTCTTTAAAACAATATTTGGTATTTAAGCTTCGAATGATGTGGTTTATTAGATAATCGAGTATTGTTTATGTTACATGAGTAGAAGTGGGGGTTTGCTGAAGGCTGAAAAATGCAAATAATCGGTTAATATTAAAGATAGGGAAATGTATCATAACATTATTTATAGTAAATTTAATTTTCTATAAGATTAATTCTATATAGTTTTCCGATCCAACTTACAGTAACAGAAACATTTCGAATTTTCAAAATTCTCCCCCTCTAAACCCCCCCTCCCCCTGGTCAAATTTCAGCCGTTAACGAACTTGATCTTTCTTTTTACATAAAACGACTAAATATCGTGCTTGGTTACGATGAAACAATAATTGCGACCGCTAGAGCGACAACAGACAAATATATACATACATACATATATATATATATATATATATATATATATATACACATACACACGAATTTCGAAAAATCCTAATATATCCGTTATTACACGTCGGATCGAAATGTTTCATAGGAACAATCTTATTGCAAATATAATGTTCTATACGTATTTTCTTTATACTGAATTTTAATCGAGATATTTGGATTAAAAATGATATATATATATATATATATATATATATCGTTTTGAATGGACCTCATTTTCGTCATCTCCTAGGAAGGACATTTGAAGAAAAATTTCGAAAATCGCGTCATGAGTACGAAAAATAGCTGATTTCCTTTATGGGAAATCTGCTTAAAGGTACATATCAACATTTATAGAACATTACATTCGCAATAAGGTTGATTAGAAATTATTAGATATTTTAAAATATCTATAGATTTTGGGATCTGCTTCTTTTCTTTCAAAGAAGTATTCTTGCTGGTTTGTCTACGGATTCTTTGAAAGCGAACAAAAGGGGCAGGCCGACCCTTTGCTATCCAAGGGCTTTCCAAAGGGGTTGAAGAGGGCAGGATTCTCGTTACCTGCCAACCATCTCCGCCACTAGGTTTTAAACTCAATTTGCATTTTTCTTCCGTGTTGTGTGAAAAATTAGTATTTTTCTTCCCAATATTACCAGAGTAATTACCATATAAGAAGTATGCATCTAACCTGGAAGGTACAAAGACCCTAAACCGTGATTCGTGTGAACACGGTCCATTGAGGTAGGGCTGATATGCACAATTTTCTTATCAAAAAATAAATAAATAAATTGACTTAAAATTTTTAGGGAGATCGAAGTGTTTACGATACGGTGTCTAAGTAGTAGATATATGCCAGCGATGGAAATGGGCCATTGTGCAACAATAACTCAAACATTTCTCAATTTAAAAGAAAATATTGGTTTATATACCTGTAATAATTTATTATTATTTAGCTTAAAATATTTTTAGTAGATTTCCCTTAAGGGAGGTTTTACTCATGACTTGATTTTCGAAAATTTTTCCGTTGTCATAATTGACTTTCCTCAAAACTGTAAATTCCCGTTTTAATTTTTAAACAGAATATTATTCTTGGGACACTTTTAACTAAATGACCTGAGTCTTTCTTTCGTTTTTGCACAATATGAGAAAACATACGAAGAAACAATTACACTTTGTTTATCTTAAGCTTATTACGAGGATGATACTTTTGCTTTAATGTCATATTCCATCTTTCCTCATTATAAAACTAAATAAAATAACAGTGTTTTTTTTTTTTTTTTTAAATTCGTTAATTTTATTAATAATAACTTGGTTTAAAAACCCATTGTATATGGAATATTTATATATGAAATATTATAACCCCCTGTTCATGCATATTGTGAGTAGTTTTACCTGTAACATCGAGGCCTACGCCTTTACAAGACTTTGTTCTGCCTCTTGTTGTCCCATTTAATTAAATGGACGAACTTTGTGTGTAGGCAGCTGCCTTATCCTCTTCTGCTAAATTTGTCATATCCTCAGCTCGGCGAATTCATCATGATGAGCATCACTTTCTACAGCTGTTCAGATGATAATTGCAAAGGAAATGGAATTTCTTGTGTACTCGTATATCATTAATCATTTACACTGCTCTGCAAAACATTAGTTTCCTAGCCCCGCAACCATTCCTGCTAATTCTTATGTAAAATGACCTCCAAAATGCAAATCCCCCCCCGTTTTTCCTGTTTTGGGGAAGGCTCCCCACCTATGTTTGACTGTTTTTGAACCTTTGGTGGGTGGAGAGGGATTATTTTAGCCTTTCCATTCCTTCTCAGGAGGTTTAGAGGTGAACAAAATCTACAATGCATATATATGTCCCAAGAAGAAAGATTTTTGGAAAATATGAGGGAGGGGTATTTGGTACCTTAAATTGAGCCAAATCATAAAAAGTGGTCTATTTTTTCATTTTTTTTTCTTCAATTCATTTCCACATATCCCTGCTTCAGTCACCCTCACACTCCCCCATACACCACCAAATATTAATAATATATAGTAAAAATAATATCAACAATAAAAAAAATATAACCTTCTATTACTTCACTTAAATAAGTTTACACTAGCATTCTCACGTTTTAACAAGTTTCAACTTGGGTTGCTCTTATCTTAACGACCCTGGACGGTAACCTATATATTTCATTAGATCATTTCTAGCAATGATAAAGCCAACTTGTCTAAAATAAAATGAGTGAAATACCGGAAAAATAAATCATTTTTTACAATTTAATGGGACAAATCCCCTTCGCTACCAAATATTCCTCATTGGTACACATATTCATATTTCAGGTATTTCCCTCTCTCTAACCCCTTATAAGAAAATTAAAGGCTAAAATAATCCTTTTCAACCCAGCAAAAGTGATATAAATTGTTGGGCTAAAAAGAGGGGTCAAATTTGGATCCAGGGGCCATGTTATATAAGAACCAGCAGGAATTGTGCCAGGGCAGATTTTCATGCAGACCAGTTTTATTTTCATTCATCAACATGATTATGAATAATGAATACTCAAAAATATTCAGTTGAGTCTTATTTCACATTTTATTCAAATAAACTAAATAATTTATTTCTAAATTATGTATTGATATTTTAGAAACATTTGTATATTACCTATGCAAAATCAATCCCAATTGTTCAAAATTAATCGCATTATTCTTAACCATGTTTATGAATGAAAATAATGATTAATGACATACTAAAAATCCCATTTCCCTTGTCATTATCATGAGAACAGCTATAAAAAGTGAAAACCGTTATTTTGAATTTTTGTAATGGTATTGCAAATATTAATATAATAATAACAACTTTTTTTTTGTAAATGAAGTCAGGAACATTTGTGTCTGGTGTTAAATTAATCTCAATTGAATTATCACTTCAATGAGTATTTAATTTATTTTACATAATATTATTCGGACACAATATTTATTATTCAGGTAGTACTCATTTATGTATTAATTATTCTTAATCATGTTTGTGAATAAAAATAATGATTAATGACATACTAGAAATTTCATTTCCCTTGTCATTATTATCAGAACAGCTATAAAAAGTGAAGGTTATTGTGATGAATTATATAAATAGTATTGTAAATATTAGTACTATATATTTTTGTTATCTCTTTGAAGTCAGAAACATTTGTAAGTTATGTTAAATTAATCTCATACGATTAATCATTTCAACACATTCTAAATGAAGTTGCTTATTTGAATATTTAAATGACTGTTCCAGTTCTGAATATAAGTGTATACTATTATGTTTTGGACTCCAATAAAAGGTTGTTATTATTAATGGCAAATATGAGAACATTTATAAAAGAAAGATTTGAATAACTTCGAACCCCTCTTTTATTTTACAGCTGCTTGTTAAAAATGAATACACGTTCCCTCATCCAGCTGATACTCCCCTCGTCTCGAGAGGGTTGTTGAGGCAGACAAACAAGCCCTGTGACATGAACATTTCTAGCGAATCTGAGATTCTCATGAATACTAAAGAAGACGCTCCGAGGGGCAAAAGGATCCTGCCAAACTGTACTTATGCAAATCATCCGATTAGGAAAAGGAAAAAAAAAAGATGCTGCTACTTTTTCCTGTTGGGCCCCCTTCCGCATGATCAAGAAATGACATCTGCAGTGGATATTGGCTAATACACAACTCTCCCCAGAAATAATTAAATCTATAAAGAAAAAAATGTTTATAGGAATTATATTTTAAGGATTATTTGCAGCAATATCAAGGTTGAACATTGTTTGTTTATTTAGGAGAATCCGTGGCTAAACGATTTGGCTCAAAAATCACTTAAGTAAAATAAAAATAAAATTATAGAAAATGAAATAAAAATTAAAAACAAGTAATAAACAGAACAAATAAAACTAAACACAATAAATCAACATTAAATACAAGTAATAAAGGCAACAAATAGTATTAAACTCTAGTAATAAACACAACAAATAAAAATGGTTCTATTGCAAATTAAAATAAATCATTTTATTGCTATAAACTTATATATTAATATTATTTAAAATTGTTCAAATATTTATTAAATTTCTGCCTAAAAAGAGGAGTGAATGAACTACAACCCACCCCTCTCCACGACTTGAACGAAAAGTGTTTAATATATAGTACCTAATGAAAAACAAATTCTGTTAATGCGAGAGAACAAACTTCTCACACGCAGACGAACGTAAAAAAAAATGTTAAAGATTTTCCCGTGTTTCTTGGGGTGTCGAGAAGACAAATATTACAAATTGATCCGTTGGCTGTGTCGGTAGCATTAGTTTTTGCAAAAGCAAGATTTCGAGATCGAATCTCACGACAATTTTTTTTTTGTTTCTAGGGCGTTTATTTAATATTAATATTTATAAATAAATGAAAAGATTTGTAATTATTGGTATTTAATTGTTTACATGTTCCATATAATTAGAGAAAGTTCGAATGCTTAACGTCAAAAATATAATATATGGAAATATTTAATATTATATGAAAAAATATATTACTATTAACAGATAATATGACCTCAGCCACTCAGTGCGTATGTAAATACATCTTAATAATAACAGTATTATTACAATTACAAATAAATAACAAAATTATATCAACAGTTATCATATAATCTATAGTAAAATCAAACGAAGCAAATAAAAAAAAAATGTAACAACAAAAAAGGAAGGTGTTCTGGTTGGTTTACTTAATTATTTATTTATATATTTGTATTGTATTTTTTTTCTTTATTTTATTTAATTTTTAATTACTTGTATTTTAGGGAATTCTTTTTCTGGACCTTTGTTTTGATGACAATTTTTCTCGTTATAGTCATTAGACACACACCAATGCTTATCGGTGAGTACTTGTGGTTGTAGTTATTTATGAAACTTTAGACCTTATCTCCATTATTTATTTTTATTTTTTTGTTACCTTCTATACGAGATATGTGTCGGTCTAAAAGTTCGGAGCGATCCCAAGCCTTTGTGAGCTCAGTGACCTTTTGTACCTTTAAGTTCATTGTGAAGTTTTATTTTCTTACACAGTAAGGTTCTTAATTTTTGATTCGGTTTATTGTTTCTATTTGTGACAAAAAGAAAATCATTCCTGGGACAATAAGACACACTTTTCTTTATTTATTTCCCCATTTTGGCCGTTACTTTCATCTACGTAGTTAACATTGATGCTTATTAGGAGATTGGTATGGCCTTTGAGTTGTGCGCAGTTAAAAAGAAGAAAAGAACGTGCTTTATAGGAAAGAGCACTCAAATGAGAACAAAAAGATAGAAAACTAACAGGAGTCAATGGGAAGTTCTTTCGAAAAAAAAAATATACATTGAGCATCTTTTGAGTCATGGCGACTCAATGGGAGTGCAATTACACTTTGTACGATTTCAGCAGTTTTTTAACTGAGGCCATTTTATAATTGAAAACCTTTTTAAGTATAGTGGGTTTTGAATTATTTAAACCTTTAAAATAATATAGAAAATTTGAATAATCCCAATAATTGCTATTGAATGACTATTTACGATAAATTCAAACAATCTACTACATTTTCGAAACTAGTTTGGAATTTGTGTTACTTGCCCATTTATTTTCATTCCTTTAATATTAAATTATTCAGAATTCAATTTAGAATAATTTAAATAGAAATTTTAAAATAAACTTCCTTTACTTGGGGCCTGTTATTTACTGAATTAACAAGTTTTTAACCACAGGAAATTACTTATTTAAAAACGCGTCATAAAAATTTCAAACTTAATAGTGATATCGTTAAAAACAAATTGAGAATGAGTCTAAATTTTTCTTATTCTTTATCATCAGGTCTTGGTAGTCAACCGTTTTCTACTACTCCGGTGGTACTTAAAGTATCGAGGCATAAGATGGTAAATGTCTTTCAATAAAGTGATTCATAATACAACAGCTTGATTTGATCTTCAGTTTTTCACAAAACGCTTATGTATCAAGTTTAGTAGCCAAAAGACATTAGTTGGGACCACTAGAGCGGTAACTGACACACACACACACATACACACACATATATAAATATATAAATAAATATGTAGTTTTGGACGGATCTCTTTTTTTGTCATTTCCTGGGAAGGATCGATAGGCAGTTGAACAATTTTTCGAAAATCATGTCAAGAGTACAAATCGACTATGGTATTGATAAAATAAACATTTACGAGACAAGAACGTTAAATCTTAATTGAACGCGTCATCACACAACGAATTTGCATGTATGTCGCATTATAATGGTCTCTTGTAACCAGTTTAAAGTTTACTGCAGGCCGAAAAAAAAAGAATCGAAATACCATGGATAATATTCACCATATGTAAAATATGTATGTTTCAACATTTACTTGTAATTAAATTTGCAATAAGATTGACTCTATACCATTTTGCTATATAACTCATAATAACGAAGGTATTTTGAAATCCCCCCCCCTGAAAATGAGCCCGTTAATGGCTGAAATCATATAAGTGGGACATATATGATTTCAACCATTAACGAACTTGATTTTTTTTTTTTACATAGAGCATTTAATTACCGATTTTGGGAGCGATCGAACATACAGCGCGACCGCTAGAGCATTAACAAACAAATATATGTAAAATTTCGAACGGACCTCATTTTTCTAGGATAGATGGAGATTTGAAGAAATTTTTCGAAATCGCGTCATGAGTACAAACTCAATATTGGCTATAAAAGTATATTTAATAATGCTCACCTAATATAGATAAATGTAATACAAATTGAAAAACAGAAAACATTATGTGAAGAAAAACAGGTAGCACTATCTGAGTAGGAGTTGCTATAAAAAGTGACTAACGACATTTAGAGAGTATAAATTTTCCTAATTAAATTTCACTTAAGTTATGACATTTTTAATTAAGGCAAAGGAGCGGTCATATAAATGCACTTTATTTGTTCTTTACTGCCTGGTAATTAACCTTAATACGACCATTATTCTAGCGAGAGTGACAGGGGAGGTGTCCCTGCAGTAGACCGCAGTTCCTCTTTATAATTAAGTCCAAGACTTTTTTTATTTATTTATTTAAATTAAGGAATCCGTTCTTCATGTTTCAGCACATTTAGTCATCATAGATGCTATGTCTATATATAAATAAATATTATACTATTTTCATATATAGTATTTATGTGTACATAAGAGGTTAAATATTCAATGAAGAAATTAAAGTATTGAGCCAAGTGTGCATCATGGGTGTGTTTTGGGCTGCTAAATTGGATCACTCAAAAAACGCCCATGGGATGGGTATCATTAGATTCACTATTATTATCGTTTTCTAAAACTAAATTTTTTATTTTCAAAGTTCTGAAACTATTTTCAAGTTTAAAATTAATATTATACGTTTTTTTAGGGAGTGAGGAGGCTGGAGTCTTATTCTCAGCTAGTTTTTTGAATTTTCAGAGGTGTTCTCAATTAAAAATAAAGGGGTTTTCCCGACAATTTAAGGGGTTTTCAGTTAAAATATACGTTTTTTTTGGAAGGTAAGTTGTTGGGGGGGTATCCAATGGGTGAGTTTTGGCTGGTCATATTTGGCTTTCCCAATTTGGCTTCCCAAAACGCACCCATGGCGCCCTCTTACTACTGAGCCATGTAGTTATAAATATTTTATAGCTTATTAACAGTTATAAATATTTATTAGCTTTATCCAAGGCAAGGAGTTGAAAAGCATCGCATATTCCGGATCCACCCTCGATCCATTTCGTTTTCCCGACTCCACCGGAAATCGTCAGGCAGTCGTGGTTCAAACTACTTCTGCTCTATGCAGGCACTGAAGATGGAGTTGGTGCTCTGAAAGTGCATTCTGTCTTAAAAAAACGTATTGTGGAGGAAAAGAGGCCTAGTTTGTCCATCCGGATTGATTCCTTCCTCTGAAATTTTTCGTTTTTGTTGTTATCCATTCATTAAATACAATATACATAATTAATGTACTGTCACGATTATCAGCTTTGTTTAGTCGGGATTTTTTTTGTAATTCTAAAGTATTTCATATATGAAAATTTGTTTTATTTGATCAATAACTTCAGTAAAATATTAGAGCAATATTTTAGATATGGGACATATCAATAGTAAAAAAAAAAATAAATCTATTTAAATTTATTGTTAATTTTTAATAGTTGGAATTATATTCATTCTTTTTTGTAAAATTTAAATTTTAGGAAATTTCTGTTCTTATAAAAGTGATTATATCCAGGAACATTAATATTTTATAAAGTTCCTTGATGTTGAAAATTGGCATTGATTTACTGTATTTTTTTTTAATATTTCAGTTTTCTGCAAAATACTCTAGAATACAGTATAATAATTACGTTTTTCGTTAGAACTTTTATCTTTTGACGAGGTTTATTTATCTTAAAGAAGAGATTCTTCGCCGAAGATTTAATTTTAAATTAATATGCATTTGGGTACAATGGACATTGGAGGATTACGAGATGATATACAAAATTAATTCACAAATAAAGTCTATAAACTAAAAAAAATGCAAAATAGCTTCAGACACAGAACTTAGGAAAAACCAATTGTACCTAATCACCTCCAATAAAACCGAATCAAATAGCTTCTGCTAGGTATAAAATCGAGCCTTGTTTAACTTGATGCAAGACATGACCTTTTCGTCATACAAATTGGAAACTACCTCCTTGAAGAAGTAGGAGTAAGGTTTGGGATAACTCCCTCCAACATCTGGTTCCTCCAGCTGGCCGGATACATCAAAATAAATTAAACGAATGACAATTTCGACTCTGAATTTTTTTTAGACATCTAAAAGTTATTTATTTACGTCAATTTTATGCAACAAAGTCTAATAGGGACGGGTTACCAACAGGTTACTACATTCTTCTAGCCAGTAGTAGGTCTAAGCAATTCTGTACGTTCTCGCACTTTTTCCAATTATGTGCGAAATCTCATATCCAGAAAATTACAAAGTAAACGATTTCTTACAAAATGAAAATTATTTAACAAATATTAGGCCAAGGTTGATTAAATACTAGTATGGAACATTCAAAAGTCTTCCCAATTGGTTATTAAAATAGCGACACCAGCATGTTACTCTTAAATTATTTTCGATTGATGAAGTTAAAACAATAACATCGTTTAGCATATACGTAAATTAGTACTTAAATATGTCAAATTATTTATAATAATATGCTATTTTAAATTCATGTTAAAAAAACTAACATATTAGAATGACTGATTAAGTTGCGGAAAACTTAAAAGTATTTTATCTTTGGTAGAATTTCCTTCTTACAGAAATTCTTTCTTGAAACCGGCCCAAAGATGGGATTTAAGAATATATTGAGAAGATTTCCATTGCTCTTAGCGATGGTGTGCAAAAATATTATTGTTCGAATCAGTATCGAAGTGAGAAGGAGGATTTTTATCACAATAACGGCCGTAATAACAATCCTTTATCAATGAAATTGCGAATAAAAGCTTTGGCTTGTGATACATAACCGGCAAATGGCTCTTGCATGCTACTACTCTAGAAGGCTTATATGAAAAACTTCATTCAAATGCATCAATACTAATACCGTTTCAACAAATCAAAATCCGTAAAATCAATACTTAAAATTTCTCTTCTATCTCAAATCAATTGCTTAACGGTTCATTATTTGTTCAATATATTGTTTAAAAAAATTTGAATGTACCTTACAATTTCGATTCACTTTTATTAATATTTGTATAGAGACTTAATTTAATTTTACTAAAGAGCACCTAATTATTTTTAGTATTTTTGTGTATTAGAAATATTTCCAAGATGGAAGACTCTTCAATAACTTCAGCAATAATCCCTCTAATTATCACATGCATTTATAATAGTTTTCTTTTATATTTATCAATACGACTCTTTGATTTATCAGCTGTAAACTACAATATGGTGTCTTCTAATATTTCTGCCTGGCTAAATACGGGCATTATTCAAAGATAAATAGAAATTAGAATATATTCCCAAATAATCTTAAAATAATATAGCTTCCTAGTGCCTGCCATTTAAAATCGCTGTAATATAATGAAATATATATGAATAAAAAACACATATTAAAAATAAATAAAAACACTTTCAATGCTTATAAAAAAGGAAATTTTAAATTTCTCTTGTATAACTGTGTAGCTTACTTATTATAACCGACATTGATATGATTAAATAATTACTTTTTATGGCATAACATTTGCTATCTCATTCTTTAAAAAAATATCATTTTTTTATTTGTTTAAATAAAAATAAAAATTAATTTCAACTCCATAATTTCAAAGGAAAGCAAGAACAACTGAGTGGCAGCCTCTGATATGCTCGCAATATCGAAATGCATTCGAACTATTAAAATAGCAACCATTGTTACCAAAGAGTGATCGAGCATCCTTTCATGTTGAACGTAGAATTTTGTATTTTCATAATGAAAAATGGCAAAAATATTAAAAGTACAGACCCGTTTCTAAAAACCTTTTATTTGAATAGATACAGGAAAACAGACTCTTGCTGCTCCGATGTTAGGTTTTAACTAACGTAAAACATGTTGGGTTGCGATGTATAAGGGATCTGTATCTCATTTATTCAAGTCTCAATTAGGGAGAAAACTGACACATGTCACTATTATATTTCGTTGGAGATAACATGATAATGAATGATTATCTCCACTTCAAAGAAAAATTGTTAAATTTTAGTCTTTATAAATGAATGCATAATATGTGCATGAATAATATGTGATGATTAAATGCATTTTTAAACAGTCCACAAATCGATATAACGTACGTTCTGTTATTATTGTTCTGTGATTTATAGTCATAATTATAAAAATAAACAAGAATAACAAATAAATTCAACATTGATATTAAAAGAAGCAAACTTGTAATTGTCATTTTATAGCTATCCATTTGTACATAAAAATGTATTTTATATAATGACAGCCACGATAGATGAAGTCTTTTTCCAACCTCTATGCAACATATTCCGATTTACACTCGCTAATATATATATTAAAAAAGCAAAAATTTTGTTTTCCTCGAAAACGTAAAAAAATAAATAATTAAAATATCAGAGTATAGGCCTGATAACTTAATGAATATTGAAAACAAACTTCTTTATGATTTATGAAAATAAATAAAATTTTCAGTAGAATAAAATACACTATGAACAATGAAACTCTAATAATCAACGGTGGATAATGGAACAAATAAGAGATGTTATAGAGACATTGGTCGGTTGAATCTTTAATTTTACTAGATAATATTAATTTGAATGAAGTTTATAAATATACAGAGAACACGTAATAAAATATGTTAATTTAAAAAATAAAATTAATTAATGAGAGATTGCAACGTTTGTTAAGGTTTACTACCTTGTGATATGAATTTATTTTTATACCCTAAATCAACTATATAAAAAGTCCTGCTCAGCTGATATTCAAAAAACATAAGCATGTAGTGAGGGGGAAAAATTGGTTTGGAAGATTTTTATTTAAATTTATTTTTCAAGATGAGTGAATGGGGTGTGTATTGGACGTTTTTTATTTATTTATTTTTTATAGTAGAATTACCCAATAAACATAAATAGGAAATGGCATAAATTTAGAGCTAATGTAATTGATAAATAAAGACATAAGGGAGAGCGATGATTTTTTTTTTTATGATTGCCACCAGTGTAAATGTGGTTCAATAAATTTTATTATAAAAATGTGTCGATGTAATTAATATATGAAAAGCTAAATAGTGTAGTCATGCAAAGCGTCCTGCTACCTTTGAGGCGGCTGTAAGGTAAATGGAGTGTAGTTTGGTTGATGAGATTTATACGAAGATTTGTTGGGCGGCAAGAGAGCGTGAGGGGGTGCTGCTGACTGTGGGGCGGCCCGCGTGGTACTGACCCGATGCCCAACTCTTCTCCCCCCTCCAACCCCTATTCTCAACAGGTCTACCAACATATCTCAAACTAAGGTATAGTACATTCTTCATTGGATCCCACCTGTACTAGCTTATACTCCAATCCGGAAATGATAAACTGCGCACATTCTGGACCGTTTCCTATTGGCGTGCTTGTGAATGGAGATGAAATCAAGATCAAAATCTTGAATTTATTCCAAACGGAAGTCCAAAATAAACAATAATAAAAATGAAAGTGGTCAACTCTGCTTGAAAACTGGTGTAGCTACAGTGCAACAACGTCGGTCACGTAAGAGCTGCGTAAACTCCCCACGCGCTGGATGACACGCAGATGGTCTCTTTTCACTATAAACGTTATAATTTCCAATAATTTTGAACCCCCTCCTCTTAAAAGATTACCTATTCCTGCCCCGATTTAAGCCATTAAAAAACATGGGCATTACAGTTGAATGGAATGGCTAAATACCGAGTTCAATGAAAACCATATTTGGAATTTAACTTTGGAATGAAGTGGATCATGGTCTGTGATATATCAGCTTATTTTTAATATGACATGATTAGGAGTGGAGGTTTATTGATGGCCAAAAACTGAAACATGGAAATATCTCGGTTATACTCAATGCACAGAAAAAATATATACATTTTGTAGGACATTACTTTTGCAATAAGATTGATTCAATACAATTTTTCAATCCAACGCATAATAAGATGTTTTGAATTTCAAAATCCCCCTTTTAAACGCCCCACGCAGACTGATCCGATTTCAGCCATTATTGTACTTCATCTTTAGTTTTACGAGTACATAGTACGTAGAGCTGGATTAAAAAAAAGAGCGTTAAGATAAAAATATTTATTCAGGGTGTCCCAACTTCCCCTGCCTCCCCCTTGAAATAGCCAATCGTGTTATTAAAAGGCAGAGACTTGGTGGACTAATTGTGACCCCTGAAGAATTTTTACAGTCCTTATTCTACCCCGTAACCTTCTCCAGCGACTGTGATTTTGGAATTTCCAATGGAATTACATACATTATATGACGGATTCTTGAAGAAAATTAAATTCTAAAACCATGTTTTGATTTTATATCGGTGAATGTTTCAATTTAACGCATCCTTTGGCCGTAAAATGCAAAATATTTATTTCAGAAACGGAATGTTTTATTCCAAAATGCTGCAACATAACATTTTTAACAAGAGAATTATCTTTGAAAAAAGTCTATAGGAAGAGGAATGAATTCTGAAACAAAAAAAAATATTAAAACGAGGTTACACAAAACTATTCTTGATAATTCTTCCCTGGAAGATTCCACACCGTTTTTTTTACTTAGAGCTATGCAGGTGGAAAAATCTATTCCTTGAAAAATAATTTCTACGTGATTAGTTAAAAACAAATTAATTCTAAGAACTTTTTTTCTAATGTTGATGTTTTTTTGGATTCATTCAAGAATACTTTGACGTTATTTTGTTTCAAATTAACTTCAAAAAAACATCATCATTTTTGTTTAAATAGTTTTGTGTAACTTCTTTTTATTTTTATTTAAGAATTCATTCCTCTTCTCATAGACTTTTTTTTTCTTTTTCTTTTTTCTCCTCATAGTAACCCTGTGAGGAGTTATTTATTCGAATACATGTTCCATTGCCACATGGCATATTACATGTATTATTATGTTTAAATACATCATTATTTTACAATAAATATTTCTCATAGACTTGTTACAAAGATAATTTTGTCGGCTACAACTTTTATGTCGCAGGACTTTTAAATAAAACATGCCGTTACTGAAATAACAGTTTGTTCATTTTACGGCTAAAGGATGCGTCAAATCGAAAAATTCACTGATGTAAATTCGTTTTAGAATTTAATTTTCTACAAGAATCTGTCATTAAAAGTATGGCATTCTATCGGAGATTCCAAAGTTTTTGAAGAAGGTTACGAGGTTAAATATGGACAGAAAAGATTCTTCCGGGGCCACAATTACTGCTCACCAAGTCTCAGCCGGTTCAATTGGCGATTTATGGGGGAAGGGATGGTTCGGGAAGATGGGACAGCCAGTATATAGTTCTCAACGGACCTCATTTTCGTGATCTCCAGAATAGGATTGATAGACGTCATATGTACAACCTCAATACCTCATTTCCCTTGAGGGAAATCTGCTAAAAAATAGAACCCAGAAGTTGTATAAAACCAGGCTACAAAGGAGGCTTCACTCTAATTGTACGGTTATCTCGCTTCTAGCCTCTTTCAATGAACAGATCCGTTCCAAGATTCACAGGAATCAACCAGTTAAGTGATCATCTCACATAGGCATGTAGTAGTGTGCCTTCCTCATTAGACTAACCAACTATAAAGGCAACACTAACATGTGACCAACAATCTATCTATATATATATATATATAAAATTGTAACCTCTGTCTGTACATTGATTTTTTTCGCGAAATTTCACGATAACTTTTCGTTTCACATGTCATAGGCACCATAACTGCATTTTGTTTCTTTGGTGTCTGTTTGTTTGTTTGTTTGTTTATTTGTTTGTTTGTTTGTTTGTTTGTTACCTTTTCACGCATAAACGGCTGAACCGAATTTTATGAAACTTGGTATGTATATTACTACTAACCCAACTTAGACTTTATTAATATTAATATTCTCTCAGACGAACAGGAGTGGGGGTTATAAAGGAATCCTGAAATTAAAAATAGCGATAATTCGTTTTCTATTGGTTTTTAGGCAAATATAAACATAACAAAAGTTGTTTATTTTGTTATTTAGAGTAACTTTTGTTATGTACACTTTTTTCGTATACCAAATTATAAACGAGATATACGCTAAAACCTATAGCGGAAGTGAACAATTTTATTTGAGACGAAAGACCCAACCGAAATGAATAAAACTCGGTATGTGTATTAGCACTAACGCTGTCATTATAATAAGCCATACTAACATTTCTTGGGACGGGCAGGAGTGGGGGTTGTAAGGTAGGCCTGAATTTAAAATAGCGATATTTCGTTTCCTATTCCTTTTTCAGCAAATATGCACATAACAAAAGTTGTTTATTTTGTTATTTAGAGTAACTTTTGTGATATTCATTTTTGAATTTTAACGATGTATAAACGAGATATATACTATAAACTAAAGCGGGAGTCAACTATTTTATTGGGCGCTAACGATTGAACCGAACTTAACAAAACTCGGTATGTCAATTAGCATTAATTCTCCCATGATTATAAGCTATATTAAAATTTTTTTTAGGTTCGAACGGGAGTGAGTGTTATTAGGGAGGCCTGAAGTAAAAATTCACGATATTTCATTTTCTATTTGTTTTTCGGCAAAGGTGCACATAACAAATGTTGTTTACTTTGTTATTTAGAGCAACTTTTATTTCACTCACTTATGTCGTAAAATGTAGTAAATACGGGATATAAGCTAAACCTTTAGCGGTAGTCGACGATTTTATTAGTACTTATTTAAGTGTTTTTAATATAGGCATATTATGACAAATGATGTTATGTTTTAGCCTTATCTATTTCGATTATTTAGTACTAAGTATGATTCGGATTAGTGAGACTATAAATCCCCCTCCCCTTCGCCTCATTTATTTAATGGCACTAGACAATAACTTTGTTATTTATTTCCAATAGAAATTTAAACTATAAGAGCATTTCCATTATTTAATTTGTATAATGTATTATTTAAAAAAAAAAAAATCGTGCTGAATTTCCTCAAGGAGTGATAGGGGAAGTACTAGGGAATCAAACTCTTTGATTTTGGTTATATACTATCTTATTTCCTATATCTTCATGTTATTGAAACAAATATGTACTATCATAACAATTAAATGTTAATGTCATTATGACAAAAGACAAAATGCTCTTAAACTCGATATGATTGTTTAAAGTATTACTTAGGTTGCAGGGACGGCTACGATCTCTTCCCCTCGACTAGCTTTTTGAATATAATTGAAATTATTTTTAGGGTAACACTATTATTTAATTCAATCAGGTAGATAAATTATTACAATAACATTTTGAATTAATAATTTAAGGAGAAGAGTGTTGATAGCTCTAATGCGAGAGCGGAAATAGACGGAGGCTAATAGAGTTAATTGAGTGTACTAATTTCCTGTGAAATGCTGGGCATTACGGGAAGTGATTACCACTGAGATCTACTATTATGAATATAACCTTACGTGCTAAACTATGCTTAAACTATATGTGCTCGGATTGGTTTTTGACAGGAAATAAGTTTCATTATAGATGATATTTAATTGTAATAAATACTATCCATGATTATGGTTTGAAGTATTCAAAAAGGTGAGTTTAAAGTGGCAAGGGATAGATAAGGAACACATTTTTATTTATTCTTCAAATATAAAATTTCTCATTTATAAGTCGCCTGCCTGACCCTCACAGCAAAACAATGCGCGCCGACAGGAAGCGTAGTTGTAAACATTGAAGCCTTGCCCAAAAAAATACTATCATCATTCAGCCTTAATTGGTTTCCCGAGCGAAGCCGGTACCTTAGCTAGTATATATATAAAATTGTAACCTCTGTCTATACATTGATTTTTTTCGCGAAATTTCACGATAACTTTTCGTTTTACATGTCATAGACACCTTAACTGCATTTTGTTTCTTTGGTGTCTGTTTGTTTGTTTGTTTGTTTATTTGTTTGTTTGTTACCTTTTCACGCATAAACGGCTGAACCGAATTTTATGAAACTTGGTATGTATATTACTACTAACCCAACTTAGACTTTAGGCTATATTAATATCCTCTGGGACGAATAGGAGTGGGGGTTATAAGGGAAGCCAGAAATTAAAAATAGCTATATTTCGTTTCCTATTGTTTTTTTGGCAAATATGATCATAACAAAAGTTGTTTATTTTGTTGTTTAGAGTAACTTTTGTTATATACACTTTTTTCGTATACCGAATTATAAACGAGATATACGCTGAAACCTATAGCGGAAGTGAACAATTTTATTTGGGACAAAAGACCCAACCGAAATAAATAAAACTCGGTATATGTATTAGCACTAACGCTTTTATTATAACAAGCCATACCAACATTTCTAGGGACGGGCAGGAGTGGGGGTTATGAGGGAAGCCAGAAATTAAAAATAGCGATATTTCGTTTCCTATTGGGTTTTCGGCAAATATGAACATAACAAAAGTTGTTTATTTTGTAATTTAGAGTAACTTTTATTAAATACATTATCGTCGTATACCGAAGTATAAAGGTGTTATACGCTAAAAATTATAACGGGAGTCAACAATTTCATTTGGCACAAAAGACTCAACCGAACTAAACCAAACTCGGTATGTGAATTAGTACTAACGCCTTCCTTATAATAAGCTATACTAACATTTATAGGGACGGGCAGGAGTGGGGGTTATAAGGGAGGCCTGAAATTAATAATAGTGATTTCCTATTGGGGTTTCACCAAATATGCACATAAAAAAAGTTGTTTATTTTGTTATTTAGAGAAATTTCCTCAACACTTCATTTCAATATGAACTACCAGGTACCTCACCTTAAAAAAATAATTCAAATGTATGTCAATATTTTCTCCTTAATAATTCAAATCTATGCATAATACACAGGAATCGGGAAATATGACAATATGCAGGACAGTGAAGTCTTACATAAAAAATTAATTTCATTATTAACAAACCCACAGAAACGACGGGTGTTAACCCTAAACACTGGGACGGGTAAATGTCGTGAAAAGTAAAGCCTTCCCAACAATATATCATCACCATTCAGCCTCAAGTGAATTCCCGAGCGAAGCCCCCATCTGATCTGATCACCTGAGCTAGTCATTTCATATACGTCTAGTAAAATTAGATAATTTTTTTTTTCTAATATGAATATCCCAAATTTATCTTTTTAAAACCATTATAGGGACCCAACATAATCAAGAACCTCTTCAAAAATTGTATAATTAAATACATTTTTTTAATAATATCTCAGCTCAATCATAATTCTTCAGAAATTGAACGCCTTCCAAAGTTCTCTAACTTACATGAACGTTTTCTTAAATCGAAGTTGTTGGTTTTAATGTAGGTAATTTGCATGAATCTTATCTAAGCTGGAACTAGAGAATATAAAGAAAAAGTCTGTTTCTGACATTTTTCCTGGAACCAAGACTTCATGGTTACGAAACGAAAAAGAAGTTCGTCCATTCGGTGTTTTACGAGCATACCAGATTTTACCTTCAACCATTTATCTGTAGAAAGGTGTGATACATTTTAAAGTCTTTAGAGTTAAAAGGAAGAGCCGAGTGAGTTTCTTTATGACCACCATTTATTAGCTCGGAGAGCTTTCTCGGCGAATTTAAGTTTTAATGGCCGACAAAAATCAGGGAATAACGGAACAGGTTTTGCTAAAAGAAAACTTTTCTATCGTCTAAACAAGCCCGTGGTATTTTAGTCGATAATGGAAACCAAATATCAGGCTTATCTTCATTCTGGACCTAACATCCCTAAATTCTCGGAACAAAACCATTGCTATATCAGTATTTATTGAACAGCATTCAGTATTTATTGAAGTCATTTTTAGCAGGTTTAACTTAGAAATAAGCTATTGAGCTTGTACTCATGACGCGAAATTTCTTCAAATGTCCATCGATCTTATCCAGGCAGTGACAAAAATGAAGTCCACTCAAAATTATATGTATATATTCAAAATATATACGTTATTATAGGTCGGATCAAAATATTGTATAAAACCCATCTTATTAAAAATGTAATGTCGTATAAATGTTAATTAATATGTTCTCTTCAGTATCCTGATTATTAACAGAGATTTATGCATTATTAGCAGATTTCCCTTAAGGGAAAACAGCTATTGAGGTTGTACTCATGACGCGATTTTCGAAATTTTTCTTCAAATGTCCATCGATCCTACCCAGGAGATGACGAAAATGAGGTTCGATCAAAACTGTATATATATATATATATATACGAGGAGAGGTCAAAAAGTTCCCGGCCTAACTATGAAGGAGGGAATTAAGATAAAGGACTTTGAGCTTGTCATGTTTACCTAATCCATAGTAATACTCACACAAATTTTTATAATCCTACTATCACTTGTCTAATATATATAATACTTTTATTATCATCAGTTTGCACTTGTCTTTAAAATGAGCAACATTGAGTACAGAGCTGTGATGAAATTCTTAGTCAAAGAAGGCATAAGGCCTTCAGAAATTTTTGAACACCTTAGGAACGTGTATAGGGACTTGTCCTAGCTATAGTACTGTGAAATATTGGTGTAGTTTATTCAAAATGGGGTGAGAATCCTTAGAAGACGACTCGCAACCAGGAAGGCCTGTAGAAGCAACCACCCCAGACATCATCAACCGCATAGAGGACTTGGTGCTCAATGATGGCCGTCTAAAGAAGAAGCAGATCGCGAGGATGGTTGGTGTATCGGAAACTACCGTGCTAAACATTCTACACACCCACCTCGGCATGTCAAAGGTTAGTGCACGATGGGTTCCCAGAAACCTCTCGTCAGCTCAAAGGAAAGTGAGAATCGATTGCTGCAAAGAATTTTTGTCGCTTTGTGGTTCAAATCCCATGAATCTTTTGACACGAATAGTGACTGGGGACGAGACCTGGGTCCACCACTATGATCCGGAGTCTAAACAGGAGTCAATGCAGTGGCGTAGGAAAGGCGACAAGCCACCTGTCAAGTTCCCTCGGCAGGCAAGATTATGGCCACAATTTTTTGGGATTCAGAAGGAGTCCTGTTCATTGATTACAAAGACAAAGGTGAAACAATCACGGGAGAGTACTATTGTAATGTTCTGACCCGTCTTAGAGAATCAATCAAGGAGAAGAGGAGGGGGAAGCTGAGCCGAGGAATCATGCTGCTTCATGACAATGCTCCCGTGCACACCTCTCGTAAAGTGATGGCTACGCTTGATACCTTGGGCTTTGATTTGATCGGCCATCCACCCTACAGCCCGGATCTGGCTCCCAGTGACTACTTTCTGTTCCCAAACCTCAAAAAGGACCTAAGGGGAAGAAGATTTGTAGACGACATTGAACTCAAACAGGCTATTGATGCTCATTTTGAATCCAAAGAAGAAAATTATTATTTGGGGGTTTAGAAAAATTAATAAATAGATGTAATAAATGTATAAATAACAAAGGACATTATATTGAAAAATAATGCACGTTTTGTGTTTTTATTTCATTTCCTTATGGGTCAGGCCGGGAACTTTTTGACCTCCCCTCGAATATATATATATATATATATATATATATATATATATATATCTATAGAGGTCTGTTAGCGCGTTAGTGGTCGCACTTATTGTTTAATCGTGAACACAATCGATCTTTCGTCGTGTTATGTTAAAAGACACATCAAGTTCGTTAACGGCTGCAATCGGGCGAAGGGTAGGGGGGGGGGGTGTAGAGGGAAGGATTTTCGAAAATTCGAAATATCTCCGTTACTATAGATTGAATCAAAAAATTATTTAGAACCAATCCTATTGCAAATTAAATTTACTATAAATATTGTTTATACATTTCTTCACTATCTTGAATATTAACCAAGATATTTGCATTTTTCAGTTTTCAGCCATCAGCAAACCGCCACTTCTACTCATGTTACATAAACAATTCTCTGCATACATAATAAATCACATTATTCGAAGTTTAAATACCAAAAAATGTATTCAAGAGACCTTTATTATACGAGATACATGCAAATAAGTCCTAGTGACCCCCCCCCTGTCTTAAGGTTTAGGACTACTAAAATTTGATTGATGGAGATAACAATTATTCAGACTTATTATTAATTACAGTACTAGATATAGTAAATAGTTCTCAATAAAATTAATATTTTATATTCTGATATATTTCAGTAATTGTTTTTTTTCTGGTGTGACGCGGGCAGACCCATTTGTTTACATTTCTAACCTAACGCTCCCTGTTGGCAGGTTATTGAAATTGGATGAAACATTTCTTATTACCCTTTGTATTTATTTATTCGGTGGTATTGTGTTACCAGTATGTAGATGTATCTATTACTAAACTACACGAGGGAAATCTGCTTAGTTTACGCAGCCCCTGCGTGACGGACTTTTTTAGTATTCAGCTTTTAGTAAAACTTCCCTTCTAATGAAGTTATATTAACAATGAGTCACATTATTCGAAGCTTAAATACCAAATATTGTCTTCATTTAACTTTTACTTTGTCAAATACATACAAATAGTGTGATTGCGTCTTCAATGAAGGTTTTCCTGAAAATGTATTATATCTATACACAATATTTAACCGTTTCTTTCAACTTTAATGGCCATATTTGTTCAAGGCTCTGCTTCTGGATCATACCAGTTTCAAGCGGGGTTTTAGGCGGGGGGAGGGGCATTTTATTGAAACAGTCTTGTTAAAATATCGATGCTCTGCAATTGTTGATCTATTCATTTTTCCTAACTGAAATATTAAGCAAGTTAATTTTGTTTTCATGTAATCAGCCTTAAGTAAAGCTCCACTTCAACTCATCGGATCTTTACCTAGTAATAGAAAATATATGGCGAGATGAGATGATCAATGTATCATTTACCTGTGTGAGAAATCTGCTTAATTTACACAGTCCCTGCGTGACGTACTTATTGTATTCCTGAGCTTCAGAGTATTTATTAAAACTAGACAGTTTAAAACAGAACTTATAGGCTGGACCATAGGTCAGTTCTGGTGTGAGGGACGTCCCATCTGGTAAAACGAGGTAAGACGAAAACTGACCAATGACGACGACTTGGCTATTTCTTTAGTAGACCATATAGAGCAGCACGTTCCGTCTGGAAATGATTAGTTTAGGGGTGACGTTGAGTAGCTCCCTTAAAATGAGTTTTTCAGGAATTCTTTACTGAAGGTCTGTGACAATTGATTGTACTGTATACATGTACTGCGAACAGCCGTATTGCATGGAATCTCCAACAAACATGTTAGTTTATTTAAACTTTCTGTCAAACATATTTGACAACTAAAACTCATGACCTACATAAAGGAAATATTTTAACCTTCAGACTTACTAACTGGAAATACGTTTTCTATCAAAACGTCTATCTTGGAAATATGTCCGTCAAGCAGGGGCTACGTTAACTAAGCAGATTTTCCACGTGCTAGTATAACACATTTTTGGTCTCATCGTACCTCATATTCCCTATTCCATGTAAAAAAAATCGACAAGTAGAACGCTGAAAGAAAAAGGAATGAATAACTTAATACTTGAGATACGAAAAATTCGCACAACAACAATTGTAGAGAATCAATAAGTCAATAAGTAAACCAATAAGATTTGTCCTATAACATTTTAAGATCCGACACCTTATTAAAACCCCAGTATTCCACGACCGATTTCAGCTAATAATAAATATGATCTTAAGTGTGACTCAAATGGTTAAATATCGAGTGAGGTATAGATAAAATAAACTTTTCCGAGAAAATAACGTAAAAATTTATTTGAAGACGTCATCACACAAGGAATCTCCATGTATCTCGCATAATAAAGGTCTCTTGGAATCAGTATTTAGAATTTAAGTTTAAAATAACGCGGCTCATGATATAACAAGTTATTATTACCATGAGTAAGAGTAGGTTTTAATAAATGCTAAAAGCTAAAGAATCCAAATATCATGGTTAACATTCATTATATGGAAAATGTGTATATAACGACATTCACTGGCAATTAAATTTTCAATAAGATTGATAATATACTCTTTTTCCATCCAACTAATAATAATGGAGGTATTTTGAAATTTTGGTATTCTCCCCCTACAACCTCCCCTCCCCCCTCACTGGTATGATTTCATCTATTAACGAACTTGATTTTGTTTCAATATAAAAATTAAATACCCAGTGTGTTAACGACCAAACAAACATTACGACTGCTGGAACGTTAACAGACAATACAATTTTATTATATCCACAATTTTGAGTGGACCTCATTTTCATCATCTACTGTATAGGATAAATGGTCATTTGAACCAATTTTTCTAAATCGTTTCATGAGTACAACCTCAATAGCTGATTTCTCTTAGGGGAAATCTCTTGAAAAGTGAAGACGAATCCACTTACTGAATTCAAATCAACTGGAATCGAGCCTTTTGACTCCTATGTTTTCAAAGATGAGGATTTCAGGCATCTTTGACCAGACGCAACGGTTCAATGGCCACATCTTAACTCTAGCCAGTGAAGATTGTAACTTAATGATATGTAATATTAAGATTGTAAGATAACATATTAATAAAAATAATCTATTCCAAATAAAGCTTTTATAGAGTTTTGAATTATAATCCAAATTCGTCATTTTACAGTATCCCTTTCGTCATCTCAACTCATTGGTGAGGAAAGATGACAATACGTACGTCACTTGAAATAAAGTTCTCACAAATGTTTAAACTCATCATTCTGGGAGGCCAGAAAAAATCCTAAATGCCTAACCACCTCCTACTGCACCGGGTTCCATTTGGTGGGAGATTTGACTAGATTTCGGTGTTTTCAAAAGTTAACTTGTAGACGGTCTGTGCTACGCCACCCAGCTGGGTCGGAGATAATCGGAAATTGGAGAAGAGGAGAAAAATTAAGGGGTAAGGCGAGATGGGAAGTTGGAAGGCTCTGTTTTTATTGTTGCTTTGCTTATTGCTTGTGCGTTTTCATAACAGCCGCAAACTCGTCTGGGATAGATTGAAAATGAGATGTTTCTACCCCAAATACAGAAGTAAAACTAAAACTACTGAGTCGGTCCATCTTGGCCAGTATTGAGGTAAATTGTTGGGGAGGACGCAAACTTCCAAGCATTACAGTAAAGCTAGTTGTGGATTTCATAGCTTCAGAACACGCATAAAAAAAATTACATACTCCACTATTTTATTCAAATTAAAATTATCATTTCGTTTATAATTGAATATGGTACCATAAATTCACATTAACTTTTTGTTTCAGGGTTCATATAAATAAAAATAATTACCATAATTCATTTCCCCTATCTACCTTTCGAGATCAGATGCTAATTTTACTAGTGACAGTCTCATTATCATACCACAAAAAACTTTGAATGCCTTAAAACGTGTTTTGTACAAAATTTGTAAGTTGGATATTACAATTAGTATATAGTAGTAGTATTTTATTAAATAAATTACTTTATAATACAACTGTTCATACTTATGATATTTTACTTACTTCAATATTCTTGCTAAAACATTGATGCACAAACAACTTCCAGTATCTTGTCATCAATATGTTAAACAACTGCGTGTTTGAAGTTCATGCAGTACGTAATATCAGTTCTTAGGAAAAGAATGTCCATTTTATTAGAGGTTGCTTATTATACCTGTCATTTATTTAAAATATTGGGCTCAGTTAAGTCTTGCGAGTTAAGGCGTTGGTCATAATCTCACATGGTAGACCTAAAGAAGTGAGTTCGATTCCCACCTGGGCAATAGGAATTTTTAGTGATGAACTCATTAAATTAATTCCTTAGTCCAACCCTGGCTAGAAAAAGCTTGTAAACTGTAGTTAACCCATCACAATTAGCTGGAGTTGCACAAAATGAACGTAAATAAATAAGGTTTTTATTTAAAATCTATTTTATCTGAAGCTAAAATATTTTACATCCAATGAGATATTAAATAGAAGGTTTTCTTGCTTCATTGGAGGGAAGGACCCAAAACAAACCATTATTTTTTTAATTCTTAAAAACTAGTGAATCTCAAAATCATTGAATATTTTAATTATCATGTCTTTACCATTTTCATTAGTCACATAACATTTCTTATTTACTTTATTTTTGAATGTACACTTTCCACTATTACGGTTGGATCTGATTATTTACCACCCTTTTCTAGCTTGGGTGGGGCTAAGGAATTCTAGTTGGCTTAAAGCATTAGGACCTACTCCTCAATGTAATTATTATTTCGTAATGTATAATTATCCGTGAATAAAAAATACTAACTTGAAGAATGGTTTCGTTTTTTTTGAACTCACGGAAATATCCTCTTTGTTACCAATTTCATAGTTCAATAGTAAAGAAAACGAAATGACTTACAATAGGACATCTAGACTCTTGTCTTTCTAGTGAGCGATTATAAGGTACTATTAAAAAATCTTACTTATTATATTGCTTTGTTCCTTTTTATTGACAGGGTAATCCTGGTTTGGTGCAGAAAGATGTACAATAACAAGGTTTGGCGCAAAAAGGAGTACATTTTGTGCTCAGAGAAACACAAAACAGTATCCAGGCTTAGATGCCTCCATCACCTGAAGAATAAGACCAAGATTTGAATCATAAACGGAATATGAGTTCGTACACCTCCGAGACAAAAAGGAATATAGAACGGTAAATTACTGCCTTAATTTTAATTTCTTCTCCTCCTCTCGTCTCGTTCTCATTTTTTTTCCCGTGGAATCATGCCATTGTCTCGGCAATGCCCCATTTCTGTCCCAAACAATAAAGTTACGTGAGTCCTGCAGTGTACATGACAGTTACTTCGCTCCGACGTGAAAGGCCTCCCAGAACCGCTATATTTTATTGAAATACATTTCCCTCCAGATCACGTTCCACGCCGGATCTTCGGTTCTTCCTTTGAAACCAATGTAATTTGAAGGTTTTTTGTTCTACATACTGTTGTGTCGAAAAGCAAAGCCATGTAGCTGTCGCCATGAGTAGGGGAATATCTGTGATCCATAGAAACGCACTTGAGAAGAGCATTTCTAGTGAATGAGCTAGTTTTTCCTTTTTTCTTCTTGTTTTGGTCATACTGACTGTCAAATAAGGAAACAGGTGTTGTTCATGACAGCCTGGATCCTAGTTGAGGCCAAAAACCTTTTGAGAGTGTGTGCCTTGGTTGGGTGCATAGATATACTTAGAATTGGAAATAAAAACTAAAAAGTCCTTCACGCAGGGGCTGTGTAAACTAAGCAGACTTCCCCTGTGCTTGCATAGCACACTTTTGATCTCATATCACAACATATTCCCTATTATTATGTAAAAGAAAACCAGATGAGTAGAAGGTAGTGGTGAGCGGGGCGAGGGGGGAGGGTTGCTGAAGCGATTTTTATTATAATTGAGTATTAATGGGAGGTCAAACTACTTAATTAGGCGTGAGATATTTAATTATGGTTTGGAGAACTTAATGAAAACATAATGTTTTTCACCTTTTCCCGTGTTGTGATCTTAAAAATATATATAAAAAATTCTTAAACTAAAAAATAATTTGGCTTGATAAACTGTGAGAGTTCAATTAAAATAATTTATTAATTGAAAATATAAATAAATAATATTCATTTACATATATGTACAATAAGAATACAAAGAAAATGAAAGAATTTTAGATAGTCGATTTACAATCTCCTCTAATTTATTTTTCCTAAAGTATTATCTATCATAGAATATTTCATATAAAAATACAAACACAAGTAAAAGTACTTTCCAACAACAACTAAACGCAAGAATATGTCAAAGAATAATAAAATATAACTTGTAATGTACTACGTAATTTCCAAGTTAATAGTTTCTCTGCCAAAAATAACCCAAAGTCAAAACAGTTCTAATATTCAAACGAAACTAATAGTATAAAAAAATAAATAATTCCTTAAAACTAACAGTATTCAACAATAATTATATTTAATTCTTATGTTTACGAGATTGCCCTTTATTCACTAACATATAAGATTCTTAACTTGATACATGTTAAAGCTAAGAGTAGCCGTAATTACAAATTAATCTGAAGAAGAAAGGAGAACACATGTTCCTTAATTTCTAAAAAAACATATAATTATTATTTAATAGTAGAAAAGTATATAGAGTAAAACAAAATAAATCAAGTTCACTAAATAAAATGTCATTATGTCTTTTGAAAACTATATCTTATATACAATTTAGAAGCAATTTAATGATAGAAAAATTATATCTTTTAGTTTAGAATTCCTGAAATACTTCTGAAATGAAATATTCTTGAATCAATGAAATTACTGAATCATTGATGTTGAGTTCTTTATATTTGAATAAAAAAATATTTAAAATGAATGAAACCTCAAGGAAAAATTGCAGAAATATTCAATTCCAAATGTTTAGTTGAATTCTATCTTAAATTCAAATTCTAATTTATGGAAATGAAAATAATTTACTAGTGTTTTTGTTAGTTCAGACCATTTGGGTGAGGGGATTTCAATTTTGTTCCCGTTAATACTTTTATTCCTTATAGCATAAATTATATAGAAAGTGTAATGAATATTTAATCTATTTCAAATATATAATTAATCGTAAAACGGGTGTAAATATGATTCAAGAATATAGTATTTTTTCAGGGAATCCTCTAGCAGAATATAGAGCGCTTGATTATTATATTTTTGTGTAAATGTTACAGTTTAATTTTTTGAATCTATAATTTTTGTTTATTTGATCTTTATTTTGTTAAAAAAATTATAGGACTGTGCAATTAAATTTTTTGATAACCGAACTTACGTAACACAATCTCTTTAGCCAATAGTTAAGTTACTTTTAAACAATAAAACCATCAAAAATTGATATTTTTAAAAAAAATCCCATTACCCTGATATCAAAAAACCCTTTCCAAAATTTTTGATTGATTCGTCTAGTATTTATTGTTTAAAACAACTTAAATCAATGGCAAACAAAGACAGAGCCAATGAAGTCCTATTGTCAAAAAAGTTAAAAACATAATCCTAATATATTCCCTATTAAACTAATGTTTTCAGCATTCAAATCAGGATTATGAACGTTACAACATGACATATAGACATCCATTAATACATGAAAAAATTATGTTTTTGTGACACTGAATTTTTAATAATGAAATAAGGTATCTTATTGAAATTCTAAGTTCTGGAAGGTGGTCGTGAATTATAATGCAGATTGAGTAAAAAGGCCAACTTCCACAATAGCACTTTGTCATTTTTACTCAACCTGCAATTTATTGAAATTGTTATTCAGTGATTTGTTCTCCTGTTTCATTCACATAAGTAATTATCAGAATAATGATCCATTGCTCAATAATCATTTAATAAAACTCTAATTAATTGAAAATAAAATAATTATCATTAATGGATTACTCTAATTCCTTATTCAAGAGAGAAGAAAGCTTATAATGTCTGTGAACTTCTTTGGTTTCAAGTAATAACAATAAAAGTAAACAAAGTCTCCGATGTGACTATTTTCACAATATAAAAATTGTATAAATATTTTTTTGGAATTAAGAAAGCTAAAATGCGGCCGTTTTTGCTTTATTGGTGCCTTCCCAGGACTTTTCATGTTCGGCCAATGAAGGGCTAGGCTAGATAAAAGAGAAAATATATTGAGAATAATATCTGACGATTCCATCACCCTGTTCATTTACATCCCAATTTCCTAATAGCTATTCAATATGATTACCGTTATTCAATAACGCAAATTATAAATCCGTACCGTAAATAAAATAGATGAGAAAACTAGAAGAGTTTTTTTTTTGAGAGGGGTTTAAAATGCATTAAACCACCATTATTTATAAATCCTATGCATTCTACGTCCAGAAGTAATTAGTACGAATGACTCATAGAAGTATATATATTCTCTTTGGATTGAGTTGTCCCAGTTCGGTGAGGGACCAGCTGATCCTGCCCGCCTCAAGGGTTAGTTTTCATGCCGACAGAAGGCGCTAAGCCTGTATCCCTCGTCCGCCCTGTGCAGTCGCCATCACTACTCGCTTAGCTTCTTCAACTCCACACCTGAAACAAACCCATAACATTAAGTAAGATTAATATCATAAGGCGTTATATAGGAACTAATTATCCCAAAGGGATAAATTTGTGGGGAAAATACCACCACGAGCAGACCTGAAAATGTAAACTAAAAAAAATAAACGTTGAATGAGAAATGGCGGGAGGTCAATAGATGAAAAAGATGAGAAATATCTCGACTGATACATTTTTCTTCTACTTGATCCTCTACGGCGTCTCTTCAGAAGTTGTCATTTACGAAAAATTATTATAAAGTATAGAAGGTAATTCCTTCCATTAGCTTAAGTACATAATCATAGTTAGACTAGGTAATGATAGTTGTCTTTTAACAGTATTTTTTTTAAAAATGACCTAAAACGTTTAGCAGAATGACATTGCTGAATGAACAAATTGAAGAATGACAAGTGTTAATGGATATAAGGCCCGCAGCTGGACTAGTGAGGTCTAGGGAAGTACAATAAAGCCAAGAATTAAAATAATGGAGGTACAATAATGCCAAAATAGAGAAGGTACAATAAAGCCAAATAAAGGAGGCAAAATGAAGCCAAATTAAATGAGGTAGAATAAAGCCAAAATAAAGTAGGTTAAATAAATCCAAACTAATGGAGGCTCAATAAAGCCAAAACAATGGAGGTACACAAAAGCCAAAATAAAGGAGCAAAATAATGGAGGTACAATAAAGCCAAAATAAAGGAGATACATTAAAGCCAAAATAAAGTAGGTACAATAAAGCCAAAATAAAGGAGGTACAATAAAGCCAAAATAAAGCCAAAATAAAGGAAGTACAATAAAGCCAAAATAAAGTAGGTAAAATAAAGCCAAAATATAGTAGGTACAATAAAGCCAAAATAAAGGAGGTACAATAAAGCCAAAATAAAGGAGGTACAATAACGCCTAAATAAAGAGGTACAATAAAGCCTAAATAAAGGAGGTACCATAAAGCCAAAATAAAGGAGGTACAGTAAAGCCAAAATACATGAAGTACCATAAAACCAAAATGAAAGGGAAGTACAAGAAGCAAACATTGACCTGTGTGTGTGTGTGTGTGTGTGTGTGTGTGTGTGTGTGTGTGTTAGTGTGGCAAGTATGACAGAGAATACTTCCCTTCAGAGTAATCATCTAATTTAACGCTATTTCAGGTAGAAAGTTTAAATCTGTAAACAGAAGGAGTTGTAAGTCCCATGACACTAGTTGACACTAAAGAGAAAGTGTGCTCAAAGAGCATGTTACTGTTATTAATAAATAGAAACTCTGAAAAAAAAGTTTCAAAGAAACATTAGCTTTTCATTTTATTAGTATAATCCAATTCTGATCAGCCTGTCTGGGAGGTATAAACGCGTTAGATGTAGTGTGATGGTATTACGTTTGCATATAATTTACTTCAGCAAATGCCTTTGAGTTACCAACAGCTTTCTCTAATTGATTAATCTCAATAATTTACTTTTTACATATTTTTAAAAAAATTGTTTAGTTTTTTTGAGACAGTAATAAATTAGCCTGGTACTATCATTACAACAGTTAAGATGAATTATGTCTTTAAAGAAGCATTAGATAGAAAATCGAAATATATATAGTTAGACTGATCTGTTAGAAAATTAAATGAAAATTAACCCATTTATTTAAAACATGTCTTATCAAATACTACATTTAGACTTAAATAAATGTAGACAATCACTCACATACATATATCTGTTGCCTAGAGCCTGCTTACAAGGCAAGAAGCCAAAACATACAGATGAGAGCTCTTATTTTAATCAATATTTACATAACCAAATCATATCATTTACACATACTCATTAGTATTTGATTTTAAATTGGATTAATATTTTTTTCTGGATATGCTGGATGGTAGAGGAACCAATTGATAAGGATCAATAAAAAGGTCTTGTCCTCTACTGTTTTTTACACAGTAGAAAAACAGTTGAGGACAAGGCCTTTTTATATTATATATATATATATATTTATATATTATATATATATATATATATATATATATATATATATATATATATATAAATGTGTGTGTGTGTGTGTGTGTGTGTGTGTGAGTGTATCTTTACACACATAATTTAAGTGGTATTTGTTTTTAATTTGGTTTGTATATATATACTTTATTTAATGACGGCCTCATTAAATAAATTCCTTAGGCCCACCCTGGCTAGAAAAGGATGGTAACCTGTAGATAACCCGCCCCGATTAGCCTAGTTGCATAAAGTGGACGTAAAATAAATAAAAAATTAAAAAAATGAAATATATATATATATATATATATATATATATATAAATAAATATATATATATATATATATATATATTTCATTTTTTTTATTTTGCAACTGTTTTTTGGGGCTAGAAACTACTGGGTTATTACGCCCTAAATAATGTTTTAGGTTTAGAGGTTTCTTACTACTACAGTTGTTATTAGGCAGATTTCCCTATTGTAAAACTTCACGTGGCAAATCTGCTTAGTTTACGCAGCCCCTGCGTGACGGACTTTTTTTTATATTAAATTGAAAATTCGATGAGTAGAAACGGGGGTTTCCTGTCAACAGGAAGCAGTAAAGTGCGAGTAACTCGCTTAATGATTAAGCTACATAAAAATGTATTGAGGGACAATTGTAGAGCGTCAATAGTTTAACAAGATTGATTTTATAAGAAGTTTTGATACTACTTACAATAACAGAGATACTTTGAATTTTCAAAATCCGCCTCTAAACTCCACTCACTACAATTTAGAATGAACCTCATTTTCGCCATTTTCTAGGTTGGATCGATGTACATTAGAGAGAATTTTTCGAAAATCGAGGAAAATCTGCTAAAATAAATTGCTTACTTTATTCTCACGTTTTCTAATATGATTAACAAACTTATGCTTGCTAGCCATTTGCTCTAATTCTTTGAAGATTATCTTTCTAACTCTTTCTCGACTAGGGGAGCATGAAGTAGATGGGGAAGGGAAAGATACTGTTATAATTTCCCAGCAATTTTCCAGCGTTAGAATTGGGCCTCGGAAAGGGTTAGTTGTCTTTAATGGGCTAGAACGAAAGGATTCGGAGTTGCTTGCACTCGGTCGGCAGAAAAAGAAAAAAAAAAAACCCCTCACTTAAAGCTGCTAAAGGCGTGCTGTCATATTTCGCCACGCTCTCTCATCGCGCTAGGAGGTTTCACGGAGGTTGTCTACCGGTAGCGATCTGCCCGGAACCAATCTCGAAACTGGGTCTCTGCCAAGGTACAACAGCTCCTCTGTCAACCTCTTTTCCCGCGACTCGTCCACCGTATCTCTAAGGCACACTCCACTTTTTTCCTCTCTGTCTCCTTTCGCTGTATGTGACTGGGGGAAATGCTAAAAATTCGCGGACAAGAAAAAAATATTAATGAAAAAAAAGGCGTGCTTTGTCGTGAAGGAAAAAAGAAACAAACTGAGAGACACTTTCTGGAAAAGGGGACGCTCTACTTACTATAAAAGAAAAACACGTCCCGAAAGGGTTGCGTAAACTAAGCATATTTCCCACATGTGAGAATGACGCACTACTGATCCCATTTCAACATATATTCTCAATTTTCAAGAAAAGACCAAAACTGGGAGGTCAATAAAATCTTAATAGATTTTTCATCACGCTAACTATGTTATTTCTCAAAGAATAAAGGTCCGTTGAAAACAACCATTTTATGTCGCGTATAATAACGGAGATATTTTGAGTTTTCGGAATGTCCCTCCCCCTCTAAACACCAACTTCCACCGATCCGATCTCAGCCATCAACGAGGTTGATCTTTAATTTTTAAGATGTTTAAATATCGAGTTTGACGCCGATAAACGAAAATTGCGACCACTAGAGTGACAACGTACAAATATATATATATATATATATATATATATATATATATATACATGTAATAATATATTTAAAATTTTGATCGGACTTCATTATCTTGAAGATTACGAACATTAACAGACATTCCCAGAGTTTTAATAAATGCTATTTAGCTCTCGTAGTTTTTTTATTTATGTTGTTGTACAAGAATAAAATATTACAGTAAGAGTAAAATGAATTTGTAAATGTGTTTGTATTATTTGTGTCCATGTTGTGGCGGTTTTAGCAGATTTCCCTTAAGGGAAATCAGCTATTGAGGTTGTACTCATGACGCGAGTTTCGAAATTTTTCTTCAAATGTCCATCGATCCTACCCAGGAGATGACGAAAATGAGGTCCGATCAAAACTGTATATATATATATATATATATATATATATATATATATATATATATATATATATATATATATATATATATTCGTCTGTTACCGCTCTAGCGGTCGCAATTTTTGTTTAATCGTTACCAAACTCGATATTTAGTCGTTTTATGTAAAAAGAAAGATCAAGTTCGTTATCCGCTGAAATCGGGCCAGAGAGAGGGGGGGTTTAGAGGGGAGGATTTTTGAAATTTCGAAATATCTCCGTTACCATAGGTCGGATCGAAAAATTGTATATAACCGATCTTATTGGAAATTAAATTTACTATAAATATTGTTATATACGTTTATTCTCTATTTTGAATATTAACCGAGATATTTGCATTTTTCAGTTTTCAGCAAACGTATGCGTACGTAATGTATACGAGATACATGCAAATATGCCCTGCTGACTCCCCCCCCCCATCTTAAAGTTTTGGACTACTAAAATTTTATTGATTGAGATAATAATTATTCAGACTCATTATTAATTACAGTACTAGATATAGTAAATAGTTCTCAATAAAATAATGTGTTTTATTTTGATATATTTCAGTAATTGTTTTTCTTTCCGTTGTGAGGCAGAGGTTAGGTTAGAAATGTAAACAAACGGGTCGACCCCCGTTTGATTACATTTCTAACCTAACGCTTCCTGTCGGCAGGTTATTGAAATTGGTTGAAACATTTCTTATTTCCGTATGTATTTATTCACGATGTTGTTGTGTTAGCAATATGTATATTTATCTATTACTAAACATCACGTGGGAAATCTGCTTAGTTTACGCAGCCCCTGCGTGACGGACTTTTTGCTAATTAAGTTAATACTGTGGGGGTTGGCCTTTTTTAAATACCATAAGTCTAGAAAATATGATCATTGAACACTCTCTATGAGTACAAACATTAATGGCGTTAAATTCGGTAAGGAGCTTAATTGAGGAATACTGAATTAATCATTGGTTAATGTTGCTTTAATGGGCGAGTTTTTATGAAGTACAAGAACAAAACTTGAAGGTAATAAGTCCACTATAATTTATAAAAAATACAAAAATTTACAACTGGCCGAAAAATAAGAGATTGAAGAACACAAAATATAATAAATAATAACAAACGGTCTTTGAACATGACGAACGGTTCGAAGCAGAGTTCACACAAACAACGGAGAACACTAATAAATACAATTGCGAGGGTACGCTATAAATTTTCCTACTAACTAAGCAGATTTCCCACGTGAATTTTAATAATACGGGTAGATAAACCTACATACTGATAAAACAACACCACCATGAATATTAGGTGAATAAATACAAGTGGTAATAAGAGATCATTCCCCTCCTGGCGGAAAGAGTCTCAAATGTAAACAAACATGTCTGTCAACGACTTTTATTTACTGTTTTCTTTCCGACACCGGAAAGAAAAACAATAACTGAAAGATCTTAGAATATCATATATTAATTTTATTGAAAACTACTTACTATATCTAGTACTGTAATTTATAATGAATCAGAATACATTTTATCTTAATCATTCAAATTGTACTAGTCCACGAATTTAAGACGGGGGGGGGGGGTCCACAAGAACATATTTGCAACATGTATCTCGTATAATAAAGGTCTCTGGAAACCAGTATGTGGTATTTAAGCTTCGAATAATGTGGTTTATTATATAACAGAGTATTGTTTACGTAACACGAGTAGGAGTGGGGTTTTACTGAAGGATGAAAAATGAAAAATGCAAATATCACGATTAATATTCAAGATAGGGAATAAATGTATATGACAATATTTGTAGTAAATTCAATTCACAATAAGATTTATATTGTACACGTTTTCGATCCGACTTATAGTAACGGAGATATTTCGAATTTTCAAAATTCTTCCACCCTCTAAACCCCTCCTCTTCCTGGTCCGATTTCAGCCATTAACAAACTTGATCTTTCTTTTTTTCATAAAACGACTAAATATCGAGTTTGGTAACGATCAAATGAAAATTGCGACCACTAGAGAGGTAACATACAAATATATATATATATATATATATATATATATATATATATATATATATATATATATATATATATATATATATATATATATATATAATATATATATATATATGTTACAGTTTTGAAAGGAGCTCATTTTCGTCATCTACTGGGATCGATGGGCATTTGAAGATATATTTCGAAAATTCCGTCCCTTAAGGGAAATCTGCTAATTACAGTAATTATTTTAGTTTAAATAGTTTATGACAACAATGTCACTGAGACCACGTGGCCGCTACCAGAGGTTAGGTTAATAGCTGTTATTGCCCCGGCCCAGGTGCTACATCGTAATTTGATATTCAAATTAAAACATTCGGATCACTTTCTATCATTTCCTCGAATCAATGGTTAAAGTTTTGTGAGATAGTGGGAGGGGGGAGGGGGGACAAATGGTCCAAACGTGAATTATCGCAGGAGATGTATTGGAGAAGGTATGCTTTCCTGACTGGAGTAAATAGCTCGGAAAAGCGAATGGACCTGTTTTAAAGCCGGGCCTCCGACAATGGGATCAGCTGGAACTCTGCCAGGAGGCTGCGTGTGCCCAATCTCCATTCCTAGTTCTTCCTCACACAGCGGCTGGGTTTGTTATCATCACATATATAGAATACTGGAGTACAACAGAATCCGGATATAGAAACACACTTCCTAACAATTCTTATGATATTTCTTTACCTGAAGAAACCTACATATGAACATACGATCAAGTACGTCATTAAATATCAGTAGTAATGGCTTGAGATATGATTTACTACTATCAATAAAAAAAATACGTCACGCAGGCACTGCGTTAACAGACCACATTTCCCACGTATTTGCATTTATCTTAAAAAGTACAATTTTAATGAGAACAATATTTTGGATTTAATTCTCAAGTAAAATGTTTCATTGTTGCAACATGCTACAAATAAAAATATCTCGGTTGATATTGAATTTAGAGAAAAAATGTATATAAGATCATTTATAGAACATTATATTTGCAATAAGGTAGATTCTGAACAATTTTTCTACCCTACTCATAATGACGGAGATATTTCGAATTTTAAAAATACACCCCCCTTCCCTCTGGTCCATATTCAGTCATTAAGGAACTTGATCTTTTTTTTTTTTTTGCATAAAACGATTATTAATGAAGTTTGGTAAGAATAAGACAAAATTACAACCGCTATAGTGGTAACAGACAAGTATATATATATATATATATATATATATATATATATATATATATATATATATATTTTGAATGGACCTCACTTTCAGACTTAAGGAAATTTTTCGAAAATCGCTTCATAAGTACAACGTCAATAGCTGATTTCCTTCGAGAAAGAATGGAAATTCTATTTAACAGGAATTTAAATATATATAATAGACAATCTTTAGTGGCAAGTGAAACGATATAACCTTTGCATAAAATGATGAAGTCGCGTCTGTACTATGTACGTACGTATCTCGCCAAACTATAAAGCGACTAGCCTTACTATGTTGATATTTCATATTAAGGACTCTTGTACCTTATAGTTGTGCACCTCTTCTTTCGATAGCAATCGGCTAAAAGAGATGGGAGATTTAGAGGGAGCAGAAATAAGAAATGAAACATTTCTCTGTATCTATTAGAGACGAAAAAGATTCTGTGAAATTTTCTGAACCGATGCATCAAGAACAGAGATATAATATATAACTTTTAAAGGAAGCGCAACCATTCATAATGTCATTTAATTTAATAGGACTACATAGAAGTCATACCTCTTCAACCTTGGAAGAAAACCCGGGATGGCTGGTGAAAATAACATTTAAAGATTTAACCACAGTTTAACTGAGTATTAGGTTCCTACATAAAATTAAGCCAGAAATATCTTCTGTGATTTTATGTAGAAAACTGATACTCGGTGAACTTTTTTGGGTTTTCTTCCGAAGCACCGATATGGTGCACATGTCGGATGTCTTACTATTGTATAGAATCTTGTAGTGCAATATTGGAGATTCATATTAAACTCACTAATGAACATTCCTGATATTTGAGTTCTGACTAGTGCAGCAAGTGATCGACATGACTTTCCACTGAAATAGGTTGGCCGTTTATTTATTTTCTTTACAAGTGGAGTGCCTAAATAGCACCGTTCATCTGGGATCAGGCGCACTGTTGCATAACCCGCAACTCCCAGGTTAAAAAGGTTAAAAGGTTTGCTTACTCTACCATAGCGCGGTGGTTACCCCTTACTGCACCGCTAATCCTAGAAAATAAACCTCCCTCCCTTTCCACAAGATTAGGTTTATTTGAATACTGAGTGGGAAAATATCTTGTATTGCACCCAAACCACCTGCTACAGTCACGCTAATTTTTGACTACGTCTTCAGCAAAATTGCTTGTTTATTTGCCTTAACTTCAACTACGGCTAATAGGGACGGGTTACCATCCATTTTTATTCTCCGCGTGACGACTAAAAATTTGTTTAATGATTTAATAATAGTTTATTAATTATATGCCTTTCGAATATATTTTTAATTTCTTATTTTGGTAAACGATATTATTTTAGAAATTCTAGATTTACATTATGTCCACAGCCGGACCACAAGTGGTTGAACTGAATATGTTCAATGCATTAAATGTGGCTGTAAATTTGCAGTTGAAATGCATTAGCCAAACATCCGAATTGGAGAATGTGGCTGCAATAAAGAAGGAAAATTAAACTTTAAAAGGTAGGGGAAGGATATTTCTGCCGAATAGCTCTGGAAACTTTTAGGCCCATTCAATTCTCATATTTGAGGAGAATGGCGGGAAAAGTTTTCCGTCTTTTCTAGTTTCAATCAAGATCCAAGACCAGCAATTTGCTTCCGAAACTCACTCTCCGGCTGCCATTACACCTCAACTACTTTCTAGGCCACCTCCATTTCATGGCTTACCTCCTTCGGCCTAAAATAGTCTAATAGAAAAAAAAATCCAATAGAGCACATTTGGGAAAGAACGATAAACATTAACCTCAATCAAACCTCAAATTTAATAATTTCACCAACTAAAATGTCAAAAACTAACCATAGTCTACGCAATGTATTTGACCTGTAATTCCTGCGAGAAAAAAATTCCTTTACACAGAGGCATCGTAAACTAAGCAGATTTCCAACGTTATGGTATAACACACTTGTGACCTAATCACACCACATATTCTCCATTTCTAATTAAAAAAAAACCAACGAGTAGAAGGGGCAGGGGAGGATGTACAGAAGGCTGAAAACAAGAAAGTAGGAATAATTCGAACTTGAGTTACGAAAAAATGCATAGAGCAACAATTGTGGAGCATCTGTAGTTTAAAAGATTGGTTATATAATATTTTTTGAACCAACTTTTTGGAACTGTAGTTCAGTAGAAGGGGAACTATCCCTTCTCACCCCTGGTAGGTTACAATACCTTATCACAATCAATGTCAGAAGCTGGGTCTCCGATAAAAAAATAATAATAATAATAATAAAAAAAAACTCATAACAGAGACATCTTTAATTTCGAACACTCCCACTAAACGCTCACTGGCTGAAAACTAAAAAATGCAAATATCTCGTAAATATTCATGATAGAGTAAATATATATAAAACCAAAATTCATTGACAATTAAATCTTTAATAAGATTGGTTTTATACCATTTGTTGACCCCACGTATAATAACGAAGATATTTCAAACTTTCAAAATTTCTCCTTTCTAACCCCCCCCCCTTCTAGTCCAATTTTAGTCATTAAGGGACTCGATCTTTAGTTTTACATAAATCGCTTATATACCGAGTTTGGAAACGATTAAAGTAATATATATGGTGGTAACACACACACACACACACACACACACACACACACACACACACCACACACACACACACACATATATATATATATATATATATATATATATATATATATATATATATATATATATAATTGTGAATGCACCCCATTTTCTTCTACTACTAGGCAGGATAGTATTAAGCAACATAAACTAATAATAATTTTTAATAACTAAGTTACGTGCTTCGGACCTACGAGGATTTACTCCATGAAGTAATGCGCTGTGCAATAAAATAAAAATTAAAAAATGTAATGTATAGGAAATGACGTTTATTGAACTCATAGAACTGATTGAAACTACCACTAACTGGGCTCAAAAGACATAAACTCTGTATTTGGATATTTAAGCCATTAAAAAACCTCACACAAGGAACCTTACATCATTCCGGCTTTTTAGTGTTCATATAACATTAAAAATGATGTAGATATATATTTTCTCAAATTTAAAAGTAAAATTAAATAATAAAATCAGATGTTCACGAATGAATAGGGAAAGAATTGAATTCTAGAAGTATTTTACTTTTCTATTCTATATCCTCTGAAAAATAATATGAAACAATTTAGCCAATATATATTAAATTCATAAACTAAAACGAACTTCGGGGTGAGCCGTTTGCATAAGAAATGAGCAGGTATTTTGGCTTTTTTTTTATTTAATATTGTGGAGTTTTGGGTTGGCATTAGGAGCCGTTGGGTTCTGGCCAAAACTCTCCTTCTCTTCCTACCGTCATATAAAATATTGGATGGTGCTTACATTTTACACCCCTACTCCAGCCAACCTATCCTTTAGGCAAGCCACACAGTAACACTAGGCAAGTCAAATATTTTAAAACTCACTTGAGATTTTAGACAATTGATATTGTAAAGGCGGCTCTAAAAAAATATCATTTCCAAACTGACAATTACGAAATAAAATTCTTTTTGCTCTTAACGACGAGATTACTGCAATCTAACGGAGAATAGTGTAGAAATTACTTTTTCCGTTTTATGTCAATTGAGGGGCATTGGAATTACAAAGCTCATTACTTAATTTTGTAATGTACTAACCATTTACTGTTTTGCGCTTATGTCCTGCTTGATATTAGGAAATATTGGTTGAATTTAACCAGTCTGCAGAGAGGCTGATTAAATTGGTGAAGGGAAAAAGTTTAAATGACGGGCAAATAGTTTAATGGCAAGGAGGTTCACATTGTATCTGACAAAGAAAGTATACAGGATACTCAGGTATAAATAGTAATGGAATACAACAGTGTTTGTTGGAAGTGAAGAATATTTTTACTTGGAGAGAGAAAAAGACGTCCAATTCTTCACAAATTTTAAAAATTTAATTTAATTTAAAATTTGTGAAGAATTGGACTTATTTTTCTCTCTCCAAGTAATGAAATATGCAATTCAAAAGATACCTGCCTACCAATAACATACAGCAAAATGACACAAAGGACCAATTAAATACAAATATGTTAATGTATCAGTAATGACATGCCCAATGACAACTTAGAGTGAAACGAAGACATTAATATTCATAAAATTGAACTTCTTGTCTGTATATTTATTTTTTTTGGAATTTAACGATACCTTTTCGTTTCACAATAATTGATACGATATCAACGATTTTTTATCTTTTCACGCCTTACCTACTAAACCTAATTTTATGAAACTTGGTACGTGTATTACCAACTTACACTTTAAGCTATTCAAATATCCTCAGGGACGGACATGGGGGCCTGAAATGAAATAGCGTTCTGTTTCGTTTTCTATTGGTTTTTCGGAGAACATGTTCATAAAAGAAGTTGTTTATTTTGTTGTTTAGAGTAACATTGTTAATTAAACCAATCATTACTTTAATAGTCTTAGCTGTAAATGATTCAGTTTTATGAAAATATATCAAATTCATGGCAGTATATGAAGCCAACCTTACAAAATTGAATATAAAGAACCGCAAGTCAATTAGATAATCAAACATCGTGAAATTGCGTTAATACAAAATTATGATCAATCCAGTTGTGATATTTGGTTGCGTGGCAAGGGGTCTGCCATTCTAAGAGCAAAAATTGTAAAAACCAAAAATATTAGTATCTCACCCCCTCCCCCCCAATGACTACTTTATCACAACAGTAAACACTCAATCTCTTCTAGTCTGGAGATGTTTAGAGTTTAGACTCTACTGCGGTGTGGGGTGGAAATCCTTTTCCATCTGGGCCAGTGTTAATGGGCCACCTGCATCAACCTTTAAGATTCTCGGAGTCCACTTAGAGCAAGCTATTTCAGAGTAGCAGACCTTCAAACGCTGTTTATCTGTTTAGTTGAGGGGTTATCTCAGAAACCAAGCTGTTATTTCGAAGTGAATCTGTAAGTAGAAAAACTCCGTCACGCAGGGGCTGCGTAAACTAAGCAGATTTCCCACGTGAAGTTTTACAATAGAGAAATTTCAGAATAGAGAGTCAAACAGTTACGGGAAGGGCCCGAACTAGCTCTTGACGGAAACTCACGACTAGACCCGAAGTTAGCCGAACTCATCTCAGAAGCTGAAAACAGAAAAATGCAAATATCTCGGTTAATATTAAAGATACAGAATAAATGTATATAACATTATTTATAGTCAATTTAATTTGCAATAAGATTGCTTCTAGATAATCCGACGTATAGTAACGGAGATATTTCGAATTTTTGAAAATCCTCCCCTCTAAACACCCCTCCCACTGGTCCGATTTCAGCCATTAACGAACTTGCTCTTTATTTTTGCATAAAACGTTAAAATATCGAGTTTGGTAACGTTCAAACTAAAATTGCGACCGCTAGAGCGTTAGCAGACAAATATATATATATATATATATATATATATATATATATATATATATATATAATTTTGAACTGACCTCATTTTCGTCATCTCCTGGGTAGGATCGATGGACATTTGAAGAAATTTTTCGAAACTCGCGTCATGAGTACGACCTCAATAGCTAATTTCCCTTGAGGGAAATCTGCTAAAACTAAAAATGTAATCTAAAAGACTGACAGTTCCTGGTTCTTCAATTGCAATTATACAAAGTAAAACCAAACAGTGTGTCACGGAGACGCGACTGCTCATGCCACCATATATTCTCAATTCCTAAATAAAAAAGTTCGAGGGTTAGAAGGGGGGGGAGGGTTTACTGAAGACTGAAAATAAGAAAGCCCTCATAACTCTCTCAATATTTGAGTAGTTAATACCATGAGTTTCAACATCATGGTTATAATGCTCTTTATGAAATGTAAAACTTAGTATTGTGGTTACTCTGACACTGTGATGTTTTAGTATATATTGCAAAGTTAAAATCATACTAACCTATTTCTTCTTAATTTTTATATATATATATATATATATATATATATATATATATATATATATATATATATATTCTTTTTTTTCCTTTTTTTATTTATTTAATTTTTTAAGCTATATGTCCCACACATGCACGCACACTTTTTTCCCCTTTTCTTTTCAAATACAAGTCTGGAATCCAACTAATACTCCCTAGTTGTGGATGTCCTCGCAGCTAGCCTAGTTTTACCGTCAATAGGGACCTTTTAGCAGATTTCCCTTTAGCCTTTTAGCTGATAGGGAAATCAGCTATTGAGGTCGTACTCATGACGCGATTTTCAAAAAATTTCTTCAAATGTCCATCGATCCTACCCAGGTGATGTCTAAAATGAGGTCCATTCAAAATTTTATATATATATATATATATATATATATATATATATATATATATATATATATATATATATATATTTGTCTGTTAACGCTCTAGCGGTCGCAATTTTTGTTTGATCGTTACCAAACTCCATATTTCAACGTTTTATGCAAAAAGACAGATCAAGTTCGTTAATGGCTGAAATCGGACCAGTGGGGGGGGGTTCAGAGGGGGGATTTTCGAAAATTTGAAAAATATCCGTTATCATACGTCGGATCAAAAATTTGTATAGATCCAATCTTATTTTAAATTAAATTTACTATAAATATTATTCTATACATTTATTCTCTATCTTTAATATTAACCGAGATATTTGCATTTTTATTAAATTTGGGCCGATAACGAATGACAGTTTCCCGCCAAAAGCTAGTTCGGCCCTTTGCCGCAACTGTTCGGCTCTCGTATAGAGATTTCTCTATTTTATAACTTTAAGTGGGAAATCTACTTAGTTTACGCAGCCCCTGCGTGACGGACTTTTTTTTTCTTTTTCTAGTTTCCTTCTTCTTCTTCCAAGTGCCATTAAGGCTTTGGAATTGGTCATTTGTTTAGCTGCGATGGGACAATCTTTCTTGTTCAAGATTCTTACAGACTACGATAATATAGCCCTTATTGTATTTCATGATATTTCCCTACAATAACCATGAAGGGTTTAGTATTGAGCTTCTATACTCTACTTGGTGAAATGTGGAAGCTGCCATTCACTCCTCAATAATGTTTTAAGAGGGCATAATAAAACTTGCTAGGGAATCTGGATTTGATAGGATATATATTGGATATTGTAGAGAAACTACAAATTAACAAGATTGGTTTTATAACATTTTTTGATACGACTCATAATAAAGGAGATATTTTGAAATTCCGAACTCCTCCACTCTCCTAACTCCCTGTTATAGTTTACAACGCACATCATTTTCGACCTCTCCTATGCTGTATCGATGACTGTTCTTAAAAATTACAAACGCCAGCTACTTAGCTCAGATGGCTTTCTGATAGCCAAAGGATCGTCCATCGTAGGTGGAATTTTGAAAACTTTCATTTCGTTACTGTATTATTAGGAGCTATAATGTATGTTAAATGAGATTGTACGTCCGGTAGAATAGGCTGAAATGAAGTACGTACGAGTCATAAATGTATCCTTGTGTCAAGCGGCATAGTATGAGTTCCTTATTTGAAACATTGATTTACCAGGTTTTCATTGCGTGAACCCAAAATTTTATATTTGAGCTCAGTGGTTACTTATAAAGGACTACCCATTCCTCATAGTTTTGGAGGTAATTTGGAACGAAAATGTTCACTTTCTTCTTAGTGACCTTTTCCATGTTTCAAACACTCCCTTAAGGGAAATCGGCTATTGAGGTTGTACTCATGACGTGATTTTCGAAATGTTTCTTCAAATGCCCATCGATCATAATAGTAGATAACGAAAACGAGATTCGTTAAAAAATTATATGTGTGAGTGTGTATATATATACCGGTATAGAGGTCGCAATACTTGTCTTATCATAAATAATCGTTTTACGTAAAAAGAAATATCAAGTTCGTTAACGGCTGATATCGGACCAGTGGGAAGGGGGTTTAGAGGGGGGGGGATATGGAAAATTCTAAACACTCTTATTATACGTCGACCGAAAACGTTTCTATAACTAATAAAATACACATTTAATGCTCTATAAAGTTGTTCTATACGAAGTTTCTGTATCATGAATATTAACCGAGATATATGGATTTTTTAGCTTTCGAGTTTTAGTAAACCCCCATTCCTACTCATGTCATGTTAAAAAGAATTTTGTTATATTAATGAACTACTTCCAGGGCTAAATACCAAATATGGTTTTCATTGACCTTTTACTTTGTGAGATGCAAATATGTTTTGTTGATGTTATCAATTAAGAAGAAATAAAATTTTATTTGGACCAATACATAAGTATTATACACAAATGGATGTTATTATACAAGATTTGTTACAAAATTAAGAGATTTTGGTACAATTTAGGACGTAGTCGTCCTTCAGTCATTGAACCTAAATTATAATGAGTTGCTCCACTTGGCATTGGGAGGCTGCCATGATACTTCCTCACAAGTTGTTGAAGATGTACTGAAATAGGAGCAACCTCCAATTCCCTGTGGATTTGGCTGTTCCTAACAAACCAGGGAGCATTCGCCGCTATTCGAAGTACTTTGCTCTGGAAGGACTGTAGTCTATTTTTGTGTGTGTTGCTGATGCCCAGCCAGACTGGGCATGCGTATGTTAATATAGGTAGTATGAGTGTTTTGTAAAGTAGTGTTGCGCAGGTCAGTTTCAGTGGTGTAATTTTGTTCATTAAAGGGTATATTTGTGTAAGTCGTGTTTGTGCTTGTTGCAGTTTAATGTTGATATGATGCCGCCATGTAAGTCGTGTGTCCAAATGTACTCCGAGATAGCTCTGGTCCTTCGGTGTCCAAGGAATTGAGTGATGCCCTATTATCAGTTCAGGAAGATCTTCGTTCTTGAAACGACGAAGAACAAAAATCTTGGCCTGCGTTTTATCAGGGTTTAACGAAAGCTTCCAGTTCTTGAACCATCTTGAAACCTGGTCGGCTGCTGTTTGGAGGTCGAGTATGGAGGAGTTTAGTGATTCGTCTTGAGTGAGGAGGAGTGTGTCGTCTGCGTATGTAGCTAAGACAGAATTTTCCGCCTGCGGGATGTCACTGCAGTAGAGGATGTACAGCAAAGGGCTATGTACAGATCCTTGCGGTACGCCAGCTCTGATATTCCGGTTCGTGCTGAGAGTGTTGTTTACTTTCACTTCAAATGTTCTTCCTTATCAATTAAGATTTTTCGTTCTTTCCTCGATATTTAACTATTTCATTCAAGACTAAAGAATGTATTTGCTATTGTTTTTTTTTTTTTTTTTTTTTTTTTTTTTTGTTTTTTTTTTTAATAGAAACAGAGGATATGAGCTGAGAAGGAGTTCACAAGTGTTATACGAGGCACGTGGGAAATCTGCTTAGTTTGCGCAGCCACTGCGTGACGGACTTTTCTTTAATTAACGACAATAAAGGTTATTAACGAAGAAGCCATAAATATTGACGAAAATCAATATAAATATTGGATGGATCAATAACCTGATTACGAATCATTACCTATGTTTTCAGGAAATGTAACTATACCTATTTTAATTCAGTTTTTGTAAATTTATGAAAATATTTGATGTGTAGAAAATATAGTTAATCTTCCTGAGTTTCATTTGACAGTAATTCTGACGTTTTTAAAACAAGTAAAACAACGAATTCGAGCTTAGTTAGTGCCCTATAATGATTGGGGTTCATGAAGACAACACGCCTGTAAATATTTTTCTACCAAAAAAATACTCATTATATTTAAATAGACATTCTGTTGAAAGGTATAACAGAAATGAAAATTACATCAATTTAAAAGTTATTAGAATTTTTTGTTGTATAGTTACAAAACTGTTCCAAAAGTACCAGGTTAAATACCAGGCTGGAGATGAATCAAGACTTTAGGGATTAGTTTTCATTAGACACTTTTGATAGGACTGATTTATTCTAAGAATGATATAGTAGCTACAATAAGTCCCACTCTGAGACAAATTATAATTTCCAAATCAACATTATTCCATTATATAATCATTCTTAAAGGCCCATAGGGTTCAATTCTAAAGGGAATCTTGATTAATTTCTCCATAAGAAGAATATACTTTCACTGTAATCTAATCAGTCTATGCTTCGGGCACCGCCGGATAGCTTCAGGTGACAAGTAAATGTGTATCGATCACAAAAGTCTGTTCAGAGCCACTCCTTGTAAATAATAAAAACAATACGTAAATTTATTACGTAACTTTCTCAGTTAACATAATGTGCTTTATACATAATGCCATTTTAATGCTTAAGTCATCTGTTAGAACAGAAAACCCTATTTGATAAAGGAGAAATGGCGGAAGTGCAAGAGAAATATCTTCCAAAGATATACTTTACCCCTACACGTTTCACGTCCTTTATGGCGCCTCTTCAGGAGTACCGTAGAGGCGGTCACGTCAAGACTGGCAAAAATAGAGACGTTCAACCCTAATCAGCTGAAAACACCGATAAATTAAAATGATGAACAGTGTAAAAATCGATTATTTAAAAAGGTTCGAATTTTCTCTAATTATTGAAGTTCTGAAAGTAGTAAATTCATCAGACAATTTTCTGAGATATTGGTTTTCAGAGAAGGCACTATTTTATTTTACACCCGCGTTTAATTCTAAATGTTTTAACCTTCAATACTCCTTCAATAATAATACATTTTATTCATTATTATTATTATTGTGAAGAAAATAAATAATATTAAAAGTATTATAAAAATGAAAATAAAATAATAAAGGAACTCAGGTCCTTGTACGCGTGTCATATTAATGCAATGAGGTTGAGATATCATCCCTATTTATAATATGCTAATGTCTTCTGACTTAATAAATCATGAAATTATTTTTTATACCCTTTATTATTAGTTCTTTTTTTCTGATAACTGTTAAATTTTACAATGTAATGACCCAGTAATGGCCCTCTGGTTAGATGCAGAATAATTATAAATAAATAAATTGAAAAAAAAAAGGTCTGACTTTTCGTTGCTATAGTTCACCATTAATTTCTATGTTTCAAATTAGCCATTGCTATGTCCAGGAGTTTTCTTCAATAAAATAGATGATCACACCTTACAGACGTGGCTATATCTGTTTTAAGTTTGAATTTATGCAAATATCTTTTGATCGGTGCCTGGACAAAAATAAATTGTTTAAAGTTATTAATTTGTCATAAGAATTTTGTTTCTGTGCTCTAATTCCATCGGGCATGCCATAACTGATGCATTTACTAATTTGTGTTTTTAATGGTTCTTTTGGCCATTTTGATATATGTTATTGGATCGTAATTACTTTTGGTAATTATTTTTTAGACAGTCTTTTATGATTTTTTTTTTTCTTTTTTATGATTTACCCTCTCAAAATCCTCTCCTAGGTACCGTAATCAGTTGGTAACTGAGCTTAGATCTGCAAATTTTGAATGAAGGTAATTAATTATTAAATAGTTTAATTATTCCGTTAGCGTTTGTATGTATATATATATATATATATATATATATATATATATACATATAAATACATACATACATACACGAATGATATATCGTACTTGAAGTGTCACAATAAAAAGTTCCCTGCCTTGGATGTTGCCATGTGACCTACCACCTTGAAAATAAAAACCTAGAGAATTTACTAGATTATTATACTTTTAGAGTCAATTGCCTTACACTCTAGCCTTATTTACAGACCGTATATATGTTAATACGGAACAACCTTAAAAATATGAAACTCTCCGTTTTCTTGTAGCTATTTATTATTAAAAAAGGATACATCTGATATACTCAGACACACCGTCGCCACCCATCCTATGTCGTATCAGCCCGTTTAGCTGTATAAAAATATCCCAAAATGTCTAGTTTTAAATTCCAAAATTGTGGATATTTGGTGAGCTTTACCAGGAAATACATTTTGTTGCGAATTCCAGTAATGTACCAGACATATTTAGTCATAGATGAACCGATAAACATATGAATTAAATAATGTTTTTATTTTTATTTAATGAGTATGTTCCTAAGTTACTGGTGATTAGCATAATATATACAATTAATATACCTGTATGAATGAGCCTGTATAGTAAATTAAGATCTATAATTTAAAATAAAAGTGAAAAAGTAAATGAACAAAACTATTATCGTAAAACACATTTAATATTTGTCTATATAGTTGAGCAAAGTATTAGCAGACTTGAGCTATCAGCTATTGAGGTTGAACCCATGAAGAAATTTTCGAAAAATGGAGATGACGAAAATGAGGTCCATTATAAAACTATATATATATATATATATATATATATATATATATATATATATATTTAGATAGACTGATATGCGATATTATAAGACGGATATGAAAATTTTATAGAATCAAACTTTTTAAACTATTTACGTTATACAATTGTTGCTCTATGCGCTTTAGTAGTACTAAGCGAGTTATTTGCACATTTTCCTGATTTCTGCCTTCAGTAACTCCTCTAGGTTTTTTACACATAAATAGGGAATATGTGGTGAGATGAGATCTCGATTGTGCTATACCAGCACATGGGAAATATACTTAGTTTAAGCAGCACATGCGTGAAGGACTTCAAAATAAAATTCACAAGACATAAGCCCATTTTTAATTAAAATATGAAAGAACTAGAAAGAAAAATAAATAAGTGCTAAAAATTTATTGTATAGCTATAATTAAGTAATTCACTATGATATATTATTGGGAGTGTTGGAGTGATAATCCCAAAAATAAACTCATTAGAAGAATGAAAATACCAAAACAAAATGCAATAACTACTCAGAATATTTGGAGGAAATATAACTTTGGTCTCAATCGAATTTCTTATTCTATTTTCATGGAAAAATAAACAACTTTAAGCAATGATGTTCCTTGAACATATACCTCCTGTATGAAACCCTCGCAAAATGGCTTATGCAACATACACTGTGACATAAAGACCTGACTTAGCAAAATTTACTTCGCCATTATGAATAATTCCTATGAAACAAAGGTGTGCACAGTGTTTTTAATAAAAGAGAATTAAGTGATCAAACAGGCCGTGACAGCTGTGAAAGTTACTTGTGATGTCATATGACTATACACAATGGACGGAAGGACGTTCTTAGAAAGTAGAGATATGATTACAAATCTATTTATATGCCGGCCTCGCATTCGAAGAAGGATGGGTGGGCTATCGGTGCACTTCTTATCCAGCCTACGTATCACAGCAACCTAGCAATCAGCAACTCTCTGCAACTCAGAAAAGTCGCTTCTGAGATTTTTTAGCAGATTTCCCTCGAGGGAAATCTGCTGTTGAAGTAGTACTCATGACGCAATTTTCGAAAGTTTTCTTCATATGTCCATCGATCCTACCCAGTAGATGACGAAAATGAGGTCCGTTCAATACTGTATATATATATATATATATATATATATATATATATATATATATTATATTATATTGTTATTTTATTTATTTAAGTCCACTTTATGTTACTGTGGCTAATTGTGATGGGTCACAGGTTATTTTCTAGGCAGGGTGGAACTAAGGAATTTATTTAATGAGTCCTTCACTAAATTAATTTCTATTGCCCAGGGCGGGAATCGAACCCGCTACTCTAGGTTTATAATGTGAGATTAAAGTCAACGCATTAACTCGCACTGCCAAGCTGAGCCCTATATATATATATATATATATATATATCTATATATATACCTGTTGCCGCTCTAGTGGTCGCAATTTTTGTTTAATCGTTACCAAACTCGATATTTAGTCGTTGTATGTAAAAAGAAAGATCATGTTTGTTAACGGCTGAAATCAAACCAGAGGGAGGGGAGGTTTAGAGGGGTAGAATTCTGAAAATTCCAAATATCTCTGTTACTATAAGTCGGATCGAAAAAGTTTAGAAAATGAATCTTATTGTACATTAAATGTACTATTAATATTGTTATATACATTTACTCCTTATCACGAATATTAACCGAGATATTTGCATTTTCCAGTTTTCAGCCTTGAGTTAACCCCCCATTTCTACTCGTGTTACGTAAACAATACTCTGTTATATAATAAACCATGTTATTCTAAGCTTAAATACCAAATATTATTTTCCAGAGACCTTTATTCTACGAAATACATGCAAATATGTTCTTGTGCCCCACCCCCCCCCCCACCTTGGTCTTTAATTCTTTGACTACTAAAATTTGATTGATTGAGATAAAATTTATACTGTTTCATTATAAATATCAGTACTAGATATAGTATATAGTTTTCAATAAAATTAATACGTTTATTCTGATATTTTTCAGTTATTGTTTTTGTTCCCGCGGTCGGAAATAAAAACAATAACTGAAGCCGTTGGCTGACCTGTTTGTTTACGTTTGAGACGCTTTCCGCGGGGAGGTGAACGATTTCTTATTACAATTTGTATTTATTATCTTAATATTCGCGGTGGTATTATGTTAGCAGTATGTAGGTTTACCTATTATTAAAATTCTTGTGGGAAATCTGCTTAGTTTACGAAGCCCCAGTGTGGCGGACTTTTTTTCTTTAGGAAGTTTAATTTAGAGTTCATTTCCTTGTAATGTGTAATGAAGTATTCTAATAGGGACGATTTTCGGTTTCCAAATATAATGGCAACTCTAAGTTTTGTTCTTTCCTGTTCAGGTTTCAAAACCACTTGGATTACTTACGTACGAATCTCGCATAATTCAAAAACGACTTACTTAGAATGTTAATTAAAATTGACTAAGAGGATTAGAGAAGGGTGGATATAAAATTTTGCAAATTTCTTAGTACGTATTAGAGGAACAAAATAAAATGTGTCGAACCATTTTTGTTTATCAAGAAAATAACTATGCATTATCCTTTATTATATTTTTGATCCAAATTATTGGAATGGATATACTCATTGCACAGTATACTCCTTTCTACTGAAATCATTTAATTTGGATGTACACAGTAGACCTTTCTTCCTCTACAATGCGTTTTATTTAGGCAAAGTGCACTTTTAGAGCAACAGCTCCATCTTCAATGCTTGCAAGGAGCTTTAGAGAGCACTGGAGATTGCTCTAAAAGTGCACTTTGTCTAAATAAAACGAATTGTAGAAGAAAACAGGCCTACTGTTCACATCCAAAATGATTCGTCCCCCTATCACCCAGCTTCCCTGGAAGAAATCTTTTAAGTTAAGTGTACCAAACGTTTTTGTTTATTTAATCTAATGGGAGTACAAGGAAGTCATGTGGTTTCCACTCTAATTTTTCTTTTTTAAACGCAATCTGTCTATTGTATCATTTAAAAGAATCTTAAGAGTCCTATTCAAACAATAATAACAGCAACCACACTTTAAAAAAAAAAACAAGCCAATTCATACAGCACATAAGTGTCTTCGAAATAAGTTACTATTTTTTTATACCCCGGAGGTGAGTGAATAGAAAAACAAATACAGGAAACCATTTTCATCTCCTTACTTCGAAACTTCAAAAAATACTTCATGTAATAGGAAAAAATATGTTCTAATGTAATTTCTGTGAAGGGGAAATATATATTTTTAATTATTGCTTGTTATATATTTTCTTTTCAAGTAAAATCCGCTTAATTATTGTATGGCTAAGGAATTCATTCAACGAATGTATCTCTGACTAAAGTTTCATCGTCCATGGGGGAATCTACCTCACGACTCCAAGCTTACATAGCAGATGTGCTTCCCATGCACATATGTCCTATTTTTAGTATATTCTTACATTTAATTATATAATTTGCATTTAACGAGTATGTTCTTATTATAATGATTATTTCTAGTGCACCCTCAAAATGCAAATTCTCATTGCTTTTGCAGTTTTTTTCATACTTAAATCATTTTTATTTCATTTCTCGTAACAATGCTAAAAGTAAATGGATTTTCTTGTATAAATGTTAGTCAACATCTGCATATTTCAGTGACTTTATATTTCACTGTATTCTGTATTGGGGGGGGGGGGGTCACCAGACTAGTTCACTGACGTCTGTATTAGAATCATCAGATTCGTCCCTTGGGTAGAACACTAACTAGTATAAACCTGTGAGGTTAATACTCGAGGTCAGTATGTTAAGGGAATTAAGAACTAGCAGAAAAAAGAAGTAGTGAGGCTAGGTCTTAAGTACCTCAAATGCCGCAGAGTATATAAGTATAAGTGCAAGTTTGTTTTAGCTGATTTCCCTTAATGGAAATTATCTCTTGAGGTTGTACTCATAAAATTCCTTTCAAAACTATAGGTATATAGCACCTTAGACTATAGGCTCTAGAGGAGACAGTTTTTGCTTGACTGCTACCAATCTCGATATTTTCAGATTCTTCGTAAAACTAAATATCAATGTCGCTAGTGGCTGAAATCGAAACAGCGGGAAGGGGAGGGTTTTAGAAGGAAGAATTACGAAAATTCAAAATATCTCCCTTAGCATATTTTGGATCGAAAATTTTTATAGAACCTTATCTTATTCCTAATTTATTTTTCTATAAACTTTGATACATAGATCCTGCTCCTACTCATGCCATATCAACTATAAGCTGTTTTATCATGAACCACTTTGAAGGGTTTTTTTTTTATTCGTTTACTTGCAACAACATATATACATATTACAAGCAAATGATGTGAATGATATACAATTGGCTTGATTATTCACTTGAGGTGGGAAGTTGTCCATTGACAATACCCACATTGGAGGGAACATTGGCTGGTAGTACATGGAGTTTTTCTGAGCACTACACAAGGAGATCCCTTGGCCACTTACGCTTCAGTCGTCGTGTTGGGATTTCTGGAATATGGGTAGCTGAAAGTGATTCGACTAGAGGATTAGGATGTGCGGGAAGGAGAGAGTGGACTTTCTGATATCGGGATTTGGCGAGGGTATGAACAAAAGGAATGTTGAGGACGTTATGGAGAGTTAAATTGGACACGTAAAATGGGGAATCTGTAATTTTGCGGAGTATTCTGGATTGGAGGGTTTGGATTTTGTAGGAATTTGAAGGTTTAGTGGAACCCCAAAGTTCAAGTCCGTATGTCCATATTGGTCTGAGTACTGTCGTATAAATCAGTCGTTTGTTGCGTAGTGATAGTTTAGATTTGTTATCAAGTAGTCTTAGTAGAAGTCTGTACCGTCGCACTTCTCGTCGTTTTATTGTGATGTGAGGTTTCCAAGTTAATCGCTTGTCTAAAGTGAGTCCTAGATACCTAATTTGTGATTTTTGGGGAATTAGTCCGCTATTGAGTGTAACTGGAGGGCAAATGGAACTCGAAGGTAAATTAATAAAATTGCTCTTACTAAAAAGTTACCGTGTGAGGTAAGTACGTTTCTGTGTAAGGTCGGCACGAAAATGTTTATTTGATCTATAACATACTTGATAATTAACCATTTCATTCAACAATAAAGATGACAGTCGTTAATGGCTGAAATCGGACCAGGAATAGGGTGGTTCAGAGGGAGGGGAAATTGGAAAGTTCAAAATATCTCCTTCATTATAAGCCGGATCGAAATATGTTGCAGTGCCGATATTGTTAAAGTATAGATGCTCTACAATTGTTGTTGTATACATTTGTACGTAACTCAAATATTAAGTGAGAAACTCGAAATGTCTTGTTTTTATACTATTAAAACCCCCACTTCTATCGTCGGAGTTTTATTTAGAAATTGAGAAAATTTGGAGGTCTGTAGTGTGCCTTGCCAGGACTTGGAAGTCTGCTTAATTTAGTCTGCCGTTCGAGACGGACATTTTGACTTCAATTTCTCTGCATTCTACTTTCGTTTTGATCTAACATATCTTTGTTCATGTGATACCAATAACTCATAATAGTGGAAAGAGACAAACTGAGTAATTGCCTACAAAATGTATTTACTGCTTAATGTCGGAAGACAATCGGAATTGACTAATCGAAGATGACTCGGTTTCTTAAAATGTGTCACTCATTCAGAATGCGATTGCAATGAATAGCAGGTTACTGTGCAATCTGTAACTCAGAATTGAGAAAACTGCCCTCTTTCTGCACACAACTCCTTATACAGAAATACAGAATAAATGGAAGATATGAATCAAGCTTCAAGGATACTCCTAAGTCGATGGAGAAGAGATTAATTCCTCAGAACAAAAAGAAGTTGGAGACATAATAAATGGCAATATCCTGTGGAGCAACGCTTGGGCGAGTTACAAAATATAATCATTCAATGTATAGAAAAAAAATGACAATCCACAGAATCTATGGTTGCATTAAAGAAGATAGGGTTTGGTAGATAAGAAAGAACCCAAATAAAAAAGCCCGTCACGTAGGGGCTGCGTATACTATACAGATTTCCCTCGTGAATTTAATAATAGATAAACCTACATACTGCTAATACAACATCACCGAGAATAAATACAAACGGTAATAAGAAATCTTTACCCTCCCGGCGGATCGGCATCTGAAATGTAAACAAACAGGTCTGCCAACGGCTCACCGGAAACAAAAACAATAACTGAAACATATCAGAATATAACATATTAATTTTATTGAAAACTATTAACTATCGAAATTCGACCACCTAGGCACAAATAACTCTCGCGAGTTCAATGCCTATTTACAATAAAATAAATAAAACTATTTACTATATCTAGTACGGTAATTTACAATGAATCAGAATAATTTTTGTATCAATCAATCAAATGTTAGTAGTCTAAGAATTTAAGACGTGGGGCGGGGGGGTCACCAGAACATATTTGCATGTATCACGTATAATAAAGGTCTATGGAAAACAATATTTGGTATTTAAGATTCGAGTATTGTGGTTTTCTATATATCAGAGTATTGTTAATGTAACACCAGTAGAAGTGGGGGTTTACTGCGGCCAGAAAACTGGAAAATGCAAATATCTCGGTTACTATTCAAGGTAAGGAATAAAAGTACATGACAATATTTATAGTAAATATAATGTGCAATAAGATTCATTCTATAAACTTTTTCGATCCGACTTATAGTAACGGAGATATTTTGAATTTTCAAGATTCTGCCCCTCTAATCTCCCTCTTCTCCTTGTCCAATTTCAGCCATTAACGAACTTGATCTTTCTTTTTACGTAAAACGGCTAAATGTCGAGTTTGGTAACGATATATATATATATATATATATATATGCATACAGTTTTGAACGGACCTTATTTCGTCCTCTCCTAGGTAGGATGGATGGACATTTGAAGAAGAATTTCGAATATTGCTTCATGAGTCAATTGCTGATTTCTCTTAAGCGATATCTGCTAAAAATATTACATACGTCTCCACAATTTACGTCTTCGAAAGAAAAAGAACCTTTGGCAAGGTTGTATTAAAACACAATTGATGAAGGGTTAGGAATGTACTGGATCTTTAAAGTTTAAAATTACAGCAGGTAATTTGGTGTTAAAAAAAAAAAAAATACTTTATATCCGGAAGTTTTGTGGTCAAGGTACTTTTCGAAACGCAGTATCTACTTCTAAAAACCAAAAATGCCTCACGCAGGGGCTGCCTTAACTAAGCAGATTTCCCTCGTGCGCCACGTATTTGTATTTATCTCAAAACGTAAAAAGTCCGTCACGCAGGGGCTGCGTAAACTAAGCAGATTTCCCTTGTGAAGTTTTACAATAGAGAAATTTCAGAATAGAGAGCTGTAGAGTTACGATAACGACCCGAACTAGCTCTTGACGGAAACTCACAAGTGGACCCGAAGTTAGCCGAACTCGTCTCAGAAGCAGAAAACAGAAAAATGCAAATATCTCGGTTAATATTCAAGATAGAGAATAAATGTATATAACACTATTTATAGTAAATTTAATTTGCAATACGATTTATTCTATATAATTTTTCGATCCGACGTATAGTAACGGAGATATTTTGAATTTTCGAAAGTCCTCCCCTCTAAACCCCCCCTCTCACTGGTCCGATTTCAGCCATTAACGAACTTGATCTGTCTTTTTACATAAAAGGTTTAAATATCGAGTTTGGTAACGATCAAACGAAAATTGCGACCGCTAGAGCGTTAACAGACAAATATATATATATATATATATATATATATATATATATATATATATATATAGATATATATATACAGATATAGATATAGATATAATTTTGAACGGACCTCATTTTCGTCATCTCCTGGGTAGGATCGATGGACATTTGAAGAAATTTTTCGAAACTCGCGTCATGAGTACGACCTCAATAGCTGATTTCCCTTAAGGGAAATCTGCTAAAATTCAGAACACTATTTGGCATTTAGTGTTCAAATAAAGTGCTTCATAATATAACAGCTTATTATTAATATGACATGAGTGGGGGTTTACTGAAGGCCGGAAACTGAAAAATGCAAATATCTTGGTTAATAATCAAGATAGTGGAAATTTGTACATAACAACATTTATATAACATTACATCTGCAATAAGATTGGTTCTATACAATTTTTTAAGATCCAACACATAATAACAGAGATATTAGGAATTTTCGAAATCCTCCTCTAAAACCCCCCCTCCTTCTTCCTGGTCGGATTTTAGACATTAACGAACTTAATCTTTAGTTTTACATAAACCGTTTCAATATCTAGTTTGGGAACGATCAACCCAAAATTGCGATCGCTAGAGCGTTAACAAACAACTATAGGGATAGACAGAAAAATATATAGATCCCGTATATGTAATATGTCCGTCATCTCCAGGGTAGAATCGATGAACATTTGAGGAAATATTTCGAAAATTCACATGAATAGTAGATTTCCATTAAGGGAAATCTGCTAAAACGAGCGTAAAAAAATATATTAAAAAAAATCCACACCAAGTTACGCTCTAGGAAGAAGCGGAGAGTAATGATTATGGTTCGAGCATGTAATGTAACGACCATGTGTAGATTGTATGGATATGCTCTGCTGGACATTAAATAGTCAGTTATGACAGTTATGAGAAAGCTTTCCTTCCGCCATGATGTACAAAACATTATAGGAAATGGCAACTTTTATACTCATGACCACATACAAAAGCAATAATAGGAGAAAAAAGATATATGTATTAAGATATAATGCATATCTGACACCCCGAGGGAGAGTTGAGACTAATTCAAATTCCCTCTCCATTCTTCAAATGAACACACGCACACACACATATATATAGTCCATAGTTCATTAATATCTGGGGATTGCTGTCTGCAAGACGCTGGATTACTATATTAGAGGTGCCTAGTTAAAGCAAAGCGTTTAAGGTTGCCCATTTAACACCGTGGGGTAATCGAGTAGCTACTTGTTACTCTCTTGTACAAATTAAAGCAAGCATTGAAATCGCGACAATTTTTAGTTTTCAAATCTCAACTGTCTTACCCCCAAAGTGGGTTCATAGAGGGCCAAAACAGATAATTTAGTTGAAATATGGAAGCTTACAATTTATGCAAACACTGTATATCTTTTACTTTTTTTAACACTGCAGTAGTCGCACGTCATTTGAAAGATGACTTGGAGAGACTTTTTGAACTACTGAGTAGAAGATAGAACCTGGGTGCCCCCCACCCTAGCTACCTTCCCCTCATGTCTAGAGCCTGTCACCTGTACTGTTTCAAGCCTTTTCTGATTCTCCAGATTGCGCATGACCTTGAGGCATCTGTGAAATCCCGCGCGACTACCTTTGTAAGTAGTGCAGTGGCAGATTTACAGGGAGCTTAAACGTATAAAAAGTAGCGAAATAAATTCAAACATCTTCACTTATAGGAAGGAGGGCACCCTAGTTTGCTATGTGCCAAAAAATAAGTCAAAAATTAGTAATGTGTTGGCTATATGAAGTATGCATTTTAATGGAGAAATAAATGAGAGAACAGGAAACAAGTAAAAACCTTCAATTATAACACATTATAATCAAACCAAGGTAGGTGTGGACATATTGGATAAAATATGCTCATTTTATAATATATCGAGAAATACCAGAAGGTGGCCTATGGTAGTATTTTTTTATCTTCTGGATATTGCGGGGATCAGTTCTCAAGTAATTTATTTAGGAAATGGCCATATTTCATTTTATAAACCTACCTAACTATTGTATTTTATTTTATAAACCTAACTACTATAATGTGTATGTATAACATATGTATATATCAATTTTATATTGTGTAAGCCAAGATAATGTGTGAAATTTTTTTTTCATATTTTATAATCATAAATCATGTATATTCTTCATATAATGTATCAGTTACAACTTTTATACAGATATTATTACAGGCTTAATTAAAACTAACCTTCTTACTTTAATACTTAAGGAAAAGTGGTAAGTCATCTGAGGGATGACATGCGGCCACTCATGTTCTGATGAGGGGCGTGACTACATCAGTGTTAAATAATGTAAAATAAAGGAAAATCTGCTAAAAAATCTGTTGTGCGTGCTATATGACTTCCTTCTGCTCCTGTAAAATTAAATATACTATCATTCTTGATACACTTCATTTAGCATTACTTGATTTCATAGTTAATGCGATATGTCATCTCCAATCCTAAAGATAAAAACATTTCTTAGAGAATAATTTATAGAACTTTTTTGTCAAATAAAAAAACGTTTATTATCACGTTACAACTGTTTTTGTCTCTAATAAATGCTGAGAAATTAATAACTTTCTTTTTCGTCATTATGAGAAATCTTCTAAAATTCTGCTCAAATCTGAAAACTAAAACTTTAATGCCGGAAGAGAACGCGGTGAACTGACGACTTTATCTTCTAAATAGTCTTAACATTTAAAAAATATATATTGTTGTGGCCACCACATGACTTACTTGCATCCCTACAAAAGTTAAATAAACAAGATGTTGATTCGAGACTTTTATATTCATGAACTGACTTTTACGGAAATGATATACTGAGTCTCCGCTTATAAACAAAATCTAGAGAAATGTCAAATTATAATTCTTGATGACTTTACTGAAATGTCATTCTCAATTATAAAATATATTTGGAATTTGAATTAAACTCCTTTAGCTTTTGATGTTTAATGTTAATCATAGAGAGTGATTTTCTTCTCTGATTGATCAGCTCGAAGAATGGAGTCTTAGAAAGTACTTTGTAATTTAATAGGAGTTCCTAAGGAGATTGACTTTCATTAACACTATTGTACGCAGCCTTTCACAGTGAAACACCAAACAGTTGTATAGCACTTCATTATCTGTCTAGCAATTTTATCTTTATAGTTGTCAGTAAAATGCTACAATAGGTAACAAAATTTTCATAACTAACATTTATTTTTCGAATATTCCTCGTCTTGGCTCGCTACTAACAGTGTTTTAAGGAGTTAAAAAGAGCAATAATAAAATAACTTTAGAGCATAATACAAACTGGGCAACAGGTAAAATTAAGCTAACATTGATATGATATTTATGGTTGGTAATTAATAAATGGTATAAAACCACAGTCATTAATAGATGGGGATGAGTTAATCTTAAAGTAACTTTTGGCCCATGAGCCTTAGAGCTAAGTTCGCCCAAGATTAACTTGGAACTTTGCCTAGCTAACACTCATTATTGCCTCAACAGAGCTTAGAACAACCAACTTCGAGTTTACTTTCTTCTAATGTGTCCTTGCCAATTATATCACATTGTAAAAGCTTTTAACAACTGCTTGTGTCACCAAAATATAAAAGAAATGTGATTAAAAACTATAATTTTTTTTATTAACGAATGAAATAAAATATTTTATTATAAAATGTAAAATTAAACAGAATTAAACTTAAAGTCCTGTATAAATGGATTAAAAAAAAAAGTCCGTCACGCAGGGGCTGAGTAAACTAAGCAGATTCCCCGCGTGAAGTTTAACAATTGATAAATCTACATACTGCTAACACAACACCATCGTGAATATTAGGTGAGTAAATACATAATAAGAAACCTACCGACAGAAAGTATATGAAATATAAACAAACAGGTCTGCCAACTACTTACCGGAAAGAAAAACAATTACTGTAATATATCTGAATAATAATAATTTGATTGAAAACTATGTACTATATCTAGTACTGTAATTTATAATGAATCAGAATAATTTTTATCTCAATCAATCAAATTTAAGTAATCCAAGAACCAAAGATGAGGGTGGGGGTCACCAGAACATATTTGCATGTATCTCGTGTAATAAATGTCTCTTGAAAACAATTTATGGTATTTAAGCTTCGAACCATGATGAGAGTATTGCGTATGTAAAATGAGTAGAAGTGGGGGTTTGCTGAAGGCTGAAAATGGAAAAATGCAAATATCATGGTTAATATTCAAGATGAAGAATAAATGTATATAACAATAATTATAGTTTTCCAATATCAGGACCAATCCTATACCATTTTTCGATCCGACGTTTGGTGACAGAGATATTTGGAATTTTCAAAATCTCCCCCTCTCGACCCCCCCTCCCCAAGTTCCGATTTCAGCCGTTAACGAACTGGATCTTTCTTTTTACACAAAACGACTAAATATCGAGTTTTGTAACGATTAACCAATAATCACGACCGCTAGAGCGGTAACAGACAAATATATATATATATATATATATCCTACGTAGGGTCGATGGACATTTGATGAAAAATTTCGAAAATCGCGTCATGAGTAGGATCTCAATAGCTCATTTCCCTTAAGGGAAATCTGCTAATAGTAACATGTGAAGATTTTATTATTATTATTTATTAACGTCCACTTTTTGCAACTTAGGCTAATTGGGACGGGTTATCTACAGGTTACCACCCTTTTCTAGCCAGGGTGGGATTTTAGGATGTTATTTGATGAATTTATAATCATTTGAAACACCTAACCAATAAAATGTTCTAGTTAATTCTGTATTCAGGAGTTTAAAGAGTCCAATTTGCTACTACTCATATCCATTTAGTTTTCATAATGGACTAAGATAACAGAATATATATTTTGTGCACGATACATAACTCCAATTGTTCATCAAGCATTTTCCAAGTAACACTAAGAAACATATAGACTGCCCAGGGGCTTCATGCTTATCATGAACGCCATCGTTAGTAAAATATGATGAGCAGAAATGTAATTAATAGATTCAATAAATTTCAAATAAATGTTGATGTTAATAGTTGACATGTTTGGTAGATCATATGTTTGGTAGAAGATGTGTTATTCAAGGTTAAGAATGTATGAGAAGAAGGTTAATAAAAGTGTTTGTGATTAAAAAGTAGAGTGTCGTAGTTAATAGAAATAATTTGTTTGAAAGCACTAAAATGCCATCGGCATAAATAAAATGGAAATCTTTTAACATTTACAGGCCCCTCATAAACTTTATTTAAAAATACTTAAACATATTGCAAAAGTTTTAAGAGGCTTATTTTATGGCGAGCATGCTTCCATTTGTCTCTATCACTTTGAAACTGCTAATACATTTAAATATACCCCTTCTGTTTCGGATACTTGGAACATAGCTTCGCAATTAAAACTTTAGACGACGACGTACTGCTTGCAAAGATTCTGTCACTAAAGACCCTTATCAATTTTACCGGGGAACTGCCTGTTAATGAGTAAAGTTCTTGAGAGATTATTGGTCCGTTCAGCTTCTAATCCATTTTACTCGACCTTGTAAAGGATTTATAAAGACGAAAATCGATAGGAAGAGGTATAAGCAAAGAGGTCTAATTTTCAAAGTCTCATTATTAACGAAGGAGCTTACTTATAAATAATCATATATTATTGTAGTGCTAGCTAATTTATTTTTAATTAAAATAAAAGTCAAGTTATTTTAGTGTTTATAGCAAGATTGCAATATACTATCTACAATGTTTTGGTTCCTCAAGAATGTTTCTCTACATTTTAATATCCTTCTACTGAAACTCGTACTCACTGGAGATTAAGGATAAAAATTAACCGACGTGATTGTATCAAGGCCTTTTAAAGGCAAAAATAAAGTTTCAGAAACTTTTACGATAGTAATTATTTTCTCAGGGCAGGCGTTCAAAAAGGCAGATTCTTAATTTTTTTTTTATTATGAATACTCGGTCAATAGAAATTCCTTTTCATCTGATAATTAAGTGAAATGAAAGTATTGCATTGACAATTTCATAATCCAGGAATTTAAATTGGGTTCTAGATATGATTGGGAGAAAATAACACTTAAAAGTTTAGCTTCTTATAACGTAAGCATTTACTGTGTCTTTGATTTGAGGATATCTTGGTTACAGACGTTTAAAAATATTTTACCATTTGGTAATTCAAATAAAGGGTTAGAACCGCCAATATAAATGATACTATTGTCATACCTCTCGGTGGAGACCGTCGTCACTGGCTGATGGTTGAGTACCGCTGGCAAGCGCTTTTGATGCGATGGCATCATCTTCAAGGCTTCATAACAATTTACCTGAACACTAACACAACCCGTTGACAGATCTGAGTGGTAAGTAAACAGATCTCGATTTAAAACGTAAACAACCCACCACACGAAAACAATTTACCTGAACATCAACATCCCTCGTTTGACAGATCTTAGTGGTAAGTAACCAGATCTGGACTAAACGTAAACAACTAATACGGTGAACAGAGCATAAAACCCACTGACTGACGGACAACCAACTCAGTACAACTATCAACAGGCTTGAAGATGATGCCATCGCATCGAAAGCGCTTGCCAGCGGTACTCAACCATCAGCCAGTGACGACGGTCTCCACCGAGAGGTATGACAATAGTATTTTACCATTTGTTTGAAATAACCTAAACAAGGTCTCTGTTATTTAAGCATCTTGTCTTGTGATAAAAAAAAGTCCGTCACGCAGGGGCTGCGTAAACTAAGCAGATTTCCCACGTGAAGTTATACAATAGAGAAATCTGCCTAATAACAACAATAGTTGTAATGAATCTCTAAACCTATTCACGAGGGACGATTAGTGACGAAAACGGCCGCCCTAGATCTCGGCGGAATGTCCCAAACATAGCCGACTCCTGCAGACCACATACACAATACAAATGCAAATATCTCGGTTAATATTGAAGATAGAGAATAAATGTATAGAACAATATTTATAGAAAATGTAATTTTCAATAAGATTGGTACAATTTTTTGATCCGACGTATGGTAACGGAGATATGAGACTGAGAATACTCGTCCAAAAATTCATCGGCGTCTATAAATGCAAATTTATCTCACAGTAGGTTTGGTGAAAGTGAAGAATATTGCATACTTGGAAAGAAGAAAGCGCCAAATTCTTGACACGTTTTTTATTCCAGTGCTAAGCTCTTTCAAAACTATTGTCTCCATCTTCAGAGCTTCACATCAATTGTATATAGATTTTATTGTTTTTATGTGTTGCTCTGAAGATGGAGACAATATTCTTTGAAAGCGCTTAGCGCTGAAATAAAAAAGTCCGTCACGCAGGGGCTGCGTTAACTAAACAGATTTCCCACTTGCGCGCCACGTATTTGTATTTATCTCAAAACCTATAAGTTCAATGATAACAATATTTAGTATTTAAGCTTCAAATAAAGTGTTTCATATCGTAATAGAATATTGTTAATATGAGATGAGAAGGAGTGGGGCTCTACTGAAGACCAAAAACTAATAAAATGCAAATATCTCAGTTAATAATTAATATAGTGAAAACATGTACATAACATCATTTATAGAACATTACATTTGCAATAAGATTGAATCTATACAATTTTTCGATCCGACGCATAATAACGGAGATATTAAGAATTTTCGAAATTCTCCTCCACTAAACCCCCTCCCCTGGTCCGATTTCAGCCGTTAAGGAACTTGATCTTTGACGACACGAAATTACCGTGAGTACGACCCCCCCCTTAAGGGAAATCTGCTAAAATTTTTGAAGAGTTGTACGTTTTCTTCTCTCCAAAAGCAAATACTACACAAATACGGAAAACAATATTTTTTCGTTCCAAATTTCTTGTCAAAAGTGCACATTATGGCTTGGTCTTCGTACCCTAGATAATTGCGGCCACTAGCAGTCTTGTATCTTGCTTTAGCCGCGAAAAGGATGTTCTTATTCCTCTAGGAAGATGGAATGCTACCTCTTGAATTAATCATGCAATAGTTCGTCGATTTCGAGTTTGATTAAATATGATTTTTAACTGAAAGTTGGTCCGCTTCTTTCGAAGCATGATTTTCACTCACTAATCATTGAACATTTTTTTAAGCAGCTTCTAAAAAGCTCATCATATTACCTTTCTCCTTCAAATGGCATGTTAACATAACAGTATAATTCTTAATTCGTCATGCTTACCACTATGGGTCACGTGTTACTCCTGATTCATTGGGATTAGAATGCACTTAATTGCATATACTGGCAGAGTTCCAGGGTCCTTGTCATTATTACAATCTAAGTCTTGGTGTATCTACTGACCCTGTGTTCGTGTTTCTGGCGACGTTTCGCTAAACATAGCTCTAGCATCCTCAGGGCTATTTGAAGAGTTCATATTTATGATGTAACTGTCTCGTCCTGAGCCACGTATCTGCGTGTCCTCTTTCCGGATTCTGTTCCCCTCTGATTAGGCCTTCTTCTTTGTTCATATATTTCTGGAATAATGGGCTTCCAAAGTTTACTCAATCTATAATTGGTTTCTCCGTTCTTATTTGGGTTATCGATCTCTTATCCTTCAAAGTAGAATTTTCTTCAAAATAATAGCACAATAACAGTCTTTTAATAAGATGGAGTATAAGGGAAAATTAAATAATTCGAATTCGTAGCTAAAGAGAAAAGGAAATCTAAGACGGCTCTTAATCAACAGTGCCATGTTGTACTAAAAGCATGAGCCCCTAGACATACCTCTGGGCATTGGAGTAACGTGGCTTGGAAGTGTGTTGTTGCTTAGCAACCCTAGTAAGCCCCTCCCTCGCGCCGAGATGTAAAACCTTGGCATAATTCAGCCTCCTAAATCTTCAGACTCCTGTAACTCGCTCCAAAACCGCCTTAGCCACTTATGGTCGATTTTGGCGTATTCTTATATTTTAATTTAAAACAGCTATTGACGTACATATATATATAATCCCTCCCACCCTATACATAGACAAATGCACACAAAAAAAGTCCGCCGTGCAGGGGCTGAGTAAACTGAGCGGATTTACCACAGAAAGGTTTACAGCAGATAAATCTACATACTGTAACACCACCGTGAATGTTAATTGAATAAATATAAACTGGCCACCGCAGTAAAGACACCTGAAATAAGTTCCCAGCGACGGAGTTTAAAACAACGAAATATAAACTGGAATTAGAAGTCATTAAGTCAATTCAGTAATATCAACAACGGAAAGTGTATATAATATCTAAAACGGGAGGATTTATATATCTACTACTAAGTTTATAATATCAGCAACGTAAAGCGTCTCAATTGTAAATAATCAGGCCAGCCAACATCGCAGTGAATGTTTGAGACATTTCACACCAATTAGCTGATAAAGTCAATACATTTTTACATAAAAAGATTAAATATCAAATTTGGTAACGATCAAACAAATATTGCGACAAGACCAATATATATATACAACCTTGAACGGACCTCAATTTCGTCTCGTAGGTCAGATCGCTCGACATTTGAAGAAAATTTTCGAAAATCTCGTCATGAGTACAACCTCAATAGCTAATTTCCTTTAAGGAAAATCAAATAAAATTAGAGGTTATTAATTATACGCAAATACGAGTTGTAGACTAACACGTTATAATGTTTTTTTGTTGTTCATAGCTAATTTGTCGATTGCTGAAAAAGGGAAGAGCACTCTTCCTTAAAGATTTCACGCGAAAAATGGCTGAGGGTATTGATTAATACTGCCGAAAACAGCTTACAGTTAAATACAATTCTGCTAAGAAGTAGACCTGGGTATGATTGCTGGACATTTGAAGAAAAAAGTTTCGAAAATCGCGCCATGAGTAAGACCTCCATAGCTAATTTCCCCAAGGGAAATCTTCTAAAAAACACATTAAACTCACACACACCAATAAATACATACAGACATCGCATTCGAATCTTTCACTTAAAGGCACTTATACTGTATACATCCTATTATTATTAATTATGTTGAAGAAAAAAAGGGCTGATATATTCACAGGTTTTCCGGTCTTTAATTGAATTTTCTTTCAGTCCTTTTTATTTGGACATCACAGAATTTCCTTCTACAGCCATCTTTCTAATACCTCATTGCCTCCAACGTAGTAAGATGGACTGCTATCCACAGTACGAAAAATATCAAGTATCCATAAAAAACAATCTCCAAATCAAGTAACCATATTTCTAATATTGTAGGCTTTGACAAGGGCAATAAAATTTACCGAAACGTCGGCAAACTGATGTAATTTCCTTTCAACCCACGTGAACGACAACCGCATATGATAAGAATAGTTTATTAGTTTTTAAAGCTTATACTTAAGTTAATATACGTTTAAGAGAACAAGAAAGTAATAATTGTCACGATTTAAACTTTTATCCTTTGTTTTGTTTTGAAACTATTTTAACTACTCTTGCTTGCCTCCTTTTCATCTGTTTTATTTATTAATGACTTTGTGCTCTAGGCAGAAAGGCTTGGAAGAGGTTTATCTCTAATGAGAGGAATATCTCTGGGAATTCGTAGAGCGAATTTCTGACGGAGCCTTTGGAAAGGCTGCTATAACTCAAGGCGAAGGGCTCTCCTTCAGCTCGTCACTTTGAATTCCATTATTCAAAGTTATCACCCACAGCTACAACCTTGGAATTATGGATCAGACATTAAAAAGACTTAAATAAATAAAGTCCGTCACGCAGGGGCTGCGTAAAACTAAGCAGTTTTCTCAGGTTTACAATATATAAATATACATACAGGTACCACTACCTATATTGCCGAAAAAACGCTTAGAATTAAATACAATTGTGGTGAGAAAGAGACAATGTTACTATCATAATTTGATAAAAAATATAATAATAATCTCTTTATAACCTTTGATGAATCTCTCCCTCCCTCTCTCTCTCTCTCTCTCTCTCTCTCTCTCTCTCTATATATATATATATATATATATATATATATATATATATATAAAAAATATGTTCAGAACGAACCTTATTTTCGTGTTCTCCTGGGTATAATCGCTGAAAATTTGAAGATATTCTTCGAAAATCGCGTCATTGATTTAACCTCAGAAGCTGATTTCCCTTAAGGAAAATCTACTAAAAACAGAGGTTATTATGTATATTTATTAGTTAATTCCTTCAAACGTCACATTTAATATTTTTGTTAACTCTAAATATTGCTGTGTAATAAATAACTAGGATGAATAAATTATGAATAAAAGATTTCTTCTAGAGCATTGCCGACGTATAAAATAAAGGATTTCTATTTTACAGCATTAAGTCTTTGAGATAATTAGTCACACATTAGTAATGTATTTGTAGAATAGACGTAAGTAGGTTTGAGGAGGTCACGAACCATCTGATGTGTAAAAAGAAAGGATAGTTATTTCCGTTCTGTTTGCAGAGAGATTGGGCATTGTGAAGATGCATTGGGGTGTAAACCATCTGGCTGAGTGACAGTGGTTCTTGAGCACCGTCGTCTCCCTGTTCAGCAGCAAGCCTTCTGTCTTCACTATTATACTTTTTAGGCGTTTAGCAGATTTTCCGTAAGCAAAATCGGCTAGTTCGGCTGTACTCGTGACGCAATTCCCGAAAAAAAAATTCAAATGACCATCAATCCTACCCAGGAGAGGACGAAACTGAGGTCCATTCAAAACTACACACACACACATATATAATTTTCAACAGGCCTCATTTTCGTTATGTCCTGGGTAGGATATAATAAAATAATAACTAAATAAGCACGTAAGTAAATAAATTATAATATAATTAAAAATTGTTTTTATAAGATGTAAAATAAATTGTAAGTAGTTGATTTTTATAAATAATCAGTGGAGAACAGCTTAGGGACTTAGAGGATTATAATACTTATAAAATGAAATAATCAAATGCATTAATTACTGACTTTTTTTGAATAAAAAAATTAAAACTATTAGTTCAAGTCTTTAAGTACACTCTAAAAGTTATGATCCTAAAGACCGTATAGCAAGCCCAATAAAATCTAGACTTGTCTAGATGTGTTAATCAATGTTAATAATAACTTCGATAAAATAACATTTTTATCTAGTTAACAATATTTAAATCATAATCTATATATATATATATATATATATATATATATATATATATACATAAATATAAATGAAGGTTTTTTTGTATGTCGTGAATCGTAAACGGCTGAACCGAATTTTATGAATCTTGGTATGTATATTACTACTAAAACATGTTAGGTTTCTGGCTATATATTAATATTCTCTGAGTTGAACAGGAGTGGGGGTTATAAGCGAGGCCTGAAATTAAAAATAGCGATGTTTCGTCTCCTATTAGTTTTTCGGCAAATATGCACATATCAAAAGTTGTTTATTTTGTTATTTAGAGTAACATTTGTAATAAACCCTTTTGCGTATACCGAATTATAAATGAGTTAGTTATACGCTAAAAACAATAGTGTGAGTCAACTATTTTACATGGCACAAAAGACAACCAAATTAAACGAAACTCCGTATGTGATTTGGTATTAACACCTCCCTCATTATAAACTATATGTATTAAAATTTCGAGGTACGAACAGGAGTGGGGGGTTATAAGGGAGGTCTGAAATATAAAATCGCGATATTTCGTAACCTATTCATTTTTCGGCAAACGTGCATATAAGAAGAGTTGTTTGTTTTGTTATTTAAAGTAATTTTTGTTATATGCTCTTTTTCCGTATAATGAATTATAAATGAGGTATACACGAAAAACTATAGAAGGGGCCAACAATGTTATAGGACACGAAAGACTAAATCGAAATCAACGAAACTCCGTATTTTTGACTATAACCAATATTAACATTTTTAGGAACGACATGGAGTTTTGGGGGAGTCCTCCCAGTTCAGGAGGATTGAAAAATCGTCATATTTCGTTTCCTATTAATTTTTTTTTTTTTTGGCGAACGTGCACGTAATAAAATATGTTAAATTTGCTATTTAGAGTAACTTTTATTATATATAATTTAGTATTTTAGTTGGTGGCGTTGCAACGCGCGCAGGGTACAGCTAGTTATAATATAAAATGTAGCGGAATCCGACCTTAGGTAGCTGAAAAAAGTGCTAATTTTATAGATATTTCTTAACCCATTATTGAACCTTGTGTGTCAACCCACTACTATATTCATACAATATATATTGTGGGAAGCCATGAAACTTTTCTTTTGATGTACCAAAGAAAAGTTAACTCTTTTAAAATTGTTGAAATATAATACTGTAAATTCGGCAGTATTATTAAATTGTACATAATAGTAAGTACAACATAATCCAGTTTTCTCAATCTGATATTTTTGCGGGAGCAAATCAATCATTCTGGAATAATCAATAATAACAGAAAAAGTGGAAAATTAAGTTATTACCGTTAAATTCTAACACGAACTTGTTCTTTCTTCACCTCTCCTGTATACCACTCACATTTGTTTTAAAAGAACCGTTACTTATATTGTTTCATCGTCATTTCACAATGGTGTTGTAACCATTTACATGTTCTTTTCATAATCCTTAAGGGAAATCAGCTACTCAGGTCCGTACTCTTGGAAAGATTTTCGAAACATTTCCACCTATGTCCATTGATCCTAAATAGTATACGAGAAAAATGAGGCCGTTCAAAATTTTTATATATATATATATATATATATATATATATATATATATATATATATATATATATATATATTCTTTTTTGAATACACGAGTCATCGATAGAAAGCATTATTTCAATGGACCTTACATGATTTGTTCAATAATACTTGAAATGAAGTTAATTGTACTAAATATAAATCTAATTAGAAAAGTACTATTATACTGTATCCTCCTAAAAATCTTTCTAACTCATATTAACTTCCCAAACTTCATTTTAAAAGGTAATCTAATATCAGTGGGTTACCAATTAATTATTCGCGTGATTATAAATTTGATTCGGGTGATTAGCATGTAAATTTAAAGGGGAAGAAATAAAAATAAACAGCCACCCGATATTTTCTAACGTCTCCTGAATTTTAAAGCCATCTCTTCTGAATACAAATGCATCCCATTGGGACGAAAAAGAAATCAGGGAATTATTCCGTAGGACCCGCCACTGTTTTAGAGTTATGTTTGATACTTAATACAAATTCGAGGCACATCCTAACAAAATGAAACAAATCTGAATGCAAATATTGGCGACTTATGATTCTTTCAAAGCCAGGAAGGAATAGTCGAATCCATATTTCAAATTATTGCCAATAGCACTATTTCCATGCAAAAGAGAATGACAGAGATTAGCACTGATTTTTTGAATAGAACATTGCACAGGATAGGAATTATTCATGTAAAACACGAATAATATTCAAAACTAAATGAAGAAAATCACAAAATTGAGTTTTTAAAATTATCCTAATTTTTTTTCTAACTGTTCTCACTAGTATAAAATGTCCGTCCCGCTGAAGCTGCGAAACTAAGCAGACTTCCCTCGAGCTGGTATGACACACTATAGATCTTATCACATAATATATTCTCGTAGATTTTTGAATTGACGAACCCGCCCCCTGATTTTCCTGGCTCAATTTCAGCCAATATCGAATATAAACGTTAGAGTTCAATGAAACGGTTAAATATAGATTATGGTATTGATCAAATTAATATTTTCAAGACAAGCGTGGAAAATTGTAATTGATGGCGTCACCACTTTACGTATTTGCATGAATAAGTGCAAACATAGTAGGAGGTCAATGATGATAATATTTGGTATTTAAACTTTGAAAAATGTGTTTGCTGAAATGGAGAAACATCAAAAGTGTGAAGGCATCTTAATTGTTGGTGGGAGTATACGTTTAGATAGGTTGAAAGTTATACTTATGTTAGCAGATTTCCCTTAAGGGAAATCTGCTATTGAGGTTGTACTCATGAAGGAATTTTCGAAATTTTTCTTCAAATGTCCATCAATCCTACTTAGTAGCTGACACGAAAATGAGGTCCGTTCAAAACTTTATATATATATTTGCCTGTTACCGCTCTAGCGGTCGCAATTTTTGTTTGATCGTTATCAAACTCGATATTTAGTCGTTTTAAGTAAAAAGAAAGATCAAGTTCGTTAACAGTGAAATCGGACCAGTGGGAGGGGGGGGGGTTAGAGAGGAGGATTTTCGAAATATCTCCGTTACTATACGTCGGATCGAAAAGTTGTACAGAATTAATCTTATTGCAAATTAAATTTACTATAAATATTGTTATATACACTTACTCTCTATCTTGAATATTAACCGAGATATTTGCATTTTTATTGCTTCTGGGCGGCTAACGGACGAGTGACTTTCCCGCCAAAAGCTAGTTCGGCCGTTTCCTAACTGCTCGGCTCTCGTGAAATTTCTCTATTGTCAAACTTCACGTGGGATATCTACTTAGTTTACGCAGCCCCTGCGTGACGGACTTTTCTATATTTTAAACTTATGATGAAACTTAGTTGATGAAAAAGTCCATATTCCACATTTCAAATTGAAAAATTTCTAATTTGCTTACACAGAACCATATCCCATATATTTATTATTGGAGACACATGCATAACTGTATTTGAGCATTACATAAATAAAATATTATGATCGTTATATAGGAAGATTAGGAGAGAGCGTAGATAAATACAATATTGCATGATAAGCGTGAGACACTTCCCTACATGGTCCATCAATGTTCATATTACGGATATATGAAATGGATTATAGGATGCAACTCCTGTTAGAAACGGTTTACAGACAAAATGAAGCTTAAGTTTATTATTTTTGGTTCACGTTTATTGTTTCGACTTTTTAAGTAATCTTCTTTGACGCGAAGATATAATAGTATACATTGCTTTCTCTGAGATACTAATCTAGAATTACGGTGAAAAAAAAATGTTCTAATTGATTTCCTCAAAGGCTTTTTATAATCTAAATAATACCTTTGTTAATAGGACTTTCACTTTAATGAACAAGATAAGGACCACTGTAATATGCTGAGCATGATTGTTAGAGATTCTATAATAAGACACAATACAAGAGGTATGAATGGAGTGGATACATTCGTTTCCGACGCGCAGGTGCTTCGTAAAATAAGCAGATTTCACAAGTGCTGGTATTACATTTGTGATTTCATATCAACACGTATTCTGTATTTATGTGTAAAAAAACGATAAGTGGAAGGATGGGGGGGGGGTTGCAAGAGTCTGAAAACAAGAAAGTATGAAAAACTCCCTAAATACTTGAGTTACCAAAAATGCATAAAGCAACAATTGTAGAAAATCAAAAGTTTAACAAGATTGGTTATATAACATTTTGTGATCCGAATCATAATTGAGGTGGGCTATGTAAAAATATGCCATTTTTGCGGAGATGGCATTTTTAGATTCCTTGTGGTCTCTTTTATATCCGTACGAATTTGCGTGTTTAATATCTTTGCTTCATCTTTCACCGCCTCTTTGAATGAGCTGGCGTTTAGCGTGCTTTCTGCTATTGTGATTCGTAAACATTCTATATTTAGTGAAAATTGTGAGGTTGTATTTTGCTAGTTTTGTTTGTTGCTGTGCTTTTTAAAAATGAGCAATTTGGAAGAAGTTATTAGTGGTGGACGTATTTTCAAAACTTCGAAGAAAAAAAGGAAAAATGAGTTTTCTCAAGATCGCAAAAACAATAAGAATAAACGATATTCGGGTGAATCGTATACTTCAACAAAAGGTAGGATGGGTAACAAGAACTTTATATACGATATTGAAACTGTTGTAAACAAACCTGTTGAATTAAAGTCACTGCAATTGAGCAAGAGAATTTGTTTGATAATTTTTATGGTTGTGATAATGTACAACAAGACACACTTCTTACGGGATACCTTATAGTGCTTCCACTCACAGTGTACAAGCACAAAAACTCAGAGGCATACTGTGGAACTATTCAGTGAAATGTAGCGAAACACCTATTAATGTTTGTCTCAAATTTTTACTCAAATTTCTGAAATACGCCAATCAGGGAAAAGAATTTTTTGGTAGTAATTTCACTGAGAAAAGAGGATCCCATATAATAACGCTTCTTATACAGTAATATTTTATTTAAAAAACTAACTTTCTACATATAGCTGTAAATGTGTTTTTATTTCAGTTCTTATTCAATATTATCAGATCTTACTTGGCAATGTCTATGCAAGAAGGGCACGTGAAAACATGATCTATGTAAAATGGGTTATGAACAAAATGACCACCAGCCATCTCCCCAAAAAGGGTGTAAGCAAGGTTATATTTAAATGGAGTTTATTTAATATTTTTAACGATTTCTTTTTTAGATTTCTTCATAAATTAAATCACCAAAACTTGAACATAATTTCATTACTGGAAGTTCAAGTTGCACAAGTTTCGTCTTAACCGATATATACAAGTGAAATTTTGCACTCGCAATATCTCAATACTATGTTTTCAGTTATCAGTCCTTTGTACATAGACCTCAATTACGAAGAAATTTTCAATTTTCTAACGCTCCCCCTCCCTAAGCCACCACTATTCCAGGTCCGATTTCAACCAATAGCAAATATGATTTAGTTTTGAATTAAACACCTAAATATCGAGTATGGTCTAGATCAAATAAACATTTTCGAGTAAAAAACGAAAAATCGTATCGTCATCACATGAAGTATTAGCATGTGTCTCAAAAAGTAATAGTTCAATGAAAACCATATTTGGTATTTAACCTTGGAATGAAGTGGTTCGTAATATAACGGCTTATACTTTATATGACATGAGTAGAAGTTTAGTGATGTCGAAAAACTAAAATAAGTCGAAATTGGATTCCCAAGAATAAGTCGAAGTAGACTCAAAAGCATACTACCCCAAAAGAGTTCATGTTGCACAGACATCATCTTAATGATTTACTCATGGGTAAAATATAATTCTTTAAAGGCTTCTATAACAACCATATTGTATGATACATGTATACATATTTTATATTATTTTTCACTATGTTTATTCTTCTTTGTATCATGAACCACTTGTACATAGGTACAAGACAGCAATAACTATTGGAATAATTTTTCGTCCGTAATAATTAATTAAACAAAATACTTTTCACAAATGGCTAATATATATATCTATATATATATATATATATATATATATATATATATATATATATATAAAATTGTAACCTCTGTCTGTACATTGATTTTTTTCACGAAATTTCACGATAACTTTTCGTTTCACATGTCATAGACACCATAACTGCATTTTGTTTCTTTGGTGTCTGTTTGTTTGTTTATTTGTTTGTTTGTTTGTTTGTTTGTTACCTTTTCACGCATAAACGGCTGAACCGAATTTTATGAAACTTGGTATGTATATTACTACTAACACAACTTAGACTTTAGGCTATATTAATATCCTCTGAGACGAAAAGGAGTGGGGGTTATAAGGGAAGCCAGAAATTAAAAATAGCGATATTTCGATTCCTATTGGTTTTTCGGCAAATATGCACATAAAAAAAGTTGTTTATTGTGTAATTTAGAGTAACTTTTGTTATATCACTTTTGCCGTATACGGAAGTATAAATGAGTTATACTCTAAAAACTATAGAGGGAGTCCACAATTTTATTTGGCACAAAAGACTCAACCGAACTAAACCAAACTCGGTATTTGAATTAGTACTAACGCCTTCCTTATAATAAGCCATACAAACATTTCTAGGGACGGGCAGGAGTGGGGGTTATATGGAAGGCTTGAAATTAAAAATAGTGATATTTCGTTTCCTATTGCTTTTTCAGCAAATATGCACATAACAAAAGTTATTCGTTTTGTTATCTGGAGTAACTTTTGTTACATGCGCTTTTGCCGTATACGGAACAATAAATGAGTTATACGCTAAAACCTATAGCGGGAGTCCACAATTTTATTTGGCACAAAAGACTCAACCAAACTCGGTATTTGAATTAGCACTAACGCCTTCCTTATAATAAGCCATACTATTTCTAGGGACGGGCAGGAGTGGGAGTTGTAAGGGAGGCCTGAAATTAAAATAGTGATTTCCTATTGCGGTTTCGGCAAATATGCAAATAACAAAAGTTGTTTAATTTGTTATTTAGAGAAATTTTCTCAACACTTCTTTTCAATATGAACTACCAGGTACCTCAAATGAAAATATTTATTCAAATGTATGTCAATATTTTCTCATTAATAATTCAAATCTATGCATAATTCACAGGAAACGGGAAATATGACAATATGCAGAACAGTGAAGTCTTGCATAAAAAAATAATTTTATTATTAACAAATCCACATAAAAGACGGGTGTTAACCCTAAACACTGGGACGGGTAAATGTCATAATATTGTGCAAAGTAAAGCCTTGCCAAAAATATACCACAAACATTCAGCCCCAAATGAATTCCCGAGCAAAGCCGGGTATCTCAGCTAGTATATATATATATATATATATATATATATATATATATATATATATATATATAAATTTGTAACCTTTGTCTGTACATTGATTTTTTTTCGCGAAATTTCACGATAACTTTTCGTTTCATATGCCATAGACACCATAACTGCATTTTGTTTCTTTCGTGTCTGTTTGTTTATTTGTTTGTTTGTTTGTTACCTTTTCACGCATAAACGGCTGAACCGAATTTTATGAAACTTGGTGTGTATATTACTACTAGCCCAACTTAGACTTTAAGCTATATTAATATTCTCTAAGACGAACAGGAGTGGGGGTTATAAGGGAGGCCTGAAATTAAAAATAGCGATATTTCGTTTCCTATTGCTTTTTCAGCAAATATATACATAACAAAAGTTGTTTATTTTATAATTTAGAGTAACTTTTGTTATATGCACTTTTACCGTATACGGAAGTATAAATGAGTTATACACTAAAAACTATAGCGGGAGTCCACAATTTTATTTGGCACAAAAGACTCACCCGAACTAAACCAAACTCACTATGTGAATTAGTACTAACGATTTCCTTATAATAAGCCATACTAACATTTCTAGGGACGGGCAGGAGTGGGGGTTATAAGAGAAGCCTGAAATTAAAAATAGCGATATTTCGTTTCCTATTGGTTTTTCGGCAAATATAAAAATAACAAAAGTTGTTTATTTTGTTATTTAAAGTAGCTTTTGTTATATACACTTTTTTCGTATACCGAATTATAAACGAGATATAGGCTAAAACCTATAGCGGAAGTGAACAACTTTATTTGACACAAAAGACTCAACCGAACTAAATAAAACTCGGTATGTGTGTTAGCACAAACGCCTTTATTATAATAAGCCATACTAACATTTCTTGGGACGGGTAGGAGTGGGGGTGGTAAGGTAGGCCTGAATTTAAAATAGCGGTATTTCGTTTTCTTTTCGTTTTTCGGCATATATAAACATAACAAAAGTTGTTTATTTTGTTATTTAGAGTAACTTTTGTGATATTCATTTTTGTCTTTTAACAAAGTATAAACGAGATATACACTATAAACTAAAGCGGGAGTCCACTATTTTATTGGGCGCTAACGATTGAACCGAACTTAACAAAACTCGGTATGTCAATTAGCATTAATTCTTCCATGATTATAAGCTATATTAAAATGTTTAGGTTAAAACGGGATTGGGGTTATAAGGGATGCCTGAAATAAAAATTCGCGATTTTGTGATTCTTATTGGTTTTTCAGTGATATTTTATAAAAATAGCATCATTATTCAGTCAACTATGATTTCCCGGGCATCGTCGGATATATTAGCTGGATTGTATACAGAAAATACGTACATTATAGATGATATTTAATAATAATAAATCCTATCCATGATTATGATTTGAATTATTCACTGTGTGACAAACAGTGGAGAGGGAATGATTAGAGACTTATTTTCATTTATTCTTCAAATCTAAAATTTTATTTTCCATAAGTCACCCAACGGAGCCTTACGGGAAGAAATGAGCCCAGGCGGGAAGAGCAGTTGTACACGTCGAAGCATTTGCCAAAAACAAAATAGAATATTTCCGTCTCAAATGATTTCCCGAGCGAAGCCGGGTACCTTGGCTAGTATATATATATATATATATATATATATATATATATATATATTATCGTCGCTAAACTATTTATAAATAATGGAGTAGTTTATTATTTATTATAGGCAAAGATTAAACAATAAGACGTATAAATATATTTGACTCTTAAAAATCAGAAGTTATTTACAAAGGTGTACATGAAGGAATAAATATATTATTCAAACAGAGTTCTTGACAATCACTATCGATGTGGGGCAAAAACCAAATTAAAAAAGAAATCATTTAAACTAAAGATTTCTAATCTTAACAAATATTTTTTTTATCCCCCAGGTTTCTACATTTTTTTTAATATAAATTAGTGTGGTTCTGGTGAACTGGTGGGAGCGGAAGATAAATTAAAAGTATACAAAATAAATCATTTTATAAAACGGAGCACAGCCTCTCCGGACCTCACAATTCCATGGCACCCCCTCCCCCCCAGGAAGGGGGCTAAATCCCCAAGGACAAGAGTCACGAGATGAACAGGGTAACAAATCACTTTTTCAATCTATAAATCTACAGGGTTAAAATCATCCAGCGATGGAACATATTCATCTTTCAAACAATATATGAGCGTCCCTTTGACTGATAAATTATATTTTGTGATTCTCCTGCTTTTTCACAATTACAAGAACTTAGTGCAATTACATCTATAATGAAAAAAAAAAAATAAGGGCTATTAGGATGCTTTCTTATATCACAAGACACACATGAAGTCAGTGATATGTAATATAACGTAGTCCACCCGTTTGTCCGACATGAAATCAAACATGTTTCATCTGAATATCAAAAACTCACTGAGTAGCTTTGGTGTTGATAACATACCAACACAGAACGATTTATACTGAATTACGGACGAATGGTAGTTCATGCATAACAATAATGCTTAATCTTAAGACTGATCATTGAACATAAAAAATGACGTAATATTTATTTGCATCCCTCTTTTTTTAAATTTTATTTCATTTTGTTCAAAGCGAATTCAATGTAATATATATTAACCGAGATATTTGCATTTTTCACTTTTCAGCCTTCAGCAAACCCTCACTTCTACTCATGTTACATAAACAATACTCGGTTATGTAATAAATCACATCATTCGAAGCTTAAATACCAAATATTGTTTTTAAGAGACATTTATTATACGAAATACAAACAAATACGCCCTGTTGATGCCCCCCCCCTCTTTTCTTTTGTTCTTGGGTAACTAAATGTTTAGTGATTTAGATAAAAATTATACTGATTCACTGAAAATTATAGTACTAACTATAGTAAATAGTTTTCCATAAAATTAATATGTTATATTCTGATATAATTCGGTAATTGTTTTTCTTTCCGGTAAGAGGTTAGCAGACCTGTTTGTTTACATTTCAGACGCTTCCCGTTGGGAGTGGAAAGACTTCTTATTACCCCTTGTTATTCCCAATCAAATTAATACGTTTTATTGAAATATCTTTCAGTAATAGTTTTTCTTCTGGTAAGTAGTTGGCACAACTGTTTGTTTACAATTCAGATATTTTCCGTCGGGAGGTTTCTTATTATGTATTAACTCACTTAATATTCACGGTTGTGTTGTGATACCAGTATGTAGATTTATCTATTGCTAAACTTCACGAGGGAAATCTACTTAGTTTAAGCAGCCCCTATGTGACGGACCTTTTTATTGGCAGGAGAAATGTTTCAATGTCAAAACCTCGTCACCATTCCTAGAATATCTTCGTCCGTACAAAATCACTCCTTTTTTAGTAGTATTCAAATTTAAAAGCTATGCTGATAGTTAAGTCATAAATTACATTTTAGTTGAAATTATACCATTTTCTTAACAAAACTTTTTTAGTAGCAATAATAGTTATTATTATTTATTGACGTCCACTTTTTGCTACTATGGCTAATTGGGACCGGTTGTCTACAGGTTACTACCGTTTTCTAGCCAGGGTGGAACTAAGGGTTTTGTTTAATGTGTTCGTCACTAAATAAATTCCTATTGGCCTAGGCGGAAATCGAACTTAACTATTTGTCATAGTAGCATAAGTGGACGTTAACAAACAATTATAATAACAAAATGTTTTAGTCTTTTTTTCTTCAAATTAATTATAAAGAAGAGGGATAGGTCTTCTTTAACTTACATGAACACAGACACCAGTCAAAGGATTGTAGATCAGGACACCATCTTCCATTTACTAGGAATCTAATAAAATTTGTACATTTGTTGTAGCGGATAACTAGAAAACACCTTAATACACCGAGCTCAATATTCGTAGTGAAACCCAATTTCCCCTAGCTATAATTGTCATGTGCAAAACTAAAAATAAGGCTATATGTCGAAAACAATCAAAAACTCATTGGATAATTGTCGTATAGGTTGTGAAAATTTAAATAGTATAAATTATACTTGATTCAATTAAATAAAAAATAAAAAATGTTCAACCTGGCCATGGATCAAGACTCCAAAACTATAAAAGAAGCTCTTTCATTTTAACAAGAAATTTATTTTGAAGGATGCTACGAATTGAGCAATGAGTAACTGTGTGAGAAGAGGCCTGCAGTTGTTGTGTTGCTCTGAAGGGCCAGTGTGAAAGATTAATAGTGCTCCAACCCTGGTGGCAACCACTCAAGCTCCTACTGTCTGAGATGGAGTTTCCAATAGTCATGGATCTTCCTACCCGGGTATTCCTACAGACGTGGAGGCCGCGAAGTAAACAACATTAGACAACGCAGAATGCTGTTTGTTCTTCCCATCCGAAACGAAATTGAAACTCGGAAATTATTCCACTTGGACCGCATTTGACAAGAAAGTGATGATACTCAGCTCAACGCATCTCAATTCTCCAAGCCAACGCTTATGCTTCTCAATGGATTTCCGACTTAAACTAACTCTCCCTTGTCATCAAATAGTAAATCCACTTAGTTACCTTAAATCAATCAATCAATCAGGTATGACATGATATCATGGAATCTCAATACTACGCATACATGATCCGTACAATTTGTGAGTATTAGGCCACACAAAGAAGTAAATTTGCAAATGACGTACGGTAGGGGAGATTATTGCAGATGGGATATTAGAGACTTATACATTAATCCCGAATAGGGACTAGTGTGTTATTTCGAGTTAGATATAATTAAACTATTATACTAAACTGTAAGAATAACAAATAAATATAATTGGATGACGGACAATTGAATTGACAAAATATTCCAATTTGTTTTCTATAAATACAAAAACTCACCTTTTCAACATATTTCAATATCCTATCACTTTTCAGATCGAAAAATCTTTTGGATCTTAGAAATAGCTCGTATATCTGACAGCTAGGCATAAATTATTTTAAATAAATTAATCTTTAAGGCAATTTATTTATAAACCAAGAATAAGTATGAACAATGCATTAAATTTCAAATTAGCAGTAAAGTTTCTTGTTTCTTTTAGTTATTTTTGTGATACGTTCTCTTAGTTCTGTTCTTCATATTATTTTGAGTTTTCCATTTTTTGTTATTTTGTTTACTGTATTTTAGCAGATTTCCTTCAAGGGATCCTTCCTGCCTAGGAGATGACGAAAATGAGGTCGGTATGTATATATATATATATATATATATATATATATATATATATATATATATATATATATATATATATATATATATATATATATCTGTTAACGCTCTAGCGGTCGCAAATTTTGTTTGATCGTTACCAAACTCGATTTTTAAACGTTTTATGCAAAAAAACAAATCAGGTCCGGTAATGGCTGAAATCGGACCAGAGGGAGGGGGGGTTTAGGGGGATATTTTCAAAAATTCAAAATATGTCCGTTACCATACGTCTGATAAAAAATCGTATAGAACTAATCTTTTGTAAATTATTTACTATAAATAGTGTTTTATACATTTATTCTCTATCTTGAATATTAACCGAGATGTTTCCATTTTTCAGTTTCCAGCCTTCCTGATTGTTTACGTTTCAGGTGCTTCCCGTCTGGAGGTTTCTTATTATCGTTTGTATTTATTCACTTGATGTTGGCGGTGCTATTATGTTACAATTATGTAGATTTATCTATTGTTAAATATCACGAGGGAAATCTGCTTAGTTTATGCAGCCCCTGCGTTACGGAAGTTTTCCATTTTTTTTGTCCTGTTTTTTTTGTTTTTCCCCCATTTTTAAGTCACCATCTTAGTGGAGCTCTATATAAAATATCAATAAAATAAAATTACTGTAATTAATATGAATAGCTTTTGTGCGAATTTGTCATATTAATCGAGAAAGATATCAGAATGAAAATGGAAAGATATTGTATCGGAAGTCAATGCCTTCAGAGGAGGGTGACAACCGTATCGACCGTTAGTTCTGGTTTACTTCCACTGCAGCTGGCCATGTCCAACTCAGCTGGATGGCAAAACATGGACCTTTCACACTACACCGCCTTCAAGATCTATCCATAAAAAAATCACACCCGCACGCAAGCAAACTCACTAAGCAAACCTATCTCTGCTCCTTTAGAGGATTCCTAGTAAAACTTTGTAAACTGTAAATGCGGCTAGTGTTTGAAACCTCCAAAATGAAAAAGTCAAACTACCAATAACCGCTCACCTTATTAAACTTTATTGCACCAATCCGTGCCAAAATCCTGGTTCCCCAAGTCGTAAGTTTAGCGCACTACCATTACTTCCAGCTGTCATGACCTTGTGGAAATAATTAAGTTGAAGAAACATTCAAATCAGCAACGACATGGCTCGTTCTATGAAAAAAAAATGAGTGGAAAGTTATCTATCGACTCCAAATTCCAGACCTAAGAAATCTTCAAATGAGAATACTACTCAGTTGGTTACAGATTTCTAGAATCGAGATGATGTCTGCTAAAAAAGACCATGTAACAATCAGGAGGAACAATTTAAACGTACAAGCACAGAAGCGTTTAATTTTGGCAAATCAAAGTGAACTTTATAAATTTTTAAACGAAAAATGTCATGCCACCATAATGGATTCTGTATGTTTTGTGAATTATGGCCAAAGAAACTGCATTTTAGCTGGTAAAAGTGGTACCCTTGTTGTATGTGACTGTACTACTCATCAGTCCAAATGTAATGTTGGATGTGGATGACACACAATTAAAATCATACCTAAGTGTGAGGCTAAAATCATGTACAATCCAACCAGTTAAAACTGCTACATGGATGAATCTAATGAGTGTCATTATCTCATGTCACTAAAAGAAGCTCTGACTGAAAAACATGAAGATGAAATGATTGATGAAATAACATACAAGCAAGAGGCTACTGTAGACAGATGTACAATGATAACAGTACATTTTTTAATTTTGTTTCTATAAAAACCGATAGTCATCCCATTATACAATTTGATATGACAGTAGTCAATTATTGCCTTTAACACATGCATTTTATTTTCAAAAATATTGAAAGGGATGTTTTTGAGATTTTAAAATTTAACTTAATGAGCATGCAATTTTAAAGAAAACGACACCAATTTGAGCTCTGTATGTTCAATAGTTTTAGCAGATTTTCCTTAAGGGAAATCAGCTATTGAGGTCGTACTCATGATGCGAGTTTCGAAAAATTTCTTCAAATGTCCATCGATCCTACCCAGGAGATGACGAAAATGAGGTCCGTTCAAAATTATATATATATCTATATATATATATATATATATATATATATATATATATATATATATATTTGTCTGTTAACGCTCTAGCGGTCGCAATTCTTATTTGATCTTTTCCAAACTCGTTTTTAATCGTTTTATGTAAAAAGGAAGATCAAGTTCGTTAATGGCTGAAATCGGACCAGTGGGAGGGGGGGGGTTTAGAGGGGGGGATTTTTGAAAATTCAAAATATCTCCGTTATTATGCGTCGGATCGAAAAATTGTATAGAATAAATCTTATTGCAAATTAAATTTACTATAAATATTGTTCTATACATTTAATCTGTATCTTGAATATTAACCGAGATATTTGCATTTGTATTCTGTGTGTGGTCACCAGTAGGCTGTTTGAACTTTCCGGCGAGAGCTCTGGCGGCCGTTTCTATAACTATTCGTCCCTCGTGAATAGGTTTAGAGGTTAGGTCAACTGTTTTTTGGGGCTAGAAACTACTGGGTTATTACGCCCTATATAATGTTTTAGGTTTAGAGGTTTCTTACTACTACAGTTGTTATTAGGCAGATTTCCCTATTGTAAAACTTCACGTGGGAAATCTGCTTAGTTTACGCAGCCCCTGCGTGACGGACTTTTTTCTTCATAGTTTGACTGTCACTGCCACTGTATTAAAAATGATCAAATTCTGAGATCTGAAGATATAGATCACTGGTAAATTTGATATGGAATGACCCAATACTTTTACCTGCTTCGTAACCCACCATTTTATTCTGTGTGTTAACTAAGTCTGACAGCTGTGAATAAAGTCACTGGTTTCATAAATAGGTTTTATGTTGTTTCTTAGTTTTGATAGGATGATCTTTTTTATTATTTCGCTATACTGTCCTGTATTAATTCAGTATTTCAGCAGTCTCAAAATTCATTTGACTTTTCTATTGTGAGCTGTGCCTTGTTTGGGAGAACGTTTGCCTATATATTGGCACAGAGCGTCTAGATAAAGCTTTTTGCAGCATATGAGCACTGTTCCGGAAGGCTGGACTGGCCAACTGGCTGCCATTGCCCGCATCTGTGGAACGACCTCACCCTCCGTTATGAAAGTCACAAGGAGTCGCAAGCAACAGTCCTATCGACTATTTATTTTAATGTTCAAATAACGTTTTGTGAGCGATAAGTCATACGTATTAATGCCGACCAGAAGATTAATTCTTGTTACTACTATTTAATTAAATTGCATTAATCGGAACGACTCATAAGAATATGAAAGCAGTTTATTTATCACACCTTTTAGCATTTTACTCATGACGCGATTTTCGAAATTTTTCTTCAAATATCCATTGATCCTACCCAGGAGATGACGAAAATGAGGTCCGTTCAAAACTGTGTATATATATATGTCTGTTACCACTATATCGGTCGCAATTTTTCTCTTATCGTTACCAAACTTGATATATAATCGTTTTGTACAAAAAGAAAGATCAAGTTCGTTAACGGATGAAATCTGACGAGGCGGAGTGGGGAGGTTTAAAGGGTAAGAAACTGTATAGAACCAATCTTATTGAAAATGCAATGTTCTATAAATGTTGTTATGTACATTTTTTCACTATCTTGATTGTTAACTGAGATATTTGCATTTTTAGTTTTCGGTCTTCAGTAAAACCCCACTTCTACTCATCTCATATTAACAATATTCTAATATGTTATGATACATTTTATTTGAAGCTTAAATACTAAATATTGTTCTCATTGAACTTTTAAGTTTTGAGATAAATACAAATACTTAGCGCACGTGGGAAATCTGCTTAGTTAACTTAGGCACTGCGTGACGGACTTTTAATTTTTTTAATTCAGTTGGTTAATTAAAAGGTAATTTAGACCTGAGAAATATAAATCAAAGTAAAAATGTTTCCTTTTAGGGAGATTTACCTCACAGGAAGTCAGATATTGAGGTAATAATAAACATAAGTTTCAGAAAAAACTCTTATAATGTACATACAGGCAAGTATTTGATGATAGAAAATGGTACTATTCGAAATACTGTGTGCGTGTATGTATACAGTCCTTCAAGCACATGCAATTTTCTGAGGATTTTACCTGAAAATAATGAGACATAAAATAAAATAATTTTTGCACGTTAATGAGTTATTACTAATAACCTTGTTTTGGATAATTATTAAGAGTATACTTTCAGTAAACTTTCAGGTGAGGAATCAATTTCTCATAAAAATTCTCACAGAATCAGAATATGAAATAAAAACTGGGGTTCCTATTCGAAAAAATCAAACTTGAGGCAATTAATTATATCACTAGTCAAAGTAGATTTGTAAGCCCAAGCAAACATTGGAGAGAAGCCCAACATATCTTTAATGTAAAATTATGAAACCAAATAAAATTCGAAAAAGAGACTTAAAACTCTGAGAGCACCTCCATTAGGCACCCATGATGATGATTGGGTGTCCGTGAGAATTATATTGGGGGGGGATTCTACTATTGAGATTACCATCTTAAGAAAATTTTCAAAATATTTCTCAAATATGTGCCTATTCTACCTAGAGATGATTAGAATGTAACTGTGTGTCACTCCAGTTACAGAAAATCTTTTGAGTCATGCTTAGTTATTTTTTTTTTATTAAATAGAAGTAGAATTACATGTACAAAGCTCTGTTCATATTCTCTGCTCGTGTGTGATATAATTATTTTTAGCTCTTTTGAGGCACAAATGGTCACCCGCAACAAGAACTGAAACCCGTATGAGAATTAATGAACTCTTTCTGAGGATAACCCCAAACCAACCTTTTTCCCTTGCTCTGCTCAATTTCCGTGTTCCGTCTTCATTTAACACTCATGCCTGCTTTTGTAACAGAATCAAACTTCCACCTTTCAGTACATAGGTTGTAACCAAAAAGTAGTAGCTCAGTTTTGCTATATGCCCAAAATGTTTACTTAAATTAACAACCAATTCTGGGCATTATTTTTTATTCAGGCTTAAAATCGAATACTTCCAATTCACTATTTCTCCAAGGTAGAAGTATAATGATTAAATAATTAATGAAATTACTATGAAGTTCAGTCTTAATAACGTGATCGAAAATATAAAATCATAAAATTAAATATGAAATTCTTAAGATTTTTAAATCGTTTAGAGAAATTCGAAATAGTTTTCTCACTTTCACGTTTGTCAAAAATTTCAAATGAAATAAATGTTTACATTCATCACTTACTTATTTATTTACGTTTATTTGCATATCTTTGAATGAAGACGTAATCAAGTTGCTTGAATAAAGAAGCATGTTTAATTGATGTATAGTTTCACCACACTGCTGCAGTGATTACGTCAAACTAACTACAAAAGCCGTATGTATGGTAGTATGGAAATATACTTACGAACAACAAACATAAATCGAGAAAAGCGTATCATTTTTAGGATTAAAGCTCTTTAACGCACTGCCCAAATGTGTTAAATCTATTAAAATATATTCTTTGTTTAAAAAAAATTAAAGAACCTCATTTTAGAGGGTTGATTCTAGATACAAGATGAATACTATCAAAAATATTCTATTAATTCTGTAAATAAAATATTTGCAATAAAAATATTTCAAAAATAATTTATGATGAGGTGGCATTGTCCATTTAGTGTTCACAAGTTTCTCATCACTTATTAAAATGGCATGTTTAACTAAATTTAAAACGAATAACAAAGCATGCCAAAAAGATACAAAAAGGTATGTTTTATATTTAGAGTGGTGTTTATATTGTTAAGGAAGTTAACTTATTATATATAATGTTTACATTGATGAATATTATAAAATGAGTTCATATAATTTGAGGTACTTTTATAACGAATGTATTATATAAGTAAAAACGCTACTTAAAAATATGCAAAAAAATAATTGGCATATTATTAGTAAATCTTATATAGAAAAGAAATATTTGACGTATCCTATAATGGTGATATTTGAAATTAATGATATTGGGTAGACCTCGGTCCATATTGCCAATATCGTTACTTCTAAAGTGGACAGAACCTAATGTCAGTCGAAAACATTTTTTTTCGTATTCTACCCTAATGGAAATAATTACATTTCGTTTCATTTCAATAAGTTATGAGATTTTAATCAGAAAACATTAAATGAAAAAGAATTAGCTCCCTTATATAAGTGGTACTTTTGCATTTTTATTAATCTAGGTCTGATTCTTTTGTGGGAGAATATTGCATTTCAACCCATTAAAAATGTATAAGACCCTGAAAGATCAAACCTTTACTCATTTTGCCTCAACGCACTTTCCTTATGAATAGTTAATGGCAATTCACGTGTGGTTCATCCCTCCCACCCCCGCCCCCATTAATATAATGGGTTATACGTTATATTAGCATTCTGGGTGATAATACGTTATCAATATTCATACTCCTCATAAGGCCCTTTAGTAGTCTTCTATATGAAAATAAATTAAGGTTGGAAATTGGTAAAACGTTTCCACAGCAGTAAGAGTAATCTTCAAATGTCTCGGAGAAATGTACAGGATCAAAAATGTTAACTTAAAAACGAATCTTTACGTAACATACAAAAAAAAAAAAAAAAAAGTCAACTAAATACGCGGCTGCATAAATAAGCGAATTTATTAAAATTGTTCTCAATAGCTTGGTTTGTTCTAAAAGAAAATTTAACTGGATCGAATGAGCTAGGACATTTAAGGGATTTATTATTTTGTTTAGAAATATAATGTGACAAATTTACGCTATCCTAGGTTTATTAAAATTATGCCTGAGATTAAAACTTGCTCCTTCCCTAAAGGAAAATTTTCCATAAAACGTATTTCTAACACCCTAATTGCAAAGAATCAAAACTTTTATTAGAATGTCAGATTAAATCTGGAGCTACATTTGTTACAATAAGGTGACATACTCCCAATTTCACCCAATGCTATATTGCAAACTCAGGCCGTCAATTCCTCAAACATTTTGTGCTGATTAAAAATATAGACTTCAACAGCAGAGAAACTCTGCTCATAAGATGAAGTATTAAAATAGGTGTATTTTACTCGATATTGATAAGTTCGGAGGTAGCCCTTGGGACCTGTGATCACAACTTAGGACAGCCTTCCAGGGACTTAGCAAACACATAGAACTTAGGGAATATTCAATGTTTACATTCGCTGGAGTAGGGGGGGGGGCGTCAAACTAATGGCGGTATTGGGATATACCTACTAATAGGCAGTGTGTGTGGCTGACATTTATAACGTACTAACCTCAAGGGAAATGGCCTATATTCTCATTTAAAAGGAATTCGAAATGGCCGGAACAACTAAGTTCTTTGAGGGTTTGAATTAAAATACTTCCTATTTAAATGGAAAGAAATATAAGCCTGCAGGCTTAGAGCGAAATAAAATATTAAAATTCTGATGTGAAGACCACTTAACTTTTGGTAAATTAAGTAAGCAAAATATTTGGTTGCATTTTATTTAAAATTATTTTATTTAAAGTGATATCGATATCTTCGTTTTAATGCATTCAATCGAAAAATTGTGTATAACATAAATTATTGGTCTTTTCATTATGAACAAAAATGATTCTATACAATTTTTTTTTGTAACTCTAATGCGTACAGAGAAGTTTAAATTTTTCTTATTTTTGACTTCCTTCCTTATTTTCTTACTTTCCCCCTCCTCTCTTTGCCCAGCAGCTAGGCATTACGACAATCAAATTTGAAATTTCAACATTCTAAAACCGTGTGTGAGTTACGCAAGATACGTACATACGTAACGCCGAAACTCTCAATGGATTAAGGTAGCTATAAAGTAGACGCGTTTAATTCCGTTAAAAACTTAAAATTGAAAATTACGAAAAGAATACTATCTTTACTACGTAAAAGGAAGATCAAATTAATTATAAAGAGATTAAAGTTGCAAAGACCTAGTAACAATACACGTATATTCGTTACACGACATTTTTAGAGGATACAGTTAATCCGCAATAACACGTTAGGAAGATGAGATTTCTGGTAATAAGAGATAACAATGACATAAACTCTAGTTTAAAATTAAATTTGATTTAATTCATAAAAACAAATATTTTGGTTTTACAAAATTGTTTTAAGATTCATATTTCGTTCCAGTTATGTATATAACAACTAATATATCTGGCTTATTAAGATTAATTCGTGGTTATTAGAGAGAACCCCTTTGAAAAGTGACAGGGAATAGGTAATAATTAATAAAATACTCTAATTATTTTATAACAGTTTTTGTACTGCTTGAGTTCAATCTGTGGAATTTTGTTTTGCCATGGTGAAGAAACTAGAATTTTATTCGAGAATCAAATCGAAAGAGCTTGCAAAAAGGAGTTCTGGATGATCAACCATTAATGACGGCCTCTATCAATAAAGATAACCATAGTTTTATATATATATATATATATATATATATATATATATACTGAAACAACCCGCTACTTGATATGCCAATTAATTTATCAATTACATTTTTCGTAGAGAAAATAATTTTTCTTCACCCGCCGGGCATCCTGGATATCTATGTGAGTACCCTACCATTTGAGCTACAGGAACAACTACCTACTCGTACGACAAACTACTCTCTTTCAGTTAAACTCAACAAATTTGATGACCCGCATCGACCTTTTAAAGCAGACATGGGCAACCATTGACATGTTGTGGGCCAAACCTTAGTGAGCATATACATTCGCTGGCCGCTTTTAAAAGTAGTGCATTTTAAAGTAGTTTTCATAACGATAGATATCCGACATGAAATTATGCGGTAATGTAATTATAATACAATTTTTTAAAATAACAAAATGAAATGAAAAAAAAAAATTGGAACAACATTATAATTAAATCGTAAAATTTGGAGTTATTACAAACAACGAAATTTAAGTAGGGAACCCGAAATCAATGTGATGATTATTTCCACTGTTGTTCTGTCATACAAAGGCGTAAAGAATTTTCCAAATTATCGTCAGTCAGCCTTGTACGATGTTTTGATTTATTAACTTTCATCCTTGAAAAGAAGAGTTCACATTTATAAGTACTTCCAAACGCACAAATCTCTCCTCATTTGGAGTAAATAGTGTAATATTTTTGTTTAATTGGGTTTTTAAAAATGTTCGTGGGCCGGATCAAACCTTACAGCGGGCTGGTGGCTATTTAAAGAGTCACAATAATTTTCAAATAACGGCTGGAAGTAGGATACTCCCAAAGTGTAAACACGGTATTTGTTGATATTCAGGGCGAAATAAACCGTCAGTAAATAACTAACAATTGGACTTTTTATTTGAGAGACAAATTTTGCGTTCACGCCGGGGGATTAAATTATTATGTCAATATTAACAAACGTAATAATAACATGGCCTTCAGGAATGAAAACCCAAATTCATAATTATATAAAAACAAGGTAAAAAGGTTTCTCTGGTTCAATATTTTATTTCTGCATTTTTTTTGGTTCTAAATGAGACTTGTATATTACAGACAGTTTTTTCCACATTCCAAAGCAGAGATATATTATTAATATGTTTTTATTATATTATAATTTTAACGTCTGTCTGTACATTGGTTTTTTATCTTCAAAATGTCACAATCTTTTTTCGTTTCACTAGGAATTTAAACGATATCAATAGTTATTGGCTTTGGTGTTTGTTTCATTACCTTTTCACACCCAAATTTCTGAACTGAATTTGTTAAATATCGATACGTATATATACTACAAACAAAACTTAGACTATAGACTATACTAATATTCTTAGAGAAAAACAAGAAAGGGAGTTATAAGAAAGACCTGAAATAAAAAAAATCGCCATATTCCGTTTCCTGTTATATTTTTCGGCATAATCCACATAACAGAGGTTGTTTAGTTTGTTAATTAAAGTAAATTATATACACTTTAGTTGTAGAACAAAGTATAAACGAGATATATGCTAAAACATTGGTGGAAGTCACAAGTTTATCGGGCACAAACGTCTGAACCAAACTAAACAACACACGGCACGTGACTTAGCATTAACTTCCATGATTATAAGTTATATTAACATTTCTAGGGGCGAGCAGGGAGTGGGGTTTAAATGGAAATTATATTACTATTAGTGATATATTTGTTACCATATAAAAATATATATTTAAGATATTTCTTATATTATCGGTTTTTCCGCAAACGGGCACATGAAAAAAAGTTGTTTATTTTGAAATTTTAAGTAAATTTTGTCGTATAACGAACTGTAAACAAGACACACTCCAAATACTATTACAGGAGCCATCAATTTCATAGGGCAGAAACGACTAAACCTAACTGAAACGATTAACCGGGGTACCGTAGCTTCTATATATATTTACATATAGATATATATATATATATATATATATATATATATATATATATATATATATATATATATAGGGTGTTGTTTCTTTTTGGTGTTTTGGTCAGTGTTGGTGAAAGTGGTAACTATAGTGAAACAAAGACATAAGGCTGTGACCAAACTAATTATAAGAGACTTGAGGAGGTTATACTTAGTACTCCTAATGTAAACAGAGGTACAACAGTCATGAGCAATAGTTTTTAAGTATCTTTACTCTTGGTAAGTAGAATTAACGCAAACACTATCTGTTACACTCTAATAACAACGTGCAATATATATGTAAAGTAGTACCTGTACTATTTAGCCCTGAAGAAGAGAAAATAAATATTCTCGAAATATTGGAATGAACAAAGATTTTTTCATCAGCACTGACCAAAACTCCAAAATACAATACACACACACACAGATATATATATATATATATATATATATATATATATATATTACCGGGTCGAAAACAACAACACTATTATATATAATGTCCGTCACGCGGGGGCTGCGTAAACTAAGCAGATATCCCACGTGAAGTTTTACAATAGAGAAATTTCACGAGAGCCGAGCAATCAGGAAACGGAACGAACTAGCTTTTGGCGGGAAAGTCACTCTCATCCGTTAGACGGCCAGATTTAATAAAAATGCAAATATCTCGGTTAATATTCAAGATAGAGAATAAATCTATATAACACTATTTGTAGTAAATTTTATTTGCAATAAGAATGATTCTGTACAAGTTTTCGATCCGACGTATAGTAACGGAGATATTTCAAATTTTCGAAAATCCTCCCCTCTAACTCCCCCCCCCCTTACCCATTGGTCCGATTTCAGCCATTAACGAACTTAATCTTTCTTTTTACAAAAAAATATCGAGTTTGGTAACCATCAAACAAAAGTTACGACATCTAGAGCGTTAACGGACAAGTATATATATATATATATATATATATATATATATATATATATATATATATATATATATATATATATATATGCAGTTTTGATCGCACCTCATTTTCGTCATCTACTAGGTAGGATCGATGGACATTTGAAGAAAGTTTTCGAAAATCGCGTCATGAGTAGGACCTCAATAGCTGATTTCCCTTAAGGGAAATCTGCTAAAAGAAAAGAAAAAAAAACTACAATGCGGACATGTTTTGAAATCTTCATATTTAAGAGTTACAGTATAATTGAGTAGGATGTTGGGAAGAAAGTGATTGTAGACATTATGAACCGATGAGAAAGTAAGCTAGTGAATGGGCTAGTAGTAACTCCTAACCTTGACCTACAGTTTTACAATAACCCTCGTCTCTCCCTCATCTCAGCATATGCGCCTTACAAGCTATGTTATTTTTTGATTAAGTCCTCGAATTTCAACGAAACTTTTTCGAAATTGTTCATCTATCCAACCTGTAAGATGCAGCATTAGCATATAAACTATTGAAAAAAATAATAATGTCTTTAGACTGATTCCTTATAATATTAAAAGAAACGACACATTCAGTCATCCATTTTTTAAAAATAATAACTCTATTCATCTATCGATTATTTCTAAGTCTTGTGTTTCTTAGTCAAATAGTCGAGTTAATTTTCGTATAAATATAGAGTGGTGTTAAGTTGAAATTACATTTTGTGAGTGACTTCTGTTGAACTTACTGTACTCAATGAATCGATTTTTGAAATGAATGTAAATATAATAGACATACATATTATAATGTTCCGTTTGGAAGACTTCTAAGACATCGTAATTAGTAATATAATTAAGAAAAGAAATATACTGTAAAAAATATCAACAGAATTGTTTTTGAAGGTAGTTAATTTGCACAAATACTGAATAGATGAATAACCAAGTGAGTTATAACATGAAAGAGAAAGGGGCGGCAAGGCAAGATTCGTTTACGATGAGTTTTTTCATTGCCTTAATTTGGGTCTGGCGAATGAGAATGTCATAAACTGTGGAGATATTTTATGCTCCAAAGGCGGTTTCTGCTATTAAAACTTTTGAAATAAAAGAAATTCTTCACAAATATTTCTGTCCCTCGCGAAACCTTGATGTCTGGAATGATATGTTTTATAATAGTGGCCTGTGCTCGACGAATTTTATTTTGAGAATTTGGACGAGGGGAACCGGAACACAAGGCATTTATTGCTTTACAGAATGTTGCAAACTGGAATGGGTTCAAGATACAATAAACACGGCATGCGTTTCACAACTTAAAGACATGTTAGTACAACTATTAACTGTGACCGTTATTTAAAAAGAAAGCTATGCAAACTCAACTCAACAGGCCCTTGAATATAATTTAAAAGACATAACCCTCTCTTTTCATTGTTTTGTGTATGCTTGTAGCTAAAGTTATAAATCAGCTACCTATACCTAAAAAAAAAGCCCGTCACGCAGGGGCTGCGTAAAATAAGCAGATTTCCCTCGTGAATTTTAGTAATCGATAAATCTACATACTGCTAGTACAACACCCCCGTGAATAAATACAAACGGAAATAAGAAATGTTTCAGTCAATTTCAATAACTTGCCGACAGGAAACGTTTGAAGTGTTAACAAACTGATCTGCCAGCCTCACACCGAGAAGACGATATTTCCGAATGTTAAAACGATCTTTAACAATAAAAGCACAATAATAAAACAACAACCTTTAACAATAATAAAACTGTCACTTTAATAAATTTGAATGCATTAACTAGTAATCTGCAATTTTAAATATTGACCTAATTCATTTTTTCTAGCAATTACTATTTTTCGTAGCTCTAAGGATACAGTATAAATTCATTAAAACGCTAACCGCTTTTAAAAGTATTTTTAACAAAACCAAATGTGTATTATTATACCCGTTTTAATTATCATTTTTTTGAAAATGCATTTTTTATTACAATTTACATAGTGTGTTTAAAATAAGCACTTTATCTATCCCTCTATCTAATGAGTGCAAAGAGTGAGTGACTTTGCCACAGCTCTTTAAGCAGAATAAGGCAAAGCAATCTTAATAAATTACTATTCATAATCCTCTGAACATGAACTATACGGTAAGGAGCTATTAGAGGAAATAATCACAGCACGCGACCACACATGATTATATCTTTTATTCACGTTATGAGAAGTTTATAACGATTAGAATTAGAACGTAGTTCATCGATCTCTCATCTTATATTATGTGCAATAGCTACAACCAGATGGAATTAATGAGAGTTATTTCAGCGAATTGGTGCAAAGTAACAAATAATATTTACTCAACGTCGGATCAATAATTTGAAATAATTATTTTTTTTGGAAAGTAAATCCGGGATAGAAGAAATTTAGGAGGCAAACAGAACAAAATACATTGAGCATTGAAATTAATTCGTCGATGTCGAATATGCAAAAGTTTTATGTTTTGAATCTATATTAACAAAACTCTAAGGTTTGTCTGATTTTCTATTTAAAATCGCCGGGGATAAGTTTTTTCCCCCATTTCAGAACATTCTAATAACAATGGCGTCAAAATTGAGAATCTTATCTGTCTGTCTGTTCGTCCGTTTGTTGCTCAATCAGTCAAAAATGGCCGGGAGGATTTTTTATGAAATTTCTTATTTGTGAGTCTGTTCTCCAAAAGTACAACTGGGGCTCGGGTTGGTCGTGCGAGTTTGGTTGTTGGTCCTAATCTCGCATGACAGACCTAGAGTGGCGGGTTCGAATCCCGCCCTGGGCAGTAGAAATTTATTTAAAGACGGGCTCATTAAATAAACTCCTTATTCCCACCCTGGCTAGAAAAGGATGGTAACCTGTAGATAACCCGTCCCGATTAGCCTAGTAGCATAAAGTGGACGTAAAATAAAAAATAAAGGTACAACTTAGGCGATATGAAAATCCGAATTTTCAACTAGGAGGAAAGGAGGGTTACTTCGACGTGAAAAAAACATATTCATCTATATTTTTGTATATAAATTTACTGGGGGTCAATTATGTACGAGTTTCAGGCCATTTTGAAAACAATGACATCAAAATTGGAAATCTAGCCTGTCTGTCTGTTCGAACGTTTGTTACACAATCACTCAAAAACGGCTAAGGAGATTTCTATTCATTTTTATATTTGTGACTCAATTATCCCAAGGTACAACATAATCCGAATTTTCAAATTCATATTCATCATCATTGGTTTTATCAAAAACACTCAAAAGAGCGGATGCAAAGATAATACAATTGTTTTATTTTGACGGATAACTAGAATTATTTTGGTTATGATTATGAAGAAGGATAATGCCTTCGTCTAAATTCCTTCAGAGGACATTCCAAGCTTCATGCTCCAAACTATTAATATGGCTAATTTCTAGGAAATGAATGTATTATTTAGTTCTTCCATTATCCAATGTTTATGTCTTTCCGGGAAACCATTATTATGTCAATTATTTTCCGGGGAACAACAAATCTAATCATAGATTTATATATCTAATGTTTAAATTTTGGGTGGAAGAACTTTTAGCAGATTTCCCCGAAGGGAAATCAGCAATTGAGGTTGTACTCCATGATGCGATTTTCGAAAATTTTCTTCAAATGTTCATCGGCCGGACCTACCTAGTAGATGACGAAAACGAGGTCCGTTTAAAATTTGATACATATATATATATATATATATATATATATATATATATATATATATTTGTCTTTTACCGCTCTAGTCCGGGACGGCGCCGGCCCTCCCCAAGGGCAGCAGTAAGCTCCCGCTGTGTAGCTCTTGGGTAGGGGAACCGTAGGAACAGTAGGTCCTTAGTCGGCTTTGCTGTTCCCGGGCGGGGATTACTCTGGCCTTAATGGGGTAAGTTCTAGCGGCTTACTCAATGTGAACTACGGGCTCGGTGGAGTCCGGAGTGGAGGCTTGCCTTCACTGCCGGTCATAGACGTAGTGGTCGTGTGTTCAAAGCCCGAGGACATACAGGCCAGGAAACTGGTACATGTGCTCTTCGTTTGGGAGCTGGTTAGTAGGAGACTGTCCCTTCCATAGGATCGCTAAACCATCGTAGCGAGTCCTCAGTCACCAGAGATGTGTTGGATAGGTGTAGGCTGGATTAAGGCTGTAATGGCTAGGTGTCTCCTACATTGCTACCACACTTCGAATGGGTACACAATGTTACCGCTCTAGTGGTCGTTATTTTGGTTTAATCGTTACCAAACATGAGATTTAATCGTTTTATCTAAAAAGAAAGATCAAGTTCGTTAATGGCTAAAATGGGGGTGAGAAATGGATGGCGTTTAGAGGGGAGGAATTTCGAAAAATGTTATTATCTTCATTATTATGAGTCGGACCAATTTCCTTCCTGCTCATATCATATTAACAATAAGCTATTATATTACGAAGCACATTATTCGAAGCATAATTACCAAATATTGTTCTCATTAAACTTTAATTTTTGAGATAAATGCAAACACGTGGGAAATCTGTTTAGTTTACGCAGTCCCGGTTACATGGCATTTCTGTTATTGATAAACATGACGGGATAGTTTTGTATATCCAAATTTTATTTTTTCACAGGAAACCTTTTTCTCTTTCAACCCGTCAACCTCGGGTAACACGGTTTGTATGAATTAAAAGCTGTTTATACTTTCATGTAACACATTTTTATTTACTGAGGCGACGGAAGAGGTCGTTGATGCATGAGTGATTGATATGGCCAAACATAACACAATGTAGATTTACTGGGGTAAGTGCAGCCCTAAGAGACGGGGGAAGATGGATACGAGGAGATCCCTGAGTTATAGTGGCTCTGGTAGAGAGATCGATCTTGTCAGAGGGCCGAGGGTAAATGTTATTGTACAGCTGATCGATGTAGTGTTCATGTCCCCGCTACCGCTATCAGCTTTGATTCAAGGTGTCTGCGGTCTAGTCCTTCGCTCTATCAATGCACTCAGGACAACTACCTAATGAGAACGGTCAAGTGAATGGCCCCAAATTAAGGAGACCCGTCCTCACCTTGAACAAAGTCTGTCACGCAGGAGCTGCGTAAACTAAGCAGATTTCCCAACTTCAGGTATATAACACTTGCTGTCTAATCTCACCACACATTCTCTATTTTTATGTAAAACTACCAATGAGTAGAAGGGGCGGGGGGGGGGGCTGAAGGCAAGAATGTACGAATAACCCGCTTAATTTTTGAGTTACTAAAAAAAAACAGCCAAACTTGATATATACTCGTTGTATGTAAAAAGAATGATCAAGTTAGTTAACGGCTGAAATCGGACAAGGGAAGGGGGTTTAGAGAGGGAGAACTTCGAAAATTCTTATTATCACCGTTATTATGCGTCGGATCAGAATATTGTACAGAACTTAATCTTATTGCAAATTTAATGTTCTGTAAATGTTGTTAAGTACATTGTTTCACAATCTTGATTATTAACCGAGATATTTGCACTTTTTAGTTTTCGGTCTTTCGGTCTTAAACCCCCACTCCGACTCATCTCGTATTAACAATATGCTCTTGCTATTATATATGAAGCACTTTATTTGAAGGCTAAATACCAATTATTGTTCTCATTTGACTTTTACGTGGTGAGATAAAAGAAAATACGTAACGCGTGTTGGAAATCTGCTTAATTAACGCAGCCCCTGCGTGACGCATTTATATTTGATATATTATTTTTCATGGGTTACAGGGAACTCCCCTGAGTCACGTGGGGGCACTGAGGTCTATTTTAATCCTGATCGTATTACCTTATATTATTTTTACGATCACTTACATCGATACACAAGAATGAAATAACAGTGCAGGAAATTGTTTAATATTTCAAAATGTATCACTTTTTGGACGTTTCGCGAAAGAAAAAAGTATTTGAATGGAATATGCCTTTTAAAACAAAACTAAATAAGCACTAGTACATTGATGAATATGGTAAGGCAAATCCTTAACTCGTGCCCAGCTTTTAAATTAATTAAATCAAGCAAATTTATACAATTGAATTTATTAACAAGCAATTGACCGGTTTGCAGGTGATTTGCATACAATTATACAATACAATTATTACAACAATACAAATAAAATTATTCGCCGAAGGAATCTGAACACTGTCACCAGAGGCTAAGAGAAGAGAGTCTAGATTCCTTCTAGATGAATTTGAGTTGGCGGCCTTCCCTAATTGAGTAGAGAGGTACAGTCTTGTCTAATAAATTGCTCAGAACTGTTGATCGGTTGCTTGAATAGTTGCTTATTTGAATCAAACCCCATCCCGGAGAAGGAACAGGAGCCGACGAAAAGGCTGACCTAGATTGGACCGAGCAGAGGACGGGCGTGGAATGTTTGAGCATAGGATATACCAGTGCGTCATTACATGACGTAAGGATTCTTAATCCGGGGATTTCACTCTCCTTCTCAGCACAGTCTTCCGAGAACTACGGATAACACCAACATCCGTATCCTTTTCATCACTTTTTTCTTTCCCAACCAGTAAGAACATCTCTTGGAGAACTTTCTTACCCGGGTCTATACTATTTCAATGAAGATACAATGAGAAAAAAATTGAGTCATTTTTGAATTAGTACAACGAAGCCGGGAAATTAGATTATGGCACCACCTTCTAAATGTCAACCTCACATCTACAGCCCTTAACTGACTAAATGTTATTTATTAACGTTAACATTGTGCTACAATGGCTCATTTGGACGTGGTATCTACTGGTACTCAGATTTTTTTAAGCCCGTGTGGGACTAAATGATTTTATTTGATGTGTTCGTCACAGAATGCAGTTCTATTGCCCAGGCGAGAATAAAACTCATGACTCCAGATATTACCATGACAAACAACAACCAAAACCAACTCCTTAACTTTCATGGCTAACCTGGGCCCCAGGTATATAAGAAACTATGATTATTATAACATTGAATTTCCCTTTAAAATTAAAATATTTAATTTTTGCAGATAGTGGCGCTACACTTCTTGTTCTACAGATCGGGAGAGATGGAGAGGAGTGTTTTCCTCAAAGGTGTAGTCAGGGGTGTGGTGAACATTTTTTAAGCCAGGATGGGACTAAAGGTTTTATTTGATTAGTTTGTCGCTAAATTAAATTATTTATTAAAGTCCACTTTTAGCAGATTTCCCTTAAGGGAAATCAGCTATTGAGGTTGTACTCATGACGGAATTTTCGACATTTTTCTTCAAATGTCCATCGATCCTACCTAGTAGATGACGAAAATGAGGTCCGTTCAAAACTGTATATATATAAATATATATATATATATATATATATATATATATATACATATATATATATATATATTTGTCTGTAACCGCTCTAGCGGTCGCAATTTTTGTTTGATCGTTACCAAACTCGATATTTAGTCGTTTTATGTAAAAAGAAAGATCAAGTTCGTTAACGGCTGAAATTGGACCAGTGGGAGGGGGGGTTTAGAGGGGAGGATTTTCGAAAATTCGAAATATCTCCGTTACTATACTATATGTCGGATCGAAAAATTGTATATAACCAATCTTATTGCAAATTACATTTACTATAAATATTGTTATATACGTTTATTCTCTATCTTGAATATTTACCGAGATATTTGCATTTTCAGTTTTCAGAAAACCGCCACTTCTACTCATGTTACGTAAAAAATACTCTGCTACATAATAAATCACATTATTGGAAGTTTAAATACCAAAAATTGTATTCAAGAAACGTTTATTAAACGAAATACATGCAAATATGCCCTGGTGACTCCCCCCCCCCCCATCTTAACATCTTAAAGTTTTGGACTACTAAAATTTTATTGATTGAGATAACAATTATTCTGACTCATTATTAATTACAGTACTAGATATAGTAAATAGTTCTCAATAAAATTAATGTGTTATATTCTGATATATTTCAGTAATTGTTTTTCTTTCCGGTGTAAGGTGGGCCGACCCGTTTGTTTACATTTCTAACCTAACGCTTCCTGTCGGCAGGTTATTGAAATTGGATGAAACATTTCTTATTTTCGTTTGTATTTATTCACGGTGGTGTGTTAGCAGTATGTATATTTATCCATTATTAAACTTCAGGAGGGAAATCTGCTTAGTTTACGCAGCCCCTGCGTGACGGACTTTTTGCAACTAAGGCTAATTGGGTCAGGTCAAATAATTTAATTTTGGCAAGGTCCGGTGCGCCCCAGTGTCATGGGGCCAAAGGTAACCAATTAACCACAAAAAAGTTGTAACCTAGTGTCACTAAATTAATTTGTATGACCCAAATGAGAATCGAACTCAAGACTCTAGATTTGCCTAGTGAAAATCTAACTCACGACGATATGTTTACCTAGTGAGAATCTAACTCAGGACTATAGTTTATCAAGTGAGATTGCGATCAACGCCTTAAATCACATGGCTAACCTGAGCAACCCCGCCACCTATATTTTAAGTAAGCAATAAATTACGTCTTCTAATGTTATTTAGGAAAAAAAAGTTAATATCAAATGCCAAAAGTTTAATTCAAGTACGTAACATTTCAATTACGTAAAAAATTACTGACCGGAACTGGTAGAGGTAATTGACGCAAAACAATGAATAAAATAAATTAATAATACACCCAGAATATATTTTCTGTTAAATTATGAATCTAAAACGTATCAAGCTCATAAAACATGTCCGTTCATGAGAGACCTAAGTTTCTGATAACATGGAAGAAACAAAGTTAAATGACTTCCTTCAAGTTGCTTAACTCCCTCGACACCTACACTTAAAATTACTTCTCATGTGGAGTTTAACTCATCTCAACATGAGTTATTTGTTCAGAATTCAAACTACTTCCCTCAGTTCATCCCTTGATGCTTCACAAATTAGGTTCTAGAGATTCTTATGATTTATCTTTTAGAGCTGCACACACACACATTTGTAAAATGGACTTGCTCGTTCATGTGATTTTCTTTTCAAATCTTTTTATATCACATAAGGAGGGGGGGGGGGTCCAAAAGATTGAATTTTATTATTTCTACTTCAGTAAGTCCATCAGATTCATGAAAAGCTACTTCTAACGGCATCCATGGCGTTAATTACTGCTTAAAATTAGTAAAATGATCTAAAAAAATAAATATACTACTAAAAAAACTCGTTAAAATTCCACGTAAATAAAATCTTAACTATGCGTCAGCTCTTATTTTTTATTTATTTATTTATTTTTAAAAAAAAGCTGCACACATTAAGCAGATTTTTTGCTGGAATGCCACACATATTGCCTAAGAACAAATTATATTCCAAAAATTTCCTTTAGTTAGATTGCTATGTAAGGAAGAGTTAAGATGTGTCTTGAGATGAAGTGTTTAGCAATACAGTCACTCTAAATGAGCATATCATGGTTAGGAGGAGTACGAGTAGGGCTTTACTAAAAGCTGATCACTGTAAAATCCAAATACTAATATTCGTGTTATGTTAAAACTACAAATATCTAATAAAAATATATTTTCATTACACTGACTAGAAAACGTGTGTTTTCTATGCATGATCTGCGTACGGAAACTCTTAGTTTCCGTACTAGGACGGTAAAATTTGGCGGGAATCAAACACATGTATTTACATACCCCCTAAAGGGTTTAACATTAGCGGCAATAATAATTGCACAATTAATATCAATATAAAGATGTAATTTGTAACCTTGTTGTTCTGACATATGTTTCATAACTACCATAAAAATAAACCTGTTTGGATTAATTAATTTCAGTAATTTCTTGAGGTTGTTATACAGTGTAATGAAAAGTAATTTTCATTATTCGTACGGAAACTGTCTTTTCGGTACTCGGCCTGTTTTCCAAGCTCGGCTTCACCTCGCTCGTAAAAATAGACCTCGTATCGAAACACTCAGTTTCCGTACTTGTGATGAAAATAACTATAACAAATGAAGCAAATTTTACTTCTTATCATAACCCATAGTACTCCGACTTCGGTAGTTAAAAAACGTCATCTTTAGTTTTTTTTTAATAAGAAAGGCTTGAAAATCCAGTTTGGAAATGATTTCAAGTTTCAGGTCAGCCTAATTTAAACTTGTCTACTCATTAAAAGTTTTTAATGAATATGTTCATTTTAAATATGATCATGAGAGGAAGTACTTAATGGTTGAAAAATAAGAATTTAATGGAAATTATCTAAATAGTTAATTAGTATTAGAAAATTTGCATTGAATGCACTAAACGTCTGTTTTTAAGTAGGAATTTAACTGTTTCAACTTTTAGTCACTGAATAATGTTTCGCTAGAAAAGCGAAATGGTTTTACAGTGTAGGAATTTTGTTGCAATGAGCACGGTATTGTATTTTTCCAGTACTAACAAGAAATGGTATTCTACAGAGATCAAAAATAAATCTATAATTTCTCTGTTTCCATTTGTTTTCACATCATTTCTATTTTGTTTAAAATGGAAGGGGATAAAAAATAGAAGAGATATCTCAAATGAGTGTATTGTGGTATTGAAAGGTGTATTAGTGGTAGAGAGGGTAAGAAGTGATGATGATGATGTGTTCATATACAATAGGTTAGGTTTGATTTCCCCCTGGAGACAGGGTTGGACAATGGGGGATAGCACACCTATTGTCCCCACAACACTATCACTATAACTCTCCCTAAAACTTTCTTCATAATTACTAGCTAAAATACAGCCCAGCCCTCGCCTCCAGCAGGGAATTAAAACACAATACAGATTTAAACTTAGACTCAAGATTATGCAAATGGAAGAACTCTTGGAGTGGAAATCGTTTATCATTAGAATGACTTCATTTAAGAACAAAAAGGAAGATTCTCTCTGCCAAATAGGAAAGGTGAAATTTTTTGATAAATCAGTAATCAAATTGACAGCTGTATATTGAAATATCTCTTGCGCAACAGACCTGCGTGCTCAGTGAATTGCATGCAGTTTACTGTGTTCAAACATTATAAAACATAGAAATGTATTCATCAATTGAACGCTGCAAACACCAAAATCCGGAAAGGGGAAGTTATTACTGCTCGTATTTGATTTGGACACACCAAATTACCCCCCTAGTTACCCATTCACAGGCATTTTCACACTCCCGTTTTACGGGTTACCTTACAGTTCTCACCTTCTTATAGCTTGTGGAAAATATGATAGACCAATAAATATGATCATTCAAACATAAAAGAACTCCTTGGAAACGATGTAGACGGCACAAAAAAGCTTATTACAACTTGAAATGGGAAGCGGAATGGCATCAGACATACACAAAACTACGAGAAAAAAAAGACACTATCCGTGAATGGATGTCAAGTAATCGGGACACTAGAAGAGAAGAAGTAGTCCTTGCTAGTTTGAGGCACGGCCATTCACGGATAACACACGGACACCTCATGACTAGGACTGAACCACCATTATGTACACTCTGCAATACACAACTAACTATCAAACACTTACTTACTGACTCCAGACTAATAACCGACAAGAACTTACCCACCAACCTGTCAGAGCTACTACACGACAACAGCCCATACATTACAAAAATTATGAAACACCTCAAAGACACACACATTTAGAACCAGATTTAACATTAAATAATCTAACACTAGACTAGAATAATATCCACTGGAGAAAAAATAAATAAATAACCGTACTTTTACCTACCTCTGTAGATTTTTTACCTCATTTTTGGTTTTTATAAGGTGGCTTTACCTATACTATTTTAGTATTATAACAAGAAAATGTGTGAATCGCTTAAATTGCGACACATCTAAATAAATAAATTATGACTTTCTTGTAGGAAACTCATTCGTTCCAAGAAATGTAGATCCACCAACCGATAAAGAATTAATTTTAGATGCGGTATAATGTTACATTTAAATTAATTTAAGAGCTAATTTTTTAATATTCATGAATGAAACTCAGAATTAAAACTTTTTTAAGTAATTGTAACAACTCTGAGTATAGATTGAAGAGCACTTAGGTGGTTCTGCTAAATCGTAAAATCGAATTTTAACAAAAATAAAGACATCTATAATACCAGCATCCCTGCAAACATGCTTCCTACTGCATTTTTCTTTAGGACGTTTAATCCTACAATAGCTTTGTAATTAATCTATCCCCTAAACATACGTGGACGAAACTTGGTAGTTGAACAATATGAATAGAGAATAAGTTATCAAGTATAGTTCTTAAAACTGATTTCATTATTAAAACTTCTCCAGTAAGAACTGATTTCATTCATCAGTTAACAAACTTAATTATACATATTTCACAAATAAAAAATAAAACATAATACGAAACGAAGAATCCATAAAATGATCTTCTAATCCTGTTTTAAATTATAATTGGAACGCATGAAAAAATGCTTTACTGTAGTATTCTTTGGAAGAATTTTCCTGAATGAGAAAGTTTGACCAGCAAGTTTTATTTTCACAATACATATAACAAGTTGTTATAAGAGTATTTTCTTCTTATTAAATGAAACGAATTATTCGTTAAGTATGCAGGTTCATTGCGACAGTGAATGAATATTAATAATAGGATAAATTATTTATTTATATTACCAACTTTTTAAGTAGGAAAGTTGGTAGCTTGGTTCTGAGCGAAGCGTATAAAGCTAGTCTGAGGGGGACTTATATTTTATTTCTGAGGCAATAGAGGGGCCTCATAACTTAAGACAATGTGGATCACTATTGTCTACTCCAGGGACTGTCTTATTCAACGTGAACTTCTTTTAATTAATGGATAAATTATGTTGTAACATAATATTATCTTTAACTATATTATACCTCCAATAGCTACTAAATATTAAATATTTATATCTTAAAATAAACAACCAGGCAGTATCGCCACTCCAATTATAAAGCCTTGTAACTTCAGAACGTTCCCTTTGGAGTTACGAGGATTTATAATTAAGTTAACGATGTTATCTGATAAGGTGTTAAAATAAATAAATACAAATATATATTTTAATAAAAACCTTGGAAACAGATTATCACAGTCGAGCCTTCCACCTCCGGAAGTTATTTCAGTCATTAGCCTCTCCAATGCGTCATCAGGCGCAAACTCGCCAAGCATCAGCCGCAGTCCCAAACTGAAAAAGAAAACGAAAACTGTAGATATAACGTATAATTCCTTAAATTATTTATGCATAATGATTATCTTTCAATTATTGTATACAATTCTACTTTAGGCAATCATCTTGTTGGATAACCTTAAGACAGTAGCAATAATAAATCGGTGCAGTCTCAATTGCCAACACAATATGACGGATAACCTGTTCTCCCAAAAATCCCGAATGACTCCCAAATAACAGATTAAACCCGCCATGATGAGCGCAAGAATTTGAGAAATTAAGAATATCATAAAAGCTAAAACTCTGTTATATCTCTGCTTCATTTTAAATAAAATGGTTCAAGTTCATTATAATCTTCATCTTGGTTACTGCTTTATTTGTTGCTAAATGACAACTAATTTTATGTGATGACAACGCTTTTAATTCACTTAATATTTGATCGAAAATACTTATTTTGAGAGTTCGTCTATCTCCTTTTACTTTTCCCTATCATTTTAAATTTAATTTTTCTTTAATTTAACTGTCAAGTACAAAAAACTCGTAAAGTGTTATTTTTTATTCTATTGCAAAGACCGTTTCTCAAATGAGGAAGTTATTTTCCACTAACAATATTCATCCTAACCCTTCATCGATGTATTACAATGAGCATAAATTCTTCAATTTTCAACCAATAATCACTTTATATTTAAAGTGGGAGTTTACAAAGGGTAGGAATCAATTAAATAATTTTAAATGATTAACATTCCAGACAGAGAAACCATTTATAAATCTGTAGAGACATTACTTTATAGATAATTAAACACAGTTATCCACGGCTCACAGTTATCCAGATATTTTGGTTTTCCAATTATTCCCAACGTATATTAATCGAAATATTTTCAATTTTCAAAATCTACCCCCCCCCTCTCCCTTCCACCCTTGATTTCAGCCATTAACTATCTATAATATTATTATTATTTCTTGACGTCCACCTTTTGCTACTATGGCTAATTGGGACGAGCTATCTACAGGCCACCCTTTTCCAGCCACGATATGACTAAGGGTTTTATTTAAGAATAATCACTATAAAGTTCAAGACCACAATGAAATGCCAATTTCGGTACTGGATGAAAAGGGAGGTCTTGTTATAGATGAAGTTTAACTAAACTTAATATATGTCCGGAAACTATTTTTATTTAAACCATTGAAGATTAGCATACTAAGAACGAATCAAATTAAGATAAAGAACTCATTAGACGAATGTTCATATATTAGGTTTAAGTTGGTGTTGAACCGACGAAGTGGGGCTGTGAATGGGGAAGGGGCATGTTATTCAAGAGGATGCCTGCTCATTCACCACCTCAAATAAGGATTTAATAGGTTACCAACAAAATTTTAATTCTGTCTTAATGTTAGCGTTAGGCTCATGAAATGGGCGTTAGTCGGTAGTATTCATCAATATTATTGATAGCATGCAATGTCACATTATCAATAACTCTTTAATCTCAAAAGAAAGCCTCAAAGAAAGTTTATTACTGTTTGTGAAAGGGGGGTGTCGCTAAATCAGAAAATGAAAAAAAATTAAACAGGAATTCTGTTTCAGGAACGTAAACATTTAATATAATGATATCTAATTGGAATTTGGAGTTACTGAATTAAAAATAAACGAAGACTAGATTAGAAAATGTTTTTAATAATACAAGAATGAATTTAAAAATAACATTTAATATTATTATTATTATTATTTATTAACGTCCACTTTTTGCAACGGGGCGGGTTATCTACAGGTTACCACCCTTTTCTAGCCAGGGTGGGGATTTTAGGACGTTATTTAATGAATTTCGTCACTAAATAATTTCCTTTGCCCAGGCAAGAATCGAATTCGCCACTCTAGGTTTACCATGTGAGATAAAGGTGAACGCTTTAACACGCATGGCTAACCTGAGCCCCGAATAATTTAATAGAAAAATACTAACATTTAATAGAAAAATACTATCTAGTGCTGGCAGATAAACAACAATAAAATGGTGACCAATCGTTTATGAAAGCTGTTCAAGACATGAATACAAACGACTAAAAGTCCGTCACCCATGGGCTGCTTAAAGTAATTTCCCAGGAGCTTGTATTACACACAATAATTAAAAAATTAAATTATTCATTAACGTCCACTTTTTGCGACAGGCTAATTGGGCCGGGTTATCTACAGGTTGCCACCCTTTTCTAGCTAGGATGGGACTGAGGATTTTATTTAATGAATTCCGTCACTGAATAGATTCCTTTACCTAGGCGAGAATCGAACTCACCACTCTAGGTTCACCGTGTAAGATTAAGGTCAACACTTTAACTCACATGGCTAACCTGAGCCCCAGAGAATAATTAGAAAACATATGTTTTATATTTGTAAGTAAAAATTCGATGAGTAGAAGTGGGGTTCACTGAACGCTGAGGACAATTACAAAGGCTGAATAACTCGCTAAATATTTCGGCTAATAAAAAAGCAAAGAATAACTGTTGTAGAAGACCACTAGTTTAACAGGATTGGTTCTGTACCATTTTTCGATACGACTCATAATATTGGACAAATTTTGAATTTTTGAATTCCCTCCGCCCTATAAACCCCCCTTATTCGTAGTCTTGTTGCAGCCATTAATGGAAATGAACAAACAATTCGACAGCAAATTTAAGCATGAAAAGGTTTAATATGGAATATGGAATAAATCAAAAAACATTTACTAGTTAAGAAGGTAAAATCTTACTTGAGGACATCATTACACTATGTATTGTATGTACCTAATAAATTAAAAGTTCAATGAAAACAATATTTCGTATTTACATTTAGAATAATTTGGTTCACGATATAAAAACTCATTCTTAATATGAAATGTGTAGGAGTGGGAGTTTACTAAAGGTTGGAAATTAAAGTTGCAAATATATCGGTTAATAGTCAAGATTATTATTTATTAACATCCACTTTTTGCAACTAAGGCTAATTGGGGCGGGATATATACAGGTTACCGTCCTTTTCTAGCCAGGGTGGGACTTAGGATGTTATTTAATGAATGTTGGCCCTAAATAATTTTCTTTGCCCAGGCGAGAATCAAACTCGCCACTCTAGGTTTACCATGTGAGATTAAGGTCAACGCTTTAACTCACATGGCTAACCTGAGCTCCTAATCAAGATAGTGAATGTATTTAATAACATTCATAGTGACTGATTTTACACAATGTTTTGGTCCATCGTATAATAATAGAGATATTTTAATTTTCAAAAACTCAACCCTCCCAATCGTCTGAATTCAGCCATTAACGAATTTGATCTTTGATTGTACATAAAACGTATAAATATCGAGATTGGTAACTATGAAACAAAAACTGCGTCCACTAGAGTGGTAACAGGCAAGTACGTATATATAATTTTCAACCGACCTCATTATTTTATTTATTTATTAACGTCCACTTTTTGCAGCCTAGGCTAATTGGGACGGGTTATCTACAGGTTACCACCCTTTTCTAGCCAGGGTGGGATTCCGACCTCATTAGAGTTATCTTCTAGATAGGATCGATGAACATTTGAGGAATGTTTTCGAAAATCACGTAATGAAAACAACCTCATTACCTGAATTCCCTTAAATAATGTAGAGAAGTTACAGGATGTTTTCATTTGTTTCCTATATTGAATAGACGACGTGTTTATATTACTCGGAATTGAAAACGTGAAAATTAAGTCCTCGTAAGTCTGTAGGTTTCCTTATTTATAATACATTAATATCGATTCATAAATGGTGCTATCGATTATGCTCACCTAAATCAGGCACTGTGAGTTCAGGGGCCGTTGACCTACTGACTCCAGATTTTCATCTCAAAGGATTTAGTGTGTCACAGAAAGCTCGCTTTATATGTATACATATATAAGAGAGACTACGCCTAGACCAAAGAGCAGAGAGAAAGGTCGGGACATTTTGTTGGTAACGGTCTGGCCCGTATGAAATGATTTCCTATCTTTTGTGAGGGGGGCGAGAGGGAGCGTGAAGACGGTAAGTAGACCATGAAGGGAATCAGAGAGATGCAGCTATTGAAGGGTCAGGAAAGGGGTCACTGCCTCCGCCCTACTACAATGCTTACCTCCTCCCGCATCTCCCGTTTTCCATAGTGTCTCCCGGGAACATCCGGCACTGTGAAAAGTAGGCAAAGAAAGCAGAAATAAATGGCAACAGAGATGACCCACAGACCTGAAATCTTGCCGTTCTCGCAGGAGACATACCCTTTGAAATATGGAATGTATAATATGTCTTTTCTACAGTGATTTCCCTTTAGGGGAATACCGTTACAGTAGACCACCCGACGAACATAACTTTACGTTTCAGGCTTTTACATCAGAAAATAGGTTAATATTGCTAAAAGCGTCATAACCTTTGGTACATAGCCTATGAGATTGACAAGGATCAAACTGGAAAGGACTTTCTGCACAGACGAAAAATTCATCACGCAGGTGCTACGTACCGAAATATGCTACGCTGGAGGTTTCAGCCCTCTATTCCTGCCGCAATAACAAACCCACGTAAACATGAATTAAAATGTTTGTTGGACTTGATATGTTTAGTGACAGAGGTTGTTAAAGTGAAAATCGGAAGACTGGGGTTTACAAAAGGCAGAAAACAAGAAAATACATTTGACTACGTTAACATTCCATTCTGAGAAACCATTCATAAAACAGTAGTTTTAGGAAATATAAATGTCAAAGAAATTGGTTTCATAAAATTGTTTAATCCGACTCGTAGTTATCCAGATATTTCGAATTCCCAATTATCCCCGACGAATAATGGAGATATTTTCAAAATCTTACCAGCGCCCTTCCAATAGTGGGATTTCAGCCATCAACAAACTCTTAAGGTATTAACGATCTTCAGTTTTACATAAAGCATTAAAGTCATACATACATAAATACTTGAACGGACCTCATATTCGTCGTCTCCTGGGCGCGATCGATATGCATTTGAAAATGTTTTTCGAAAATCTTGTCAAGAGTACAACCTCAATAACTGATCTCCCTTAACGGAAATCTACTAAAACCAGCGTGGACTTGTCAGGTGTAAGACTTCTAGTGGTTTATGAAAAGATATGCATTATCACTGTGTCTTTGAAGTGGCATAAAACTAATCCCGTTAGTAACTTATACAATACACACGGCATATACTTAGCGAAAGCTGACGATATATTATTTAAGGCAAAAGCCATAGGGACATTGGCTGGTTCTGAAGAAGAATTTGGTCAAAAAACCCACGTAATACAGCTCACCATAAATATGGATAAGACAAAATAAATGAAACCATGTGTAATTTTGCCAATTTGAGTACGTCATTCCAATTCCAGTGCCTCTCGAACAAAGCAAATCTAGTGATTAAACTCATAGTCATGTATGATAGTGAACCGAGGGCAATATTAATAAAAAAAGAAATAATAACAAAAATAAAATAAGTGGGTGCTACAGGTGAAGGAAAGAAGAGTCCTGCGAGCAAAGCTTGGGGCCGTTATTCAGTAACACCGATGGTGAATCAGAAGTACCGCCTAATTAATGGAATTTTAAGGTGGTAATAAATTGTGGTAGATAGTACATGTTGAACTGGTAAAGTCTAAAAAAATGCTATACGGTTCACCAGGAAGAAGTACGAAAGTCCCAAGCAACGGTGGTTTACTGCCCTTGGAGAAGAGCTAACTTAGAACCAGGAGAAATGGTGGAAGCAGAGGGCAAGGACTGTAGCGCCGCGTAAGTAATTTTGGGAAAGTATATTCTCCTTGGAATATTTCAATGTTTCTGTTGACCATTTTCAGTCCTCGTCAAACTTCTCTCTTATTTCCACTTACATCATCACCCATCGTTTTTGTAAGAATCATTGACTAGAAGATTCTGTGAATAAGACCTTTAAGATTTCCACCTGCATTCAATCAAGGACGAATAACTAGTTTAGAGAATAAAGTATTGAATGGATTCCTATGCTTAGATTAATCTTATTCTTGCTTAAGGCCACTTCATTTGACCTTAACCGGTTACATTAAAAATAAAGAGCATTGCGATGAGGAGGAAACCACTTTAGGTTGCACCTGAATATAACAGTACTAACATACCAAAAAAAATCATCATCGAATACAGCGTTATACTGCACCTTTCATAATAGTTCTCTGATGAAATTGTTTTGTTACCATGAAGACGTTACGGTTTTCAAACACGGTGTTTATCCAGAGGCTAACAGACATTACGATTTCCGGAGAAAATATAGACTGTCACCAAGGTAAGGTTTCGTTCCGCTAGGAGCTCTGCCCATTCGGTAGTGTTAAAAGGAGACCGTATAATAATGTAATAGTTTAAAAAGGGACTATTGTTGTCAGATACTAAACACAAGTCGAAGATAAAATACAATAAAGAATATAGAAAAGTCCGCCACAAAGAGGCTGTGTAAACAAAGAAGAATGCTCACGTGCTGGTGATTTCATCCCGCTAAATATTCTGACGGAAAACAAGAAAATACGGAACACTCGCTTAATAGTTCAGTTAGGGAGAAACGCATAGAAAAACGATTACAGGGCATCAATATTTTAACAAAGTAAGTTCTATAACATTTTATGATTCATAATAACGGATATATTTTGAATTTTCGAATCCCCTCTCCATCTAAACCCCGCTATTCCATGTCCGATTTCAGACAATAAGAAATATGATCTTTAGTATTAACAGAAAAGGATAAATTTCGGGGATGGCTTAGATCAAATAAACATTTTCAATTGAAAACGTAAAATGTTGATTGATGGAGCCATCAAACAATGAATTTGCATGCACCTCGGACGATGAGGATTTCTTGTAAACAATATTTGATATATAAGCTTAGAATATTGTTGGTTACGATATATCAGCTTATTGTTAATATGACATGAATTGGAGGGGGGATTTACTTAAAGCTGGAAACAAAAAAAAATCCAAATATCTCGGTTAATTTTCATGATAGAGAATATATATTTTACAGCATTTATGGAACGTTAAATTTTCAATAATATTTGTTCTATACACATTTTCGATCCGACTTATAACAAAGGAGATATTTCGATTTTTTTAAATGCCCCCATATGTATATTTGAGGACCTCATTTTCGACGTGTCCTGGGTTGGATTGGTGGATATTTTATGAAACTTTTCGAAAATCACATCTATGCCTCAATGGAATCTGCTAAAAAACATCGCAACCATGTCTTCGTACATAAATATATTGAGTCCAACGCCTTAACACGAATAGCTAACCCGAGTTACTAATGCTTATTTCGTGTAATTGAAGTTAGTAAGAATTGGAGTATCTGAGGTCAAATACCTCGATTACCTCGGAGTTATTTATCTACCAGTGCGTGAATAGTTCAAAAATAATTAGTTATGTCGGTCATCTCCGGTCAACGTAACTCAGCCTCTTGACTCGTTCCGTGTGCATTTCCACATGAATATTCAAGTCAGTATTACTTCAGGTTACGTATCAATAAAATTTGCATAATACCACCTGAGCCATTAAGCAGTACGGTCTATATATGCTAGCTTCGTGCGATTATGTATTTGTGTAGGCACGAATTCGTCAATAACATTATCGAATACTGCTCCAAAAGAAAAATATTCACTTCTTAATTAAGTAGTTTCTGTATACCTATTTTGAATGGCATGTCTTGTAATCTAGAATAATTGAATAAGTTATGAATAACTCGTGTGATTATGGAAAGAGGTATATCTATGGTTTCAGCGTAGTATATATAACACCTTTTTCCACCAAGACTTCTCAAACTAAGCAAACTATGACAATATAATCACTGTAAAGTACAACGATTTTTCATGTACTAAGGACATCAATACATGCTAGTGTGAGTGATAAATTATATACTGTAGTCTTCTCTGTAACTGAAGTGTTTGACTAATATAGAAGTAACAGCCCATTTATGCCTCAAATGCCACAACGTATGCAGTGAAATTATACCACACGACTCATCACCTAACCCCATATGCCCCTGACCTTCATATACTGTAGATTTTAATATAAATATGCCCACTTTGTTCAAGAATTTATTTTGTTAACGGATTAATTCTTATTATATTAAACCAATAGAACTTGCTAACTAAGTTAAAGGGATCTAAAGAACGCAAAAACTACAAGCAGTTTCAATGTCAGCGCTAAAGCTATAGAGACTGCTACCTAAGCTGAAGATATCTAAGAAACACGAAAACTACAAGTACTATCAATGATAGTGCGAATCACCTAAAACATACTGCCTAAGCAGAAGTTGTATTCTTGGTGACTTCAATCTAAAAGTAATTCTGGAATTTCACTAAGTTATTATCTCATTACACCGTTCACAGAAGCTAATTTCCTTGTTATGTGGAGTGACAGAGATCAAGGAGGATAGTCATAAAACTAAAAACTTTATTAAGTTAACTAAAATGGTACTATACAGACGGCGCTATGTATAAAATATATAATATATTTATGTAATATAAAAAACTATTCCCACACTCCTTATTAATTATTTTTTTATTTACGTTTACCTTATGATACTAAGTTTTATCGGGACGGGTTAAGTACAGGTTAGTACACTTTTCTCAGCACAGTGGGCTCGATAAATAAGCGTCGCATGTAAAGCTAAAAGTCAACTTCAGGGGGACAGAATGGAGGGTTTTATTTAATAAGTTGGTCACTAATAAATTCCTATTGCCCATGAGGGAATCGAACCCGCGATTCCAAGATTACCATCGTCTCAAATCACCTGATATTTTTGGTATAGCTCAGAGATCTATTGTTACTTTACATTAGAAACAAAAGTATTTATGTCATAATGTGATAAACTAATATTTCACGCCAATGTCCATTCCTGTGCGTTATCAATAATCTGATAAAACCACCTATATCTACATAAATGTGAATATTCCTGAGCAGTGGTATATGGTATGAAAGAAACAATCCTGAGGATCGTCCAAATTAATAATACTAATAATACTAATAATAATTACTGCCTTAATATATATTAACAGTACGTAAAAACTCTGGAGTAGTATTCTAAAACATTCCAAAGTTTGCTAACAAAATGTTTAAACTTTATATATCCTCTGAGCCAAATTATTTAATTACAAATATGTATTTTTCGATTCCAAACATCCATCCCCTTGCTCATATCAACCAAATGTACTAAAAAATTAAACCTATATAGAATCTGTCTTAGCGTCCAAGAAGTTTTATTGTATTACTTGATTAAAAAAAAATGCTAAAGATTTATCATTTAAATTATACTTCTTAACTACTACTATTTAATACTTTCCAAATTATGCTACTAAATATTCCATTAGCTAAAGTAATATCGGAAATAGGAAGATTTTGAGTTTGCCTATCGGTGTGTAGGGAATCGCTCGGAGTGGGCGGACTTCTGTAACGATCCTGAATAAATTATCAAACTCATTAATGCCAAACTCGCTCTGGCAAGCCAAACTGCTTCAACTCACCACTGACATGTTTCCAGCGGGCATTCCTCCCTTTCAGCAAATAGCCATCATTCACCAGCAACTACCCACTTCAGTAACTCAGTCGCAGACCGTTTTAAAGGGCTGGAGTCTTAGGCAAGGCAATTAGAGTATTCGTGTATCCCCATATTGTAAAGAATCGAAATGAAAGACCGATGCGGAAAATATTGGTTTCGGGACCTCTATAGCTTATTAGCAGTTCGATAAACCAAAAGAACATTTAGTGCTTTTAACTCCAAGTTGTAGAATTACATATGAACAGTCTAAATGGTTTATTAAAATGTAATTTCCACGATGAGTACTCATAACTAAATGTGGGTGGTTTTGTTTGTGGGGTTTATAAAGATTCGATTTCTCTCCTTGTTGACTCAGAGGAATCTGACCAACGTGGCTTCCATTGTTCTCTTCTTTTTGCTTTGAGCTGCAAGCGGCTTGGACTACTTACTATTCGTCCTTTAGACTAATTCTATTTCAGCTCTGTTATAACTTACTTCATCATACGGCCCCCAAAAAAATCGTAATGGGACGTTATCTGTGTGGGAATTCGTTTTACGCCAGTTTGTCTCATTAAAAAAAAATTTTCTTTCCTTTCTTTCTTTTATTTTCATTTTTCTCTTCTTCTATTACACGACTACGAATTCGACATAAAGTACTGCAATGTTCAGCTAACATAACAGTCAAACACCTACTTACTGAATGCCATCATCTTAATAACTTACAAATACCACACGACTTACAGACGAAGGGTAGACCACACATTAATACAATGCTTAACCATCCTAAAACTATACACTTTTATTCAAAAATATAATATTTTATTTTATTTTTATATCCACTCCAGTGCTACATTATATTTCCATTTTACTTAAAATTGCTCTTTTTTTTAAAAATGCATTTGAGTGCTTTTAGATGGAATTCTTGAATAACTCTTATTTATTAACTTAATATTTTTATTTGTTGTTCATTTCTATTTTTTGGATCCTCCTTTTTTTGTTTCATATTCAATTATTTTTTTGCTCTTAGATGTAATCTTTTCCTTTTTTAATTTCATCTTTTTAAAAATTAGTAAATTAAGTTCAATGACTGTATTATGTAGTTACACTATTAATTAATAAATAGGTAGATATTGAATTTTTAGTTAAATTGCTATTACATTTTATATTGCAGGATGTGATTGCTCAATGTTTGTGTTTTAGTGTAGGGTGCCACTAATGCGGTGAAACTAGTTGTGGATAAATAAAAAATATTATCACTCAGCATTACACCAAATATTATTCTAAATAATAATTCATTGGATTTTGTTTTTTAAATTTAGAATATAGGGGCAGGTGTCAAATATATTAGACTATAAGTCCATTGAAGGGGAGACATATGTTTATAGACAGTAACTGAGTGATTTATTATTATACGAGTGACGTCATAACGTGCCTTACAGAGTATAGCAATCTCTTCCTCCACAGATGTTATTTCATACAGCTGTTCAAGTTTCAGTTACTTGAGCGCTATTATCAGTGCGGATGAATAGTGGCCTAAAGAAGGCACAGAAGACCAAAGCTTGCATATCTCTTAAATATATGTCAATAGAAAGAAAAAAAAATGAAGTTGTTTTCTTTTAAGACTCATTTACAGTAAATGTGAAAAGAAATCGTTTTAGAGAATTTTTTTGAAGAAAAGAACCTAAATGGCCTGGTTACTTCAGGGAATTAACGTGAAAGATTTTAATTACCTGTTCATCTTGGCCAAGAGACCGTATGGACCTCCTATCTTGGCAGTCTTGTCTAGATTCCTGCAGTAGAGGGTCCAAATGCAGTCTAGAGGGGTGGGTCCAGTCGATCGTGCCCTGTGGGCCCTCCTATAGGCCCGTCCTAGGTTCACCACACCCCGGACTGCACCCTGGACGAAGCCCAGCATCTCTCCGAACACGCCTCTTCCTCGCTGCCTCCTCTCTCCCGATCCGTCGAACAAGGAGTTTAGCGCCACTACCTGAAAAGAAAAAATAAATAAATAAATATTTCAATATCAAAGGGCCATTCCTATTTATAATAACGACAGTTACTTATATAACAGTGGGTTCAGGTTAGCCATGTGAGTTCAGACGTTGGTTTTGGTTGTTGCTTGGTAAACCTGGAGTCATGAGTTCGATACTCACCGGGGCAGTAGTCAATTATTTATTTAAGAACTCATTAAATAAAATTCATAATCCTACCCAGGCTAGAAAAGAGTGGCAACCTACAGATAGCCCGTCCCAAATCTGACTCAAAATTAGTACAAAGTGAAGGTTAATAAAAACAGGAATAAAAAATGAAAAATGTTGCTCATTAATATATTAATTTATTATTTATTGTCCATTTCAAGTTCTCATCGTGAAGTAAATAATGACGAAACTGGGACGACCAGCAAGCCTTCCAAGGTCACATAAACTGAACAATGGTTCAAGGGCATAGATTAGTTGCAATTTTATTCTATATAGCGTAATATCTTCTCTCAACAGACAAGTTTTAGCAGATTTCCCTTAAGGGAACTCAGCTATTGAGGTTGTACTCATGACACAATTTTGGTAAAATGTCTTCAAATGTTCATCAGTCCTACCTAGTAGATGACGAAAATGAGGTCCGTTCGAAATAATATATTCGCGTTCCATAGGTATATGTGTTTGTCTGATACCGTCAATCGGTTTCATTATTCGACTTATTGTCACCAAACACGAAATATAATCGTTTTATGTAAAAAGAAAGATCAAATTCGTTAACGGCTGAAATCGGACTAGTGGGTGGAGGGGGGGGGGAGCGTTAGAGTGGGAGAATTTTGAAAATTTGAAATATCTCCGTTATTATACGTTGGATCGAAAACGTTTATATGACTAATCTTATTGCAAATTTATTGTTCTATACATATTTTCTGTATCAAGATTATTAACTGAGATATATGTATGTTTTAGCTTTCGGCTTTCAGTAAACCCCCTCTCCTATTCATGTCAAAATAACATTAAGCTGTTATATCATAAACCACGTTATTCCAAGGTTAAACATCTAATATGGTTTCCATTGAACCTTTACATTGTGAGATATGTGCTTAAATGTATCGGTCACATCATTAATAAAGAGTTTTCCTCCTTGACTCTAAAATTGTTGTTTTATCTATACCATAAAAATGGTATAGATCAATTTTCTAGTATCTAGAAATAAAGTGGTAAGAGGAGATCACAAACGAGCTAAACGAGCACGTGGGAAATCTGCTTAGTGAACGCAGCCCCTGCGTGACGAACTTTTTAATTTGCGGTTGATTCTTAAATGATTTTCGGAATGATTGGGTATCGGCTAGAATGAGTACACGGTTTAGGATCAGACAGCAACACGAGTCGGTCTCACTTGCTTCATCTCTCGTAGACGACATCCAAACTACTGTTAACATTTTTAATTGTGAATAACCGTTTATTTTTTCTGTGAGTATTTCTTTTTTGTATGAGCACAAAACAATCCCTAGGTACATTTCTGAATTCTTCTATTTTCTGCAAAACAATTGTTTTCTCTGTTATTGGGGGGAGGGGGTCATTTTTTCTCTAGTTCAGACCATTTTAAGAACAATAGCAATAAAATTGAAAATCTTGTCTGTTTGTCAGTTCGCCCGGTTGATACTCAGGCACTCATAAACAGGTCATAAACGGCTCGGAATATTTCAAAGGAATTTAATATTTGTGAGTCAACTGTCCAAAGGTGCAATATAGGTAGCATGAGAATTTAAATTTTCAACTAGGAGGATGGGTTTACTTTGATGTTCGTCAATAACTTCGCCAATATGCATTTTATTGATAAAATCTAGAGAACATATTGTGTTAGAATAACGATTTCGGCCCTGAATAATTCACTTTTGTAAATTTCGTTTAAGTTTTGACTTACGTGCGCCAAAGGTGAACACATTATATGTGTTCTATGAAAATGCTTAAATGGAAGAGAAAAATGATTTTCATATCGGTTAAGGGAGTGGATATTGCTAACATATGATGTTTTATACTTTGCTTCAACCCTCTAGAGGGAGGAGGTTTATTTCGAAGGCAATACCTTTCTTAATATTGATATTATCAGAAAGATTTATAGATCACATTGTGTTTAAAATGTATTTTTCAGTCCTAAGACATTGTTTAAATGTATCAATTTCGAAATTCTGATTGCCAGGTTCCGGTCACAAAATGGAATTTATTAGTTTTCCATAAGAATGCCTCAAGTAGATTATGAAGTTTTATTTATATTTACAGACATTTACGCTACGTGAAGAAATCATTTATTCTTCATAGGTTGATCCATCTTTATTTTACACGGAAACCATTTCTGTTAGCACCGTCAACGACTTGTGCAAAATAAATATAGAAAGAAATAGAAATATACATTACTACGTACAACTAATATTAGACAGCCGTCAACTAGGAGGCAGTATCTATTTAGTATCGAATTCAGTTCCTGACGAAATAAAAAAGAAGGCAAAAAAAGAAACCAGAGCGCATTAATGAAACGCTAAAGGTAAATAATCTGTTATCACCTTAGCCGATTATCTTATAATCATAAAATGTTCTGGCAAATTTAACCTATTCATAGTGGACAATGGACTTGATGATTTAAATAGTTAATGCGGAATCAACAGTTAGTTGATCCGAGAACAGGTACTCATGAAAGGTTCACCTAGAAATCAGGAATAAAATAGTTAGTGGAATAATTAACCACAACTTCAAATAGATAATTTAAATATCTATGCAAACAATAAGCGGAAAAACCGGATTCCAAAGTCTATTTTTATGGGGGGAAATTAACAATATTAACGCATATTTAAGACAACGTTTTTAGAACACTGACAAATTTTACTAAATCATCTGACAAAGTATTCAGAAATGAATTAGTTATTTTGGGTCAATTATGAGATCAATAAAAGTGTGCACAATTTTGAACAGGTAACAAACTGATATCGCCCTCCATGTCACAAAAATGACAAGCTCCCCATTGAGACCAATAAAAATAACATAAAGGACTACAGATAAACTTGAGATAATAAAATGAGATTGTTTAATATATTTTTTAAATTATAACAAACTTCGCTGAACACATAGATGTTCAAATTACAGATAAAAGCACAGTTACTATAAGGATTTCATTTCGTGTAGTTTTATTAGTGTTTTTAGGTCCTGAAAGGAACATCCATATTACGCAGACAAGAAATGTTTCAAGTATGTTCAAGTATATATATATATATATATATATATATATATATATATATTAAAAATCGTGTTGTAAACTATATTTTAATTGCTAGTTTTTGTTTTTCTGTAAAACCAATAGCAACCAATTTGTTGACTTTAATGTAAGCCACTTCTTTTCTAGAGAGGAATTGGATTTTCCATGCAGTTCATGTTGGCCCAGGGATGCCAACATCAAAATATTAAACTTAGTTTTAAATGATTGAATAAAAAAATTGACAGTCGGGTGAACAGTTAAGAAATTAAATTTTGATGACAGAAGCATTAGAATTATATTAAAGTCGTCTCTGTAGAATTTACATAGAAATCCAGGAAAGAGTTTTATTTTCAACTTTTTTTTTCCCTCCACCTCTGAAGTTGATGACTGTGTTCAGCTACCGGAATCGGTTCCGTATTAAATTACTGCTTTTACAGAACTACAAATATATACATTTCATAAGTCGGTTATTAGGTAATATATCTATGAAGTATGTAACTATAATTCTAATTCAATCTCGGGATATGTAAACTGACATGAGAAAGAAATATATGGGTATTGGAAAAAGGATCGGAGCTCAGAGGCTGTGTTAAAAAAAATGTTCTAACTATTAAAAACAAAGGGTATTAAAATAAATAAAATACCTTCACCGACCCTAGTACTCAGATTTTTATTAAATCCAGAAAAAGCTTTAGTTCTTTAGAAAGAGTGTGGAGTTGTGGAGTGTTAAAGTGAGAGTAAACATTGCAAAACATATCTAGTTTCTAAGGCTTAATTTGAAACAGAAAATTTAATTGACTCCAAATAGGAATATTGTGTAAGAAAATTACCATGGGCTTTCACTCGTTGTTCCCAAAGCTATAGACTAAAGCTATAGACAGTATTCGTCAAAAAACTTAATGAAATTATTTTTTGGGTGTTAATATTCAAGAGATGATAAACAATATAATTAATTTCCTGGAGTTTGTAAGTCTCATTTCTGTAAAAAGTCCGCCACGCAGGGGCTAGGTAATCTAAGCAGATTCCCCAGGCGAAGGTTTACAATACATAAATATACACTACTGTAAATGTTAAGTAAATAACTACAAACGGTAATAAGAAATCTTTCAGTCAATTTATAATACTAGTTAATAATCTGTACAACGGAAAACGGCTGAATAGAAAACAAACAGGACAGCCAACCTCATAGCGCTGAATAGATAGACAGACCGGAAAGACAAACAATTAATGAAACATTTCTGAACATAACATATTAATTTTATTGAAAACAATTTACTAAAGTGATGTCAGAACCAGTTTTATCTCAATCACACCAATTTTAGTAATTCATGAACAAAAGAAGAAGGGGGGGTCAACAGAATATATTTGCATATATGACACAAAGTAATAGTTCAATGAAAAAAATACTTGGCATTTAACCTTGTAATGAAGTGATTCATGATATAACAGCATATCCTTAAAATGAGATTAGTAGAAATGGGGGTTTGCTGAAGGCTCAAAACTGAAAAGTGCAAATATCTCGGTTAATATTCAAGATAGAGAATAAATGTAAATTGTCCGATTTCAGCCATTAACGAACTTGATTTTTCTTATTACATAAAACGTTTAAATATCAAGTTTGGTAACGACCAAATAAAAATTGCGAACGCTTGAGCGTTAGCAGACAAATGTATGTATATATATATATATATATATATATATACTCACACACACACATACACACACATATATCTATATATATATATATATATATATATATATATATATATATATATATAAAATTGTAACCTCTGTCTGTGCATTGATTTTTTTCGCGAAATTTCACGATAACTTTTCGTTTCACATGTCATAGACACCATAAGTGCATTTTGTTTCTTTCGTGTGTTTGTTTTGTTTGTTTGTTACCTTTTCACGCATAAACGGCTGAACCGAAATTTTATGAAACTTGGTATGTATATTACTACTACCCCAACTTAGACTTTATGCTATATTAATATTCTCTAAGGCAAACAGGAGTGGGGGTTATAAGGGAGGCCTGAAACTAAAAATAGCGATATTTCGTTTTCTATGGTTTTTTCAGCAAATACGCCCATAACAAAAGTTGTTTATTTTGTAATTTAGAGTAATTTTTGTTATATGCACTTTTGGCGTATAAGGAAGTATAAATGAGTTATACGCTAATAACTATAGCGGGAGTCCCCAATTTTATTTGGCACAAAAGACTCAACCAAACTAAACCAAACTCAGTACGTGAATTATCAATAACGCCTTCCTTATAATAAGCCATATTAACATTTCTAGGGAGGGGCAGGAGTGGGGGTTATAAGGAAGGCCTGAAATTAATAATAGTAATATTTCGTTTCCTATTGCATTTTCGGCAAATATGCACATAACAAAAGTTGTTTATTTTGTTATTTAGAGAAACTTTTGTGATATACACTTTTTCGTATACTGAATTATAAACGAGATATACGCAAAAACCTATAACGAATGTGAACAATTTTTATTTGAGACGAAAGACCCAACCGAAATGAATAAAACTCGGTATGTGTATTAGCACTAACGCTTTCATTATAATAAGTCATACTAACATTTCTAGGGACGGGCAGGAGTGGGGGTTGTAAGGGAGACCTGAATTTAAAATAGCGGTATTTCGTTTTCTATTCGTTTTTCTTCAAATATGAACCTAACAAAAGTTTTTTATTTTGTTATTTAGAGTAACTTTTGTTATATACACTTTTGTTTTATAACAAAGTATAAACGAGATATACGCTAAAAACTAAAGCGGGAGTCAACTATTTATTGGGCGCTAACGATTGAACCGAACTTAACAAAACTTGGTATGTCAATTAGCATTAATTCTTCCATGATTATAAGCTAAATTAAAATGGTTAGGTTAGAACGGGAGTGGGAGTTATAAGGGAGGCCTGAAGTAAAAATTCACGATATTTCATTTTCTATTTGTTTTTCGGCAAAGGTGTACATAACAAAAGTTGTTTACTTTGTTATTTAGAGCAACTTTTGTTTCATTCACTTATGTCGTAAAATGAAGTAAATACGGGATATAAGCTAAATCTATAGCGGGAGTCGACGATTTTATTAGTACTTATTTAAGCGTTTTTAATATAGACATATTATGACAAATGATGTTGTGTTTTAGCCTTATCTATTTCGATTATTTAGTACTAAGTATGATTCGGATTAGTGAGATTATAAATCTCCCTCCCCCTTCGCCTCATTTATTTATTTTCACTAGAAAATAACTTTATTATTTATTTCCAATAGAAATTTAAACTATATGAGCATTTCCATTATTTAATTGTATAATGTATTATTTAAAAAAAAAAATCGTGCTGAATTTCCTCAAAGAGTGATAGGGGAAGTAGAAGGGAATCAAACTCTTTGATTTTGGTTATATACTATCATATTTCCGATATCTTCATGTTATTGAAACAAATATGTACTATCATAACAATTAAGCGTTAATGTCTTTACGACAAAAGACAAAATGCTCTTAAACTGATTGTTTAAAGTATTACTTAGGTTGCAGGGACGGCTACGATCTCTTCCCGTCGACTAGCTTTTTGAATATAATTGAAATTATTTTTAGGGTAACACTATTATTTAATTCCATCGGGTAGATAAATTATTACACTAATATTTTGAACTAATAATTTAAGGAGAAGAGTGTTGATAGCTCTAATGCGTGAGCGGAAATAAAACGGAGGCTTTATAGAGTTAATTGAGTTTACTAATTTCCTGTGAAATGCTGGGCATTACGGGAAGTGATTACCACTGAGATCTACTATTATGAATATAACCTTACGTGCTAAACTAAGCATAAACTATATGTGCTCGGATTGGTTTTTGACAGGAAATAAGTTTCATTATAGACGAATATTTAATTGTAATAAATACTATCCATGATTATGGTTTGAAGTATTCAAAAAAGGTGAGTTTAAAAAGTGGCAAGGGATAGATTAGGAACACATTTTTATTTATTCTTCAAATATAAAATTTCTCATTTATAAGTCGCCTGCCTGACCTTCACAGCAAAACAATGCGCGCCGACGGGAAGTGTAGTTGTAAACATTGAAGCCTTGCCCAAAAAAAATACTATCATCATTCAGCCTTAAATGATATCCCGAGCGAAGCCGGGTACCTTAGCTAGTATATATATATATATATATATATATATATATATATATATATATATATATATATATATCATTTTGAACGGACCTCATTTTCGTCAACTCCTGTGTAGGATCAATGACATTTGAAGAAATTTTACGAAAACCGCTTCCTAAAGGAGAAATATGCTAATATATTTTCAAAATAGGATATTTGTAGAATTAAATGTCTATCATTTTGTTTCAAAGTTTTAATTCTCTGTTTCCAGGGAACAATTCTAAAATAAAAAATTATTCCACAAACTCAACAGATTAGGCATTTAGGCGGGGGGAGTTATACTACACCTTTTTATTACTTCGTAATTACCCTAGGGAAATAACGCTTAAAAAATAAATTCGAAATAAGATTTAAAGTAATATAATAGCTTAAAGTGAAGAAGTAGAAGGAAGCGTATTCTAAAGGCAGATTGAAAAATTACATATAATTCCATTATATGAACCAGTGACAATAATTGCATTAAAGTCTTCTATCAACAAGACTTTATTCAATCCACTGTATCGAATATAAATAAATAAGAATTACTTTTCATCCCTCCTCTCTGGCCCCCTCACCTATCGCTGTCAGACTTTGGCCATTAACGAAGTTGACATTTAGTTTAAAATGAAGTATTTCAATATCAAATGTTATAGCTCTGGACTAAATATTAATGACAAACACACTCACATACATATGTGTGTGTATCATTATGAATTTGAATGAACCTTATTTTTAACATCTGCTTGATAGGACCAGATGGTATTTTACGACTATTATTTTTTGTCAAAAATCGCGTCATAAATACAAACTCGATAACTTGGAAATCTACTAAAAGTTACAAAACTCAAAACGAGACCAATTGGAATGCTATTTTGCAATAATGAAAGAAGGTTCGTATAATGATGAACAAGCAGCGGTCTTGAATCAGATCATATCTTCTAATTAATCTTCAATTATTGTTAGTTACATCCTCCCTGCAGCTCATGGTAATGGATTATCTATGATATAATGGCAGTATGTTACGTTCTCTTTTGGATAACGGAATGTGTAAGAGCTGTTGGTAAATACAACTATATGATGAAAGACTTCGTAAAAACCATACAATAAAAATTTTACTAATAATCGACTAGCTACAAATCCTTTAGTTCCTGACGATAAATTTTAATTAGTGTTTATCAGCTGAAATGTCACAAATAAGTTCAAATAGCATGTCACTGAGTGACCATGATTAAGGAGATTTCCTATGTGCTGGAATGACTCCCAGAAGACATAATTAATATTATAAATATATTATATTATAATTATAAACTAATTAGTTTATCACCGAAAACAGAACACAAACACCATATACACTTTCTATTCTCTAATTTTCCCTTAATACAAATTTGTTGTTAGAATTCTTTAAATTTAAGGCAATAATAAGATAATTAATAATATGATAGTATAAAGTTAATATCGAATTGTAAAATAGGAAAGCGCATTCATTAATGTTCAATTGCTAAAAATGTTGTTGAAATGTAATTACAATTATAAAAAATAATTCGAGAAAAAAAAATTGTTTATATAGCTTCCTTTGACGAGAAGCATGAAATCAATCTAGTTTCGTTTTTACATTTTTTTCCCGATTTTGGCTATTAACGTACTAAACCTATTGCGGTAAATGAAACAGTTAACTATCAAGTCTGGTTAGGATGAGATAATGGTTGTGGTAGCTACAGGGGAAACCGACAAATATATGCATAGGTTTCCAGCCAAAATGTTGACATTGGATTAACGCAATAGTTAAATGACTGTAACCTTTTTATTACCAGATTTCCCTTAAGGGAAATCAGCTATTGAGGTCGTACTTATGACGGAAGTTTTCTTCAAATGTCCATCTAAGATCGATGGACATTTGAAGAAAAATTTCATTTATCGTCCTAGTAGATGACGAAAATGAGGTCCGGCTCAATACTACATATATATATATATATATATATATATATATATATATATATATACAGAAATATCTATCTATATATTTGTCTGTTACCGCTCTAGTGGTCGCAGTTTTTGTTTGATCGTTACCATAGTGGATATTTAGTAGTTTTATATAAATGAAAGATCAAGTTCGTTAACGGCTGAAATCGAGGGAAGGTTTAGAGGGGGATCATTTTGAAAATTCAAAATATCTCCGTTACTATGCGTCGGATCGAAAAAATCTATAGAATCAGTCTTATAGAAAATTAAATGTACTATAAATACTGTTGCATACATTTATTCTCTATCTTGAATATTAACTGAGATAATTGCATTTTTCACTTTTCAGTCTTAGGCATTCCCCGCTTCTACTCATGTTACATTAGCCATACTCATTTATGTAGTAAACCACATCATTCCAAGCTTAAATACCACATATTGTTTTCAAGAGACATTTATTATACGAGATACATGCAAATATGTTCTGGTAACCCCACCCTACTTAAGTTTTTGGACTACTTAAATTTGATTGATTGAGATAAACATTATTCTGATTCATTATAAATTACAGTACTAGATATAGTAAATAGTTTTCAATCAAATTAATACGTTTTATTCAGATATATTACAGTAATTGTTTTTCTTTCCGGTAAGAAGTTGGCAGAACTGTTTTTTTACATTTCAAAAGCACTCCGTTGGGAGGTTTCTTATTATAGTTTGAATTTATTCATGGTGGTGTTGTGTTATGTAGATTTATCTATTGTTAAATTTCACGCGGGAAATCTGCTTAGTTTACGCAGCCCCTGCGTGACGGACTTTTTTACAAGTATAATGTAGTCAAATAATGTTACTCCTGTTCATAATTTCTCTGGTTTAATCCCCATAAAGTAAGGGACGTACATTGACAAGTTGATGTTTCAAATAAAAATTAAGGTGCCCTTAACCTGCCGGAGTGTTCGACTTTAGTTAGATACATTGAGACCAATCTGAAATGGTCATCACTCACTCGCATATGGTGTCGATACCAACACGTTATTACCTAAGCGATGAGTTTACTAAGGGCTCAAGAAGAACGGAAAACAGTAAGATGAGACTTTAGCATTGGTACATGAAACCATATGGCATCCGGCTCCTATAACTATAAAATGCGCTGGTGCAATAAAAATCTGGATCTGTAAGAGCTCCTATGATAAGTTGAATATGATCTCTATTGATAATTGTTTATTGATAAATAGTGGATCTAAGAAGAACCATAGTAGCACTGGGTTTATGATAAAGAAACATCTTAGACTTGCAAAAGTTATGTTCTGAGGACATTACCAACCAGAAAAGAAGATTCTGTAAGAAACCATTAACCAGTTCACATGCCCCTTACGAGTATTCAGAGGAAGAAGGTAATAAATCCTTTTAAGCCTGTCTGACCAAGGTGTACGACAAATAATAGTAAGGAAAGAAAGTAGGCAAAGAAGAGACCTGTTGAGAATCATTGTGGAAAACAGCCTCTCGAACTTTTACAAAACTTTACTATACTGAATCAACAGGACAACAGCTTCCATTGCACCCCCCCCCACAATAACTTTCAGCCTATTTACTAGACATAACTGGGACATTGGCCTAAAAAACAAAAATCCAGAGCTAGTTGCTCCCATCCTCAAACCTACTGTTGTTGTGTTTCTGTCACTCATGGCGTATGCAGCACAGGCAATAAACATTCACACATTTTCGTGTATAAGAAAGTGTATTATAATGACGTTTCATTGTCTGAAAAATTGATTTGTTACAATTTCGCTTCTATGATTCACAGCAGTCGGTATGTTTACTTGTGATAACAAAAGTAATTTGGTATGGATAGGGTTCGATATTTTTTTTTAATTAAAATATTTTTTTATTAATATTAATGTGTAGGATAACTACTTTTGAGAGCCAATAAAATAGATTCCTCGTTACATGTCATAATTTAAATTTGGATAGGAAAGTAGCGCCAGTTTTGCGATGTAGAATCTTGTTGACTTTCCGATATAACGGCTGCCTAGCTCAACCGTTCGTTCCTCTACGAACTGTTACGGAAGAAGTATTACCCTGTTTACTGCTGCTGTTTCAGTATTACTTCAGCTTCGCCCATCTTGTTTTCGGTTGAGTCGTGGGTACCATCTCTCGTTCCAAGGGAATCCGTTTCCCTTGACGAATACAAGCTGTATTTTTCTTAGGTGCCATACGCCCAAATTTTCCATTCTTGTCCTTTATCCCCTATCTTTTCTCTCACCCTTCATTAAATTGTTTCACTCTTAGGATGAATCATCTGGAGGAATGACTGATTTGCTATTATATTTTTATCTACACTATTTTTACTTATTTGAGCTCACCAGAGCCTAAAGTATTTTCTTTATTGTTAATTATTTTAATTACTGATCAGATCATGAAGGTCATACCACAATGTTTCTCTAGGAGGTTCACCTTAAAACATGGATGAGCCCAGACGGCCCAACTGAGAATCAAACTAACATTATTCCAACCGGGTTAAGTTTCACTGTTCATTTTTGTGTGCAGGAAGGAGTGCTGAATGTACTTCTGATCATTTACTGGCTGCTGACACTGAAGAATAGAGCGCTAGGGAAAAGGCATATCCTCCATCGTGCTATGTCACAGAGAAAGCTTACCGTGATCACTATCATTAGTGAGAATAATAAGACCCAGGTGCAGAAAAAATGTTCAACCACATTCAGAAATTACAGAATATTGGACAAAGGGAAGTAATGGAAAATAATCCTGCCTTGGATAGAAAAGGAGTGTGAGAAGGAAATTAAGGAAAGAAAAGAGGCGCAGCTGAAAATTCCACCAAAAAAAACCTAAAAGTTTATACATTTTTTGAAAAAAGGAGAAACGCAAAGACATGTTTGCATAATAAGACCTAAGGAACTTTAGGAAATTCAAGAATTGTCAGATATACCTATATGTACCCCCCTTCCCAGTCGCTTTGGATGCTCCCGTATTACCCTCTTCCAGACTAGGATAAAAAGCATGGGAGCCAAGCAGTCACCTCCGCCTCGTTCCCACCTCTAGAGATTCCTTGCCTCATTTGCCTACGACGGCCTTTCATTTTTTTCTTTCTTCCCCATCTTAGTATCATTGCTTTGTAAAACATTTCTCGGCGTGGCTTTTTTCCTGTACTCTATTCTCTTGAAGGGCCGTATGTTTCTTACTTCTTCCATAGCTGCTAAATACTCAAGAGTTGACTAACTGTCTGATATAAGTACCTCTATTCTGTTGTTGCATTCTGTTCTAAAGATATACTGAGATTGAGTTGCATTCTCTTTTAACCTTTGGACTCCATATTTTATTATTAACACCTTTCTGACTCCTCGTCAATCGTCAGTCTAATTAAATATTATCCAAGGATTTTTTTAATGAAAATATGACCTATTTAAATTCAATAACAATCTATCAATCAAAGAATATAGCCATAAAGCAAAGCTTACTCGAGCCGCCATAGTTTTCAGCTAAGTTACATGTAAATATGTAGTGTCATCAATTATGATTTTGCTGTTTGGCTTAAAAACGTTTATTTCATCTATACCATACTGGCTATTTTACTTTTTCATTCAACACTAATGATCATATTAATTAATGTCTGAAATAGGTCTTAGAAAAGGAGAGGGATTTTTATAAGGGAGTGGTTTCGAAAATTCAAAATACCTTCGCTATTATGAGTAGGAATGAATGTTATGGAACCAATCTTGTCGAACTATTGGTGCACTAAAACTTTTGTTCTACCATATTCATTTTCTCGTAGCTCAAAAATATTAATGGAGTTATTTTCTTGTTTTAAGACCGCAATAAATCTCCAATTCTACTCATCGAATTTTGACTTAGAAATAAAGAATATATGGTTAAATGACATTGCTGAGGTGTCATTCTAGTGCATGGGAAATCTTTTTAGTTTACGCAGCCCCTGCGAGATGGCCATTTTTATTATGCCAGTCTTATGAACGAACATGGCCAGATAAAATTGAATGTGATAAAAAAAATCAAGTCTAGTTAAGTGTACGTATACACGTATATCTCAGTTATATGATTGGCTGGCATTTGATGAACTGTTCAAAAAACCGCATCATAAGGTAAACTCATGAAGGATAATGGCAAACTGCTAAACACGAATTATTTATAAAGAAATGACAGCCAAACTAGCGTTAACTCTTAAACCAAAGCATGCACATTTATAATTTATGTAATGAGAAAATATTGTATGTTTAATGTGAACGGACAAACGAGCTGAATTGAATTTCATTACTTTCGTCAATATTGGTACATCAACCTGGTTTTTTTTTGCCCATTCATAAATCGACGTTACTATTTGGGAAACGTCTCACAACGTTCAATATTTGATAACACCACAGAAAGAATGCCATTACTGTCTTAACTTTTAAAAAAAAACCAGCAGCGGTAAAAAAAAAAAGTTCGTCACGCAGAGGCTGCGTAAACTAAGCAGATTTCCCATGTGAAGTTTTACAATAGAGAAATCTGCATACGAGAGCTAGCTCAGTACTCATACAGTTACGGCCGAACTAGCTTTTGGCGGGAAACTCACTCGTCCGTTATTGGCCCGAATTTAATAAAAATACAAAAATCTCAGTTAATATTCAAGATAGAGAATAAATGTATAGAACAATAGATATAGTACATTTAATTTGAAATAAGATTGGTTCTATACAATGTTTTGATCCGACGTAAGGTAACGGAGATATTTTGAATTTTCGAAAATCCCCCCTCAAAACCCCCCTCCCACTGGTCCGATTTCAGCCATTGATGAACTTGATCTTTCTATCTTTCTTTTTACATAAAACGATTAAATATCGAGTTTGGTAACGATCAAACAAAAATTGCGACCGCTAGAGCGTTAACAGACAAATATATGTATATATATATAATTTTGAACGGACCTCATTTTCGTCATCTCCTGGATAGGGTCGATAGACATTTGAAGAAATTTGTCAAAAATCGCGTCATGAGTACGACCTCAATAGCTGATTTCCCTTGAAGGAAATCTGCAGACAAAAAAATAAAAAAAAAAAAAACATTAGTTATTTAGCACACAGCTGAGCAAGCTTTGAGGTCGAATCAGTATGGGCTATAGTTTGGAATGTTCTTAAAATTTGTAAGTAAAAATTCTTGTAGGGTGATATTTGTTCTTCTCATTTCTAGTTATTATTAAATTACTTTCATAACTGTTATTATATTTGAAATGATAATTGCTCCCTAAATTACAGGTATAATGCGGTTTTATTTGAACTGAGTTGGTAACCATCAATTAATATCTATAATTAGAAGGTAACCCACCTTGAAGGAGAAAGTTTTAAGGTATAACAAGTAATGGAATACCTTGTATAGAAGTTAATACAGGCAAGTAATTTTTTTTTTACATAATGTTGCTTCACTAAGTCCGCCAGTCAGGGGCTGCGTAAACTAAGCCGATTTCCCACTTGAAGTTTTACAATAGAGTAATCTGCCTACTAATAACAGTAGTAGTATGAATCTCTAAACCAATCTCGGAAACTCGAATTTTACCCGCTAGGTAGCAGTAGTTGCGCTTGAGTGAACGCCCACTTCAGTTCTAGTAAAACTGACGTCTGAACAACGGAAAGCTTTTTGTGTTGTAGGTTTATCCGCAGTGCGAGTAATAATTGTTCAGCTTGATTATCGTAGTGCGTATTCTGTTGGACTTACTACAGCACAGAGCACTAGACGATGGTATGAACAACTTCGAGAAAAATGTGGTTTATGTAAAGGAAAATCGCATTTACGAATGACTAGTTACATTTATCTAAAGGGGGAAATATTAAAAACCCATGAAGAGGTATGAAAAAAGTCTTTTTAGCAGATTTCCCTTAAGAGAAATCAGCTATTGAGGTTGTACTCATGACGGAATTTTCGAAATTTTTCTTCAAATGTCCATCGATCCTACCCAGGAGATGACAAAAATGATGTCCGTTCAAAACTGTATATATATATATATATATATATATATATATATATATATATATATATATATATATATATATATATATATATATATGTCTGTTACCGCTCTAGCGGTCGCAATTTTTGTTTGATCGTTACCAAACTCGATATTTAGTCGTTTTATGTAAAAAGAAAGATCAAGTTCGTTAACGGCTGAAATCGGACCAGTGGGAGTGGGGGCTTAGAGGGGAGGATTTTCGAAAATTAGAAATATCTCCGTTACTATACGTCGGACCGAAAACTTGTACGGAATCAATCTTATTGCAAATTAAATTTACTATAAATATTGTTATAAACATTTATTCTCTATCTTGAATATTAACCGAGATATTTGCATTTGTATTCTGCGTGTGGTCACCAGTACGCTATGTTCGGACTTTCCGCCGAGAGCTCTGGCGGCCGTTTCCATAACTATTCGTCCCTCGTGAATAGGTTTAGAGGTTAGGTTAACTGTTTTTTGGGGCTAGAAACTACTGGGTTATTACGCCCTAAATAATGTTTTAGGTTTAGAGGTTTCTTACTACTACAGTTGTCATTAGGCAGATTTCTCTATTGTAAAACTTCACGTGGGAAATCTGCTTAGTTTACGCAGCGCCTGCGTGACGGATTTTTGAGTTTTTCTTTCCATAAAAAAAAATAAAAAAAACATCAATTGCTTTTTTAAATGCTTATTAGTTTCAAAAATAGACGTGCTTAATTCTTTATGTACACCCTTTATATTGAAAATATCGAAAAAAAGAAACAGAGGTGAGTTGACCTAACGCTAATTGGTGAACTAGTCGTACCAGACAATGGTCGGAGGGCGTGCTGTTTTCATAAGTCACAATAGGAAGGTTGCACATGGTCGGAATTAGTCTTCTTGATATTATTAATTATTTTGCTTCTAAAGCCCTACGTAGTGCATATACAAATCAGTGTCTCTGTGCTGATTCATTACAAATTACAGTACTAGATATAGTAAATAATTTTCAATAAAATTAATGTTATATTCAGATATATTCTATCTATCCATCTATTCAGCTCTCAAAGGTTGGCTGGCCTGTTTGTTTTCAATTCAGTCGCTTTCCGTTGTGGAGCTATTGATATATTGACTCTAAGATTTCTCATTACCGTTTGTATTTATTTACTTTATATTGAAGGTGGTGTTAAGTGTTACCAATATGTAGATTTATCTTTTGTAAAACGTCACGTGGGAAATCTGCTTAGTTTACGCAGCCCCTGCGTGACAGACGTTTTGATATTTCTTTTAGCGTTTGGACTTAATTCCAATGTTCAAATTTTGATCGCCATTCAGTTCGCCTTGACCGAAACTTCGGCAAGCTGATTTAGTTTCATATTAACCTACGTGACGGACAACCACATAAGAAAAGGATGGAAACCATAACGTTTTGGAATTGTAATGAAGGATAGATTTAGGTACCTCAGGGTCTTCACTGAGCTCCTTCCCTGCATCTTCCGTCAGTGCTATCCTTTGTACGTTGTGGAGGAGGAACAGATCAACTGCCAGAAGTCCGAACGACACGAGGCTAGACGTGTTCTTGATTAATGCAGCGGGGTCTATTTCAGCCAGTGCATTCAGTCGCTGGCTCAGTCTAGGGCTCAGAGATCTGCAAAATAAATAATTAACAGAATTTTAGGTATATTCACAATGGATATATACAAATAACAATGTACTATTTAAAGTCATTTCAAATATATTATTTTAACAATTATCATGTGTGTTGAAGCATGATTCTGAGATAAGTCCAAGCTGCGCATGTTTGTTTTCTCTCTTTTTTATTTGTTTTTTACAATTTAAGCATTTAACAAAGTCTGAATTTTATTCAAGGGCGAATTCAAATTACGTTTCCCTGTCCAGAATGTTCCCAATATTCAGAGAAAGAAAAATAGTGTTTCTGCAACAGTCTATTTGACCTATGACAACTAAAAACCACATAAAAGACTACTGTGTGAGATTGCTTCCTGACTATTATAAAAAAAAACATCAAGACACACATCACATCGAATCCTCCAAACTATTACGTCTGCCGTTGCATATTTATCTGAAGATAATAAAACAGTTTCTCAATCATTAGCTTATTATGGAGGTGCCTTGCTTCCAACAACTACCTCAGGTGATTCCTCATCATAAGACAGAAAAATTGGAGCAGGAATCTTCAATGGAGCACAAATTTGCACAGTACCGAAAGAGCGCAAATGTGAAACGACCATGACTAAAACTGGGAAATAAATATTATTTCGTATAGTTGAGGTCTGATGTGGCCCGTAATGCCATCATACCTGAACAAAGGGAGTGGTATGCCTGAATAATTTCCAAAAAGTATTAGAAAGATTTTCGGGAATTAAGAAAGACCTAAACTGCTAAGATATTGTGAAAACCCTCCGGAAAAATATACAAACTCCCTCACATATTGAGTATTTCTCTGAAAACTAGGAGATCATAGTAAACAAGAACTAAGCAAAATTCCCACATGCTGGAATCACTATTTATTCTTTATTTTTTTTATAAAGGTTTTCGATCCGACTCTTAGTCGCGGTGATATTTTCGAACACCCGTCCCCCTAAAACCCTCTTATTTGTTGTGCTATTTCAGTTATTAACTAATATCATTTTTAGTGTTTGGAAGTATTTAGTACGGTAGAGGTAAAATATACATTTTCGAGTCCAGACCGCAAAATCTTAATTAATGCCGTCTTCAAAATACATATTTGCTTGAAGCACTCACTAATAAAGTTCCAGTCGCAAACAACATTTTGGTATTTAATCATGCATATATATATATATATATATATATATATATATATATATATATATATATATATATATATATATATATATATATATATATATATATGATTTTCAATGAACCTCATTTTCGTCATCTCCTAGGTGTTGCCTGTTAATACTCTCCCACGATATTAATAAAAACACGGAAACTGTGAGGTCGGAATTCTATGGACAGATGATCAGTGACGTCTTGCAGCTTGAAGCAAGAAGAAGACGTGTTAAGTTTCAGTGACAGCCCACACAGCTAAAATGTCAATAGCAGGGGTCCTCTTTCTTTTCACTGCTCGTGACATTTCCCGGTTTGGGAGTATTTTTCAGGCTTCTCGTCCCTCTGCACTGTTTATATTTTAGTTTCTATTTATTGTGAGGTCACCACAAGGCACCAGTGTATAAGAATAAACTCTAGGATACAACAGGGGGGAGCAATTTGTGTGGAAGTCCCTCAAACTAACAGTGAAACTATGCACATTTTAGTTTTTCTAATATTCGAAATGAATGAATATTGGTCATCAACAATAGCCATATCATATTACTTTTGACCAGCTGAGTGTTTTAATTGGTATCAACAACAGATTAAAATTTGTAAATAAAGTTAGAAATGAGGGATGAAGTAGTACCCCTTTCAAAATCGCTTACTGGTACAACAAATCTTGTTTAATCACACACACAAAATGTAATTCCAAATGCAATTTTCCATTATTGTTGTAATTTAAGCATCTATTGACAGAGATAACCAAAATACTAGGAGTGACTCCCCACTTAGTATGCACTCCAGGAAATGTGGAAGGTCAGGAGGATTCTTGCCGAACTGCCATCCGTACAAAATGAATGTTATTCCTATTTCGAAAAGGGAAAGAGTAGAGTATCATATTATTTTTTAAATTATTTATTAACGTCCACTTTTTGCAACTAAGGCTAATCGGGACGGGTTATCTACAGGTTGCCACCCTTTTCTAGCCTATGTGGGACTAAGGATTTTATTTAGTGAATTCCGTCACTAAATAAATTCCTAGGTTACCATGTGAGATTAAAGTCAACGCTTTAACTCGCATGGCTAACCTGAGCCCCCAAGGAGTATCATATTAGTTGGAATAGACGTTCTTGTTTGGAATATGCTAACAAAGCATAACAAGGTCATTTAGTAGCTCGTCCAGATTGTAGGATAGTACCAATTTATTTCGTCGTTTGCAATAATGAATACATGTGCACTTTTATCTTATAACGCTATTTCTTTTTTCTATTTATGAACTTATTCATTTATACTAGTTTTAATTTTAACAATTGAGATTATGAAATTACTTTCGTTATAAAATTGATTATTTTTTGTTTTCGACTTTTATGTTTCCTTTTTTCTCTCTCTTCTTTAGTAATTAATTCTGTTTTACTTTTTTTGGACGTTTTCTATTTCGTGTTCTTAATATTTCTATTAGCAGATTTCCCTTAAGGGAAAACAGCTATTGTGGTTGTACTCATGACGCGATTTTCTTCAAATGTCCATCGATCCTACCCAGGAGATGACGAAAATGAGGTCCGTTGAAAACTGTATATATATATATATATATATTTGTCTGTTACCGCTCGAGCGGTCGCAATTATGGTTTAATCGTCACCAAACTCGATATTTAGTCGTTTTATGTAAAAAGAAAGATCAAGTTCGTTAACGGCTGAAATCGGACCAGGGGGGGTTTAGTGGGGAGGTTTTTTGAAAATTTGAAATATCTCCGTTACCATACGTCGGATCCATCATTTTTATAGAACCAATCTTATTGAAAAATAAATTTACTATAAATATTGTTCTCTATTTTGAATATTAACCGAGATATTTGCATTTTATTAAATGTGGTCCGTTAACGAAGGTTTCCCGCCAAAAGCTAGTTCGGTCGTAACTGTTTGGCTCTCGTATAGAGATTTCTCTATTGTATAGCTTCACGTGGGAAATCATCTTAGTTTACGCAGCCCCTGCGTGACGAACTTTTTTTAATAGTTGGTTTTAATTTGTTCTTATTACTTTTTTATATTTTTAATTTGATTTTGTTCTCGACACTCAACAATGAATAAGTAAATTAATCTTGTCCACTTGGCAAACGCCATGTCATATTAAAGTGATATCTAGTAATTAATGTATTGCTTCAAATAAAGTTGGGATGGTGCGTCGATAAAGAATATAAATAATGTAAACTAGACCAAGCATTATAATGTGGTTGCACGCATGGCGTAAAAAAATGCTTCAAAAATGATCAAAGATCCTGCTTAGAAGGTTCGCTCAAAATTTCGGTGCGTTTTTTGTTTGATCGTTACCCAACTCGATATTTAAGCGTTTTATGTAAAACTAAAGATCAAGTTCGTTTATGGCAGAAAACGTAGAAGTCAGAGGAAGGTTGAAATATAAAATTTAAAAATACCTCTCTGTTATTATAAGGCAAAAAATTGTAAACAATAAATCTGGATGAAAATTTAGTTCTCTATAAATATTGCGTGTATATATATATATAAGTATAATTTATAGAGAACTAAATTTTCACTCAGATTTGGATGAATGGATGTGTGTTTTCTCTTTATCAAATATTAAATGAGATATTGGCAAATTTTAGTTTTCAGACGTCGGGAAGCGCCCCTTCCTATGAATTCATATTAAAAATAAGCTGACAAATCAAGAAACCTAATATTCCTTGATTAAATACCAAATATGGTTTACAATAATCCTTACCTATATTCAGAATATATCACCTTGTAAGCAACAGACCCGATAATTTTCATTTACGACACGGTGATACCCATCAACTATGACATCTTAGTAGATTAAACAAAACATTTTCCAAGACGAGTTTTACTACCGAAATTTCCAATATCGGACAGTTTGAGTGTAGTGTTGCTAGCCATTTTTGTACTTGGAATTAAGTACCCCCTAATATTGATTTGGCACTCACTAATCTACCACTTACGTCCGTTAACAATAACAAAAGGTTTTAAACTTCAACGATTTCAAATCGATTTTAACTAAATTCAACGCAAAGAAAGCGGGTTAGTCATAAATTCTGTAACCAAATAAAACAACATTCTGGAATAAATCAATAAAACAAGTCAAAGTTGGAAAAGGGAGATTATAAACACAATTTCGGCATTAAACGTCCCATTGACTCTTTTTTCTTCCAGGGTATAAAAAAGATTGAACAGAAACTAGGAGTTGGTAATGAGGTGAACATGAAAAGATTTACCAGTCAAAGATTGGTAGCACAGCTATAGGATGAATAAAGCTTGAACTCCAGTCCCGAAGAATGTCTAGTGTAAGAATACATTGAATTTCAAATAATTATAGGTTAATGCTATGATAAAATTCATTCTTTAATCCGCCTTGTCTATTAAATAACTTGCTCATAAATTTGTCTATTCCTTGATCGCATTACAAAAACAAATCCTACTTCAGCTATAATATTCAAGAAGTTACACAATAACTTCGTACATGGAAATGTCAGTACATTGTTCATTTACATTGAAGACTGTTAACCAGATTAACATAACTTCAAATGATCACACAAACAATTTTCAACCGAGCCCTTCCCTGAACAATAATTTTTGTTCAATAATAATTCCAATGTGACAAACGAAACATTTTATTCTATACATCCCTTTCAGCTCCCAAAAACAAACCCTTGGCATGTAACTCAACATTTATTAAAATATTACATTTTGCTAGCACATTCCAAATACAAAAAGACATACCTAGGGAATGTTCCATCTAATGTAAAGGTCATGGAAATCTAAGAAAGTAAGTATTTCCTCTTGCAAAAAAATAATAATTATAGAAGTCATGCGGAATTAGATTTTATCATTCATCAGCATGCAAGAAAACTTCCTCCTCAATTACCTTAGTAAGGTTTTATTTCCTTTAGAACATTATTGTCCTATATTTGTTTCCATGCATATGCGTGTGTATATATATACATATATACATATATACGTCTATATAAAATTCGAATAATATAAAATTTCTCGATATGCTACACTTTAACGAAAGTATTTTGTTTTCCAAGTAAACTTCAGTCTGGCAATAATAGTGGGCTCTGACTAAATAAAACAAAACTTTGTCCTTGAAAGAAGAACTACAAATTTCAAGCTGATAAAAAATCATAACATATAAAGATCTAAAATAACGTCAAACCTAAGGGTGTGGATCTATATGCTCTGTTCAAAAGTGCCAACATCTATTGCTTTTCAAGAAATGCAACCCACCAGGCCACCCGAGTGCAAACCAAGAGACCCGAGTGTGACAACAACGAGTGGTTTAAGGTAACGGGCGGAGGCTCAGGTCCTTGTGCGAATGTGGCTAATGGTAGTGTTTTCAAAAATATCAATTCTTTTGTAGGTGTTGGAAGACCAAGTAACCATATTTAAAAATAGACATCAGTAATGCAGTAATATCTATGTAAATTACATATACTTTTATGAATGCAATCTATTCCACGTAATAATTTCCTCTAATGCGCCTTTATAGGCATTAGGGGTAATGTAAAATTTGGTTTTATTCAAGTAGAGAGTATTTATTTACTTTCCATATAGATTTTGAAAAATATTTTAAATTTCTATTCAACGAAAATTCCCACATCTTGAAGATTTGATAATATGCCTCAGGACGCATAAACAAAATAACAACACACATAATAAGTGACATACTCTCTATATTTCTCTGTCAGAAACTGCGGTAAATAATTTGTTAGAAATCAAGATAATAATTTAAAGAAATTAGCTGCAGATAGGAATTTAATAATTTCATAGTATTTTGGGAGAATAAATGAATTCAGAAAGACAAGTGTTTAGACTCACCTATTGACATTGTGAAGAATTTCGTCCCAGTCAATGTCTACTGCCCTTGTTGAAGGTTCTTTGGTTGCTCGATAACTTTCGTGGACTTTTCTAGTTGTGGTAGTGGATCTTGTCGAAGGAGCAGTGCTAGTTGATGTCGTGCTACTAGTACTAACTGAGGTGCTGCCTGTCGTAGTAGTTGTAGGTGCAGTCGACGGGGCTACGACAGTTGCCGTAGTCACTTCTTCCAGATCTTCCCAGAGCGTCTCAGCAGGTTGGCTGGTACTGAACCTCATGCTCCTGACCGTGGTGCTCCTTGAAGGCCAGAGCGGCGAGCCCTTCCTCCTGATGAGACTTGGCCCCGGGGGTCCGGTGGCGGGGTCCGGACCACCAGCCAGCCCAGTGTTGAGCGCCTCTTCCCTCCTGCTCATCGGGTTGCCCAGGTAAAGGGTGAGGCAGATGAAGGCGGACGCTATGACGAGTCCTGCACAGCCGGCGGAGGCCCACCACTTCCCGGTACTTCCTTGACGCATCTTCTTCGGCAACTGACAGCTCTCAGTACGCTCGGCTCCCTAGCGGCCCCTCTCCAGTCTTCCTCCCACCACCCCTCTCTCCTCCTTCCGATGCCACTCTCTTTACCAGTAGCATTTCTAACGGACTGACATAAAACAGATCTTTTTTTTTTTAAAAAAGGACAGTTATTCCACCAAAACTTCTATTAATAAAGCCCTTCACACAAATGAATATTTTTACTTGGCAACTTGTAGCAGAGATGACAAAGGTAATCCACTATCCTGAATTCTCTCGAATTAAAAGTTCCTGTAACAAATCATGAAATCACATTTATTTTTTTAATAAAAAAAGTTACCAAAAGAATATGGTAGTTCTGGATCGATTCCTATCAGAGCAATATGAATATATTCAGTGATAAACTCATTAAATAAAATCCTTCATCCAAGAAAGCGATGGCAACCCCCAAAGATATCCCCCGATTTGCCATAAAGTGGTGGTAAATATTATTATTGTTATTTATTGATGTCCACTTTTTGCTACTGTAGCTAATTAGGAGGGGTTATCTACAGGTTACTACCCTTTTCTAGCCAGGGTGGAACTAACGATTTTATTTTTTTCGTCAATAAATAAATTCGTATCGCCCAGGCAGGAATCGAACTCGTTTCGGAGGTAAATAAATAAGATAAAATCAAAATAATATAGTAGACTTTTGGCCAAACAACGCTACTTGACAAGTAAATAAAGTTATATATATACGGGTATGTTACCGATATAGTGGTCGCAGTGTTTGTCTTATCGTTACCAAACTCGATATAAGCGTTTTATGCAAAAACTAAACATCAAGTTCGTTAATGGATGAAGTCAGACCGGCGGTGGGTGGGTTAAGGAGGAGGATAATTTCGAATGCTTCAAAAAGTCGGATCGAAACGTTTTATAGAACTCATCCATTGTAAATTTAATTATTCACTTACTTTTGTTATATTGCACATTTTCTCTTCCTGGAATACTAACTAAAATATTTGAATTATTTTAGTTTTCAGCCTTTAGTAAACCCCCCTTCTTTGTCATCTTACGTTAAGAAAAGGCCAAAATATCATGAACTGTCTTATTTCAAGATTAAATACCAAATATTGTATTCAAAAATCATTTGTAGTTTATACTTTCTGGTGACCTTCCTTCTGGTTCAATGTAAATTTCAGTATTAGACGTAGTTTTCATTAAAATTAATGTATTATATTCAGGTATATTTTAGTAGTCGTTTTTCTTCAGGGGCTATCCCTTTTAACATAAAAAATATATAAAAAATTATTAATGACATTAATTTAACACATCCCTTAATAATTGTTTTCTAAATATTGTATTAGTAGGTGCATAAGCCTTATTATATATTTATTAAATATAATTATTAATTGCTACTGTAGGCACCTACTAATACAATATATAGCAAAAGAATTATTAACGGATATGTTAAATTCATGTTATTAATAATTTTTTATATATTTTTTCTATTAAAAGGAATAGCCGCTGAAGAGGTGGCAGATAAGCCACGAAACATGTGGGGCAGTTACAATAGTTTGCACCGAAAAAATGTTTTTTATTGGAGACCCTTACCATAAAATTTGAAGAATATATAAATATTTAATTGTAAGGAGAACAGGTAGTTGAGTCCCGGATCTGCTTCAAATACGTGGCAACCAGAAAATGAGTCAGAACTTCCTCCTAAGAATTAAAGCTGTCGTTTATTACATACCAATTACAACGTCAGACGTAAATACAGCATTTAAATAAGCACACGGGAAGAAGCATATTTTTGGCTTTCTCCAGCTTGAATCAGGAACTCTAATTCTCAGTAGTATTATAAAATATTACTGATTAAATTTCTAAAAATGACATCACTTCATTCGAATAATGTAGTATTGCTCAGTCGCTAGAAATATGTAATTGTTTACATCTGAGTTGTTAATTAAATTTCCTTAATAAGTATACAAAATATTGTTTCTTCTTATTCTGGGCTCAATATTATTCATATATTCTTCAAATTTTATGGGAAGGGTCTCCAATAAAAAATATATTTTTCCCCTTGCAAACTTTATTCAAACTACCCTACATGTTTTGTGGCTTATTTGCCACCTCTGTGTTGTACCCCACAGCGATGGTGATTGGCATAATTAGAATAATATATTTACTCCCTCATGCACTTATCTTTGTTGTACTTTATTTTTATATAATGGAAAATATTCCTTTAATATCTGATTGTTTCTCATATCCGTGCTTTGTCTAAAGAATACAATAAAAGTTAACCCTTTTAAATCTTTTTAAGTATGATGTAGACCTATTCTATTTTGTACTATATGTTTTTGTAAATGTTTATGTGTTTTAGATATGTTGGTATCTGTGGGATGTATTGGCTGCTGTCAGTTAATAGTTCTGTCATATCGTAGGGTATGTGAAGGTTTTTTCGTTGGTTGGAGACTGTCAGTATGTGTTTTATCGTAAGGTGTTTGTTGCAGTATTTGCATATAGGGTTATCAGTCCTTGTCATTAAGTGTCTATGTGTCAGGTATGTGTGGCCGATCCTGAGTCTGGCAAGAACAACATCCTCCCGTCTAGTACTCCTATGGCTCGATGGCCACTCCTTAATAGTACTTTTGATACTGCGGAGGTGGTATCAAGAAAAATATATAAAAGTCCGTCACGCAGGGGCTGAGTAAACTAAGCAGATTTCCCACGTGAAGTTTTACAATAGAGAAATCTGCCCAATAACAAGTGTAGCAGTGAGGGATCTCTAAACTTATTCACGAGAGACAAAAAGTTACGGAAACGGCCGCCAGAGCTCTCTTCGGGAAGTACCAAACATAGCCGACTCCTGCCGACCACACACAGAATACAAATGCAAATATCTCGGTTAATATTCGAGATATGGAATAAATGTATAGAACAATATTTATAGTAAATTTAATTTGTAATAAGGTTGATTCTATACAATTTTTCGATCCGACGTATAGTAACGGAAATATTTCAAATTTTAGAAAATCGTCCTGTCTAAACCCCCCCCCCCCCTCCCACTGCCGATTTCAGCCATTAACGAACTTGATCTTTCTTTTTACATAAACCGACTAAATATCGAGTTTGTTAACGGTCAAACAAAAATTGCGACCGCTAGAGCGGTAACAGACAAATATATATATACAGTTTTGAACGGACCTCATTTTCGTCATCTCCTAGGTAGGATCGATGGACATTTGAAGAAAAATTTCGAAAATTCCGTTATGAGTACAACCTCAATAGCTGATTTCCCTCAAGGGAAATCTGCTAAAAATATTACTTGGAGAGAGAGAAAAAAGACGTAAAATTCTTCACTAATTATAAAATTAAAATCTCTAAACAAATCTTATAATTTGTGAAGAATTGGACGTCTTTTTCTCTCTCCAAGTACACAATATTCTTCACAACTCCAACAACTCTGCTGTGAAATAAAAAATATTTTTTTAGTTCTCTTAGCATTCTCACGAACAGTAATAGATTTTATTTGGTACCCGCAAGACGGAAGTAAAATTTTGAAATTCATAGAGTTTTAATGGTTTTAGGAGCTCCGCTAATATTGGCGGTTTACTCATGAGAATATGTTAAATGTAAAATGGTTTTAAGAATAAATTATATGTTTGCTACATGCTAGAATTTTTATATTATTTAAAATTGTATCAAATTTCTCACGAAAACAAAAGGTGGAGTTGTTCAATTTTTTAAGACAATTTTTTTTTTTTTAAGATTACGAAGTATATTGTCGATATGTGGGCTCTTGTCATTAAGAAGTTCGAACATGTTATGAGGATTCTCGAAGTATTCGATGTACCTGCAGACTGTCTTTAAGTGTCTAATTGCTAACGGTTCATGGCATGTTCTTGCACAGAGGTTTTTCCGTTCTTGTCATGAGTGTGTTAATGTGAGTGTCCTATCCTAAGTCCCGTTAGTACAACTTCGTCTCGTCTATTGTCACGACTGTTGGATATGTTATTTCTCGCAGATGATTTTCTGATGGTCAATGCCATATGTGTGCAACAACTGGCCCGCTGTATGATTTGATCCGGCCGGCGAGACGTTTTGAAAAACCCAATTAAACAAAAATATTACACTACTTCCTCCAAATGAGGAAGATGAGGACAGATTTGTGAGTTTGGCAGTACTTATAAATGCGAACAGTTCTTTTCAATGATGAAAGTGAACAAATCAAAACATCGTACAAGGCTGACAGACGATAATTTGGAAAATTCTTTACGCCTTTGTATGAGTGGAATTAGTCCAAAAATGTATGGATTCCTTTCCCAAATTCAAGTGCCTCATTGATTTGGGTGTCGCTATTTAACTTTCGTTGTTTGTAATAATTCCATATTTTACGATTTAATTATAATATTGTACCTATCTTTTTCATTTCATTTTGTTATTTTAATAAATTGTATTATAATTATATTGTCATATAGCATGATGTCTGATATCTATAGTTAATAATTAAGAACACTACTTTAAAATGCACTACTTTTAAAAGAATGTATTAGCACACTAAAGTTTGGCCCACCACATGTCAAAGGTGGCCCATAGCTAGTGTTTATGCCATCAGTTGGTTTTAGTACTAAGTCTGATTAGTAAGTGAAAGCCAGAAGATTGGCTCTGTGATGCATGGTTTGTCCATGTCGCAGAATATCCAATGTTTTCGTGTCATGAAACCCACATCATTATCAATTTTGTCTTAAGTTTTGCAACATTTTCAACAATCTTAATAATTGAGGGGTGGTCGTAAATGTTTTTGAAGGAAAGTAATAAGTTAATGAATCAGAAAAAAATATTGATGTGATGTGGTGTATTTTGTATATGTTACAGTCCCAAGTATATGGGTTATAATTCAGCGGAGTATATACTGCTGTTATTAGGAAGACTTATTTCATCTGCATCGTCTCCTATAACAGCCGCTGCACAAGAACCTTTCCGAAATTCATAAAGTTAAACGTTTATATACAAAAAATATACATTTAAATCTGTTTTATTATTTACAGTTTTAAACTCAAAATTGACAAAACGAATTCTCATGGTATTTGACACAGAATTATTAATGTTCAATGAAATTCGTCTTTATTAAAGTTCCTAAGTAGTAAACCGCCGATCAGACGGACAGGCGGCAATACTTTCAATTCTGATGTAAGTATTCCTATAATGATTCGAAACGAAAAAAATAAAATAAATACCATCTAATTCAGAAATAAATTTAGGCATCCCTAAAAAATAGTTATTTTATAAAATTTAATTTTGGCTTTATTAGGGAATGAAAACTGCTTACACTGATTACCCTTGATGAATATAAAAACAACATAGGCAACATAGTTTTAATTATTTTATTTATTTATTTTATTTGATTTCCGCTACAACGGCGATTTACTCTTCTACTTTAGAAAGAAGAAGAAGAAAAAAGAATGTATAATAAAAATAATAATGTTCTCAAAATGAATATTTAACATAAATAATAATAATAATAATAATAATAATAATAAGTATAGAAAATTTAATTTCTATAAGATTGGTTTTATATACTTTTTTGATCCGACGTATAGTAACGGAGATATTTGGAATTTTCGAAAATCATCCCTACTAAACCCCCCCTTCCGCTGGTCCAATTTCAGTCATTACCGAACTTGATTTTTCTTTTTACATAAGACAACTAAATATAGAGTTTGGTACCGATTAAACAACAATTGGGACCGCTAGAGCGGTAACAGACAAATACAGTTTTGAACGGACCTCATTTTTTTTTTTTTTAAGAAAAATTTCAAAAATTGCGTCATGAGTACGACCTCAATAGCTCATTTCGCCTAAGGGAAATCTGATAAAAGGGGAATAATTTATTATAATTTAATACTATGGAATTAAAAATAATAACCAACAAAAATAATCGAACACCGATGCGTTGTAGAAACATACGTTGGGGTGAATGTTTTGATTCTGTAATTGTTGATGAAATTCTATTATATGCTCTGCCTTCATTTACTAAATCGTTTAGTCTGTTTGGCGTTTTTACATAGTTTCCGCAATTTGTAAAAATGTTAAAGTTGTATGACCTGTGTGCAGGCTGCTGATTTTTTGGAAAAACTGCTTTTTGAAAATAAAATACCTCTCATTCTGATTTTCTTAAGCTATATATCCCTTTCCAAAATTAGAAAATCCAATGGCCAATAACAAATGGACTAATATCATTGAACGACTTACCTTCATCTTGATCTCTTGAATTCCAGACTTTTTGACCACAGGCTTGTCGACTGGTATCGCTTTTATTTTCTTCTTCATTCATGTTTTTTTTTTAGCAGATTTCCCTGAAGGGAAATCAGCTATTGAGGTCGTACTCATGACGCGAGTTTTGAAAAATTTTCTCAAATGTCCATCGATCCTACCCAGAAGATGACGAAAATGAGGTCCGTTCAAAATTATATATATATATATATATATATATATATATATATATATATATATATATTTGTCTGTTAACGCTCTAGCGGTCGCAATTTTTGTTTAATCGTTACCAAACTTCATATTTAAGCGTTTTACGTAAAAAGAGAGATCAAGTTCGTTAATGGCTGAAATCGGACCAGTGGGAGGGGGGGTTTAGAGGGGGGATTTTTGAAAATTCAAAATATCTCCGTTACTATACGTCGGATCGAAAAATATCATAGAATCAATCTTATTGCAAATTAAATTTACTATAAATATTGTTATATACATTTATTCTCTATCTTGAATATTAACTGAGATATTTGCATTTGTATTCTGCATGTGCTCGGCAGCAGTGGCTATGTTCTGACTTTCCGCCGTGAGCTCTGGCGGCCGTTTTTGTAATTATTCGTCCCTCTCGTGAATAGGTTTAGAGGTTACTTATTACTACAGCTGTTATTAGGCAGATTTCTCTATTGTAAAACTTCACGTGGGAAATCTGCTTAGTTTACGCAGCCCCTGCGTGACGGACTTTTTTTTTTTTTGATGGTTTGAGCTCCTGATGATTAAACTTTTCAGATAGAGTATAATTTAGATATTGCATGACAACTTAATGATCACTTAAAAATATTTACATGTTATTTACACAACATAATATTATTTGAATAGAGGTATATATGATAAATAAATGTAAATTATAAATATATCATCCAATTATCTCATTCTTATCATGGAGGAATATTTCAGCAAATCATGAGATAATCTCTTCTTTTAGTCAACTTTCCTTCAAAATTATTATCACGTTCAATGGAAATTATTTAAATAATAATGGCAGATATATAATTAATTACTTTCGATAGAGAGAGCCAACTTTCTGTTTTTCTTTCTAGGAGAATCCACTGTTTTTTCCTCAATGCATTAAATGGAAACAGTGCAGCCATAAACCACTTTTATTGTGCGCTTCATTAACCATTACTTTGGTTTATTCAGGTGTGGAGATAATTGGAATATAAAAAACGTGGCCAGATTAATGGTTTATTTTTTTAGTATAATTAAATGAAATTATTAAAGTGCTTTAAGAATTATTATTATTTTTCTTTTTTCTGTTTGGTAAATAATGAGAATCCTTCAGTAAACTGGTTTATAGTGTGGTGTATTGGTGGTTAGGGTGTATTATAGAATACCCCCTCCTCTTTCCAAACATTAATTAAACAGAAATGTCTCTTTAATACTTTATTTAAGTAAAATAGGAAATTAATTCAACAAACACTTTCATATTGTGAAGAAAAGGTAATAAGAATTATTAAAATAATTTAACACTTTCGCAATAACAATCAACAAACCACAAGGACAATCGTTGCGTGGATTAAATTTGGAGAATTCATGCTTCTCACATGGGCCGCTCTATATGGCCTGCTCACGCGTCGCAAGACCTTCTGATTTATTCGTTTACGCACCAGATAGAAAAACAAAAAATATTGCGTATCCCACAGCACTTCAATAAATATCGAATTGAATCAAATGCTGCAATGTCACAATTTTTTCAAAATTAATAAAATGACTCAAAATAAATTGAATATTTGTGTAATGTCTTTCCTTCACATTTATTTTTTTTGGTAGCGTAGCAACGCGCGCAGGGTACAGCTAGTTGAAAATAAAATGTACTATAAATATTACTATATACTTTTATTCTCCATCTTTAGTATTAACGCAGCCCCTGCATGACGAACTGTATTTTTTTCTGCTCTTTTTGAATAAACTTTCGAAAAACACCAAAAAATAACAACTATGACTTTCTAAACAGTATAAGACGTTTGTACGGAAAAACGCAATTATGGAGGAGATCTTTTGAAAAGGAATTTCGGAACATTTAAGTAGTAGCATGAGAGAGATATGTGAGTTGCAGGGTGGTGCAGCAGACGTGTAGAAGATGCCCCAGAAGCCGTGTCGTTCTTTGGAGGTTGTCCCTGGGAAAGATTTATTACTGAATTGGAAATCCTAGCTCATGAATACTGGAGAACTGCTGCACCGCACTCTCGGCTCAATGTTATCTCCGTCTCATAACTCACGACCGAATTATTGGTCGCTTTCAGGGCTTTTCCCCACCAATCGCTCTCATCCGTTCGTTAATCATCCTCATGACTAATTGAGGCAAACTCTCCCTAACCTTGACAGCTTAGTAAAGAGAGGTGTCTACGTTGTCATCCGTAGAGTCACCCAATACGGCCGAAGAATCCTGTCCGTCTGTCTGACAATGGGACCAAATCATGAAAATTGGCAATCGTTTCAGACTTTAAGCAAACCACTACTCATCACAGGCATTCTCCATCTTGCCTGGCCTACATTTGGAGGAAGGCCGTGAATTATGGTGTGAGGGCTAAGAAACATATATGTCAAAGCAGTGGATAAAAGTACGACACGTAGGGGCTGCGTTAACTAAGCAGATTTCCTACGTTCCTAGTGTATTTCCATATATCTCAAAACGTAAAAGTTCAATGAGAACAATATTTGGCATTAAGGCTTCAAATAAAGTGCTTCATAATATAAGAGCTTTTTTTACTATGACATGAGTTCGAAAAGTAAAAAATGCAAATATCTTAGTTAATAATCAAGATTGAGAAAAAACGTACATAACTTTTATATAATATTACATTGCAATAAGATTGACTCTATACAATATTTTTATCTGACTCGTAATAAGGAAAAATGGTATAGAACAAATCTTATTGCAAATTTAATGTACTAAAAATATTGTCATATACATTTATTCTCTATCTTGAATATTAACCTAGATATTTGCATTTTTCAGTTTTGTGCGCTCAGCAAACCTCCACCTCTACTCATGTCTTATTAACAATTAGCTGTTATATCATGAACCACTTCATTACAAGGTTAAATAACAAATATTGTTTTCATTGAACTTTTACTTTGTGAGATATATGCAATACGTTCTGTTGACCCCCACCCCTTCTTTCGTTCTTGGATAAGTAAAACGTGAGTGATTGAGTTATTACTGATTCTGACTCATTATAAATTACAGCATTAGCTTTAGTAAATTGTTTTCAATAAAACTAATATGTTCTATTCAGATATATTTCATTACTTGTTTGTCTTTCCGGTCAACAATCTATTCAACGCTTTGCGGTTGGCTGGCCAGTTTGTCTACAATTCAGCCGCTTTCCGTTGTAGAGATTATTAACTTGTATTGTAAAGTGACTGTACATTCATGGTAGTGTTACCTGCATGTATATTTATCTATTGTAAACCTTCGTGTAGGAAATCTGCTTAGTTTACGCAGACCCTGCGTGATGAACTTCTTTTTTTATTTGTCTGAGTTTGTTGTCCGTTTTCAACCAATATGATTCCCCGTCACTCGGTGTAAATTATTGAACAGTGTTCCTTGGGTCTAATAAAAGTGTTTTGTTATTACCGGTAGGCAGTTTTTTTTTTACATATGATAGTAATTATTTTTAAAAGCAAGGGGGGAAATTGAAATATGTCTGAAACTTTTGCAATATAGAAAAGAACAAATTACTTATATAAGCCAAAGAATTAAAAGTCATGGAGAAGCTGACAAGAGAAGAATAGAGTAAAGGACCACGATTTCTTTTGTCAAAGACGCCGCAATCCTTTCTCCTGCCGACAGCACTAATGACGACCACTTAAAGCAGACAAAGAAAGAATGTCCTGAGTGAAACACAAGAATGAATGTATTACTAACAGCTCAATTAGCCCTAACCACTTCTTTGGAAAGGGTCAGAGTCTTTGAGCTGCAATTAAATTGCCTCTGCGCACAAAATAATTCGCCAAAATTAACGCTTTTTTAATCTCTCCTCAGCAAAATTTAGTAGATTTCAATACCGAGTAAGATAACTAGGTTCTCGTTGATGAATCTCAAGCTTATGATAGGTTTGGTGATAATTTCGACAAAAACACACCTACCTATGTAGGGTGTACCAAGATCCCTCAAATTTTATATGGCTGTTTGACGCTTTTTAAATGCGAATTTTTCTAAAATCGCGTCATGTGTACGACCTCAATAGCTGATTTCCCTTAAGGGTAATTTGCTAACATAATCCGTATAGGATTCGCACAAATGTACTATTGTAGACCAAACTTCGGCCAATTCAGGTCATTCTCAGCCCTCATAAAAGGAGAACTACATACACCAAAGGAATTTTGATTTTGGACAGATGATGAAAGGGCTTAGGAGATTCTTTGAGCTATTAATGTGTATCGTAGATAGAAGATCAAATGTGAACGCAATGCTTTTTATTGGCCTATATGGAATGGATGGTTGGTCCATTGGGTGACTGAGCCCAACAGAGTACCCTTAAAAATGTTTTGGGTTCCAAATGGACTGTTAAAGCCAGGCATATATATATATATATATATATATATATATATATATATATATATATATAGGAGCTGCGATAGGTAGGAGTAGCCTGAGTTTTATCAGAGTTTGACGAAATCTTCCACTTCTTAAACCATCTTGAAACAAAGGTGGAGAGATAGTCAACGATGCTAACAGGGTGCCACACTGTACCAGGAAATATGCACCTCTTAAGATTGCACGTAAGTTCATTTTGGAAGCTACTAGTTGTCTGAATACGATGTATTTGAGTAAGCCAAGGTGGTATATTCTATATTAGTGTAGGAAGATTGGTTGTAAGTTGTAGTCAGCATCCTCATGCAGGCTAATGCATATATAAATTCTAACAATTCTGGACTTGAGCGGAATTCCCAAGTAAGTGGAGAATCATATATAATACTTGAACCCCTAACGGCTACTAGCTCAGACAAAACTGCTTTACTGAGAATTTTCTTTCTATGCAAAACTAGCCATGTTAGTCGCATCCCATAGATTTTCCTTTGATACAAAATAAAAAAAAAACAATTTCAGTGATTGAAGGAAAGCGGAAAATGGGAATTAACCTTGATTGGAGTCTCAGCCTCGTTGATTTCGAGGCCGAAAAATTCTAATTACAGTTGGTGGACACAGCAGATTAGATCAAAGAGAACGGATGCTCTGCAGTGGAAATTCCGCCGATCATAGGGTCTCGATCCTATAGCTCTAAGATTATAGTTAGATCCTGATGTGCATTAGTTAAAAGTCCGTCACGCAGGGGCTGACTTAACTAAGCAGTTTTTCCAAGCGAAGGTTTACAAAAGAAAAGTATACATACAGGTAACACTACCATGAATGTTAAGTGAATAAATACAAACGGCAATGAGAAATGTTTTAGTTAATTTATAATACAAGTAAATAATTTCTACAACGGAAAGCGGCTGAATTGTAAACAATCTGGCCAGCCTACCTCGTAGCGTTGAATAAATAGATAAACATGAATGATGAACAATTAATGAAATATATCTGAACATAACGTACTAAAGCTAGTGCTGTAATTTGTAATGAATCAGAATCAGTTTTATCTCAATCACTCAAATTGAGCATTTTAGTAATGCAAAAACTAAAGAAGGGGGGGGGTCAACAGAACGTATTTGCATATATCTCGCTAAGTAAAAGTTCAATGAAAACAATATTTGGTATTTAACCTTGTGCAGAAGTGGTTCATGATATAATAACAGCTTATTGTTTATAAGACAAGTGTTGGAGTGGGGGTTTGCTGAAGGCTCAAAACTGATAAATGCAAATATTTCGGTTATTTTCAAGATTTGGAATAAATATATATAACAATATTTATATACAATTAATTGGCAATAAGATTTGTTCTTTACAATTTTTCGATCCGACGTACAGATTTCAACAATAACGCGTCTCGAACCAATACTCAGCCATTTCTCTGAAGCCTGTAAAGACTAATTAATTACAAAAAATAAACAGTGTTAATATTAAAAAAACAACTTAAATAAATCACGAGCATATCAGTAAATAATTAGTAATAAATAATGTATGCCACAGGATAAATAATAAATTCTAGTAACACAGGGAAGAATGTAAATTGTTTCTAAGTTTAAGAAAAGACACTTTCATGTTCTTTTGCCTTTTGGAAAGGGATACATTTCCGCCCGAAACACGTAAGAATGTTTACAGAGTAAGACTCCTACATCAGTCCCAGCAACAGAACCTTGGATATCTAAATGCAGAGGAAGATTGCGGGGAGAGGGAGTCGAGAAATCCGTTGAAAGAAGTTGTGCTTGAGATGTCGGGTTTGGGATAAGGATTTTATCCTTAGGCCCATCCTGGCTAGAAAAGGGTGATGGCATGTAGATAACCCGTCCTCAGGGGCACAAAATGGACTACTTTTGTCATTTTCCTAATATCGTGGATGTTTTCCTAATAGCGATGATGACTCACTGTGTCGAAAGCGCTTTGTCACTTTTATAAATCGATATAGTGGAAGTATAGCCCATTTATTCAATCAACCTACAATACTTTCTTACTTCTACCATATACCTAAAGTTTGGTATCTTCTCAAAGATGAGGATATCTCCCCAAATATTGTCCCCAGTACACTAGTAATAATTAAGTACTTGTGGAGGTTAATCTTTTGAGGAAACAATTTAATCCTAATTAAATTTCAGTGAACTATAACTCAAGAACAAGATTGACATTCTTCATTTGGAATAATTTGTAAAGGAAGAAAGCAATAATAAATGAAATGCCTACCAGTATTATTAATGAGATTAAATATACATTCTGGGAAGTATATTATTTTTTTTATGGACCAGTATAGGAGTCTAATATAAAATTCTATGGGAGAGATAAAATTCTCTGAGTACACATCCAAAGATAAATATTGACCTATGGAATATTCTAAGAAGAGTATACTCCTCCCATTTCTAAGAATGAATGATTTACTTCTAAGAATGAATTCAACTTAGTTTATAGGAAAATTTTTACTAAACTAAGAACGATCAGCAACACTTATCAAGATTGATTTTCTTGGGGGAACAGCCTGTTAATACTTTTATATTTGTATATGTCAAACAATCAGACAGTTTTACTCGAATGGATATAACTTACATGAGTATGAATTAGATATGAGATAAGTTTCAATAATTATTACATGCCAAGCATTTTTAAATGAAGATAGATTAGAGTCTATTTACATATGAATATATTGAGCCTGAATCGGCCGAATGAGGACAGCCGTCCACCTATCTTGGACTTCAGAATATTAAAAAAACCCCATCACGCAGGGGCTGCGTAAACTAAGCAGATTTCCCACGTGAAGTTTTACTACAGAGAAATCTGCATGCTGGTAACAGTAGAAGTAACGAGCCTCTAAACCAATTTCACGAGAGTCGAACTGTTAATGAAACCGCCGAACTAGCTATCGGCGGAAACTCACTACTTGAACAGACATCAGCGGATCTCATCTCGTCCGTTATCTGCACATACTTAATAAAAATGCAAATGTCTCTTTAAATATTCAAGATAGAGAATAAATGTATATAATAATATTTATAGTAAATTTAATTTGCAATAAGATTGGTTCTATAGAAGTTTTCGATCCGTAACGGAAATATTTCGAAAATTCCCCTTTTAACCATCCTCCTTCCCGCTGGCCTGATTTCAGCCATTAACGAACTTGATCTTTCTTTTTACATAAAACGAGAAAATATCGAGTTTGGTAACGATCAAACAAAATTTACGACCGCTAGAGCGTTAACAAATATAATATATATATATATATATATATATATATATATATATATAAAAATTATGAACGGAACTAGTTTTCGTCATCTCCTGGGTAGGATTGATTAACATTTAAAAATTTTTCGAAAACCGCGTTATGAGTACGAACTCAATAGCTGATTTCCCATAAAGAAAATCTTCCCTTAATATTGACCATATTTGACACATTGCAAGGTAAATTATTAGAATAGAATAATTGAACGAATGGCAATTCTTCCGAATTGATTTTAACGAATGGAAAGCTGTTTGAGACTAATTCCGCCATTTGGATCTCAACATCTTAAGTGAACATTTTCTAGTACACAAAGAAAAATCTTAATTGATAGCGTCATCGCACTGAGTATATGCGTGAATCCATAATAAAGGTCTGTCGAATACTAAATTAGGAACTTAAGCTCAAAATACGACATTTCAAAATATATTGGTTTATTGTTAATGTGTAATTATTAAAAGTGAGGGTTTACTGATGGCTGAAAATTAAAAAATGCAAATATTTCGGTTAATATTAAGAATAGGCAAAACATTTTCATAACAGCATTTATAGAAAATTAAATTTACAATATGATTAGTTTTATATATATATATATATTATATATACATATATATGTATATACTAACGGACCCGTCAGACGTTGTCCTGCATGACATTTCAAGCGATTAATATTATTAAATTTAATGATATTATGTTTAAAACAAAAGCTACTTTACTATATCTCAATTATACTTTGTGTACGACAAAAGTGAATATAACAAAATTGACTCTAAATAACAAAATAGACAACTTTTATCTGTGTTTGCCGAAAAACCAATAGGAAACGAAATATCACTATTTTAGCAGATTTCCTATCAGCTATTGAGGTTGTACTCACGACGGAATTTTCGAAATTTTTCTTCAAATGTCCATCCATCCTACCTAGTAGATGACGAAAATGAGGTCCGTTCAAAACTCTATATATATATATATTTGTCTGTTACCGCTCTAGCGGTCGCAATTTTTGTTTGATCATTACCAAACTCGATATTTAGTCGTTTTATGTAAAATGAAAGATCAACTTTGTTAACGGCTGAAATCGGACCAGTGGAAGGGGGGGGGGTTAGAGGGGAGGATTTTCGAAAATTCGAAATATCTCCGTTACTATACGTCGGAACTAAAGATTGTACAGAATCAATTTTATTGCAAATTAAATTGACAACAAATATTGTTATATACATTTATTCTCTATCTTGAATATTAACCGAGATATTTTCATGTTTATTAAATCTGGGCGGCTAACGGACGAGAGTGACTTTCCCGCCAAAAGCTTGTTCGGCCGTGTCATTAACTGCTCGGCTCTCGTGAAATTTCTCTATTGTAAAACTGCACGTGGGAAATCTGCTTGGTTTGCGCAGCCCCTGCGTGATGGACTTTTTTAATTTAAGGCCTCCCTTACAACCCCCACTCCTGATCCCTCTGCCGGGCTGGTTTGTCACGCTAAACCATCCAGGGCGTCAACTAAACGCGTACAAAAAAATCATTCAAATCGGTCCAGCAGTTTAGTAGTTCAGTGTCACACACGTACAATAGAATTATATATATATATATATATATATATATATATATATATATATATATATATATATATATATATAGATAGATAGATAGATATGTGTGTGTGTGTGTGTGTGTGAGTGTTTTTTGGACGGAAGTAAGAAATAGAAGATATTAGTTATAGGTTGGTAGAATGTTATCGTTCAACCTAGTGAAAGCACGCCTTTCAATGTTTGTTTTTTTCCTTCACCATACTTGTAACAAATTAGTGAGCTATGATTCCGGCTAGTCCGAGCAGTGACTGACCAGCAAATAATTCATTTAATTTCAGCCAAGAAAACATACCATTACTGGTATTTCCTTGTTCCTGGCTTTACTGACCGGACGATGAAAACGAAAGCTATGGAAGCACAAGCTGGAACGCAGTAATGAACATTCTGCCGGCAACAAGGTGTGAACAATGCTCAGGAAGACTGCCCCGGCCGACAAAGGCCCAAATCATACAATGTAAGGACAACTTTTACTCCCAAAGAATACGGTTAAAGGACACTAACTCTTGTCTTATCTAAATTAGTTTCTTTGGACTCAAAACAAATTGCTTTCAGGAAAGTAACAGCCAAGCTAATCAAGAGATCAACGGTATCTACTAGAATCCTTTTGTTACACTGGTAAACAATTTAATAAATCGTTGATCACAGTTAACGAACAGTGTAAGACAAATACTAAAATTTGCTTCTAGTTAAAAGTAACTAAATTTGATAATGTGTTGCAAATACTTTATCCTCAATATAAATTTACAAATTCTTAAAAGAACGATAAACATTCCTCGTACGAAGTAAAGGAAGTTAATCGGGAAACGATTAATGATTTACGATTCTCAAATTTCAACATAATTATTCGTTTTCATGCTCCCTGAACACTTACCAGAGGAGGGAGGTTATAGGAGAAATTTCGAAAATTCAAAATATCCCTTTTATTACGCGTCGGATCAAAAAAATTGTATAGAATCAATCTTTTTGGAAATGTAATTTTCTTTAATGTTGTCATGCACATGTTTCTCTATAATGAATATTAACTGAAATAATTCCATATTTTAGTTTTCATCCGTCAGTAAACTCCTACTCATTTCATATGAACAATAAGCTATTATGTCAAGAACCACATCAGATGGTTTTCATTGAATTTTTATTTTGTGACGTGCATGCATATTCGTAGTGTGACGACGTCATCAATTATGATTTTACGTTCTAACTCGAAAATGTTTATTTGATCTGTACCATACTCGATATTTAGTCGTTTCAGTCAACACTAATGATCACATTTAGGTCCTCCTAAACACCATTTCGGTCCTCGAATAGTGAGGGTGTAAAGGGGGAGGGGGAGTCGGAAAATTCAAAATATCTTCGTTATTATGAGTTGGAATGTAAAATATTATAGAACTAATCTTGTTAAAATATTGATATTCTACAATTGTTCTATGCATTTTTTCGTAACTTGAATAGAATGAAGTTATTCCTACTTCTTTGTTTTTTGCTCCAGTAACCCCCCCTCCCCCAATAAAATTTTAAATTCCCCTTAACAAATGTCACAATTACAAACTCGTCATTGCTCGGATTTTCCCCAGATGTGGATTTTACTCCAGATTTTTTTTTTTTTTTTTTTTTTTTTTATGTAAACCTCCTACATAATAATAGTACTAATAATAATAATAGACTTTTAAATTAAATACACCAAAAAATGTCATTTATTTAAATCAATAGGGATACAAGAAAATCATGGGGTGCCCACATCAGATTTTTTAAAATGTGTTTCTCAGATTCTTATTTACTATGAAACAATGAAAACTATCATTCATAACACTTATGCAGCATGCTGTTCATTATTTATATTCGATATAATCTTAACCCAAGGAAATTTTTTAAAGCAAAGCGAACACAATATTTTGGTTATAAAATGTCCATGGTTTGAAGTGAACATATGAAAGAGTATTTTTGCAAGGAACGTGATGAATTTATAATCAAAAAATAAAAATGATGACAGCAAGAAACAATAATTCAACTATTTGATGTCTTATTAAGGCAAAGGAATTACACAACCCAATAGATCATTACAGTTTAGGAAAAACAAGTAAAAAATAAATTATATATGACGAAGAGTTAAATACTTCAAGTGGTTGGGGGGAGAGGGAGGAGAATGTTTTTAAATTAACAACACCAACATTTTTCCATTGAAAATACATAAAAATCACAATAATTCTCGAATATGCTTTAAACAATACCCTTTCTCATTCTAGAAATAGAGTAAAGATTTTTTTTCCCACTACCATGTTTCTTAATAGAGTGGGCAATCAAAGTCAGTTGCTATCGCATATTCAAAATTTGCTGACAATAATTTTCTTCAATAAAAACCAAATCACTGGTGCTAACTCTCTGAAGCAACAGTGTACACTGAAAAGTCAGTCGCATAGGCACTTGCTTATCTAAAAAGACTTCCCATCTGCTGCAATGCCATACAGATATCATCCCATAATTTGTTCAATTTTCTCCAGTAACAAGAAATATGTGAAAAGGACTTGAATTTTAAAGTGGGCTTTGATATACTGTTGCTTTTAGTAAAAATCGCTTGAGTAAAAATAAGTGATGGTATGAATGCTGAAAATTAAATAATACAACTAGCTTTGTTAATATTGGAGTTAGAAAAAATGTGTAGCACAACAATTTAGAAGATTACAATTTCAACAGGGTAGGTGATGAAAAATGTTTTGATCTGGCTCATAATAACAGACATATTTTGATATCTTCTGGTTCTGGTCAGATTAAAACTAAACAACAAAAACTTGGAATAAAATGTTTTGTGATTTTTTGCCTTATTGCTAATATGAGATGAGTTGAAGGGAAAGTTTACTGAAAGTTGAAAACTATAAAATAAAATGTATTGATTAATTATAAAATAAAATAATGCAATAAGATTAGTTAAGTAATTTTTTCCGTTCCAACTAATAAGATGGAGATGTTATGTATCCCTTTCAACACCCACCCCCACAACACAAGCACACACACACACACACACACATGCTCGTGTGTGTGTGTGTGTGTGTGTTAAACTTTCAATGGGCTTAATTTTCAAATGAAATCATACCACAACAGATAATTTTCCTTTTCTTAGTAACTGCCTGAGAATTTAGGGAATATATCTCAAAACTTATGTCCATCAATTTGATTGGAAGATTCAGGAAAAAATTGTAATGAAAGAAATGTCTTTTATCTATTAAACCCCTTCATTTTTTTTATTTTTACAGAGCAATGAAAAATCAGAATAATCATCTGGAATCAAGATGATTTACTTCCTTCTACTGACCATGGTGAAATAAAATGTAAAACTTTTGTAGTAATTTAGTAAACATCACTCATGATTATAATGCTGATAACCCGTTCTAATGAAAAGTGACCTCATGAATAATATTTTTTCATGTGCTATATACGAGTATATATTCCTAGTCTATATTGCATTCCCTGTTGAGGTTTAAACTGTACAAGTCTGTTATGGTCTTGGAGCAGTCACTCCAAGAGCAGTCGCGAGAGATAAACAGAACATTCCTGACATCAAAACAAATGCTTAACTGGAGAAAATAAAACAGTCCAAATGAATGGTTAGTGTACTAGTAAGGAGTACGCTCAGCTAAGAAGAAACGTTTAGGTAACAAAGATTTGCTAAGGCAAGAAACAAAACTTCAACTGGGTATTTTTTCAATTACAACTAGAGATATTAGTAATTATTAAACTTTTTGTCATTTATTCAGTTTATTCTTAGATATATTGGCCATTAGATTTATATTGTAACACTGGAAGTGATATTATTTCTCATTTTGTCTTAAAAAAAAACTAAAAGCTCTCAGAAAATCATACAAAAAAAATTACATTTCTTTAAAAGAATACTTTGTAAGTTTGTCAATTCTTTCCAGAAGATATGATTCAAAGAAACAAAATTTATTAATAATTTTAATTTGTTAACTTTTTTAGAATGAAACTTGGACATAATTTATTAACTACTTCCATTACATTTTGGGAGTAAAGTGAGAAAATTAATTTCAAGTTATTTATCCTTATTAGTGGTCCCACAGTTTTAATATCAGTCTGCTCAATTGTCAAAAATGCATCCTATGTCAATGTATAATGTGTCTCATGTTTTCATTCTCTGATTACATCATCATATTCTATAGTTATCCACAAAAATACTATTTAGCAATACTTTATAATAATTTTTGGTGATTATATAATCATTTATAATGATATCTCTGGAATATGCTGGATGGTAGAGGAACCAATTGATAAGGATCAATAAGAAGGCCAAGTCCTCTACAGTTTTTTAATATTATGCAGAGTGCACTTTCGGAGTCAATGATCCATCCTCAGTAGCCTGGACCACGGCTGCCGGGCAGTTGTGGTCCAGGCTACGCAGCTTTAATCAGGCACTGAGGATGGATCGTTGACTCCGAAAGTGCACTCTGCATAATATTAAAAAACTGTAGAGGACTTGGCCTTCTTATTGATCCTTATCATTTATAATGAGGTTATTGATAAATGTTATTCTGTTTAGATTCTTTTAATTGTTAATGCTCTTAATCTTTTACTGAATCCGCTTTCAATAATTTTCCTCACTGAAGGAAACATGGAAGAAAATGATGGAAAGAAAAATAAATTTTACTTTGTTACTGCAGTGGCTTCAGATGCATTGCAATTGTTCTTAGGTGCAACAAGCAAAATTTCAATAGAGGCCTCTGAAGAGTTGCTAATTGGAGACATGAAACATGATGGGAGAAAAGAAATGTTTAATAAAAGATTATTATAAATTGGAATATTTCAGTATCTGGTCCCGCCACAAATGTTTGATGAATAGAATAATTTTTTTGGTGCAAAATAATTCAAAGGATATTTTTTCTTTATTCTTTTTTTATTAAAGTTTCTAATAGTAATTTTAGAAAGGTAAACTATTGCAAGTACTTAATAACATCTTTTATAACATGATGAAAACCAATATTTAGCCACTCCTCTCTAAGAAGGATTTTCTTTAATTATTTACAAACTATTGATCCTGTAGTGTGTGAATCGCCAACACCAAATAAATCAAACCATAGTTGAATAAAGCATTTTAAATGGCACCGTTTCCCTTCCTTATGATTAAATGGCAGGCTTCATATATTTTCATTGATGAACTTATTATTGTGCCATTTAGTGATAATGACATTAATATTGAGTTAACTTGCATGAAACACTTAATTGAACAAAGTAAATTGTTACCAGGAAGTAATGTTGGATAAGATATTTAAGTGTCAATACAAAAATAAATGTCCAAAAATAGTTAATGAACACCCCAGAAAGATAAATATTCCCTCAGGTCATGCACCCAGTTGTATTCTTTATATTCGAGCATTATCCCTAAAGGTTCAATGGATGCTTTAAAAATCTGGATTGAAGTGACAATGAACCAACAAACTTCAATATGTATAACTCGAGGAGGCAAAGTGTCAAGTTTTTCCAGAATATTTCTTACATTCACTTCTCTTTATTAAATGTCTGTCTAGTAGTTCCTTTAGACTGGCTCAAAACTAGATAAAGGATGTCTCCCACGATAATGAGCTGACTTTGTTTAAATTTTACGATGTGTCCTGCTTCATAGGATGTAAGAATCTGTTCCACCGTTAAAAATAGGAAATTTCATTCTCACAAAGGGATCTATGGAAGATTGAAAATAATGGGGGGGGGGAAATAATATCTCTTGTTTATGCATTAATTTATCATTCAGTTTAAATGAAGTAATTCAGGTTTCCTTCTTTTTATTAATACATGCAATGTTTTCTATATTTTATAGAGTGACACTCTCTGAACCACTCGATAGTTCTACATACAAACCACTTACTAATCCTGAGGGGAGAAGACAGGATTAAAAATATCCATCTTTAAAAATTTACCACTTGAGAGAATCAAATGCCTCCAAAAAATAGTTAACTCTGTTCTAACCAATGGTCATTTTCCTGAAAACTGGAAACATCCAGTAATAAAATCTATAAGTATGGGAACCAAGAAAGAATTCACATGAAGCACAGAGCTTTAGGCCCATCAATCTTCTAAGCACTGTTGGAAAACCCATAGAAAAAATATTAGCCAGGATAAACAAACGCTTAACTAAAAACAAAATTATAATAGATGAATAATTTGGATTCAGAAGTAAACATATCATAACTAAACAATTTGTAAGACTAACTGACACCATTATCAAAGGCTTATGAAAATAATTTTCATTTCATCTTGCAATCCATTAAGTATTTCCAACATATTTTATGTGTTTTTGATAGATTTATCTATGGCTACAACCCAAAAAGCTTTCTGCACAGTATGCTGTAATATTCTCAGTAAGTAGTAACTATTTATATAATGGCCTTCTAGAAACCAGCCTTGCCCAGATTATATTGAAGTAGATGTTCTTTTTTTTTCCAAAATTACAATAATTCTTTGATTTTTTGTTGATCAGTGGTTTATAATAGTCCCTCCTGCAGTTAATACATATAAGTATTGAAGCTGTGTCCTAGTCTTAATTTTCACATCTACATTAGGCCCATCAGTGATTGCCTAGCTGGTACATAGAAGGAATAGTGTGTATTACATCTTTTTTTATCCTCCACTCTAACTTGTTGTCACAGGTGTATATAGAATTTCACAGATTGCCATCCATTAGAGCAAGAAGCTGACTAGGTGACTGTGCTCTCTAGTAACAATTAATAGAAGGGGTTTGTGAGACCTAGCAATCTGTCATGAAAGGCTATGGTACAGTCTGTGAAGTCGACACTACTGATTAGTTAAATAGTTAAAAATGATGTTTATGTACTTTATATATGTTATCAAATTTCTATGTTACTTGTGCAAGTATATTTTTTTTCTTTTTATGTTTCCTGTATTATTAAATAATAGTATTATTTTTTAATATGTGTGTTATTTTATTTTTAGTTGGCCCAATCCGATAAAACCGATTTTGACTTGCAAATTTACCATCCATTAAATAGGAAGGCTAAAGGTGAGGGATATCTGTCAGAATATAGTGACATTAAATTCAGTCATATTAGAAGGAGATATTCTGATTATTGTTTGCTAGAACTAATTGAAAGTTTGATAGAAGATAGTGACAAAGAAGAGTCAACTATCACTTCGAAGGAGAATATCTAGGATGCTGCTTGATAGGTGCCTACTATTAATAATGGAAATGATGGAACTGTGTGGGACTCTGTTGAAGCAAGGGAACAATCAACGGCTCTATCAAGGAATATAATACTCAGATATCCGAGGATGTTGCCTCAAGCACTTGAGGAACACCTAAGATATTTTGTTTTGTGGAGATTGTTGTTTGATGATCAAATGTTAAATGAAATCCTATTTTGCACCAAGGGAAACTAAAGACACACAGGAACTCCATCGCAAGAGAAAACACCAAAATGAATATAGGCCTACTGATGATTATAGAATATTTAATAATAAATAATTAGTTGTTTAAAAAGAATAGACTGTAAATGGAAAAATATAAGCTGTGAACAATTATACTTATTAATTACAATATAAATTATGTTCCCTATAAATTTGTATAAAATATGACAATTAGTTCTTTTTCCAATCAAATACCATCCAATTAAATCCTAAATTAGTTGAATAAATATGAATACAAAAAAAAACAACAATCCCCCCAAGTGCTCAAAACTGCCTTAATTAAGTGAATTTGAAAATTACCAGTCTCACAGACCAGTCCCCACTCCTAGAGAACAAAAAGTACGTCACTTAGGGGCTGTGTAAATTAAGCAGATCTCCCACATGTTAGACTGACACACTATTGATCTCATCTCAGCATATTTCTATATTTCCAAAAAAAAATTAAAATAAAATCAGAAGAGTAGGTGAGAAGTGGGTAATCAATAAAATCATCATTGATGATGTCATCACACTAAAAAAAGTCCGTCACGCAGGGGCTGCGTAAACTAAGCAGATTTCCCACGTGAAGTTTTACAATAGAGAAATCTGCCTAATAACAACTGTAGTAGTAAGAAACCTCTAAACCTAAAAAACATTATTTAGGGCGTAATAACCCAGTAGTTTCTAGCCCAAAAAACAGTTAACCTAACACACGCAGAATACAAATGCAAATATCTCGATTAATATTCAAGATAGAGAATTAATGTATAGAACAATATTTATAGTAAATTTAATTTGCAATAAGATTGGTTCTATACAATCTTTTGATCCGACGTATAGTAACGGAGATATTTCGAATTTTCGAAAATCCTCCCCTCTAAACCCCCCCTCCCACTGGTCCGATTTCAGCCATTAACGAACTTGATCTTTCTTTTTACATAAAACGACTAAATTTCGAGTTTGGTAACGATCAAACAAAAATTGCGACCGCTAGAGCGGTAACAGACAAATATATATATATATATATATATATATATATATATATATATATATATATATATATATATAGATATATATATACAGTTTTGAAAGGACCTCATTTTCGTCATCTACTAAGTAGGATCGATGGACATTTGAAGAAAAATGTCGAAAATTCCGTCATGAGTACAACCTCAATAGCTGATTTCCCTTAAGGGAAATCTGCTAAAAAGCAATATTTGGTATTTCTGCTTGGAATAAGACGTTTCATGACTTATACTCTTATTTTTAAAATGACATTGCTGAAAAAGGGGGAAGGATGAAATCTAAACAAAAGTCCGTCACGCAGGGGCTGCGTAAACTAAGCAGATTTCCCCCGTGAAGTTTTACAATAGAGAAATCTGCACACTAGTAACACAATACCACCGTGATTAGATAATGAGAAATCTTTCAGTTAATTAAAATAAATTCCCAACTGAAACGGCTTCTGAATTGTAAGAATAATTTATATTTTAATAACTCAAATTTTAGTAGTCCAAGAACTAAAGAAGGGGGGGGGGGCGATGAACAGAACGTATTTGCATAAATCTCACAAAGTAAAGAAGGTAAGGTAAGGTTAAAAACGACAGGTTAGAAGAAGCTTCCGCCTGAGCCGAGAAATGACGAAGATGGCCGACATAATCCGAACCACAGACTTCATAAAAATCCAAATATCTCGGTTAATATTCAAGATAAAGAATAAATGTATATAACAATATTTATAGTAAATTTAATTTGCAATAAGATTGGTTTTATACAATTTTTCGATCCGATGCATAATAACGGACATATTTTGAATTTTCGAAAATCCCCCCCTCTAAACCCCCCCTCCCTCTGGTCCGATTTCAGCCATTAACGAACTTGATCTGTCTTTTTACATAAAACGGTTAAATATCGAGTTTCGTCAAGATCAAACAAAAATTGCGACCGCTAGAGCGTTAACAGACATATATATATATATATATATATATATATATATATATATATATATATATATATAATTTTGAACGGACCTCATTTTCGTCATCTCCTGGGTAGGATCGATGGACATTTGAAGAAAATTTTCGAAAATCGCGTCATGAGTACGACCTCAATAGCTGATTTCCCTTAAGGGAAATCTGCTAAAAATGCCAATATCTTGATTAATATTGAAGATAGATACAACATGTGCATAAAAACATTTATAGAGCATTCAATTTGCAATAATATTGGTCCTATTCAGTTTTCCGATAATATGTATAACAACATAGATATTTTGAATTTCTGAAATAGACCCCCTCAGAATCCCCTCTCCCACTCATCTGATTTTAGCCATGAATGAACTTCATCTTTAGTTTTACTTAAAACGTTTAAATATCAAGTTTGGTACTGTTCAAATAAAAGTTGCGACCGCTAGAGCGGTAATAGACAAATAAATATATATGTATAATTTTGAACGGGCCTCATTTTTGTCATCTCCTAGGAAGGATCAATGGACGTTCATGGAAATTTTTCAAATATCATGTCTCCCTTAAGGGAAAACTGCTAAAAATGAGCTCAGATGCTGATAGTTAAGACACACATATGGATTCAAGTACGGATTACGTATGAAATAATTTAATATTGCTTAACAATCTGATGGCAGAAGGTCACAACTCATAATATAATGTTGCAATCCATCCATTAAAATTGAACATTCGATAAAGAATGTCACAAATTGAGAAATGTGGCATACTGGATGCCTTAAAATGTTTATGAATACAAAATGACATTATGGTTAGTAGTTCATGTTGAAAAAGCTTTGCAACTTCTAAACATCAGTGGAAAGTGAGCTGGTGCTGAGGCCTTCGTTTTTCTGTCAATGCTCCTCTCCATGAATTAGGTGCATCATCTCTTTGTCGGAGAAAAATAAAAGATCAAATGTAAATCCTATAGCCAAGTCTACCAGTGCAGTGTAATAGCTGAATAATGCCTGTCCAAGCACTTTTGATGAAACAGTACCATAGGCTTTAATTTTTTTTTTTTTTCTGCTTGTTGCAAAAATCATGTAATAATTGGTACATTCAATTACAATATAAAAGTCATAAAAAAAATTATGAAAGACAATGTAATTTGGAGTGCTGTAATAAAAACCTTGTAAAATCTGCTCTGAATTATTGTGTGTTATAGGATTGGAAAAATAAGTCTGATCTAAAAAATATATTTTTTTGCCTGAAGGGATAGGGATTTCTAATAAAACTATACATAAGAATAAAGGGTTATATCCTTTATATTTCAATCTAACTGATTTTTCAATATAAATTTTAAATATCGAATTAAGTTTAAATGTGCTGAAAAAAGTAGCCCTTCAGATTTCATTGGTACAGAGAAACAGATTGTGGTTTTTATCTATGCTTACATTCTTTTTTTTATTACTCCATTATTTTTATCCATATATTTTTTTATTGTTACAATTAGTCAATAGGACTAAATTTTCTAAATATTATTATCCTAATTATATAGGATAATGTGAAAAAAAACTAAAACTCAAACTAACATTGGTACATCAGAAGAACAACAAGCACACAAGTGCTATCTTCAAATAATTAAATAGGACCTTCTACTAGCTAAGCCAGGTAGAGACAGCTGAATGTTGTAGAGAAAACTGAGGTGTTTAAAAACTCCAGATTTATGATTTAATATGTAGCTTTATTTATTTTCAGTAATAATCCTGACAATTTTGAGAGAGGAAATATGAAAAAGTAGTTGGAATGGAGAAATAAGAGGAATGAATGTAGTATGGAAATGAAGGGGAATATTTTGAAGGTAAAGAAGAAAATATCAGGCATGTAGATGAAGTTATTATCATCGAAATGTTATTGAATTCAATTTTCATTGAAGGAGAAAGGGCCAAAGGTCCACAGGTCGAAAACACGTGAACTTTCTCCACTGATTTATTTTCCTCTTCATGTTTTACATTCTCTATGATGCCTCTTCAAGACTAATACAGTATTATAAAAATATTCGACCTTACCACCTCGGCGGTAACGTCAAGACTATCTCAAGAATAACAAGAACTCAGATGTGTGACTGCTCTACTACTAATGAGGCACAATTGGATGTAAAACAAGTTTGACTATAAACTGATTGTGAAACTCATTTAAGCTCATCATATTTCATGAATTTAAAAGAGCAATTTTTTCACTATTAATTATTACAAATTTGAACTATTTTATACCATCTTCAATTCAGGTTCTGCTTTTTAATTATTGAGATATATAATAATATGGCAGCCCATTAATGTCAAAGATATAAGTGTAAGTGTAAAATGTTTTTATTTATGTCAATTTATGGTACTAAGGCTAATCAGGGTAAGTAATCTACAGATTATCATACTTTAAAAGCCAGGGTGAGGGGGGACTAATGATTTTATTTAATGAGTTTGTGGTTAAATTCCTATTACTCAGTTGGGAATCAAACACAACTTTTGCATTGTAACTATATAAATAAAACTTTAAAGTTTGTCTAATTTTCTAATTAAATTCTGTGGGGATAATTTTTTTTAAGTTTCTGACCATTCCAAGAACAATTGCATCAAAAATGAAAATTGTCTGTCTCTGCCCATTTGTTACACAATCACTCAACGGTTAGGAGGATATCATTGAATTGAATATGACACACTGGTCAGCTCATCTTACCACCAGTCATAACCACCTATTTACTATTATTACTCTTCTAATAAGAAGCATTTAACAGAATTTGGACTGTACTCAGTAATTATAGTAAAACTCAGATGGTAATAAGTGGGGGCTAATTAAGACTGAACACATAAAAATGCATACAACTTGTTTAACATGCCAGATAAAAAAACAACAATTGTAGAAAATTAAAATTTCAACAACTTAGGTTAAATCAACTGTTTCTATCCAGCTCATAGTAGCCGAGATATTTCAAATTTTCAATTATTTCTCTTCTAAACCTCCCTAATTTTAGCCATTACCCAATATTATCTTTAGGGATGGATCAAATGTTTTAATACTGAGTGAGGTATAAATTAAATAAACATTTTCTAGACAAGAACGTAAAAATGTTAATTAATGACATAATTACACAAGATATTTGAAAGAATCTCATCTAGTAAACATCTGTTGAATACAATATTTCGAATTTATGCTTCAAATAAACTGTTTCATTATATAACAGAGTATTGTTTATGTGACATGAGTAGGAGTGGGGATTTATTGAAACCCCCTGGCTGAAAAGTAAACAATTTTATAATGACGCAGATCATAAAATATTATAGAATCAATCTTGTTAAACTGCTGGTAGTCTACAATTGTTGTTTTATGCATTTTTTTTTGTATTTAGTATTTAGGCGAGTTATTTGAAAGTCTTAATTTTCAATGAAAACATTATTTGTTATTTAAGCTTCCAATATAGTTGTCCATGATGCAATAGCTTTATGTTAATATGATTTTATTTAAGGATTAAACAATTTTTCCATTGATGTATAAGGATTATTTAATGTTAAAGAACAAGATTAAAAACTCTATATCAAAATCACAAACCAAGGACTTTAAAAATGCATTTTTGAATACAGTCTGTTTAGACAATGTTTTGCCAGATGAAGACAATTTTCATTTAGGCAGTGGAACAAGTGAACACATGGCTTCCTGTAGAAAATATTTTGATAACATTAGCTCTTGCTAAAAATAAGTAAATAAGAAAGATAGAAAATTATTACTGGCATAGGGGTGTAGTGATACTAGAGTTACCTGTACAGTGGGAAGTAAGGATATACCTAGTGTTTTGAGAGATGTTTTATATGTTCCTGGCCTTAAATTAAATCTTTTCTCAGTATATCAAGAATTGTGTAAAGGACATATTATTATAACAGATATTGATGTATGTGGATTAATTTAAAATGATGAAATAGTAGCTGAGCAAAATGACAAGCGAATATTTTTGTAATGAATAAGGTCATAGAAGGGCCTGAAATGGCAGTGCCAAAGGCAGAAAATTATAGTAATAATTTAGAAAATTCTCTATTACCTACTCAGTCAATGATAAATGAATTGGATTCTTTTGATGCTAGTTAATTAACAAATATAACTTGGCAATCTTTACAAATAACAGATAAAAAAAATAAGAAACATAAGTGCTTTATACATTCCATTCTGACTGACGTATTTGAAGATAAAAATGAAAATTTGACAGAATACTCCAGCTTGGTCTTCTATGGGTTTACTGGTTTCCACACTCCCAGGTTTTACTGAATTAAACAATAACCCATTCGATTGTTTGCACCATGAAAATACCGATGTAGATGTGCTGATATCTAAAGTAGAAGAACTTTCATCCATTATAAAGAAGTATGAACATACTTTTTCCAATTTAAATTTTAAAGAACTGTCTTATGAAAATCTAATTCTTGAATTGAAGCATGAAATATCATCCATAAATGAACGTATTGAAAAACTGAACCTTTTGCTCAGCAGCCACTAGATGGTATGAGGTTTATATTGGAAAATGATGATAAAGTAATTCTCAGATGTCTGTAAATGAAAACTTAGATATATGTAATGGAATTACTAATGAAACGGGAGAAGTTGAAAAAGATAAAAGGGGAGTTGGCAGAATATAAGAGCCAATCCCTATTGAAGAGACTCAAGAAAGACTGAAGGAGAACACCATACCAGCAATGGTTCTGAATATTTGTATCAATTCACTCCTGATGAACCTAATATCTATGAAGAAGGTGAAAGAATTGGTGGGAATAATGCAAGTATTATGTAGTAAGCATAAAAGGGTATCTATAAAATATCTTAAAAATTACACTACTTTTGCAATAACCGCTGTTAACTTTGTAGATGATGTCTAAAGATTTTACGATGAAATAAAAGGGAAGGAGTGATGGAGATAAATGGTATAAAGCCCTTGATGAAGAGATGTTATCAATAATTAAGATTGAAACCTACACATTGGAAGAACCACCTACCAGGAAAGAAGGCAATTTACTGAATACGGTATGTGGGAGCAAATTGAGGAGGAGACTGACGGAAAATCAATGTCTGCCTACCTGATCAAGGGGTTTGGTGGGTCGGTAGAAAGGAGAACGAAGAAACAGACAGGTGTGATACTGTGAACTACTATGGTGAATTTATTTCCTTGTCAGAGAGAACTGCAAGTGTGTTGTGTGTGAAGGGACATCGAGAAGAATTGAGTTTCAAATGTGGCTCAGCTCGTCTTTGAGGACAATGAATCTTGCATCTAATGCCTCGAAAGATGGGAACAAAAGCATCATCATCATGAAAACGTAAAATATAATTTTGAGTGCAGTTTAGCTCAAAATAAAATAATTAATGTCCAACATATAAACCCTGAAAACCACTGTGCTGACATTTTTACAAAAGCATTAAGTGGCAAAAAATTTCCAAAATTTGTTCATTCATTGGAAGTCATATTATTATAGAGAAGCAATTTAAAAATATATTATTGTAATTATATGAAGTTATATGTTTGTGATATTTAATTGTGTTTTCTAATATAGTTGCTAGCATTGTCAATTCCTGATAAAGTCAGGGGTGTACTGAGCAGTGTGTATGTCCTATTTTATGAATACAGTTGTTCCTTTCTTAGCAGTTAACTTTTTTTGCTATCCTCACTTTAATAAAACATTATGATTGTATGTGGTGAAATTACAAGGGTATCCACTTTAGTTCTGAAGGTTGAGGAATTTCCTCACAGGTTTATTATGTCCTACTTGAGAAAGTACCCAACTTTATTCCAAGACTACCTTGGAAAAATGGATGAATTGGAATTCTATCTACTTCCTCTTTAAGGCTTTATTGAAGATTTTGTGTTCTTGGATGCTGCTGTTCTAGTCCAAGGCACACTTCTTTTGAGGTAGGTGTTTCATTGCATTTGAAGAAGTGGAAATGGGTGTGAAGAGTTTACATTAAAAGACTCATCATATGCAAGAATGACTTCAACATTTGGCTCAAAGGTGGTTTTATACTTTGAAGAGCAGGTGTCTGTTAATCATTAATATCTTCAAAAATAAAATGTTAAAAAAACATACTTCTGAATCACCCTAGTATTTTGAATACTTCATAGTTCCTGAAGACAATATTTCTCGTAAAATAATGACAAATATATAGGTAACATTGGAATGGAACGTACGATGATTCATATGATGACTGATGATAAACCTAATGATCTATAGTGTAAGTATGAAATAGGTAAGAAGTATAACCACTCCTCCTCAGCTTAATTAGATACCCATTTCCTTTGATACCAGATCCTCTCCACCATGCACTGCCTAATTGTATACCAGGAGCTCTGATTAGCCATGTGAGTTAAAGTGTTGGCCTTAATTTCATGTGGTAAATCTAGAGTGGTGAGTTCAATTCCCGCCTGGGCAATAGGAATTTATTTAGTGGTGAACTCATTAAATAAAATCCTTAGTCCCACTCTGGAAAAGGATAGAAAAGGGTGGTAACCTGGAGATAACCTGTTCCAATTAGCCAAGTCAATGTTAATAAATAATAATAATTGTTCTCTTTTCTTTCTTTTTTTTGACTAAGGTCTGTTCAGCCGATAATAAAATCGAGTGCCCTCAATATTTGAATTTCACGAAAGCTGAATTGGTCTTTAGACTGCATTAATATTTTTACGAATTAAGTAGATGGTAAGGGAAATTAGAAATAAAAATTTGTTTTCATATATTTTTATTATTATGATTAATATTGGCCATGACATTTTAAACAGTGCAGAAGGATTGATTCGGAAATCAATTCATTTTTATTCTTCAAGTCTATATAATTCTATAAGTTCGCTTTAGTTATTAGATATTCAGGTATACACCCTGAACCCTAAAACATGGGAAAATAAAAATATTGTGCATAATAGTAAAGCCTTGGCAAAAAATCATCATTCAGCAATGTTTTCCCGAGCGAAGCTAGGTACCTCAGTTAGTAGATGTTTCTTAATATCCTCCAGCCCCAGCAGATCCCAGGAGTGTTGAACCACTGAAGTCCTCTTTCTTATCCCGGGATTTAAGTGTCTCAGGTATCATTTCGATCCTTAAATCCCCTAATACAGAAGAGTAATTTTTCCATCAACTATATCAATAACTGATGATCTCTTCGACTTTTAGGTTTTTTGTATGTAATGTCAGTGAACTCTATTCATTTTGTCACTTTCCACAAGGAGAACATCCCTTATATTTGAATGTTTTCCTTGGTTTAAGCTTCGCATAAGGTCAATGTATTCAAATATTCTTTTAGTAGACCTGGATTGCAATAAACCCTTATTCGCTGGAGAAGTTTTACACTGTTCATTAAGTAATGGGTATTTTATATATATATATAAAATACAAGTAATGAATATTTTCACTAAAAGCTTCTTTGCTTTCTCAATGTTTCCATCCGACAATCATTTATCAAATACTTTTCCATTGGCCATTAGCTTATTTAATGAGCCTCTGAGAAATAGAAAAAGCCTACTTATATCCATATCACAATTCACTAGCGTTTGGGAAAAACCACATAAGTCCAAAATTGGCATTTTTTTTTTTAATGTATAAGTATCTACTCAATGATATCCTCCTTTAAGAAAAACGACATAAGTTACAAACCACATTTGACTGTTCAGCAGTGAAATGAAAAAAATCACACTATTTTACCTTTTTAAATAAAATAACAAAAAAACATAATATTGATTTCATTTACTTTGTCAATCATATTTTGCAGGAGATCTATTATATATATATATATATATATATATATATATATATATATATATATATATATATATACATGCTTACATACATACATACAGGCATACATACATACATGCATACATACATACATGCATACATACATACATACATACATATATATATATATATATATATATATATATATATATATATATATATATATAGTGTGTGTGTGTGTGTGCCCTGGTGTGTGTGTGTGTGTGTGTGTGTGTGTGTGTGTGTGCATCAGTTACTCTATGCAAATTGAAATGGAGTAATGGAAGAGGGAAAAAAACATAATTCAAATAATATCAAGAAAAATGTATTATCTATCAGTATGTTATTATGTATTGTTGAAACTGGTAATGGAAAGGATTTATTTATTTATAGTGAGCTTTTATGTTTTATACAAAAAACAAGAAGCAATTAAACGTGCCTCCTGAAAACTTGTTGTTTTTGACTTAAGAGGTTTTTCCCAAATCTTAATACAATTATTGTACCTCCACCTGTAATTCCCATTGAAAGTAACTTAATTTCATAAAAGTTTTCTTTTATAAGTTTTGAATTATTCTCAAAAATTCTAACACTTTTTCTATTGTAGTTATTTTAGCATAATCTTTAATCCCAATAAATTATAAATTCCACTTATATGGCTTGCAGTAGACCCTTACAAGTACTTGCTTATTCTTATATGTGCACAAATTAAACAATTAACAATAATTTTACAATGGTTTCTATTATATAACTTTAGGCAGAATGAATAATATTCTTATTTTTTATAATTTGTATTCCTTTTTCAAGGGGAATTTTGAAGCTTTAAAGCATTCCTGACTCAAATGTGACTTTTCACGGAAGAAGCATTCTAGAGGTTTACCTGCATTGTCAGCAATTATTAGGAGGCAGGACAAAGGCAAAATTTGATCATATCTTTGACGCTTCGTTCAGTCCTGAAAGCACAGTGTATGGAAACATAAATCTTGTCCGTTTTCAGTCTCTTATGTTAGGGATTGTAATAGAAGATTCAGTCTAATAGCCAGATTGGTTCCCAGACCCTTTTCTTTTTGTGGCAATGCTCAGTTTCTTCCTCAGAAGAAAAGCTCTGTTACAGTGATGACTCCACCAAGGAAGTAACATAGACATTGCCCCTGAATTTGATACAATAACATACATCAACATAAAATTTTATATACTGAAGTTCAGGGAGGTGAAAGTTTCTTTTCTTTTCGGTCTGTATATTTGGTTGATTATTCACTCCCATCCCAGAGCTGATTCTGCGGTGCTACAACATTCTCGAAATAATTTTATAGTTATTAGCCTCTCTGCATCTGATTCCTATGTCACATACTCTCAATCATAAACGTCCGGTGCCACATCTTCTTCACCACTTTTCCAACAGCTTCTTTAAGCCTGTGACTATAGCAGTCAATCCTGGCCATTTTGTCCTTAAGGAAAGTGATTCTTCCAGTGGTTGACTGGTTCTAGCCCTAGAATAAGCTCTGTGGTGCAATACAATGGAAGTGTCTTCTTATGGTGGTCCTTTCAAGGTGTCCATAATGTTAATGTTATGTTTCGGACAAATAATGATAGATATTAAATTTTTAACAAGTTTTACCAGATTTTAATTTTGAATGGTTGTGGCTCAGGTTAGCTATGTGAATTAAAGCATTGGTTTTAATAAACTTGGTAAATCTATAGTCATGGGTTAGGTTTCCACTTCAGCATTATTTATTTATTTGAAGCCTTTGCTACTAGGTGATATTGTTCAAATAACAAAAACAAAAAACAACAACATCAGTAACAAAAAAAAGCAATATTAACAAAAAAGTACATCAATAACAATTAAAAAAAAATATTCAAGAAAACAAATTGAACAATAACTTTAGAGGGTGGAGGGAGAAGAACTAAGAACATAAAAGTACTAATTTATAAGTGAAGACGCAAAAAAAAAGATAAAATGCCGATATTTTAAAAATGTAAGTAATACATTTGCTTAATATGGGAAAATCATACATTTAAAATTCTTTCTACATGGTGATTAAAGCAATGAGTTGCTAAAAGATTCCATCTTAAAGCATTTGAAAATAATTAAAAGAATTGAGAATATTTAAGTAAAAAAATTAGATCTCATTAGGAATTAATTTGGTAACAAACACATTAAATAAAATCATTAGTCTGACCCGAGCTGGAAAAGGGTGGTAACCTGAGGATAACACATCCCAATTACCCAAAGTAGCATGAAGTGGATGTTAATAAATAACACAATTTTGAATGAACAAAATATTTTTACAACAAGTGATAATTATTGGAATAAAAACAAAATACGTCATTCAACTAAATAATTTTGCTAATGTAACAATATAATAATTATTTTATATTGGTGTAATTTAATTACATTCATTTTATGCAACTACAGATTATCGGAAGGGTTATCTACAGGGTACAACCCTTTTCTTGTCTGGGCGGGACAAAGGAATTTTTTTAATGAGCTCCCGACTAAATATTTTTTTTTCCATAAGTGAGAATCATAACTCTTGCCAACTCATTACTCTAGGTTTATGATAATTATTTGAATAATATTATTATTATTTATTAACGTCCACTTTTTGCAACTTAGGCTAATCGGGACGGGTTATCTACAGGTTACCACCCTTTTCTAGCCAGGGTGGGATTTTAGGACGTTATTTAATGAATTTCGTCACTAAATAATTTCCTTTGCCCAGGCAAGAATCGAACTCGCCACTCTAGGTTTACCATGTGAGATAAAGGTCAACGCTTTAACTCGCATAGCTAACCTGAGCCCCATTTGAATAATATCAATATAATGTTTCATTTGACTAAATAAATAATAAAGGTGTTTCTTAGAATCGGATTATTTCATCAACCTTCTGTACATGAGATATATAGATAAATTTGTGGTGCAATGTCATCAATGAACATTGTATACTCTAAAGGCTTCCATATTGATTTTATTGCTTTTTAACCATTATTTGATCGACATGTAAAAATGAAAGGATGCATTCAATTAATAATTGAAATCAATCCAGGAGAAATAGGAGTTAGGAAAATATTACAATCCAAAACTTCACATATCTTGGGATTATCTTTTTTTTTTGAAAATGTAATCTTCATTAGTTAATGTTTCTATAAATTTTTACTTCCTTGTAGTTAGCAAAGGAAGTATTGTAGTCACAGCAATTTATGGTTTTACAATTTCAATGGAATTATTTGTTTTGACTCTCCGTGAACACATTTTGAATCATTTTAGGCAAGTGGTCTGTAAGCACTTAGTAGTTATGTATTACATACATATATATGAATCTCTCTCACCTCTAGCAATAAAAGTAGATAGATTCAGCATAGATTATGGATATATTAATTTGATGAAGAATGCCCAAAATCCCCTAAAAGTCCATATTTGAAATACTCATTGCGCATCTTCCAATCTGCCTAAAGATCTGGAAAAGGTATTATTTTATATGAAATTTATTTTATAAATAAAAAATAATGAATTGTAAGAAATTTTTGTATTAAAAATGCAAATACCAATGTATTTGAAATTGCCAAAATAACATATACAATTTTAATTAATCAATTATTTTTTTTTTTTTTATTTTTTTTTTTTAATGTTAGGAAATATTTTATATTATTCTTAGAGGTGCAAAATTTTTAGTGGGAGGCAATAACTATATATTTAAATCAAGAGCCCTGCTTATCAATATTTGAGCAAATTGGCAAAATAAATTAGTATTACCCAGATGGATGACCAGTCTTAGCATGTCTTCATACAATTTTAATTTGATTTTGATTATCATGGAGAAAAGTGGCCTTATTTACTTATGTGTTTCAAATGAAGTAAAATTTATATCTAAAGTTAATTTCATAGACATTGTGTGTAATATCAGTCATCCAAAACTGGATGTACTACACATATGACATCTGTGAAATAATAATTCATCAGTATTTTTGCTGTTTTCTTTTTTTTATTACAAATTGGTAATGGTTGATGTAATATAAATGCTGATGGCCAATTTGGATGCAAGAATGTAGCTTTCATTTTTAATTCTTCTTTTGTTTCCCCATACTTAAAGATGTATCAAGTTTTGGAATAGATATTAAGAACAGCTGTCAGCTTGTGAAATATTTCTACCAATAATTTTGCTAGGTTTGTTGGTACAAACAGGCGTATTGTAAATCCTGTGACTGGCTAAAGGATTTTATTTCTTACTTCCTTTTAAGCGGTACAGTCCTTTGCAAGTCTTAGTCTGTGGAAGTGTTTCATAGATAGCTACTGAATTTCTGCAACAAGATATCTTCGATATCTGATTCCCCACTATTACTTTCTGTTAATATCCCTCGTAGGTATTTAAATATACTAGAAACAGGAGACATGACTCCCATAATGGGACTGCACTACCCTTCCACCCCAGTTGGTCAAAAGGTTCTTATGTGCTTCGTCCTTAAATTTTTGTAGCTCTACCATGACCTTATGCTGCCCTTAAAAACTCCACCTAATTCTATGATATTTCTTCCAGTCATGAATGTTTTGTCAGCGTACACCATATGTTGTATCAATCTGTTGTGTATGGTGTTCATGTGGATTTATACATTCAACCACAATTTTTAACTTCCAACTTTTTTGTAGGTATTGATAAACAGATGTGTGGTTTTCCAAGTACCAACTCTTGGGGGTAAAACTAACTCCTCAGCGCATCTAAATTTTAATTTCTAAACTTCAACTTAGATATTCAAAGATTGGAGAACGAATAAGACTCTGAAAATATTATTTATTTATTAACGTTCACTTTTTGCTACTATGGTTGCATGAGATGGGTTATCTAGAGGTTAACAATCTTTTTAGCAAGGCTGGGGCTAAGTATTTTATTTAATTGGTTTGTCACTAAATAAATTCCTATTTGCCCAGGCGAGAATCGAACTCTCCACTTTAGATTTTCCTTGTTTAACTTTAACTCACAGCTAACCTGAACCCCACAGGTTAGCCTCAGTAAAAATTATTCATTCGTTAAAAATCCATAATAATTTATTAAATCAAGTCTGAATGTTCAAAAAGATTAACTTGAAACCTTCAGGGATTAAATTTTATTCTAACATTTGCCAACTCCTTATATTTGAAACAAGCTATTTACTTTGAAATTGTAGCTAGCGTTGTAATCTTAAATGCAAAATATTACTCTCATTGAACTTCTATAGTGTGTGGTAAATTTAACCCTTAAGTAGGCGCGTGGTGAGGGATTCCTCTAACTGGCACCCGGGGTCATTTATGACCCCATGCACAATACTTACTTTAGGAGTTTAATTTAATAAGAATTATAGATTAGGAACATTTGTAATAATAATCTAGGATAAGATAAAGAAAATAACTCATTTATTAAATTACAAACATGAAATATTTCATGAAATTTAGTTAAAAATTTAAGCAATACAAAAAGGATACATAGAATTTATATTAATATTTTTCAAGAAGTTCATTCAAAATCATCAATACAATCTTTACATATTATATCTGAATGAGCTTTACAAATAAAGAATTTGCATCTTGAGCATTTCTGAGAAGGTTTTTTGTCTTCTTTTCTGGGGCACATTTTGCATCGTCCTCGAGAAGGTCCAGGAGCATCTGTAACCACTTCTGATGTTTTGACATCCTCTCCTAAATGTAATTTTATTTTTTTTCTTAAGGGTTTGGGAATGTTATCTATAAATTGCCGCATTCTGATGTGTTTTTCGACTAATGATTCCCCTAAATTCCTTAAAAATTTTCTTCTTACCAGGTAATCTTTTTTTGGGCCTATGTTATAAAGCACATGTGCATTTATGCCTATTACATTCAGGAAATGAAAAAATATTGCTAGTGGCCACCTTCTTGTTCGCCTACCAACATTATAATTTGCACACAACTGGTCGCACGTATCGACCCCACCTTTGGTAGTATTATAAAATGTGATTATTTCCGGTTTAGCTTTCACGCCAGTAGATGTGTCAATCTCAGCATCATGATGCATAGTTGATAATAATATAACTGCTTTATTTTTAGCATTAACATATGACACAATAGTTGTATCTTTAGTAAATCCAAAAAGACTACTATATACTTTTTTATTCTTACAGGGCTGAAAATCTGGGGGAATTTCCCGTTTGTTTTTTCTTAGGGTTCCTACAATTGTTAAATTTTTTGATATAAGATGCTGGGCTAATTGGTAGCTTGTATACCAGTTGTCACATGTTATGTTCCTCTTGGTCCCTACAACCGGTTCAATCAGCCTGTCAACAATTGATAGTACAGAATTTTCTTGGCGGAATGGTCCCTCCGGTTGTGTCCCCGCATATATTTCAAAGTTGAGCAAATAATTCATTTTTGAGTCAACTAATGCAAAGACCTTGATCCCATACCTTTTGGGTTTTTTTGGCAAATATTGTCTGAATGAACATCTTCCCCTGAAAGGAATCAGTTGCTCATCAATAGTGCAATATTCATTTGGACTAAAGGCTTTTTCAAAATTTGTATTTATAGCAGTGAGAAAATCCCTGACTGGTGCTAATTTATCATATAACTTTCTGGTTTCACGGGTGTGTATGTCATCGAATCTGATGACCCGGAGAAGGAATAAAAATCTTTTGTACGACATAGTCAGACTAAATATTTCTATGTCTTCCCATAATTCCTCATAATTTACGTGAGCTGCTTTATGAAGGCCAGCCAAATATAGCAGCCCCCAAAAAGCTTATAATTCTTCTCTTGTCAAATTTTTGGCATCCCGCTCTCTAGAAAATTTGATTTTTATCGAATCTATGTAAATATTGGTACAATTTCAATATATGCTCGTCGAATAAAATCAAAATGAATCCATGACAAAAACTACACTTTTGGAGTAACCTTTTCTTCCAGGTAAATGTGATATAATGTTATGTTTTCTGGTTCTTATGGTTTTGATTGGTATTTCTTTTTTCCATTTTATAGATTTATCTTTGCTTAAAAAAAAATTACCTTCAGAGCATTCAACTTGAGAGTCACTTCCTTCCTGCTCAGTGTCAGTATCATGCTCACTTTCCTCCACACAGTCTTCATCTTCTGTATCCGTTCCTCCTACTTCTTCTTCTTCCCTCTCTTGCCGATGAAATTCCTCCCATATTTCTTCAATATTACGCAATACAGCCATCTAAAAATATATTGAATACCAATAATAGAAACTTCTAAAAAAAAAATCAATAATAAGAGATATGCTTCAAGAGCAAAAATAAAGAAAAATATATACAAATATTAATTATAATAGTTTTATATTAAATATTTAGTATAATAATATCATCACTCTAATTATACTAAATTTACAGAGGACTAAATTTGAAAAAAACAATAACACCTCTGAAAAATCGATACACTCAAAGGCGCGTGGGGTCAAAAATGTCTTCCAAAGCTGACAGCAGCTGGGTGGTGACAGGCAGAGAGTTAAAACACACTGAGGGTAGAGTTCAGTAAGGAGTAGGAAGGTATAGTTGAGTTCATGGTACATGAGACAGTCGGCGCATAGGGGTGGGGATGGGTGGTAGGCTTGGTGGGGATGAGAGGACGTGTACTACCCAAGCTGAACATATTTGCCAGCATGCCGTACACTTGCTCCAGTCCTTTAAGTATCGATACTGAGTACCTGCAGTCTAACCTTTCTCTAGTATATGTTCTACTTTTCCTAATTTATATAAAAATCTAGTGCAGAAAATGAGAAGCAGCATTGATTAAACATTATTAAAAATCAAACATGAATAAAAAAATAAAATAATAATTTATTTAATGCACAAAAAACGTAATTTATTATTGATTAGTGATAATAGAAAGTTAGTGGAATTGCATATACTTGCATAGTTTACATAAATAATATTTTGACATTATTATTTAATTTTTTTTTTAAACTTACAGATAATTATTTTTAATACTTAAAGATATATTTTTAAAAATGTAAAGATCATTTTTTTTTTATAAATTACGCAATGATTTGTGATACTTAAAACTTACAAATACCTTTTTAAAAACCTACAGATAACTTTCTTACCAAAATTACATTTCAAAAAATATCAAAATAACTTGTTTACCACCTAAATTAATAGAAGTTAAATAAAATATAACAAGTTAACTTTTATATATATATATATATATATATATATAATTGCTTTAAAATTGGTCAAATGACCACCCCATCTCTTCAATGCCGCTTAAGGGCTCACAATTATCATCGCCGCTTGAATGTATGTCACTATCACTGTCAATTTAAATTTAAATGGCGACTTATTGACAGGTACACTAGGGATGGTGAAAAAATATTAATATCTAAATAATACTTGATATTTCCCCCCCCCCCCCGATATATCGGTATTTCGATATTAAAATTCAAGTATCGAAAACCGATTTCTTTTTTTAAAAACAAAAATAATTGTTGCAACGTATTAGCTTGAGGTTAGAGCAAGACCTTGCAGGGATTTATATCGACATTTCTTCCTACATCACCAAGATAGGGTTAGATTTTAGCTTCATACACACTGAGGGCTAATGTTTTCAGGACGCCCGATACATATCCGTACCTCTCGAGAGTCGTTAACAGACTGATAACGGGAGCATGCGCAATAGCCTTCTTTGCTACTGCGCATCCTAGCCACTGTCTCATGACTTATGAACTCAGCTATACTAAAAATGTAAACAATGGCAGGTGGCCCGCATGAGCAGGAGACAAGATGAAACTTGCTCTTGGACAAAAATGACCCCGCGCGCCTACTTAAGGGTTAAGTGCGTTGTGTGATGATGTTATCATTTAAGATTTTACGTTCTCAATTCGAAATGCTTATTTGTGACCGTACTTGATATTAAACTGTTTCATTCAAAACTAAAGATCATATTAGTTAATGGCTGAAATCGCAACCAAAATGGGGTAGGAGAATTTGAAAATTCAAATTATTTCCAATCTCTCTCTCTCTCTCTCTCTAGCTTTGAAATAAAATTAGCTGGCAGATCGGACCCTAATAAAAAGGACCGTAGCTTGATAGTATCCTTCAATAAAATTGATTTAAAAAATAAAATCTTTTTTTCCAACGTAGACTTAAACAAACAGGAATAACTATTCATGAAGACCTAACTCCAACTAGATGAAGACTCTATAAAAAAGCTAAAGATACATTTGGTTATTCATCGGTATGGACCGACTTTGGGGACATAATAGTAAAAATTAGTAACCGGAAATATAGAATTGCATCGTGGAGAGAACTAGGTAACCTGATCCAATCAAATAAAAGGAAAGAACCAATAGCAGCCACTGCCACCTCAACCGAGACATCACCCACAGCCTCCTAGATCCTGTCAGCTGATTCGACTTAATGTAAACAATCACATTTAACCTTTCATATTGTACAATCATCTAAATAGTTGTAATTATCTGAACTGAACACTGAAAAATGGTCCATTTTTTATTTGGACTCTCATAGATATTATACTTAGATATAATATTTATTTTATAAAGTATCTAAATTACTTTATTAATTATATTATACGTAGATTTAATTTATTATTTTTTATTTATAGGTACATTATTCTATTAATTTTTACAAGATTACATTTTTTTCTTTTTATTATACAATATTTAACTGTAACAATTTATCACTTATTATTTTTTGTTAACCACTTTATTCACTTTACTTTAGATTAAAAATTCATTTGATTAATGGAAATGCCATAATGATAAAAGACAATATGCGTTTAAACTCCATATGATTGTTTTAAGTATTACTTAGGTTGCAGGGACGTCTACTATCTCTTCCCCTCGACTAGCTTTTTGAATATAAATGAAATTATTTGTAGGGTAACACTATTATTTAATTCCATCAGGTAGATAAATTATTACAATAATATTTTGAATCAATAATGTAAGGAGAAGAATGTTGATAACAGTTTACTTATTTCCTGTGAAATTCTGGCATTAGGGGAAGTGATTTCCATTGAGATCTACTATTAGGAATATAACCGTACGTGCTAAACTATGCTTAAACTGTATGTGCTCGGATTGGCTTTTTAAAGGAAATATGTTCATTATAGATGATATTTAATTGTAATAAATGCTATTCATGATTATGGTTTGAATTGTTCAAAAACGGTGAGTCAAAAAGTGTTGAGGGATAGATTAGGAACACATTTTTATTTATTCTTCATAACTAAAATCTATATTCTATTAATACTCAAAATTTACCTTTTAGGATTGGCTATTTTGAAAAAAACATCACGTCGTGGAGTGGTGTATTTGTACACATTGAAGTCTTGATATAAGAATACCATCATTAGTCAGTCAACAATGATTTCCCGGGCATCGCCGGGTACCTTAGCTAGTATAAGCGGGTATATATAGCTAGTATATATATATATATATATATATATATATATATATATATATATATATATATATATATATATATATAAGTTTTTTTATGTATATTTATTCGGTTTTGCAACAATATATAAATATTACAAGCAAATAGTATATATGATAATATTGGCTTGATTATTGACTTGAGGTGGGAAGTTGTCCGTTGACAATACCCACATTGAATTATACCATATGGAGTTGCACTACACAAGATCTCTTAGCCACTGACGCATGAGGGTTTTTCTGACATATGGGTAGATGAGAGTGACTCGACTAAAGGATTAGAATGTGCGGGAAGGAGAGAATGGTATTTCTGATAACGGGATTCTGAGATGATATGGACAAAAGGTCGTTATGGAGAGTTAGATTGGATACATAAAATGGGGAATCTGTAATTTCGCCGAGTATTCTGGATTGGAGGGTTTGGATTTTGTAGGAATTTGATGGTTTAGTGGAACCCCAAAGTTCAAGTCCGTATGTCCATATTAGTCTGAGTACTTTAGTGTAATTCAATTATTTGTTATGCAGTTGTCTAGTAGTCTTAGTAGAAGTCTGTACCGTCGATTCAATTCTTGTCTTTTTAATGTTATGTGGGGTTTCCAAGTTTGTCGCTTGTCTAATGTGAGTCCTAGATACCTAATTTGTGATTTTTGAGAGATTAGTACTCTAATGAGCGTAACTGGAGGGCAAATGGAACGTCGAAGAGTAAATGTTACATGGCTTCATTTGCTGCGGTTGACCTTGATCCTCCACTGTGTCAGCCAGAATTCTAGCAGAACTAGGTGTTCTTGTAGAGATACAGATGCCATATTTGAATCTGAGCTAGACGTTTAGATTGCAGTATCAACTGCATACGTGAGAAGGGAAGTTTCAGGATGTGATGGAATGTCGGCAGAACCAGAAATATACTCGTAGAAAGATTTAGAATGCCCCCCCCCCCCTGTGGTAGACCTGCCAGTTGGGGAAATAATGGAGACTGAAGAGCCAAATGAAACTTAAAAGTGTCTGTCAGAAAGGTATGATTTAAGGATGAGATAGTAGGTTAAAGGGAGTGTATTTTTTAGTTTAAACTGTAAACCTTGGTGCCAAAGCTTATCAAAAGCTTGGGGTATGTCGAGGAAGACTCCAGAGCAGTAGTTCTTGTTTTCGAACTAGGATGCAATAAAATCAAATATTCTATGGCATTGTGGAACGATTGGATGAGATTGTCGGAAACCAAAGTGACGGGGAGGAAGTAAGGGGTCAAAGAGTGGATTCAGGCGTTTAAGGATGAGCTTTTTAAGGATTCTCTCTATGATATGTTGGAAGAAGTGGAATAAGACGATAGGAAGAAGTGGAATAAGACGATAGGAAGAAGGGAGTGGTGACGGTTTTCTATGTTTTGGATCATATGGATTACTGAGAATTTCCATAGTAGAGGGAAGTAGATTGCTCTGAGGACAGCAATTTATATTTATATATATATATATATATATATATATATATATATATATATATATATATATATAAGTGAGAAAGAGGACAGCTTCTCTTGGAAGATTTTTAAGGATGCGAGAGGTAATTAGGTAATAACCTTGTTGGGAGAGAACTTGTTAATGATATTAATTCTTCAGAAGGATTGAATGCAGTAGGAGGAATCGATATGGGAAGAGTTTTGTCCTGTTGATTGGCACCAAAGACAGAATAGTGAAGGCCTTGGATATCGTCGTGAGGAGTAAACACCTTGCCAAGTGTTGACCAAACGTTGTTGCTACATCGTAATCTGACCTGGCCCAGATGCCGTCCTCACGACGTATGGGAAGAGAAGGCGCTTGATAGCTGTCCACAAGGAGTTATCTGATGTGTTAAGGTTCTTGGTGCATGGATTAAAGTAATCATTGCTGTCATTTATAAATCTGTTTTGTATTTTCTGGTTAGTTGGTTTAACTTTGTCTTGTCCGAAGGATAAGTGTTATGCCATATTCGTCGAGCTCGTCTTTTTTCTTGGAGTAGAGTTCGTAAATGTGTTGAAAAATAGGTCTTTTTTGGTTAATGAGTTTGTCCCTGCTGTTATCTGAGTCGAGTAGTAAAGGGATTATTTGGATTGTATCTGTTATATATTGTACTGCTTCGTCTATCCCTGTTTACGTTTTTAAAGAAACATTTAAGTCAAAATGTTTGTGAATGAACGTTTGAAATGAATCCCAATCAACTAACTAGTCCAGTGGTAAGTGATGAAATAAATTGGAATTTGAGTTGAACAGAAGAAGGACTGGACTATGATCGGATGAAAAGTCATCTAGTGTGAACGCTGATGTAGGGATTCGGGAAAGGACTGAGGTAATGAAATAGTCTAATATATCAGGGAGTTTGGAACGGGAAGCGGGCCAGTAGGTGTAAGAAGAAGGAGGAATAAGGACGTTAGAAGGAAAGGTCGAGAGGGCTTGGAGGACAGCATGTGTTCGATGTTCTGCAGCCCCATTGACAATGTTTAGCACTGTATTGTAGTCTCCACCAGCGATAAATTGAGGACCCAAGTATTTGAAAAATCATGAAATAACTGTACCAATACTGACTTAATAAGTGTAAAATAATGAACACACGTGCTATCTCAACGAGCAACCTTTATTAACTGACTCTTAAATATCAAACATATGTTACAACATAATCTTTACCACATCCTCCCTTCTCGCTCCAAGAAGAAGATCACTAGAATCTCTTCGGTAGTCTTACTTTTCTCCCGTATCTTGTTGTGCAGCCTTTATCAGCATTATGACTTGCTCCATCTTCAACATTCCCCTCTGTGTCGTCTTCTTTCGCCGAGTCTCTTGTACTTTTTTCTTTCCATTATTCCACTCATCATCGTGTTCGTTCTCCATGCCTTCATGTATTCCTTTCTCTCCCCCAGCTCTTCTATCCGTGGGTTTCGCTGTGTCTCCACCACTTGAAGGTCCGACCCCACTTCCATTTTTATCCGGAATATCTTGGTAGAACGAATAGGGACTCAAACTGGATTCCAAATAATTGTCGGATGTCAATAAAATTCTCCTGTTTCTTCGGTATATCCGACTTCCTGGTTTTATTATATATTCTCTATTGGTAAAACTCTTTTCGACAACAGTCCCATAGCGGTTCAGATCTTTTATCCAGACATCGTGTCCAGAATCGAGGATTGAAAGTTCTCTTGCTCTGTGACGCCAGTCAAAATAAAATTTTGCTTCCTCTTTTCCTTTTTTATATGACTCATTGTACCTTTCAAGATCAGGCCAACCAGGATTCATTAGTTCAGGCAAGACAGGCAAAGCTGTAAGAATTTTCCTTCCAAACAACAGTTCGGCTGGTGAATTGCCACATTCCAAGCGAGTGGCTCGGTGAGCCAAAAGTACTAAATAAGGGTCACTATTTTTATTAAGAATATTTTTACATGTCTGAACCACCCTTTCTGCTTGACCGTTAGAAAATGTGGACTTGTCGTGATAATTTGGAACCCTAATTCTTCAGAAAATTTCATCATGTCAACCGATACTAATGGGGTTATTAACACATCTAAGAATCTTGCCGGAGAAATCAATGTTGGGGAAAAATATATAAATAAGCTTTCTTAATAGACACAGTTCCAGTCCGATCTAATGAAACTAATTCAATAAATTTTTAGAAGTAGTCTTGCATGCAAAGATACATTGTTTTATTGTGCTGCAAAATGTCAGCTCCAACAACTTCTCATGGCCGGCCTTAATGGTTCTGCAGGATTAACTCTATGTTCGAGTCACTTATGACAAGTCTCTACCATCTTTACATCAGAGCTAATACCAGCCCATCAAACAGTTTCTTATACACGAGCCATACACTTGTTTACACATAGGTGACCACTATGAATTTGTAAGAGTATTTCGTTTCTTTGTTTATGATCCACAATAAGTGAAGTTAAAAGAAAATAACAAAAAAAACCAATAAAATGAAAACTTAAAACGACTAAGCCTAAAACCTAAGACTTAAATTAAAAAACAACCTAAAAATGAATGAAAAAACCGGTATTCCAGAGAAAAGTGTCAACGGAAGAAACTACATAAAGTAAACCAAAGAATCCATAGAGAGAAAACGAAAGTAGTCGCCTGCAAAGAGCATTAAGAAATAAGAGAGTATTAATAATTACTTAAAACAAGAGATGGCTCATTTTGGTGTGCATAAGTTGGTTGTTTTGTTCTTCTGAATTTTAAAACTCATACACTCATATCATTTCTCTTCATTAGCAATCGCCCTCAAAAGAAAATTGTTGCCTGATTTAAACAGAAGAGGTTACTGACAGTAGATGGCGTAATTTCATTAACATAGGCTAATCCATCCAAGGACAATGTTAATTACATTAAGGAACCTGTAATCCTAGGATTAGCTGCTGATTGTGCTCATGCTTGAACCTCGCCTTATGCCACTATTATAATATACATATTGCAGCTGAGTGGCCCGTCACTCATCAGTCGAAGCTTAATTCGGGATTGCATTTAATTTAAGCAATGGGAGCGATATTTCCTAGTCATTATCCCACACATTCAATTTTCTTATTAATTACTTGCTGATTTGATCAACTTCCACGATATCTGAGGCATGTTTCTTAAATAGGTCTCAACTAGGTGGTGGGATATTTCTCCTGAACTTTCATTCATAAGCAATGTATGATGAAAATAACTTCCTTTCATAAAATAATTCCAAATCTTGCCGTATTAAATGTACCCATGGGCATTTAAATTAAATTATTTATTAACGTCCACTTTTTGCAACTAAGGCTAATTGGGACGGCTTATCTACAGGTTACCACCCATTTCTAGCCAAGGTGGGACTATGAATTTTATTTAATGAATTCCGTCACTAAATAAATTCCTATTACACAGGTGGGAATCGAACTCGCCACTCTAGGACTAATTAATATAACATATGATTTAATTGAACTATTGCATTGTGAGATACATGCGATGGACGTTAAATGGAGCCATGGGCATGGACTGAAAAGAATTATTGGCTATCAAGACCAATAGGCACTCTGATCAAATTTTTTAGATTCAACAAAATCGGTGTACCTGTACCGCAGTTTGAAGATAAAGATAAACCAATAAATTGCATACATAATTTAATAAGAGGAACGCCCCCTCCCACCGTTGTGTTAGATAGATGAAAAAGTCCGACATGCAGGGGCTGCGTAAACTAAGCAGATTTCCCAAGTGGTGGTAAAACACTTGCGTTCTCATATCAGCACGTACTCTTCATTTATAAGTAAACCCCCGGGGGGTTACGGAAGGCAGAAAACAAGAAAGTACGAATAACTCGCTTATTACTTGAGTTATCAAAAATGTTTAAACCCACAATTGTAGAAAATCAAAAGATTAACAAGATTAGTTCTATAACATTTTATAATCCAACTCATAATAACGGAGATATTTTGAATTTTCTAATTCAACCATCATTCTCTCTAAACCACCACTAATGCCAATGACAAATATGATCTTTCGTGTTGACTTAAATGACTAATTATCGATTATAGATAATTAAGGATGAAATAAACATTTTCAAGTAAAGAACAAAAAATCTTACTTCATAACGTCCATCGCATGTGTCTCACAATGTAATAGTTTAATTAAATCATATTTGGTATTTAACCTTGCAATGTATAACAACATTTATCGAACATTATATTTGGACTAAGATTGATTCTCTACAACTGATCCGTCGTATAACAACGGAGATATTCCGAAATTTCTTGGGACATGCAGGAGTGGGGGTTGAAAGGGATGCCTGAAATTAAAAATAGCGGTGTTTCGTTTTCTAGAGGTTTTTCTGCAAATACTCACATGACTAAAGCTTTTTATTTTGTTATTTAGAGTAACTTTTGTTATATCCACTTTTGTCGTATAACAAAGAATAAAAGAGTTATACACTAAAAAATAAAGTTGGAGCCAACAATTTTAAAGGGCATTAAAGACTTAACCGAACTCAACGAAACTCCGTATGTGATTTAGTATTAAAACCTCCCTGATTATAAGCTATATTAAAATTTCTAGGTACGAACAGGAGTGGGGGTTATATGGGAGGTCTGAAAAGAAATATAGCGCTATTTCTTTTTCTATTGTTTTCTTAGCAAACGTGCACATAACAAAAATAGTTTATTTTGTTATTTAAAGCAACTTTTGTTATATACACTTTTGTCCTATACCTAAATATAAATGAGTTATAAACTAAAAACTATAGCGGGGGTCAACAATTTTCAAAAACAATGAAAATTCAAAATATCTCTGTAAATTCGGATGAGAAACATCTATTGACCCAATCTTGTTAAGCTATCGACGGTGTACAATGCACGTTTTAGCAGATTTCCCTTGAGGGAAATCAGCTATTGAGGTTGTACTCATAACGGAATTTTCGAAATTTTTCTTCAAATGTCCATCGATCCTACCTAGTAGATGACGAAAATGAGGTCCGTTCAAAACTGTATATATATATCTATATATATATATATATATATATATATATATATATATATATATATATATATATATATATATATATATATATTTGTCTGTTACCGCTCTGGCGGTCGCAATTTTTGTTTAATCGTTACGAAACTCGATATTTAACCGTTTTACGTAAAAAGACAGATCAAGTTCGTTAATGGCTGAAATCGGACCAGAGGAAGGGGGGGTTTAAAGGGGGGGATTTTCGAAAATTCCAAATATCTCCGTTATTATGCATCGGATCGAAAAATTGCACATAACCAATCTTATTGCAAATTAAATTTACTATAAATATTTTTACATTTTTTATACATTTATTCTCTATCTTGAATATTAACCGAGATATTTGCATTTTTCAGTTTTTAGCAAACCGCCACTTCTACTCATGTTACGTAAACAATACTCTGCTACATAATAAATCACATTATTGGAAGTTTAAATACCAAAAATTGTATTCAAGAGACCTTTATTATACGAGATACATGCAAATATGCCCTGGTGACCCCCCCGCCATCTTAAAGTTTTGGACTACTTAAATTTTATTGATTGAGATAACAATTATTCTGACTCATTATTAATTACAGTACTAGATATAGTAAATAGTTCTCAATAAAATAATGTGTTATATTCTGATATATTTCAGTAATTGTTTTTCTTTCCGGTGTGAGCCGGGCCGGGCCCGTTTGTTTACATTTCTAACCTAACGCTTCCTGTCGGCAAGTTATTGAAATTGGATGAAACATTTCTTATTTCCGTTTGTATTTATTCATGGTGTTGTTGTGTTAGCAGTATGTATATTTATCTATTACTAAACTTCCCGAGGGAAATCTGCTTAGTTTACGCAGCCCCTGCGTGACGGACTTTTTGTGACTCAAATAATAAGCTTAATATTCGTACTTTCTTGTTTTCAATCTTCATTTATTCTTCATTTCTTTTAGTTTTTATTTATTTAAACAGGAGCACTCGCATCTTGGCGATTTGGCTCAAAGTTTCACAATGTAAAATGAAAACAAAATTATAGAAAAAATAACAAAAACTGAAACAACAAATAAAAATTAAATACAACAAATAATCATTAAATACTAGTAATAAAGACAATTAATAAACATAAGACATAAATAAACATTAGATAAACAAACATAAATAAACACTAGACTAGTAATAAAGACAACAATTTACAAAAAATGGTTTTAATAAAAAAATTATGTTATTCCTATATACTGGTACATTTATATATTTTTTTATTTAGTTCAGTTTTGTACCCCACAGCAATGGTGATTTGCATTATTAGGATGATATATTTACTCCTCCATGTGCTTACCTTTTAGCAGATTTCCCTTAAGGGAAATCAGCTATTGAGGTCGTACTCATGACGCGATTTTCGAAAATTTTCTTCGAATGTCCATCGATCCTACCCAGGAGATGACGAAAATGAGGTCCGTTCAAAATTATATATATATATATATTTGTCTGTTAACGCTCTAGCGGTCGCAATTTTTGTTTGATCGTTACGAAACTCGATATTTAACCGTTTTATGTAAAAAGACAGATCAAGTTCGTTAATGGCTGAAATCGGACCAGAGGGAGGGGGGGTTTAGAGGGGGGATTTTCGAAAATTCAAAATATCTCCGTTATTATGCATCGGATCGAAAAACTGTACAGGACCAATCTTATTGCAAATTAAGTTTACTATAAATATTGTTATATACATTTATTCTCTATCTTGAATATTAACCGAGATATTTGCATTTTTATGAAGTCTGTGGTGGGGTATAGTTCGGATTATGTCGGCCATCTTCGTCATTTCTCGGCTCAGGTGGAAGCTTCTTCTAACCTGGCGTTTTTAACCTTACCTTACCTTCTTTACTTAGTGAGATTTATGCAAATACGTTTAGTTCATCCGCCCCCCCCCCGTTCTTTAGTTCTTGGACTACTAAAATTTGAGTTATTAAAATATAAATTATTCTTACAATTCAAAAGCCGTTTCAGTTGGGTATTTATTTTAATTAACTGAAAGATTTCTCATTATCTAATCACGGTGGTATTGTGTTACCAGTATGCAGATTTCTCTATTGTAAAACTTCTCAAGGGAAATCTGCTTAGTTTACGCAGCCCCTGCGTGACGGACTTTTTTTTTGTAGTTTTATACAAATGTATTATGGAAAATATTTCTTTAATATCTGATTCTTTCTCATATCCATGCTTTGTCCAAAGAATGTAATAAAAATTAACCCTTTTAAATCTTTTTAAGTATGCTGTAGACCTATTCTATTTTATATTATATGTTTTTTTTGTAAATGTTGATGTGTTTTAGATATGCTAGTATTTGTGGAATATATTGGCTGCTGTCAGCTAATAGTTCTGCCATATCGTAGGGTATGTGAAGGTTTTTTCGTTGGATGCAGCCTGTCAGTATGTGTTATATCGTAAGGTGTTTGTTGCAGTATTTGCATACAGGGTTATCAGTCCTTGTTATTTAGTGTCTATGTGTCAGGTATGTGTGGCCTGTATATATATATATATATTCTCGAGGCCGCAATTTTTGTTTTGTCGTTCCCAAACTCGATACTTCATTGTTTTATGTAAAAAGAAAGATCAAGTTTGTTAATGGCTGAAATCGGACGTGTGGGGGAGAGGGGGGGGGGTTAGAGGAAGGATTTTCAAAAATTCGAAATATTTCCGTCAGATCGAAAAATTGTAAAGAGCTAATCATATTGAAAATTAAATGTACAATAAATAATTTTATATACATTAATTCTCTATCTTGAATATTAATCGTGATATTTACATTTTTCAATGTTCAGCCTTCAGCAAACCCCCTCCAAAATTTTCTCAAATGTCCATCGATCCTACCCAGGAGATGACGAAAATGAGGTTCGTTCAGAATTATATATATTTGTCTAATCTAGTCTAAATTGCGGTCGAAATTTTTGTTTGATCGTTACCTAACTCGATATCAGTGGGATGGAGTGTTTAGAGGTTAATATACGTCGGATTGAAAAATTGTATAGAAGAAACCTTATTGCAAATTATTATTTCTTAACGTCCACTTTTTGCAGCTCAGGCTAATTGGGACGGGCTATCTACAGGTTACCATCCCTTTCTAGCCAGGGTGAGACATTGGATGTTATTTAATGAATTTCGTCACTAAATGACTTCCTTTGCCCAGACGAGAATTGAACTCGCCACTCTAGGTTTACCATGTGAGATAAAGGTCAACGCTTTAACTCGCATGGCTAACCTGCTCATGCACCTTATATATATATATATATATATATATATATATATATATATATATATATATATATATATATATATATATATAAAGTGTACCAAATTAAGTGTACTATAAATATTGCTATAAACATTTATTCTCTATCTTAAATTAGATATTTGCATTTTTCAGTTTTCAGCCTTCAGCAAACCACCACTTCTACTCATGTTGCATAAACAACACTCTGTTATGTAATAAAGAAAGAATTATTCAAAGATTAAATATCATATATTGTTTTCAAGAGATCTTTATTATACGAGATAAATGCAAATATGTTCTGAAGACACTCACCTCCTAAGTTTATGGGCTACTGAAATTTGTCTGATTGAGACAAAAATTATTCTGATCCATCATAAATTACAGTACTAAATATAGTAAATAGTTTTCAATAAAATTAATATGTTATAATCTAATGTACTTCAGTAATTGTATTCCTTTCTCATATTCTCATATTCTGTGAGAGGTTGTCAGACCTGTTTGTTTACATTATAGCCGCTTCCCATCGGGAAATTATTAAGATTTACTCTAAGATTTTTATTACTGTTTGTATTGTTCACTTAACATTCACGGAGGTGTTTTGTTACCAATATGTAGATTTATCTATTGTTAAACTTCAGGAGGGAAATCTGCTTAGTTTACGCAGACTCTGATGGACTTTCTATTTTTTTTGAAAAATACCTTTTCATTTTTATTGCCTGTTTAACTTCTTTTCATTTTTTGGAAAAATAATTTTTCATTTTTATTGCCTCAATAATTTATTTTTATTTTTTGGAAAAATAATTTTTCATTTTTATTACCTCATTAACTTCTTTTTACTTTTTGGAAAAATATTTTTTTTCATTTTTATTACCTCATTAACTTCTTTTTATTTTTTGGAAAAATATTTTTTCATTTTTATTACCTCATTAACTTCTTTTTATTTTTTGGAAAAATAATTTTTCATTTTTATTACCACATTAACTTCTTTTTATTTTTTGGAAAAATATTTTTTCATTTTTATTGCCTCATTAACCTCTTTTTACTTTTTGGAAAAATATTTTTTTTCATTTTTTTTGCCTCATTAATTTCTTTTTATTTTTTGGAAAAATAAGTTTTCATTTTTATTACCTCATTAACTTTTTTTACTTTTTGGAAAAATAATTTTTCATTTTTATTACCTCATTAACTTCTTTTTATTTTTTGGAAAAATATTTTTTCATTTTTATTGCCTCATTAATTTCTTTTTATTTTTTGGAAAAATATTATTTCATTTTTATTGCCTCATTAACTTCTTTTTACTTTTTGGAAAAATATTTTTTTTTCATTTTTATTACCTCATTAACTTCTTTTTATTTTTTGGAAAAACAACTTTTCATTATTTATTTTTTGTATCTCCTTAATGTTTTTGTTGTCTCTAAACGGCTAGTGAATATGCTGAATACCTGGCAATCAAAAATGATTCCAATGCTCTCAGTAGTTCCTAGAGTTATGAGGGAGGATATCATATAATATATCCATTATGAAAGGTAGGATAAGATATAGTATATGGCAGCACCGTCATTCTCTGTTTGAGACCACCACTTGTAAATAGTGGGAAGTGTTGCTGGAAGTAGCCCTCACTCCGCTGGCCCGAACCGGCAGAGCCCCGTGGAGGGGATACAGCAACCTCCGAATCAGTCTGCTACCGGGAGTTGTCGAGTGAGGTTAGTGCCGTTCTTACAATCGACTAGCCGCGTCTTTGCCTTCGTCACCTCTTCACCAATCGTAGTCTGTGAGCAACTTGGCATCGCTTCCACGGATCACTGGTAAGTACCTAGATACAGGCTGTAGGTCGGGCAACGCCATACACTGACGTCTTCTCAAGGCTACGGCCTTCAAATAACTGTTTACTTCAAGTTGCCGCCTTTTTATTTTTATTTTAACACCTCTTTCCAAATATCCACCTGACATTTTATGTACTTTTGTTAAAAACGTGTCACTGAATTTCCTTCATGTCGAAAAAATATATTCAGATGAAGAAAGGTATTATTTTTATGTAACGCTTCAGCTATCTTGAGAAACATAGATTACATATCACCGGAACTGATATGACAACAATCATTTCATTCATTGCACTAATCAAAAATTAGTTTAACTTCATTCTATGTGTTTTAATTCATGTATATACTTACATATAGTGCAATGTATGAGTACTTACATGCATGAGTGATGTATTTGTCGATTTTTAGATTTAGCTTCTGTATAGTGAAATAAATGTTGTTTTTATCTGATTAGCATTTAAATCTTAGATCTATGTACATTTATGGTAACCATTAGTTTTGTTCAGCAATTAATACTATTTATATAAGAAATCATTATGAATGCCCCAAATGTCAAATTGTCATTCACTCCTGACAGTTTAATAAAATAAGCGTCATCTTCAAATCTTTTTAACTATTATTATATTTTAGCATTCGTCATCAAAGTTTTTTTTTTTCTAATGTTCTTTTATTTAAGCTTTCATTTTCCACCAATGGGGCTCAAATTAGCCATTTGAGTTAAGGGTTGGTCTTAAACCTCAAATGGTAAATCGAGACTCCTGACTTCGATTCTCGCTTGGGCTAGAGGAATTTACTTAACGACGATCTCATTAAATAAAATCCTTAGTCCTACCATTGCTTGAAAAGGAGTGGTATCTTGTAAATAACCAATTAGCCTTAGTTGCACAAAGTGGACGTTAATGAATTACTTTTTTTTCCCCTCCACCAAGCTCTTGCATTTCCTTAAGATATTATTCGGCCGATTAATAAAAATATAATACTATTAAACAATAAAAATACTAAAAGTCTAAGGATATAAGTTTTTTTTTTTTTTTTTTTATCCTTTATATGAATTTCTGAATAAACTACAATGATGTTGAGTACTTAGTGATATATAATTCCTTGTTGGCCCACATAAACCCCAACTTGTTTTTATTGTTTATAATCTTGCATGTCCTTAAAATGTTATTCGTCCGAATAGCACAATAAAAATACTAAAAGTCTAAGGGTATTAGTTCTTTTTTTTTTTTGGCCCTTTAAATGAATTTCTGAAATAATTTACAACGATGTTGAGCAGTTAGATATCTGTGTTATGTGCAGAATTACTTATTTAGTTTGTACTAATATTTAATGGAATAAAAATAAATGTAATCGTTTTTAACTAAAATTTGTTTTGTTTATTTTAAGTTATTTATTTAGAAATTTCTTTCTATTTTTACATTTTTTATTCTTTATTTTTTTTATTTATTTATTTATTTTTAATGAATATTCCAACAAATAGATTTATTAATTATTCAGATGCATTTACGTTTAAAAATTTGACATGTTGCCTTTTACATATCTTTGGGTTAGGAAGGGAAGTCACCCCGAACTGTCCAGTACAACCCTCAGCGATATTACTACCTCACTTCACCGCTAATATTTAATTCAAGTACGGAAGTAGCAATTTGCAGTGCTCTATCGAAACAGTCTTACGGAGTACACGACGCGCAACAGACTTATTACGTATTAATATAAATTATTGAGTACTGCAATGGCTTATTACTTACGTTTTTTCTCCTAAATAATAGCACCAGGAGAAAATTATTATGAAAAACTTTGTAATCTTCCTGACTTGGTTTTGAAATATTCTAATAATAATAATGTCAGTGCTAGTATTGCAATAACTTTTAGATGATTTCCCTTAAAGGAAACCAGCTATTGAGGTTTTCTCAAATGTCCATCAACCCTTCCTAGGAGATAAGGAAAATGACGTCCATTCATATATATATAAATATATATATCTATATATATATATATATATATATATATATATATTTGCGTCTTTCCAGTCTAGTGGTCGCAATTTTTCTTTGTTAGGCATATTCACTTATTATATGTCGTTTGGAAAAATTCTATAGAACCAATCACATTGCAAATTTAATGTTCGATAAATTTTGATATATAGATGTTTTCTCTATCTTCAATATTAACCAAGATACTTTTAGTCATCGTACTTTAAAAATAAGCGAATAACCATTATACGTCTTAATATCTTATGTAATAAACCACATTATTCGAAACTTAAATACTAGATATTGTTTTCGAGATACCATTATTACACGTAATACATGCAAATTTGTTCTGGTGACCCCCAACCCTTTTCAATAAAATTAATATTTTATATTCTGTTATATTTCAGTAATTGTTTCTCTTCGGTGAGAAGTTGGCACACCTGATTGTTTACGTTTCAGGCGTTTCCCGTCGGGAGGTTTCTTATTGTTTCTTATTTATTCACTTAATATTTACTGTACTGTTGTGTTACCAGTATGTTGCTTTATCTATTACTAAACTTCACGAGTGAAATCTGCTTAGTTTACGCCTTGCGTGCCGGACTGTTTTTGTTATTGTTGGTATATGTCGTTACTATATATTTTTAATATTTGGTGATGTATGGAGAAGAGTGAGAGGGACCGGAAACTAGAATATGTAGAAATAAAGTAAAAATTGAGGAAAACAACGTAAATATAGATCACTTTTAAGTGTGTCGTACGAAGTAAGGGCCAAATCCACCCCGAAAATTCCCCCCATGTGACAGAAATTCGTGCTCTAGAATTTTTAACATCTACATCCCCTCAGGAGTAACGTAAAGGTGAAAATAATCTTTTTCAACCCTCCAAATGATCAAAACGTGACAAACTGATAGGTAGGTGTGTCTCCTCTCAAGACTATGAGTGATGGGGAAAAGACAGGGGTCATATTTGGTTTCTGGGGGCAATTTTACATACGATTGAGGCTTAATGGCGGCGAGGCTTCCAAAAAAAAAATAATTTTTTTGGAGACCAGTGTTATAAGTCATAATAAGTGATCTCAAGCATCAATCCTTTATTCAACCCACACATCTGTAAGTTCCAAAAAATTAATGTATTACATTCTTTTCATTCAGATGAAAAGAAATGATCAGTTAGGCTTACTTTTTTAATTTTTCCTAATACCTTTGCGACATATTCGTTTTGTTTGATTGTTGCCAAACTCGAAAGTTGAGTGTTTCATGTAAAATGAGAAGTTTAATTTTATTATATGCTAAAATTGGACCAGGGGTAGGTGGGTCGGATTGATAAATGCTTACCTCAAGATTATGTTCTTTTTAAAAAAACAAATAAATAATAAAACAGTAAAACACACTCTTTATTTCCACACAGACACGGACTTCTAATCTAAACACAGAATTAGTTAAATAACTAAGATATTTAATATCCCACTGAAAGCCGATTCCCCATTCGAAGCCCGCTAAATTTTTATCCTTTCTAAATTTTATCTTGAAATATAGAAATGTCATGGAGTTTATTTGTATTGATTTAAAATAAATAAATGTCCTTGTTAAAGTAAATAATGTCATATATGTATGATTTTATGTTTTTAATTTAAGAATACTACTTTACTTATGATTATAATGATAACCCTAAACATGGAGTTGATTTAACAAAACAGTTTTGACAATTTAAGTTCAAAAATTATGTATAGTTGCTTACACTATTTACTTCCGGGACGAGTTTTTATGAGAATACTTTCTCATCTCCAGCTTTTTCTTATACATTTAGTATTTCAGGTTTAAAATGAAGAGTTTAATTTTTAAATAAAATTTCCTCGTTATTTTCAGTACAATAGTTGGTACTGAAGTAGTGACTAAACAAGTTTGACTCAGAATTAGAGATGAGAATTATTGCTGTGTGGAATTGTCTGTCTGAGGATGAGAGAGAAATATTTATTTCTTTATAGGAGCATTGCTGCAATGGCGATTTGCTCAGAGAGAAATAAATGTACTGAGAATAAATGTAATAAATCTACTTCAATTTCCTACATCGTAAAAAATAAATAAAGTCTTGTATAAATTGTGTTTTCATTTTATAACATGTTGTATTGCTGTTCAGAATAGTGCTTGTTCCCAATGTACTATCAATTTTATGGAAAATCACATCTGTCGACGTGCTAGACTCTTCGATTATTGTTAGTAGTCAGTTTGGGGAAAAAAAAGTCCTTCACTCAGGAGCTGCGCAAAACTAAGCAGATTTCCCTCGTGCGCCACCTATTTGCATTTATCTCATTAATTAAAAGTTCATGTTTATAATAGATTATTGTTGATATGACATGAGTAGGAGTGGAGATTTACTGAACGCTGGAATCTAAGAAATGCCAATATCTCGGTTAATATTGAAGATAGAGATGTATATAATATTTCGTATTATAATGCCAATATGTATATAACGACATTTATAGAAAATTAAATTTGGAACAATATTGGTTCTATACAATTTTTTGAATCGACTTATAATAACGGAGGTATTTTGAATTTTCGAAATTCTCCTCTTTAAACCTCCCCCACTGGTCCGATTTCAACCCTTAACAAAATTAATCTTTAATTTTACATAAAACGTTTAAAAATCGAGTTTGGTAAAGATCAAACAAAAATTGCGACCGCTGGGACGGTAACAGCCAAATATATATATATATATATATATATATATATATATATATGTGTGTGTGTGTGTGTGTGTGTGTGTGTGTGTGTACAGTTTTGAACGGACCTCATTTTCTTCATCCCCTAGCATGGGGATTCGATATGATCCTTGGATGGATGGAAATTTTTCAAAAATCGCATCATAAATACGACCTCAATAATTTGAGGCATATTTCGAAATTAATCCATTTGGTATACCTGTTACTGGCATTTAATAATAATAAATTAGACACCAAGTCACACTCTTTGAAATATATCAAAGATGACATTGATGAACCTTCCATAGGTTAGGGCTTATCTCTCTTTGATTTCCATTAACTTTTAATTACGTTGAAACTTATTCAGGTTAGTTACTTGAGTTAAACCTTTGGCCTTTATCTCACTTGGTAAGCCTGGTTTGCTGTGTTCGAGTCCCACCTGGCTCACAGAAATGTATTTGTTGATAAACTAAATATAATCCTTAGTCCCACCCTACAAGAACAGGGTGGTAACCGGCGTATAACCCGTCCTAATTAGTCATAGTAGCATAATGTGGACGTTAGTTAATTACATGTTTTTTTTAAAAAAGAAAGTTAGATACATGTTATTAGTATCGATCATATGAATTAAATAAGTTAAAAAGTCGATTATATTTTGTCTAGTGGAGATTTCGATTCCCGCCTGGGCTATAGGAATTTATTTAGTGACGACTCATGAAATAAAATCTTTGGTTCCTTCCTGATTAGAAAAGGGCGGTAACCTGTAGATAAACTGTCCCAATTACCCATAGTAGCAAAAGGTAGACTTTAATAAATAATAATATTAAGTTATCAAAGACCTTGAGGTTACATAACAATCTGTTAACAATTCATTTTTTTGTTACTGACGATATTATGTAGTCATATTCTAGAGTATTGGCATGTTATGACTTTTTTGTATGATTTACGTTGCTTATGTACGAGTATTATGTTTCACTGGTTTAAACGCAAGCAGAAAGTCATGTCCATATCAATTACATTTGTCCTATTTTCTCATAAATTAATTTATGAGATAAATAACTTCATGTTAAAAGATATTTGTTTGAAAAAAATACAAATCTAGATATTAGGATTGATTAAACGATTGATTTGTTTTTCGTCTTTCATAATATTCAAGTTCAATTACTACATACTTATTGCTTACTTATTGATATCTGAGCATTTAAAGATGAAACCTTATTAAAACTTGAAGCCACGGCAACAGACATGCTGTCTGGAATTCCTCATCTTCCTGGAGTTCATTCATGGAAGATTCTCTGGGATAGTGTTACACTAATTGCAAGCCTGCTCATATTCAACCCAAGTAATTCTCTGCTATAAACTCTAAGGATGTCCGAAGATCGGAGAACTTATTATCGTACAACAAGCTTCAACTGATAGTAGAAGCAAAGACGAACTTGAAATAAAATCACCAATACTTCCATTTCTATTATTATTATTATTATTCTACCAGAAAAAGGGAGAAAAAAGTTCATATGAAACAAATAAAAAAAAAAAGGTATTTTGATCCATTTATTTGAAATTATTTCATTTGAATGTGATGTACGATATATGCGTTTCCGGTGTGATACACCAGCTTAAAAAAAATTACGTAGCATAATTCACAGTTCCATGTAAAACAGGTAAGAAACAAAAAGATTCTAAATAAATCTCTTGCATCTCTAATAGAAAAAAAATCCGTCTCGCAGGCGCTGTGTTAACTAAGCAGGTTTTCCACGGAAGCAACGTATTTGCATTTGTATTAAAAATTAAAATTTCAATGAGAACAATATTTGGTATTTAACTCTCAAATAAAGTATTTCATTATATAACAGAATATTGTTTATGTGGCATGAGTAGGATTAACAAAAAATGCTGATATCTCGGTTAATGTTAAAAATAGAGAATAAATGTATATAAAAACATTTATAGTGCATTTAATTTGCAATTTGATTGGTTCTATACAATTTTTCGATCTGACTCATAAGAATGGAGATATTTTGAATATTAAAAATTATTACATATATGTAATTTTGAACGGACATTATTTTCGTCGTCTACTATATAGGACTTATCGACATTAAAGGAAATTTTACGAAAATCGCGTAATGTGTACGACCTCAATAGCTGAGTCCCCTTAAGGGAAATCTGCTAAGAAGAAATTTGTAATTTTTTTTATTTCCACCCCTTCCCTATACCCCCTCCACCTTGGTCGGTTTACAGAAACTAAGGAGGTGCACAACTAGTTATTACAACAGTTCTAAATATTAAATTTTAACTTAACGACCAGTCTTTTTTGTCATAACTGAAAACGAAATGTAGGTAATTACTTATAGAACAGCCAAAATTGGTCCAGGGAAGGCAAAACCGGATAATTCCCTTGAAATCTGAAAACCATTCATTTTTACAATTACAATACTTCCTTTCCTTTGAACAAGGTAGTAAAAACACCAACATTTGAAAAAAAAATTATTTTGAAATAGCACTGAGGGTTATAAATAATTTGTTTTATACATAAAACATACCTACACGATGAGACCAAAATGGCAGAAAGATGAAATTCCCAATGGTTTTGTTAAACGTGGGGTCTGTTTCGCTCGGCCTAACATTATATAATATATTTCCAAAATAATAACAAAAAAAAATTCTTTGACACATTTCAAAACTCTGAAATTCTAAATTTTGAACATTCTGAGAAACGATTAATGATTTTTTTTTCGATACGTGTATATATTAAATTTATCTGCTTGTTGAATTTGTTTGGTGTCCTTTATTTTCCATGCATAGAGATACTTGTACAACATTATTATTTAAGAACTTTTTGATACTAAGGCTAACTCGATCGGGTTATCGACACCACCTTTTTCTAGGCAGGGACGCACTAAGGATTTTATTTAATAAAGAGTTCTTTACTAACTAAATTCCTATTGCACAGGTGGGATTCGAACTCGGCACTCAAGGTTTACCATGTGAGATTAAGGCCAACGCTCTAACTCACATGTCTAACTTGAGCCCCAATAACACATTATAGAAATACATAACACTATAGTGGTGAGTTTCTGTTTATCATAGTTTTCCCTCATATGCATGAATGAATTTAGCCTTTAATATAATGAGTATTTATAAGAGTGGTTTTACGGTACAAAATACCCTAATAAACAATATTGCTTACATCCTTTGAATTTAGGAAACAACCAGTGGTTCACTCTGTGTATAGGCCTTCCCCGAGGGGAACTTCCCGGAATGACCAACTCTATTGGGAAGTTTCCTTCATTTAAAAAAGTTATAGATATAAGGAAATATTGTGGGGTTGAGTATGGATGGATCTAAGTGTAATATATAAATTACTCCAGATGTCCTTGGTGTTGCGGTTTTGGTGGTGGCTGTATAGATTACTCAATTCTAGAGTTTATCGATTTATCCTATTTCCAAGGAAACGATCATTATCGTAGACCTTACTTCCTTTAATCGAGACTTCTTCTTTTGCCCAGAACCGCCATTAAATTTGGTAAAATTAGTAAATGACCTACACGTTGCATGCTATTGAGTTAATGTCACCCTGTGTTGACATAATAAATTATTAAAAATGGAGATATAATCTAGTCGCGAAATAAGATACGTGTGTATTCGTAAATAAATAGAAAATTTAAATATGGAAACTGTAAGAATTATAATAATATCAAATTCGATGTTCATGTCAACACAAGCAAAACGCTATTTGAAGTTTGAAGTATAAAGAACGAAGAAAAGTCTGTCACGTAGGTGCTACGTAAACTGAGCAGATTTCCCATTCAAAAATAAGTACCTTACGTAACCTCAACTTCAAATTTACAGTGATTCATTGTACAATTAATAAAGTGAAAATCCCTTGAATAGAATTAGAGATTCAAAATATTGAAAATATTGTTGACGTCACATCGAACATATTTGCGTGAAAGACTTTTTAATTTATATGTATCTATCTTATTTTAAGTGTGCAATGAAATCCGTATTTGTTACATAAACAAGGAATACGATTTTTCATGTTATACCAGTGTATTGTCAATAAGATATCAGTATGTGTAGGCATTTACTGATGGTTGAAAATTTAAATAAAAAGTTCAAATGTGTCGGTTAAGATTGTAGACATTTATAGAACAGCATTTATAGAACATTAAATTAAAAACAAGATTGATTTTGGACAATTTTCGATCTTTCCCTTAGGAATACAGATATATTGAATTTTCACTCTCTAAATCTTCTTCCTCCTGATACAATTTCAGCAGGTAACGAACTCGATCTTTAAATAGAACGTTTAAATATCAAGTAACGATCAAATAATAATTGCGAAAGCTACAGCGTTATAAGGCATACACTTTATTTTCGCCAGGAATATTTTATTGTAGTAAATACACTATTACAATATTTGACATGACAGATCATTGAACATTTCCATAGTTTCAGAGATGGAATATGAAAACGAACTATTGCATGCTACACGAGAAAAGGATGGTGAGGTTGCAATGTGCCTGTCTTGACATTTTCTAATAAAGAAATTTGTTACTACACTTAAATGCATGCAAATTATTTTATTTATTGGAGGTGAGTGTAGTGGAGATCACCAAGAGGTGAAGAAGGGTACTGTGGACTGCACGCTAGATTTTATCAGATTTCCCTTTTCGTACTCATGACGAGATTTTCAAATGTCCAACAATCCTACCCAGGAGATGACGAAAATGAGGTCCGTTCAAAACTATATATATATATATATATATATATATATATATATATATATATATATATTTTTGTCTGTTAATACTCTAGTGATCGTAATTTTTGTTTAATCCTTACGAACATCGATATTTAATCGTTTCATGTAAAAAGAAAGATCAAGTTCGTTAATGGCTGAAATCGGACAAGTGGGATGGGGAATTTAGAAATGGCGAATTTCGAAAATTCGAATTATCTCCGTTATTATGAGTCGGATCAAAATATTCAAATGTATAGTTCTATAAATGTTGTTATGTACGTTTTTTTTTTCTATCTTGATTATTAACCGAGATATTTGCATTTTTTTAGTTTTCTGCCTTCAGTAAACCCCCACTCCTACTAATTTCATATTAACATTAAGCTGTTATATTTTGAAGAACATTATTTGAATCCTAAATATTGTTCTCATTGAACTTTTACGTTTTGTTGTAAATGTACATTTGGGAAATCTACGGATGAACACGTGGGAAATCTGCTTAGTTAACGCAGCCCCTGCGTGACCGCAAGTATACAGACGATAACCATTTCATGGGCCTTGAAACTGAGGGTTTATAATGCCATTATCAATTTAGAACTGATGTACGGGTGAGATTCGGGCGACTAAGCAAACATTAAACAAAAACTTGAAAGGTTACAAATAGTGTCATAATACCCCCAAAATGGGATAGTGTATCAAGACTGGATTCGGAAGTCAAGAGAAGGGATAAAATCTGAAACGAAACATCGATTTCTAACGAATTGGAAACTAAGAGTTTACGACGGTATGACATCGGCAGGGCTACAAGCCCTGTAGCCAGTCAATGCCTGAATGAATGTTGTGGGAAGCCAACTATAAGGGAGACCGAAGATGAGATGGGTTGACTGATAAAGGAGCACTTCGGTGGTCCTAGTAATGACATAGAAACCTTCACCCAGGTGGAACAGGCTGTGTATTGACGGCTAAATACCAACATGCTCTGTAAAGCCAATAGAAAATATACATATATAAATACGTAAATTATAATTATAAACAATATAAATGCCTCCAACAGCTATTCTTTCAACGGACTTCATAGAATTCTATTTATACCAACAAGGAAACCTTCTCACTGAGAATGATAAAATCAATGGTTGGTCTCCCCATACTGCAACATTACTGATTAACTTAAACATTTCAATTTGGGGAGTACTTTCGTTCTAACACAGAGGTATCTTCAGCCCGGAGGCAGCTATCACTTTTAGCAGATCTCTCTTCATCACCTATTAAGGTTTTACTCATGACGTGATTTTCGAAAACATTCTTCGAAAGACCATCGATCGTACCTAAGTGATGACGAAAAAGGGATATCGCTCTAACTTATTTGTTAGATCGTTACCGAACTCAAGTACAAAACTTTGATTAGTATGAGGGAGTGATGTAAGAGGGGAGGAATATATAAAACACTAAATACCTCCTTTATTATGGGTTTGTCGAAAAATTGTTTACAGCTAATCGTGTAGAAAATTTAATTTTCTATAAATGTTGTTGTATAGACCTGTTCTCTTGAAGATTAACTGACATATATGCAATTGTATTTAATCGTAAATCGAAACTTAGCCCTGTGAATAAACTAATGTTATACAAAGTATTGATTATCAGATCAGTATTGACATATGCTTGCCCCGTATGGAGCTATATATCAAACACTAATTTAAGAAAGCTACAAATATTTCAAAACAAATGTCTGAGAATTGTGTATAATCTTCCCTATCATACAAGAATAAGAAAATTACATCAAATTTCAAACTTACCAATGACAAAGACATATATCCGTAAACTAACCACTAAATTTTTCAAATCTTGTAAACACAAAAACAACCCACTCATCAATGAAATAGGTAATTATAACAAACAAAGCACTGAAAGGTACGTGCACAAACGAACTAAGCACATTTTACTCTAAAACAAGAAACTGACTGAATCAATGCCCAGCAGGCTAGGCTAAAGACATGTAACACCTTTATCTTAATCCCTATTCTACTTCTAATCTTATTAAATAATCATAAGAAAGTCTGTACTTGTTAGTATTATTAGCTCATAAGATCTCTTAAATTTGTAAATTTTTAAAATAACTGATATTCACTAAGTTGCAATATGGCAGCCTACTATTAGTTAATTGCATTTACAACAATCTTCTACTTAAATAGAAATTTTTATTTTATGTTTCTTTTTGTAAATTGCAGTGGTCAGAAGGAACACTATGAATTATCTTGTAAATTTCTTGTTATTCAATAAAGGATTATTATAAAAAAAAAAAAATAAAAAAAAAAAAATGCAATTGTATCGGAAATTCGAAGTCTTCAGATCGAAGAGTGTTATGGATTGAATAAACACTTTCTTTCCAGTAAATGATCTCGAAAGCTAAGAGAATATTTGTATGTGTATGTTCTTCCATTAAACCTCCACTTGTGATCCTCTGATTTTTATTTTAAGTAAATTAAAATCTCATTTCCAAGCGTACATTTCAATCTCTGTTTACACGGGTTCATTACTGCGGGAGAAATATAGAATAGATTCTGAGATGAGATTACCAGAGTCATCGCATGAGTTATCTGCTTAATTTGACCAGCACGTTACAGACTTTTTTGATTTTACTGCACTAATCAAAACTCCTAGTAGTTGTTCTGTGAAGACCTTAGATGTTTGCTGGATACTTAAGAGATTCATCATGTCTATCATCGTACCCATGAACTACTTGTTAAATTCCTGATCTTCTATATTAAGTAAAACTTTAATGGGAATAGAAAGATAATAAACAATAGTTCTATTTTTAACCTATTTCTATAAAGAGAATTAATAGTCATAATATAATTGTCTTAAAGTTAAACATCGTATGAGTAAATACCAATTTTTATACTTGTGGATTTAATCAGCTTCGTCACAATATTGCACGTTGATAAAGGTAGTTCGTCGAGGACAGAAAATAGGAAATCTACACCAGACATTTCTTAATCTAGTATAATATTTCTACGATTTTAAAAATGAAATTGGGCTTAATTAAATCGCCTTAGCTTGTTCTTGTACATCTATATACTTTCTATAGCAAACTTAAATCCAGGAGAGCATAAGAGCATTGTATTCTTATTTTTATTATTTTCTTAAATGAATCATGACTGATAAATCAATAGCTTCAATTTATTAGTAATTTGTTTATAGGACTCGACGTTTTCTCCATATACATGTTCAAAAACTATTTTACAATAGAGAAAAATAATTCTGAAGGAAGGAAGTATTAAGAAAGTATTCTTGTTAAATAAATAATATGGAAATTTATTTTTTATACTTTAAATTGGGGTTCCGATGAACTGTGTTTTAAAGAAATTTGACTGAGTCAGCCCTTTGGCTCCAAATATGAAACTACGGAGAAATAAAATATACTAGCAGTGCATAATTTCAGCAATGATACGCGAGAAGATGCAATCTGGCTGGCAACGGATGTCAGCAATTTTTGAAACATGGGAAGTAATGTCCCATTTATAATTGGCATTATATTTCTTGAAATAGCTGTTTCCTTCTAGTTGTTCGCCATTAATAAATGTTGTACGACAGATAAGAGAACAGAAATTTAATAACACCGACTATATTTTAATGATGGAATTGAAAACATTTCATTTTTAGAATAATAACCTAAAGCTTTAATATTACTTAAAATACATAACGTGGTTTCTGAATGATTTTTCTCTTTCAGTAATTTTACTTTGTTAGGAATACCGCTTTAAAAATATATACATAATATGTTTTAGAACATCCGAATATAAGTTACGGTGTTTCTGAACTCAATCAGTTTATTAAAAGATGAAGGTTTTATTATATTGATATTTATAACAATAAGGAAACTATCTTCAAGTGAAAATCGAAATTTAATTCCCTACGCCACTTAAAAATAATATAACAATTTTTCAGTTTTGTTTATAACACATTGATCATTCTTGTATTGCACTATACATTAATCACATTAAAGTTGATCTCAGAGTCTCCAAATATGCTTTTTGATAAGGTCTGTTTTTCTTAATATATTATACTAGCTATGTTACCCGCTCACAATACAGCTATCATAGAGCAATACTTGAAGAAGTTTATAGCCACAAGTGATGACATAATTTCCCTGGAAAATATTCTTTACATTGAGGACATTCATAAACTGAACATGATTTACTTATTCCTTTCAGCAGTGTGCAGCTAGGCAACGACATGGTATATACAATTATTTTGACAATTAAACTCAATATTATAGAAACGTCCAAGGAATTCAATTTACAGGTCACAGCAAGTAAATAAATGTAAATACATATGATGTTTAAATAGTATTAATCAGATTAAGTTTATAAGAATTTTAGAAGTATAAGTACTACTTAAAAACATTTATTTTAAAAAAAGGTATTATTTTATGTATATACTAGGATAATATTATGTCATTAGTTCTTATATATATATTTTTTGTATCTTATTAGTAAGATTAAAACACTAAATGGGCCAGACTCAGGTTAAAATTTGTATATATTAGCCAATAACATCAATCTATCTATCTATCTATCTATGTTACCCATCGTTGATGGGTTGAAATAGAAATCGTTTCCCGTGGAAATATAAAGATTGGATACACAAAATCATCCCGTCATATTTGCTAATAACACAAATACCCTGGTAATAAGAAGATTATAAGCCCTGTCGTGCATTTATTTTACCCGATTTAAGCATTTAAACAAATAAATTATAAGAATTTCTGATATGCCGAAATTATTTGATATAATAATGGTCTTCCGTCGAAATATAAATATTGGATAATGGAAAACCTAAATAATATATTTATTGCCTTCAAAATAGTCACATTTATAGTTTAGGGCATGATGCGTGGAGCGCCTATTGAACGAATATTGACGAATTTATTATCGTTCTTGGGATCAAATAAATCTAGTTTCCCGCCAAAATAAAACGATTTTAGCATCCGGAGAAAACATATGATACAATTTTGTTCAGGCATTCTGTTGTAATACGACAGAAGAATGTTCGAGGTGTAAAGTATGGAAATATGAGGAATAAAGTATCACTGGCCGAAAACTAAAAAATGTAAATATCTCGGTTAATAATCGATATAATGATAACACGCAGATAACAATATTTATAGAGCAAGACATTTTCAATAAGATTGATTCTATACAAATTTTCCTTCTGAAGCATTATAACAGAGATATTTTGAATTTTCGAAATTCCTCCCTCTAAGCCCCCCCCCCTACTACCGATTTTAACGAACAAGATCTTTATTAATACAACAAACGTTTAAATATCGAGTTTCAATTAAATCGCCATGTTAACAATACTCTGTTGATTAATACATATTCAAACAATTTCCTAATTCCATTCAGGCATTTTCATGAAACACGAATAAAGTCAAGGTGGAAGTCAGAATTCATAAATGTAAAAAACGGTTACGACCAAAATTTTTAGTCTAAACACAATTAGTTCTTTACATTTTTTCGAGAAAGCAATGCGAAGATTGATAAATATCATATAAAATTCGGATATTCTATGTTGTATCTTGGGATAATAGACTCACAAAATACAAAACCTTCAACGAAACCTCCATGTTCTTTTTGAGTGATTGAGTAACAAAAAGGCGGACAAACAGACGGAAAGGATTTCCGAATTTGATCCCATTGTTCTTTGAAGTTTCTGAAACGTGAAAATTACTAATTACATCGTCTTTTATGCTCTAGAGTAAAACTCTACTTCATCTGAAATTCTTCCCCTTCCTGTTTATAGTTTTGACATTGAGCCTTCCTAGTTGGAAGAGGGTGTAAGTATATTATCGCGGTCTGTTAAATCTTGTCAAAGGCCACAATCTGGTTGTTTTTAAGTGCTTTATTTAATGGTAGCCTTTGATGTCATGCTCCATCGGAAACTTCCACTCCAATAAAACAACAAATCAACTTATCCATAAAGCATATTTCCAATATATATATTGGAATTGTTGGAGAAAGCTGTTGTATAAATTGTTTAACAATCAGAAGAATGGATTTTCTAGGAACATTTAAGGGTGTGGTTTGGGCATTGAATGAAAAAGGAACTACAAATTGTCTTGTGCCCAGCTTAAATACCACGTATTTAAGTAAGGCATTTATTTAGGGAGTGACATGGAATCTTTGGTGAGATGTTGTAACCATCATACTTCATACGCGAATCATTGCAATTAAGGGAACTGGAACTATAGTTTGAATTGTGCACAGTGGCGGACTGGCCAGGTAGGCAAATGCCGAGGGCCCAAGGCACTAAGGGGACCCATGGGACACAAATGAAAAAAGTCCGTCACGCAGGGACTGCGTTAACTAACCAGATTTCCCTCGTGCGTCACGTTTTTGCATGTATCTCTAACATTAAAAGTTCAATGAGAACAATATTTGGTATTTAAGTTTCATATAAAGTGCTTCATAGCATAATAGAATATTGTTAATATGAGATGAGTAGGAGTGGGGGTTTACTGAAGAACGAAAACTAAAAAATTGCAAATATCTCAGTTAATAATCAAGATATTGAAACAATGTACATAACAACACTTATAGAACATTAAATTTGCAATAAGAATGGTTATATACACTTTTTTGATCTGACGCATAATAACGGAGATATTAAAAAATTTCGAAATTCTTCTTCTCTAAACCCCCCCTCCCCCTTGTCTGATTTCAGCCGTTAACAAACTTGATCTGTCTTTTTGTATTAAACGATTATATATCAAGTTTGGTAACGATTAGAAAAAAATTGCGACCGCTAGAGCGGTAACAGACAAATATATATACAGTTGTTGAGTTCCCTTGAGGGAAATCTGCTATTGAGGTCGTACTCATGACGCGATTTTCGAAATTTTTCTTCAAATGTCCATCGATCCTACCTCAGAGATGACGAAAATGAGGTACGTTCAAAACTGTATATGTATATATATATATATATATATATATATATATATATATATATACTTGTCTGTTACCGCTCTAGCGGTCGCAATTATTGTTTAATCGTTTGTTTAATTATTGTTTACCAAACTCCATATATAGTCGTTTTATGTAAAAAGAAAGATCAAGTTCGTTAACGCCTGAATTCGGACCAGTGGGAGGGGGGTTTAGAGAAGGGGATTTTCGAAATATCTCCGTTACTATACGTCGGATCGAAAAAATTTATAGAACCAATCTTATTGCAAATTATATTTACTAAAAATATTCTTATATATACATTTATTCTCTGCCTGGGGCTCAGGTTAGCCATGCGAGTTAAAGCGTTAACCTTTATCTCACATGGTAAACCTAGAGTGGCGACTTCGATTCTCGCCTGGGCAAAGGAAATTATTTAGTGAAGAAATTTATTAAATAACGTCCTAAAATCCCACCCTGGCTAGAAAAAGGTGGTAACCATCCCAATTAGCCTAAGTTGCAAAAAGTGGACGTTAAAAATAAATAATAATAAATAATTCTCTATCTTGAATATTAATCCAGATATTTGCATTTTATTGAGCGTAACGGGCATGATGAGATCGGCTAGCTAGTTCGGCCGTTTCCTTAACTGTTCGGTTCTCGTGTAATTTCTCTATTGTAATACTTCACGTGGGAAATCTGCTTAGTTTACACAGCCCCTGCTGGTGGTGGACTTTATTATATTTGGAGTCAAACATTCCGCTAGGTCGGCTAATTTTACCCACAGAGTTGCCAGTCCGGCGCTGATTGTGCATCTCTTTTGAAAATATATCATAATTGTCGGATGAGTTTAGTCCACGAACACTTGTCAGTTGGACGTTTACAGTACACTGCAGTGCATTAAAACTTTACTGCTAATTGCAAAACAATTACATCAATTGTAAACTTAACTGTCGAAGCAAGGTTAGAGCCTATGACGCAGCGAGTTGCGTTGGACGGCTATTTGCATATTTCTTTTCCCAACAGTATACGATGTTTCGTGTGTGTTTATGAATACAAAGCTTGCGGATAAGTCATCCATATAGATTTTGCAACTCATGGAGCTGGGAGCTTTAGAAGGATAAATGACTTATGAAAGGGAGCTTACCAATGCAACGATTGAAGCCTCGTTCTGTTGCCTCCTACTTAGTGAGATGGAAAAGTAACTGAAAAATCCTTGTAATATTAACACTGCAGTAGTCGCACGTCATTTGAGAGATGACTTGGAGAGACTTTTTGAACTGCTGAGTAGATGATAGAACCTGGGTTTCCCCATCCCTAGCTACCTTCCCTCCATCCCTAGAACTTTCCACCAGTACTGTTTCAACCCTTTTCTGATTCTCCAATACTGCGCATGACCTTGAAGCATGGATGTGAGATCCCGCGCGACTACATTTGTAAATAGTGCAATGGCAGATTTACAGAGAGCTTAGAAGTATAAAAAAATAGGGAAATAAATTCAAGCATCTTCGCTCATAGAAAGGAGGTTCCCTATATTCACCCTGGTTTCCTATGTCCCAAAAAATAAGTCCAAAATTAGAAATGTATTGGCTATATCAAGTAGGCATTTTGATGGAGAAATAAATGAGAGAACAGGAGAAAAGAAAAAGCCTTCCATTATAATCAAACCAAGGTAGGTGTGGACATATTGGATAAAATGTGTTCACTTTATAATGTACCGAGAAATACCAGAAGGTGGCCTATGGTAGTATTTTTTTCTATTCTGAATATTGCGGGGATCAATTCTCAAGTCATTTATTTAGGAAATGGTCATATTTTATTTTATAAACCTGACTATAAAATTTGTATGTATACCATATGTATGTATCAATTTTATATTGTATAAGCCAAGATAATGCGTGAAATATTTTTTTCATATTATATAATCATAAATCATGTATATTCTTCTTATAATGTATCAATATATAACTTTTCTAACCACCAATATATAACTAACTAACCTTCTTACTTTAATACTTAAGGAAAGGTGGTAAGTCATCTGAGGGATGACGTGCGACCAGTCTTGTCCTTCGGAGGGGCGCGACTACTGCAGTGTTAACGGCATTATCCTTTTGAAACGTAATAAATAGTTATATATTCAATTTCAACACTATTGAAGGAAGTTCATTCTCACTGAATGAGTCCTGTAAATCTCTTTCTCCTAATTCTACCGAATTTCAAAAAGTAGTTGAAATGTAATACATAGCTCGGGTATTCCTTCAAATAGTCGTACCCACATTGGCTTCCTCGAATTGAAGTATGTTGACAAAAAATAAATTTAATGTTTTTTTATTTCTTGGGGCAAAACTGTTAAAAAATAAAGAATACGGCTCCACGTTGTAACACTGAGCACCACTCAGGAAGCATGCTTAAGGTGGATAGTGGAATTTTGGTCCACTCTTGGCATCACAGTCATGGCTTCATATATCTATTTAAAGTCCGTCACGCAGTGGCTGCGTAAACTAAGTAGATTTCCCACTTGAAGGTTTGCAACAGATAAATCAACATACTGGTAACACCACCGTGAATGTTAAGGGAATAAATGCAAACGGTAATAAGAAATCATTCAGTCAATTTACAATTTAATACTGTCTACAACGGAAAGCGGCTGAATTGCAAACAAACAGGGCAGCCAACCACATAGCGCTGAATAGATTGTTGACCGGAAAGACAAACAAGTAATGAAATATATCTGAATATAACATATTAATTTTATTGAAAACAATTTACTAAAGCTAATGGTGTAATTTATAATGAGTCAGAATCAGCAATAACTCAATCACTCACGTTTTACTTATCCAAGAACAAAAGAAGGGGGGGGGGGTCAACAGAACGTATTGCATATATCTCACAAAGTAAAAGTTCAATGAAAACAATATTTGTTATTTAACCTTGTAATGAAGTGGTTCATGATATAACAGTTAATTGTTAATAAGACATGAGTAGAGGTGGGGGTTTGCTGAGCGCACAAAACTGAAAAATGCAAATATCTAGGTTAATATTCAAGATAGAGAATAAATGTATATGACAATATTTTTAGTACATTAAATTTGCAATAAGATTCGTTCTATACCATTTTTCCTTATTACGAGTCAGATAAAAATATTGTATAGAGTCAATCTTATTATAATGTAATATTATATAAATATTGTTATGTACGTTTTTTTTCACAATCTTCATTATTAACTAAGATATTTGCATTTTTTACTTTTCGAACTCATGTCATAGTAAAAAAAATGCTCTTATATTATGAAGCACTTTATTTGAAGCCTTAATGCCAAATATTGTTCTCATTGAACTTTTACGTTTTGAGATATATGGAAATACATGAGGAACGTAGGAAATCTGCTTAGTTAACGCAGCCCCTACGTGTCGTACTTTAATTAGATAGAATTATTATAGACCGGAAAGATGAACAATTAATAAAATATATCTGAAATAACATATTAGTTTTGATGAAAACTATTTACTGTGGCTAGTGGAGTAATTTGAAATGAATCAGAATAATTTCTATCTGAATCACTCAGATTTTAGTAATCCAAGAACAAAAGAGGGGGGGGGATCAAAAGATCGTATTTGTTTGTATCTCATATAATAAAGCTTTCTTAAAAACAATATTTGATATTTAACTTTTTAATGAATTGATTATGATATAACAGCTTATTATTAATATGACTTTAGTAGGAGTGGAGGTTTACTGAAAGCGTAAAACTATAAAATCCAAATATCTTGGTTAATACTCATTATACGGAAACTATGTTTAGAACAAATAAATTTGTATTTGTGTATAAATTTGTATTTATAATAATATTGTTTCTATACAATATTTCGATCCGACGCATAATAACGGAGATATTAAGAATTTTCGAAATCTTGAACCCCCTCCCCTCCCTGTTCCAATTTCAGCCATTAACGAGCTTGATCTTTCTTTTTTACATAAAACGATTATATATCAAGTTTGGTAAATATAAGACAAAAATTGTGATCGCTAGAGCTGACAAATATATAGATTGATATATCTGTGTATGTATATATATATATATATATATATATATATATATATATATATATATACAATTTTGAACTGACCTCATTTTCGTAATCTGTTACATAAGTAGAATCCATGGACATTTGAAGAAAATTTTCGAAATTAGCGTCATGAGAACGCTCCTTAAGGGGAATCCTCTAAAACATGGCTCAAGAATTCCTTCAAATAGTCATAAACGAGTGTTCAAAAGAAAACCAATCTGTCTTCCTGGAATTGAGGTATATTGACAAAAAATAAAATTAATGTTCTTTTTGTTTTTTTTATTTCTTGGGGCAAACCCGTTAAAAATTAAAGAAAACGGGACGTTGTAACACTGAGTGTCACTCCAGGGAAGCATGATTAAGGTGATTGATGGAATTTTTGGTACACTTTTGGCATCAGATTCATGGTTTGGTAATGTTTCATATATCTGTTTATACAGTTGTAGAGTTTTAAATTGTGTAAGATTTATAAATTTGCTCTAAATGTTCTATAATTGACCTTCAATCAAGCTTTTCGTCAAAGATTCTTAACTGCACATAAATTCAAATAAAAAGCAACTTTACGCCTTTGTCCGTTATAAATCGTGTGCATGTTTAGTAGAGGAGTTTCTTCTTCATGAAGCATTTTCTGGTTCCACAATGGGAAAAAGTGAGACTAAGTGTGTTTTCCTCTATCTGGTGGGAGGGGGCGATTAGTTTAACTTTCATAAATTCCTGACCCATCCGTTTGTCATCACTCACAATTTCTGGCTTTGCTCGTCTCTGGAGAAAATTGCATTTTTATTAAGCTAAATTGCTCCGTTCCAAATATTTATCTTCTGTTAATGAAAACTTATTTTTTATTTACATTGAACATTCATATTCGTTCTATGTATTTTACTGGGAATATTTAGTTACATGAATATGCCAAGCAATAAGTGCCTTGAATGTATTCATTTCTAGATACTAATGCAATGCTATTAATGTCATAACCTTTGCATTAATAGTATGAAATAGGATTGTTACTTGCACGAAACAACTTTAGTTACTGATAACGTAATCAGTAATCAGTCAGAAAGCAGAACTAGATTATAGCGGTCAGGTTCTTTACTGAGCTCATCCTGCCCATTCTATCAGCTACTCGAAACTACCTAGCTTCTCATTTCTGCATTTCTAAATCAGCTATTGAGGTGGTACTCATGATAAGATTTTCCAAAAATGTCTACAAATGTCCATCGATCCTACCCAGAAGATAATCAAAATGAAGTCCAATCAAAATTGCATATATATCTGTTAACGCTCTTGTCTGATCGTTACAAAACTCGATATTTAAACGTTTTAATTATAAATGAAGATCAAGTTCGTTAACGGCTAAATTCGGCCCCTCCTCCCACTTTTAGACTCAGGGACAGAGAATTTAGGGGAAATATCGGAATATCTTCGTTAATATGCGTTGGATCGAAAAATTGTATAGAACCAATCTTATTTGAAATGTAAATGTTCTATACATGTTCTTTTATCTATTTATCTGAATCATGAATATGAACCGAGTTATTTAGATATTTTAATTTTCCGTTTTTAGGAAACCCCCACTCCTACTCATGTCATATTAACTATAAGCTGTTATATCATGAACCACTTCAATACAAGGATAAATACCAACAAAAAAGGTTTTCATAGAACTATTTGTGAATACGAATTTGTATTGGTTGCGTGATGACGTCCCCTATTAAGATTTTACGTTCTTGCCTCGAAAATGTTTATTTGATCTATACCATGCTTTATATTTACCCATTTCAGTCAACGCTAATTGTCATATTTGTTATTGGCTGAAATTGGACGTGGAATAGTCGGGGGGGGGGAATTCGTTAATTCAAAATATTTCCGCTATAATGAGTCAAAACTTAACACGTTTGAGAACCAATCTTGTTCAACTACAATATTCTACAATTGTTGTTCTATGCATTTTTACTTTCATAACTCAAGAATTAAGCGAGTTATTCTAACTTCCTTGTTTTCAGGCTTCGATACCCATCCCCTCTGCCCCCTACTCATCTGGTTTTTACTTATAAATAGAGAATTTCTGGTAAGGTGAGATCAATAGTGTGTCATACCAACACGTGGGAAATCTGCATAGTTTACGCAGCCCCTGCGTGCCGGATTTTTATATCTCTAACAGTCATCTACCTAACTGTTTTATTTCTTTTAAGAAACATCATACCTAAACGACCATGCATCTCTACTTTGAGTCATTTTACAAATTTAATAGTTTCTTCAATTATCCTATCTATTAAACGTTTGCTGCTAATTTCATACAAATATTTCATTAATTGAGGTTCTTATTTTCTACCAATCTCCATATTAGTCTTTTACTTGGTTCAAATATTGGATTTAGAGTCACAAATGTTGCCCATCACAGGCACCTTCCTTGTTGCACTTGAGTTCAGCCCGGTAGCATTTCAATAGACACGACCTACGCTCTGACGCTCTGAGGATGGGAATTGAATTCCCGAAAGCGCTAAGCTTTTTTAAGAAACAAATTGTGAGGAGCCACAAAAAGGTGTTTCTGATTAGCCTGATTCATCACCCTCACCACCAGCTGAAAGTAAAAATGAGCAAAAGTAATTCTTTCCAATGCTTCTTCCAATTAATCACAAGACTGGAATCCAATGTGTGATAGTAAGTTGGAAATGAAAGGCTTGCAAATAGGCTCATTAAATTTGTCTTTCTCCTGAACAACAATTAAATTATTTTGAAGGAGAAAGACTCGAATTCCATGAGTCTATACATATATAACACCATGGAAGCATATAAAGCCCTCACTGTTACCCTCTGAGGTCTAACATTTTGTCTACCTCATGGTAAGAAAACCGTTAGGCCTACGAGGTCGAATTCCTCAAGGAAAATCCAGATTTGACCAAGTTTGAAAAAGAATGGGAGATCAGTATAAAGCTCACTCCCTTCACTTATATTTTAAAAGTGTCATTAGCAGTATGAAGGCCAAAAAAATTAAAGCCAGAGACGATTTAGGAGAATCAAATAAAGTTTTCCTATTTTGTAGTATAAACATGGAGAACATACGGAATGTTTTGTCCGTCTTCTTTGGTAAGGTATAAGTCAAGAAGATGAATTGGCGTAGCTGCTTTTCAATTAAGCCCAAGGGAAAGCATTTAAAAGGAAAGATTTATCTTAAATCGGCCAGCCCAACTGTAAGGATATGTTGATGACTTTTATAACATGAGGAGGTTATTTAAAGCAATGTATGATTCTGCGTGACGACAATTTGTTTAGAAGGACATACAATTCTTTTTTTCTTTTCTAATGTAACTACACATATTAAAATACATTATATGGACTTACTATATTTTTGTTTATGAACGCATTGTTCTAGTATGCAGCAATATATTACCCCATATATTAAGCCTTCTTAAGCAGATAGTTTATAGAAGCAATTATGAGAAAATTTGTGGATAAAATGGAGTGAATAGCTCATAATGAGCCTAGTGAATGATTTGACCATAGGACTAAATACAGTAGGTGAGAGTAAGTGTTAATTCGTTGTGATGGGGAGGGCGTGTAAAATGTAGGGAAAGGAAGTAGAGAGAGATTGAAGGGAGGAGGGAGCGGGCTGTATAAAGCTAATATTGGCCTAGAGGTTATCAGCCACCAGTAAGCGGTGGAGGCAGTCAACCACTTGTTGCTCTCTCTTATCACCTCTTCTATCCTATCAGCCTCTTAAACAATACCCCCTCCCCAAACTCTCTCTCTCTCTCTCTCTCTCTCTCTCTCTCTCTCTCTCTCTCTCTCTCTCTCTCTCTCTCTCTCTCTCTCTCTCTCTCTCTCTCTCTCTCTCTCTCTCTCTCTCTCTCTCTCTCTCTCTCTCTCTCTCTCTCTCTCTCTCTCACTCTCTCTTCTCTCTCTCTCTCTCTCTCTCTCTCTCTCTCTCTCTCTCTCTCTCTCTCTCTCTCTCTCTCTCTCTCTCTCTCTCTCTCTCTCTCTCTCTCTCTCTCTCTCTCTCTCTATCTCTCTCTCTCTCTCTCTCTCTCTCTCTCTCTCTCTCTCTCTCTCTCTCTCTCTCTCTCTCTCTCTCTCACACACACACACACACACACGCACACACACACGCTCTTTTAGCAGATTTCCCCAAAAGGGGATATTGAGGTCATACTCATGACGCGATTTTCGAAAAATCTCTTGAAATGTCCATCGATTCTATCGTCTGTTAACGCTCTAGCGGTCGAAATTATTGTTTGATCGTAACCAAATTCGATATTTAAAAGATTTATGTAAAAAGACAGATCAAGTTCGTTAATAACTGAAATTGGACCAGTGGGAGGGGGGAGTTTCGAAAATTCGAAATGTCTCCGTTACCATACAAAACATTGTATAGAACCAATCTTATTGCAAATTAAATTTACTATAAATATTCATATATACATTTATTCTCTATTTTGAATATTAACCGTGATATTTGCATTTTTCAGTTTTCAGCCTTCAGCAAGCCCCTACTTCCACTCATGTGACATAAACAATACTCTGTTACGTTATAAACCACATGATTCGAAACTTAAATACCATAAATTGTTTTCAAGATACCTTTATTACACGAGATATGGTTTCTTAACCCCCCCCCTTCTTAACTTCTTGGACTACTAAAATTTGATTGATTGAGATAAAAATTATTCTGGTCCATTATAAATTACAGTACTAGATATAGTAAATAGTTTTCGATAATATTAATATGTTATATTTTGATATATTTCCGTGATTGTTTTTCTTTTCTGTGAGAAGTTGGCACACCTGTTTGTTTACGTTTGAGGTGCTTCCCGTCTGGAGGTTTCTTATTAAAGTTTTATTAACTCACTTAATACTCACGGTGGTGTTGTGTTTCCAGTATGTAGATTTATCTATTGTTAAACATCACGAGGGAAATCTGCTTAGTTTAAGCAGCCCCTGCGTGACGGACTTTTACTCTACCTTTCGTTTTCTCTCTCACTCTCTTTTCGAGCGTGTGGCTCATTACCTGGCCTTTCATGAGCGCAATAATAACTTAAGACCGCCCAAAAACCGTATTTCTTCTTTAAGAGACCAATTATTTCAAGCAGCCAGGGTTTGAACTTGAATCACATAACTATTATTGATCTATTGCTTTAATTGCTTCAAATATAAGTAATCTATTTAAAATCTGATCCATATTAATCTACAATTATTGAACTATAGTTGTGATTTCGTCAACTGACTCTTTGTTAACAAATGCAAGTACTTCATGCAGTATTCACATTTACATTTTCCTTGTAATGGTATGATGCTGTCTTATCCATATTGGCTTATAAGAGAACACCTATATTTTCACAAGTGAAAATTTGTTTATTTCTAGAACGAAAACCTTGGAAATATATTTACATAGAAATTGTTAATATTTATAAATTATTATAATGCCTGTCCTCATTTCATGTAAAATTTGTAATCCAAAAATGCAGAGGTGAACCCCACTCCTTTCTCCTAGATTCATCTATAATAGTACAATATTCGGCTGCCACTAGCCTGGGTAAAGCTGAACCTGTAAGTCCGCATTTTAGGCGAAAACGATAGAAAATGTGCCATCGGCTTATGTACGTCCAGTTCAAACTGTTTTCCTTCATATTTCCGCCCTCATTCTCACTGCTGCTTGTAGCGAAGACAATTGTATTTTATTTATTGAAGGTTATGCAGGTTTCTCCAACTAAAGTCTAAGTATATAACTTTTAAAAGCATATTTTTTTTTATTTTACCTATATACCCTGGTGGGCTGATTAGAAGACTGACACAATACTGATTAGAAGGCGGGTACCCTCAGAATGGAGGCAGCTTCTTATTTGTTTGTTACTAACGATCGTTCAGCAAGGAATATGATTTACTGTTGACTTTACACGCATTATATGTCTAGAGCGTCGGTAGTGGCCCACGTCATGTCAGCCTATGGTTTTCCAGCCCAATAAGTCTAGGATCCGTAGCGTTCCTACCTATCTCATCTTCGGTCTCCCTCGTGGTCAACTATCTATCACAATCGCCAAGTGAATGAATTGTTTATAGAGATCTTATAACTCTTATCGGGGCAAAACTGATTAACTTTTGTATTATCCCCTCTCAATCCACAGAGTTCTAATTTATCGCTCTAAGAATCTTGTGAATACATCTCCGAATTTTTCACGATGCATTTAATTACTGGCCAACCAACTACAAACCATTGAAGTGAATTATATAAGCCATGAGGCTCGAATGTGTTTCTAATTTTTATACCTATTAATTCTAATTCGTGCTCTGGCTTGAGGACTGAAGTTGTGAAAGTTGGGCTCCAGAAATTCGTCACACCAAGAGAGTTCAGTGACTTTCGTCAACCAAGAGGTGGGTCAGATCCTTATGTTCGTCCCCAGGGCTAGGCCATGTATATTGTATATTTTTCGATATGCGAACGTTGTATAATGTTCGCCAGACGTCTTCCCCATTCTACTAATTGCTCCAGATTCCGTTTCTGTATCTGGTGGAACTGGAAATCCTGACGCACCTCTTAAATTCCTACTACTTCAGTATTAAAGCAGCATTTTATCGCTTTAATAGGGGGTAGTTGAAAAAATATTCTCCCAATAGGGGCTCGCTTTTAGCGTTGGTGCAGCTATAGGGTTGATAGTTGATCCGGTGAACTAGAATTTCGGATTTTTTCGAAACCAAATCAGGGGAGACAGAAGTTCGCTTGGACATGCACTGGTTTCTCATTGCCTTCCGACTATGAAGGCATTGGGAAGGGTCCTAAGAATCCAAGTTGAGGCCCCAACAACGACGACTAATGAATAAATACATGAAAACTCACTACTGCAATAGACATGGTTTTTAGCGATATTCAGCGGAGAAGAAAAGTGATGAACTAAAAATTTGAGTGTTTGAGATTCGTAAAACAGGTGTGGAAGAGTATTCGACTGAGAGGGTGGTAGTTAATTGGGTTAGAATGGAACACCCACGTGATAATTTAAACACTAGGTGGACAATTGGGAACCCTAATTAACTGGAATTTTCTCTCACTGATTGTGTATTATACATTGTTATTCACTCTGTCTCTAAATCAACCGCTGGGCTGATTTTCTTTAATAATGATTACACTAATTACAGTTTGAGAATTTCCGAGTGTTTGTTGGTTTCTAAGAGTATTTGCTCGTTGTTGTTATGCAGTTTTGGCACCTAAAAGAATGTCTCCAACCTGCCTGATTGATTTTATTATTTGATATTCTAATGCAGAAATTGAATATAAACCACTAGGTATTCTATATTCGGCCTGAAGATTCAAGTACCCCAAAAATTGTGAAATGTTTGAATCTTTTAGATTATTCATTTTCATTGAGTTCGTCGTTAGTATATTTTCACAATTAAATAATAATTATCGTACTTTCTGGGGGCAAAAAGAACAAGCACAGTAAAATTAATAAAACAATAAAAAGTCCGTCACGCAGGGGCTGCGTAAACTAAGCAGATTTCCCACGTGAAGTTTTACAATAGAGAAATCCGTCTAATAACAGCTGTAGTAGGAAGGGATCTCTAAACCTATTCACGAGGGACGAATAGTTCTGGAAACGGCCACCAGAGCTCTCGGCGGAGAGTCCGGAACATGGCGGGGTTCCGTCGACCACACTCACAATACCAATGCAAATATCTCGGTTATTATTCAAGATATAGAATAAATGCATAGAACAATATTTATAGTAAATTAAATTTACAATATGATTGATTCTATACAATTTTTCGATCCGACGCATAATAACGGAGATATTTTGAATTATCAAAAATCCCCCCCCCTCTAAACCCCCCCTCCCGCTGGTCCGATTTCAGCCATTAACGAACTTGATCTCTCTTTTTACGTAAAACGCTAAAATATGAAGTTTGTTAACGATCAAACAAAAATTGCGACCGCTAGAGCGTTACCAGACAAATATATATATATATATATATATATATATATATATATATATATATATATATATATATATATATATAATTTTGAACGGACCTCATTTTCGTCATCTCCTGGGTAGGATCGATGGACATTTGAGGAAATTTTTCAAAACTCGCGTCATGAGTACGACCTCAATAGCTGATTTCCCTTAAGGGAAATCTGCTAAAATGAAGGTAAGTATTTTACCTCGAGAGAGAAAAAGCTGTCCAATTCTTCACAAATTTTAATTAAGAGCAAAGCGCTTTGGAAGACTATTGTCTCCATCTTCAGAGCTACTTGCATGCTCTCACAGGGAAAGACGGCAAGTGACGGTAAGTATTTTAGTATTTATATATAGGTACTGAAAACAACACTGTAGTCACTAAATCCTTCTTGTCAGCGAGGAAATGATAACGTTGGATGTCCAAAACTTTTGAAGTGCTACTAATGTATAATGGATTAAATTGGGCCATACTCTCCTAATCAGAGATTAGGGACGATTTTTGTATTTACTTTTACTTCACTTACTTGCCGTACCTTTTATAACAAAATTTATTGAAATTTTATTCATACAGTACTAATTTTGTGAAGCTAAATGTGGGTAAAGTTATAAAATAAGTCAAATTGGGGGCAAATAAAACGATAAGTAATAAAAAAAAGTCCGTCACGCAGGGGCTGCGTAAACTAAGCAGATTTCCCACATGAAGTTTTACAATAGAGAAATCTGCCTAATAACAACTATAGTAGTAAGTAACCTCTAAACCTCAAACATTATTTAGGGCGTAATAACCCAGTAGTTTCTAGCCCCAAAAAAACAGTTAACCTAACCTCTAAAACTATTCACGAGGGACGAATAGTTATGGAAATGGCCACCAGAGCTCTCGGCGGAAAGTCCGAACATAGAGAATACAAATGCAAATATCTCGGTTAATATTCAAGATACAGAGTAAATGTATATAACATTATTTATAGCAAATGTAATTTGCAATAAGATTGGTTCTATACAAATTTACGATCCGATGCATAATAACGGAGATATTTCGAATTTTTGAAAATACCCACCTCAAAACCACCCCCTCCCACATGTCCGATTTCAGCCGTTTACTAACTTGATCTTCCATTTTTCATTAAACGTTTTAATACCAAGTTTGGTGACGATTAAACAAAAATTGCCACCGCTAGAGTGTTAACAGACAAATATATATATATATATATATATATATATATATATATATATATATATATATATGTCTATATATATATATATATATAGATATATATATATATATATATATATAGTTTTGAACGGACCTCATTTTCGTCATCTCCTGGGTAGGATCGATGGACATTTGAAGAAATTTTTCGAAAATCGCGTCATGAGTACGACCTCAATAGCTGATTTCCCTCAAGGGAAATCTGCTAAAAATATTAGTCCCTGGTGAGCTCAAATGGACAAAGTTAACACATATATAAAATATTATAATAAATCCGTCTTACCTATAAAGCATTTACTCCGTTTTAAAGAAACGGCACTAAAGATTGAGAGAAAGGAAAGAGGGTAAAGGATTTAAAGCCAAGATTTAAGGGAAATAAAGGTGTCTCGCGAATCTTCCGTCGGGATAGGCTAGAGAAGTAAATACAGGATAATGAAGCGCGTATTGCCCTTAGAAAATTCAACTTGTGTCGTCAAGGGAAACGGATTCTCACAGCAAAGGAGATAAGGTCCCTGCTATACAACCCAAGACACAGAATCGAGACGCTAATACTACGGTGATGAGCCGGATCCATACTTCTCTTACGACAGTTCGTCCACGAATGACTTGTTTATCTGGGTGACCGTTAGGGGGCGGGTCAGTTGATTCCTAGATCGTAAATCCGGCGCCAAATTCAAATTTAAATTAAACTCAAGTTACAAATAATTTATTTGAATGCCTTTTACAAATAATTATCCTACCTATGATACTGATAAAAAATATTTTAATTAGTAAAAAACATTGACCTTAATCTCACAAGGTAAACCTAGAGTGACGAGTTCGACTCTCGCCTTGACAAAGGAAATTATTTAGTGACGGATTTCATGAAATAGCACCCAAAGTCCCACCCTGGCTAGAAAAGGGTGATAATCGGCCCCAATTAGCCTTAGTTGCAAAAAAGTGGATATTAATAAATAATAATAATAATTAATAAAAAATAATGAACTTTAACACTGTTCATGCAGCAATTACATGATAAATTGCTTTATTTACTGGTACATGCCCAATGATAAATACTTCTGTCTTATGTAGACTGCGCTGTGACGGATTTAAGAAGCCTCTTATCTGTTATCTTTTTTTGTCCCAATGTTTTCGTGAAAAAGAAATGAAAATTGTATGGAGTGTAAGTTTAAGACCTAAACGATAATCGTATGAATTATAAATGAGACATGGGTAGTAACATTCATTATCTAAATTTCATTGCATTTTACTGACAGTTTTCTAATGTTGGTATTGACTGTGGCGTATTTCTTTGCCGACTGGTCTTGAAATTCATGCAACAATTCCGGAATGATTCAATAAATTGTTTGCCCACAGAACAAATAATTCGTATAGTTGCTATCTATTTGAAATGAAATGATAAAAGGAAGATGACATGACCCCAAGAATATGTGCTTAAAATAACTTCGCCCCCACTCGAGCTGCAACTGGACAGCTGGTAGTGAGATCCGAAGTGAGGAAATATAAACTGTGTCCGACCACATTCTCTTTCGTTTGATTATGCATGAACGTGCTAATTGACAGCATAGATCATAGAGAGTTATATTTTTATTCAATTTATACAGTTTACAGAGTATGTTTTAGTCAGTCACTGAACTAGTAGTTCAGTAATCATTAGACGCCGTTCACAAAACATTTCTTGGTTCAAAGCTTGAAAGTACCAACTTGACGTCCTCCATAATGACTTTAAATATAAATCCGTTGTAATTAGTCAAAACTTTGCCCAGGCCGTAAATGAAGGAATACAGATCAATACAAATAGCATGATCCTCAAGATATCCTCCTTAGAAATTGCGATAAAGTATTAGTGAACGGTAACTGTAGAAATTTCAATGCTTTCTTTCTCAAATTAGATATACATTTTTATCAAACTGGCCGCTCTACCTAATGACAGATAATTTCTTTAAATGGATGCCTTTTCAAAACGAAAGTGAGTTAAAAATTTCCATAAGACACGACAATATATCCTTGTTCTTAATGAACAATGACGCAACTGCTGAAATTGCAATTTTACAGGAGACCCAAAAGAAGAAAAAAAGTTAGTTGAATGCTATCAGTGAAAATTATTGTCTAACGTATATATAAATTAATGACAAAGGTATATATGCAGCACATATTCTTTAGCTTCATATATAAAACTTAGAATAAATCATTATTAGTTTTTAACCTTAATTTTCAACCCCTAATCAATTACGTCATTGTTACCAAAATGTTTCCTCGTTTTATAGTGTAATAATTACTGTTATTTTATTTCTTTGCTAGTAAATAAGAAATATAATCACGTCATGGTTCCACCATAAGCTTTAAGGGTTTGTGATATCATTAAGCATTGGAACTCAATTAGACAAGAAATTCTAGTTACGTCATTATTCTTCTGGAACAGCAGTATGTCAATAAAACACTATTTATCCAAAACATTTGAAATCGTTCAGCTCCTTCTGAATTTGTTTAAAAAAAATAAAAAATAAACTTCTTAATTTGGACCCAATATTTTTATATATTGTGCATATGATCTTGGCAAGGGTCACCAATAATAATAAATAATAAAATAGAATATTCGCATAATAATAAAAAAAGGTGTAAACAAAAAAAAAAATAAAAATTAAATACCTCAATCATATATTCTATAACATTTTATCTTAACATAAAATAATCGATTATAAACTTTGACGCAAAATAATCGAGTTCAAGGTTGACATGCAAATAATCGTTTTGTAATCAGCTGAGTTAACCTACTTCGATAACCTCAGTATTAACGACCCCCCCCCCAGACAATCGCTACGGACGTAAGCGGGAAACGAGCACCAGAAATGTAAGCAGCAATCTGTATTTAGATTTAGTAAATATATACTTAATTAGGCACTTATTAATACTCCATTTAGTAAAGAATAAGCATAGGGTTTTGCTAAATTAATGTTTTTAATTTTTAAATTAATGTTATTATTTTTTTAAATGGGAGAGCCCTTGAAGAGGTGGTATATAGACCAAAAAACATGTATAAATCAATAAAGTTTACGCAAAAAAATGTTTTTTGTTAGTGACCCTTGCCTAGAAAATTTGAAGAAAAAAATATACAAAACCTCAAATGGTCGAGAAAAAGTCCACCCCTATTCGTTTGGTCAAATAATTTAATAGCTCCCTAAAATGGATTTAATCGTTTTATTGAAATAAAGGCGTTCGGTAGAACGATTCAGGTTTTTGTCTTATTTTTTTTGTGTGTTAGTCCTTTTTATGAATCCTTTCGTGTTTCGTTAAATAAACAAGATAAAGGGATGTAAAACATGCGTGAACTGATTAATTCGAATCAACGTAAGAAAATAGTTTTGTTTCTATCCCCTTTTTATCAGATCGGACCCTGGTTTCAATAGTGACAAAAAACTGGTCCAAAGATTGGTCCCCTGTCATGTGTCTACCACTTAAGCATGTGACTCTTCCAACCTGTTGCTTCCAGAAGAATACCAACCATGCTGATTAATATATTCATAGCAACTGATCTAACGAAGCTCGACTAGAATACTAAATAGCTTGGGATTAGAAGTACAACACAAGTATTGAGGGCATTAAAGGTGAAAAATATTGTTTTGAACATTTACGTTTATTGAGTCTGCACTCAGTGAGGTGAAATGTGGCATTTTTGAATATGGGCCCCACTTCTTTAGTTGTAATAAAATAATAACGTCTACCTCACAAAAATGAGTTCCTTTCAAATATATATATATAGATATATATATATATATATATATATATATATATATATATATACTATTAGTAACAGGACATGGTTCACAAAATTCTTACTACCAATGATTTAACATAAAAGACAATACTTGCCCTTGTGATTACACAACTCCACAAACAAGCCAACACTTAATATAAGATTGACTAACGAACGACAAATACTATAACATGACATTGAACGACAAAAAGGTAAATTTCCAATGGAAGAAGACAATTTATTTTTAAAATATAATAGTGCTTTTAAAATATTTGCAGTACATGATTTTAATATCATTAGAAGGTAGAATACTTATTACAACTGATAAAACAAATTTACTAAAAATATTTATGAATACTCAATGGTTCTTCTTTTTCTGCTAATTTTCTCTTCATATGTTTTTATTGTATTCAACGTTACTATTGTTAATTCTTTATATACCTATAACTTGTACTCTTGAAATGTAATACACTACAAATGCGTGTAATATGCTTACTTGCATGGGACATGTAGAAAAAAAACAAACGGCCTTCTTATAGTGTTACTGTAGGAATAAAACAAATTATATATATATATATATATATATATATATACGTATATATATATGTGTGTGTGTGTGTGTGTGTGTGTGTGTGTGTGTGAACATTATTTTAGCGCATTCAAACATTATGTCTCAAATTCACTTCTGATAGGAAACTCCTTCCTTAGAATGAAAATTAAGAAAGCAGTTGTGGGTATAAAAGTGTTTTCTATGTCTATTCTTTTGGTACCTGCCTCATAATGTGCTATAATGATTCCGTGTTTATAAGTGCTGTTTGGCATCGACTTCTTATTTTCTTCAATACATTATGTCCACAAGATATGTGAGACCACTCATTCCATTAACAAACAATTTCTCCTTTTTCCTCTTCACAGTAATTATAGGTGAGAATTATTCAAAGACATGCCGGGCCATGCCAAGTCATGTATTCCAATGTTCAATTTAAAATAACTTGTAGGTTTTCTTAAAAAAGAGTGAGAGAGAGAAATAAAAAAGACAATTCCAAATCTAAATGAACTTACACGCTCCAAATTATTTCGAAAAAAAAATTAAATCACTCCTTGAAGAATAATACTAATTACTATAATATTTCACACTTTCCTTAAGTTTGTCAAACCACAATTCACTATTACCCTTCAGGGTCTTGTTATCACTTTTTAATTGAACTGCAAGAGTTGTATCCTCATAATTGATTATACTGATGAACGTTGTTTGATTTAATATCTTCTCCTTTAGAGCATTGTCTGGTACTTTAAACAATACCGAATAAATTGCTGAAAATGACATCTCAATAAAGAATGAAATATTAGTTTTTTATAGCAATAAAAAGTGTACATATTATACTAATGATACATTATTTTTTAATGTTAATTAGTTTGTTTATGTTAAATACGTACATTAAAAATTTAACTCTACCTTTTGAAAGTAAATATTAACTCCCTCCAGAAAAAGAAACGTCCGTCACGCAGGGGCCGCGTAAACTAAGCAGATTTCCCACGTGAATTTTAATAATAGATAAACCTACATACACAACGCCACCATGAATATTAGGCGAATAAATACAAAAGGTAACAAGAAATGTTTCCCTCCGGCGGAAAGTGTGTCAAATGTAAACAAACAGGTCTGCCAACGGCTTTCAGTTATATAAATAACTGAAACATATCAGAATATAACATATTAATTTTATTGAAAACTATGTACTATATATAGTACTGTAATTTATAATTAATCAGAATAAATTGTAACGCCATCAATCAAATTTTCGTAGTCCAGGAATTTAAGACGTGGGGGGGGGGGTCACAAGAACATATTTGCATGTATCTACTAAAATAAAGATCACTGATAAACATTAATTGGTTTTTTAGCTTCGAATAATGAGGTTTATTATAATACAGAGTATTGTTTACGTACGTAACACGAGTAGAAGTAGAGGTTTCCTGAAGGCTGAAAACTGGAAAATGCAAAAATCTTGGTTAATATTCTAGATAGAGAATAAATGTATATATCAATATTTATAGTACATTTAATTTGTAATAAGATTGGTTCCTAGCAATTTTTCGATCGGACTTAAGGTAACGGAGATATTTCGAATTTTCAAAATTCTCTCCCTCTAACCCCTCCCCGGTCCGATTTCAGCCATTAACGAACTTGATCTTTCTTTTTACATAAAACGACTAAATATCGAGTTTGGTAACGATCGAACAAAAATTGCGACCACTATAGCTGTACCAGCAAATATATATATATATATATCTATATATATATATATATATATATATATATACACCGTTTTGAACAGACCTCATTTTCGTCATCTCCTGGGTAGGATCGATGGACATTTTAATAAAAATTTCGAAAATTGAGTCATGAGTACGACCTCCATAGCTTATTTCAATTAAGAGAAATCTGCTAAAAATAACGTAAGATTTTTTTTGTTTTACGGTTCTTTCATTACCTAAGACTGTATCTATAATAACTCGTTCCTTTTTACAAATCCACAAAGTGTCTCCATTTTAATTTCTGCGGAACTGCTCCCTCCTAAATTACCTTAGCTATTCTATATTTGCTTTCCTTACCGGGCTTACATGGGGGATTCTAAAAAACGATCTGAAGTGAAAAGAAATAACAATTTGCTGAAAGTGATATGTGCTAAAATGTTACTAATTAATTACTGATTGGGTGGACTGGACTGGTGATAATGAGCAGAAATATCTTTTGAGGTTTTATACTACTCCACTATGAATCATTAAAACCCATTTATAAAAAATAAACATTCCTTCAATTTCAAGAGTATTTGTCCAAGCACCACATCCGAATGATTATCGTTAGCAGCATGTTTCAGCCCAAGAAGTGACCTGAACAGTCAATTGACTAACCAACAAGAAGGCCTTACTATTTTTATTGGCACTTTGTCACAAACCCTAGTTGATTGAGTTAACAAAAACAAATTTTGCAATAAAAATAAATATATTATACAACTAACATTTCCCTAACAAAAAAAAAAAAAACATAACATAGGGTGGAGTAACCAATTAGATTTCTCACCTGCTGGAATAATACACAAAAATATCAAACCTATATTCATGAGGGCATCACACAACCTATTTCCTTGTATTTATGTTGAATACAATATTTGTATTCAGGCTTGACGTTACTAGATGGATTTGTTTATTGTTGACGCGCTATGACTGAATGTGGGGAATACCGAAGGCTGAAAATTAAAAAAATGCAAATATCTTGGTTAATATTCAAGATAGAGTCTATAGAAGAACATTTATAGAACATTAGATGCGCACATGATTGACTGGACACACTTTTTCGATCTGTTTCGTAATAATGGAAATATTTTCGATTTTCCCATCCCCTGATTCGAATTCAGCCTTTAACGAAATTAATCTTTAGTTTTACTTAAAATAATTACTTAATTTAAACTTAAACTATAATTTAAAAGTTTTTTAACGATCGAACAAAAATGCCGGCCGTTAGAATAGTAAAAACATGCACGCGCAATTACATATATATATATATATATATATATATATATATATATATATATATATATATACACACGTCATTTTCGTCATCTCTTGAGTTGGCTCGTTGGAATTTTTTCAAAAAATCATCATGCACAACCTTAATAGCTGATTTATATAATATCATAGTATGAGAATAACAATTTGTTTATTTGATTAGAGAAAAGAAATTATTTCATTGTTTTTTTAACCATAAACCTTAGATTTTAGACTTAGAAAAGGTGCATGAACGTACGACCAGGGTTCTTAAACAATCTAAGCTACTGCTATATTCGGATTCTTTTAGCACCAAGGGTGATATTTATGTTGATATTTCTATGACCGAAGTGTAACGTACACGAAGAAGTTTCTAAAGTAGCGGGATTAGAGTTTGTGCAAAGTGTTTGCTTACTTCTCAAATGAAGCGCAGGTTAGCCATGTGAGTTAAAGTATTGGCCATGATATCACTTGGTAAAGCTACAGTCTTGGGTTCGATTCCCACCAGGGCAGTAGGAATTTATTTAGTGATAAGCTCATTAAAAAAAAAGTCCGTCACGCAGGGGCTGCGTAAACTAAGCAGATTTCCCCCGTGAAGTTTTACAGTAGAGAAATCTGCACCCTAGTAACACAATACCACCGTGATTAGATAATGAGAAATCTTTCAGTTAATTAAAATAAATTCCCAACTGAAACGGCTTCTGAATTGTAAGAATAATTTATATTTTAATAACTAAAATTTTAGTAGTCCAAGAACTAAAGAAGGGGGGGGGCGGATGAACAGAACGTATTTGCATAAATCTCACAAAGTAAAGAAGGTAAGGTAAGGTTAAAAAAGACAGGTTAAAAGAAGCTTCGCCTGAGCCGAGAAATGACGAAGATACCACAGACTTCATAAAAATGCCAATATCTCGGTTAATATTCAAGATAGAGAATAAATGTATATAACAATATTTATAGTAACTGTAAGTTGCAATAAGATTGGTTCTATACAATTTTTCGATCCGATGCATAATAACGGAGTTATTTTGAATTTTTGAAAATACCCCCTCTAAACCCCCCCCCCCCACTGGTCCGATTTCAGCCATTAACGAACTTGATCTGTCTTTTTACAAAAAACGGTTAAATATCGAGTTTCGTAACGATCAAACAAAAATTGCGACCGCTAGAGCGTTAACAGACAAATATATATATATATATATATATATATATATATATATATATATATATATATATATATATAATTTTGAACGGACCTCATTTTCGTCATCTCCTGGGTAGGATCGATGGACATTTGAAGAAAAGTTTCGAAAATCGCGTCATGAGTACGACCTCAATAGCTGATTTCCCTTAAGGGAAATCTGCTAAAATCATTGGTCCCACCCTGGCTAGAAAGGGTGGTAATGATTACGAATTAGCCTTGGCACAGGGAAGTGTACTTTAATAAAAAAACAATCCTGTTAGGTCACTTGTACTGTGCTTTGACCAGCAAAAAATACGAAACAGGTGGCTTCAACTCTGACATCGCTCCATAATATATCCACCATACTATTAAGCTCCACGACATTTCTGGCCTGACACAGACCAACTGGTAATTCCATTATTCGATATTCAATTCAGAAATATTTTGTTTGTCCTTAAATTTCCATTGAATATAAATATATATTCCACACCAAATAGTTTATTACGAAAAATTAGGTATTATTACCTTTGTTTAGTATACTACAGACCTAAGCTATTGTCCAGTGCCATTGTATGAAATGTTCAGAGAAAGTTACAAGATATTTCTTGTTGAATTGTCTTGCTTGCCATGTCCCATATAAATGTAGCTGAGTTAGCGTTGTTTCAGGAAAATCAGTTGCAACACATTAGCTCATCATTCCACTATTTAAAGTCAGCTGTTTACAATGAAACCATCTAGATGAAATGAATTGTCACATCTTTATCACTTAAATAAATGCATCATATGGGATTATTTTTTCTTTCGTTTTATATTACATTTAGGGGGCTCAGGTTAGCCATGTGAGTTAAAGCGTTGACCTTAATCTCACATGGTAAACCTAGAGTGGCGAGTTCGATTCTTGCCTGGCCAAAGGAAATTATTTAGTGACGAAATTCATTAAATAACATCCTAAATCCCACCCTGGCTAGAAAAGGGTGGTAACCTATACATACCCCGTCCCAATTAGCCTGAGTTGCAAAAAGTGGACGTTAATATTTATTAATTATTACAGTAACTAAATGAAATATTATTATTATTATTTAATAATAATAATATTACATTTACTTACTGTAATTTTTCCTTTTTTTCAGATTCATGAGTAGTTTGTAGGCTTCATATAAAATATTTTTTTTTAAGAGTTCTTTTAAGTTGTTTACAGTGGTATTAAGTGGTGCCAAATATGTCAAGAAAGTAATAAAATTGAGATTCGTGGTACTCACTCAGCTGAAATGAATTTAAGGAATAGAAAATAAAAACTCCTGTCAAGCATGAAGAAAACTTAAAACTAAAAACAAAATGCGTATTCCGCCATTAATACTAGAGATAGTGAAAAAAAAAATCCGTCGCACAGGGGCAGCGTAAACTAAGCAGATTTCTCAATACGCAGGTTTGGCACACTATTCATCTTATCTTACCATATTTTCTCTGTTTCTAAGTAAATCATGGAAGACTGGAAGTTGGGATTTACTGAAGGCCGAAAACAAGAGAGTACGAATAACTCGCTCAATATTTGAGTTACATATTATTCAAATTTTATGTCAAGGGTCTCCAATAAAAAACATTTTTTTAGGTGCAAACGTTTAATAAATATATCATAGATGTAAGCGCTTACTAATACAATATTTAGCAAAAGAATTATTAAGGGATGTGTTAAGTTAATGTTATTAACAATTTTTTTCTGTTAAAACAGATAGTCACTGAATAAGTGACAAATAAATCACGAAGCAAATAGAGCAGTTTCAATAAAGTTTGTACCGAAAAAATGTTTTTTATTGGAGACCCTTGCCAAAAAATCAGAATTTAAAAAATGAATAAATTGAGTCAAATATAATTTACCTGTTTTTGGTTATTTGTTCTTTGGTTTTATTTTGTGTAGTGTACAAACATTCCAGCCAGGAACAGGATCTGAGAAAATAGTAGGGAATCCCGCCACGGAATTGATGAAGCGTTGTATTGTAATTTGCAGATTGGGAGTGCTCTTCCAAAGGGTTATCTAAAAGCTCTCAATGATTTATTCACATTAAATAAAACATTGAAATAATTAGTTAGAGATCACTATTAGCTGCTCCGTTAATAGGGTGCGCCATTACGTAATCTAATCAATTTAAACTTTGCGTGTAACAATAGTTTTAATTGAAATGGGATTTTTAACTTCATGTTACTTGGTCTAAATAGATTTATTTAAAAAAACGTCCGCCACGCCGGCGTTTATTAAATAATTTTTTTCTCGAAATTTTACGATTTTTCGTTTCACGTGCCACTGACACGATATCTGCAATTTGTAGCTTTGGTGTCTGTTTTTTTGCTTGTTCGTTCGTTACCTATTCACGCATAAACGGCTGAACCGAAATTTATGAGACTTGTATGTATATTACTACTAACCCAACATTGACTTTAGGCTATAATAATATTCCCTGAGACGAACAGGAGTGGGGATTATAAGTGAGGCTTGAAATTAAAAATAGCTATATTTTGTTTCGTAATGCTTTTTTGCCAAATATGCACACAACAAAAGTTGTTTATTTTGTTATTTAGAGTAACTTTTGTCGTATATCGAGGTATAAATGAGTTATAAACTAAAAACTATAGCGGGAGTCAACAATTATATTTGACACAAAAGACTCAACCGAACAGAACAAAACTCCTCCATGATAATAAACTGTACCAACATTTCTAGGGACGAGCAGGAGTGGTGGTTGGAAGGGAGTCCTGACATTAAAAATAGTGATATTTCGTTTCCTATTCGATTTTCGGCAAATATGCGCATGACGACAGTTGTTTATTTAGCTATTTAGAGTAACTTTTAGGAGATTTCTCTTAATGGAAATCAGTTATTGAGGTCGTACTCATGACGAAATTTTCGAAATTTTTTATTCAAATTTCCATCAATCCTATCTAGGAGATGACGAAAATGAGGTTCGTTCAAAACTGTATATATATATATATATATATATATATATATATATATATATATATATATATATATATGTGTGTTACCGCTCTAGCGGTCGCAATTATTATTTAATCTTTACCAAACTCGGGGGTGGGGGGGCATAAATGGGATTTGAAAATCCAAAATATCTCCATTATTACGAGTGAAATCAAAAAATTCTATAGGACAAATATTGTTTAACTAGTTTTGCCAGCACGTGGGAAAACTGTTCAGTTTACATAGCCCCTGCGTGAGGACCTTTTATTTGAACCCGTCCTCTACACGGTAATGCAATACTTACGTTCAATTGAGTCCTTGGTGTCAGCCGATGCGTGGAAGAGACTCCGTACACAATTCCCCGATTTGCTAGAAATCAATCGCCTATCCTTTCACTTACCTTCGAAAGTGGTATCTCGTAACTACTCCTTTTGTGGATTATTACTCTTGTCCCACTGTTTCAGCATTTTCACTCTGCCTCTTTTGAAACCTCTACCGAAAGTGAGAGTAGAAAAATACTAGTCCCTCAGTTCGCCGTGTATTATTTTAAAAGACTTAGTAATTTCATCAAATGACCCCCAAAGCACTGGAATATGATACGCTGATGATCTCATCTCGCCATCCATTCCCTATTTTTCTCGCAGTAAGAGTCTTATGTAAAACGGGAATTAAAATACGAGTTTGACTTCTGATTTTTTAATGTCTGAGGGATTTGAAGTGAAAATCGGATGAGGAGCTTTGGGGGGTTTACAAAAGTCTGATAACAGAAATTATTCGAAATCATAAATGATAACAACACACCGATAATATTTGGGCCGATAATATTGTGGTTATAATATATTATAACCACACAGTAAACGTTCATGGTAAACCATAATTCATATTTAAGCTTTGAATAAAGTGGTCCATGATATAACATCTGATTGTTAATATGAGTAAGAGCGAGTGTTTACTGAAGGCTGTAAAACTGAAAAGTAGCAAATATCATGGTTAATATTCACGATAGAGAAAATAATTATATTACAGCATTTATATACAAGCCAAATAAATGTGCAGTAAGATTGGTTCTATGCACGTTTTCGATACGACGTATAATAACGGAGATATTCCGAATTTTCGAAATTCACTCCTCCCCGTCCAATAGTCCAATTTCAGTTGATAACGAAATTTACCTTTAGTTTTACACGAAGCATAGAGAAACTAAAACTGCTGCTGCTAGTTGTAACAGACAAATATATGTAATTTTGAAAGGTCCTATTTTTCGTCATCTCGTCGATAGGATCGAAGAGCATTTGAGGGAATTTTTTTGAGGTTCAATCTCAGTAGCTGATTTCCATTAAGGGAAATCTGCTTAGTTAGCTAATAGAAGGAAAGTGTTATTTTACTTGTTATTATATGCAGCTGAGTCCTTGATAGCAGATGGTGTACACATGAGACATTATTTGCTAATTGGCTGTGTTCTGACTTGTAATCAGCTGTGTTCCATCATTTCTCCTGTTGAAGGATGTATTACGCAACTTTTCCTTTTGTGGATTATCTCCCTAGCTCCTCTTAAGGCTCAATAGTTTTTTTTAATTTCTCCAAAAGTTAAACGAGACATCTTCCAGTGGGTGTTTATCAATTGATTTTATTAGCGATTCCTCATTGCATAATTGCGCTATTACCGTGTTTGTTATTGCTATGCTTAAGATTGATAGCGGGTATCATAAGAAAAAGATAGCTTTTTATTTTGATGTCCCTACATAGCAAGAACACAATTCCTTCTAATTTGAATACATGTATATTTTTTGAAGTATTAGCAGATTTCCCTTAAGACTATTCAGATTGTCCTCATTATGCAATTTTCGGAAAATATTCTCAAATATTCATCGATCCAGCCCGTTTTTGTAACTCAAATGTTAAGTGAGTTATGAACACGTTTTTGTTTTCAGTCTTCGTTCCACTCCCTTTTCTACTCATAATTTTTTTAAAAAAGAAATAGGGAATATATGGTGAGATGAGATCACTAGAGTGTCATACCAGCAAGTGGGAAATTTCCTTAGTTTACGAACCTTAGTTTACCTGAAGCACCTGTTTTTTTTGTTTTTTTACGGAAGAACTATTAATGACGTCTAAGAATTACAATGTGTAAGTGCAACCAAAATATAGTGAATTTACGTCTGACATAAAAAAAAAATATAAAGTCTGAGCAACCATTTCTTGTTATGTTTACATAGAGTTCTATCCTCAGGTTCTGTTCAACAACCAAACTCAATATTTAACCGTTCCATGTAAAACTAATGATAAAGTTTGTTAATGGCCAGTTCTGATCTAGGAGTTTTATTACTGGAGCAAGTAAATATTTTCTTATCCAGCACTGTAGATCTAGATTAATATAGGCCTCTGCTACTACAATTTTTGGCCATTCTGAATGACTAGGGGAGGCCAAAAATTGTAAATATAACCGTTACATTTATATCCAATCGCGTCAATTTGAAGAATGCTTTATAATTCATCTTGCTTTCAATTTATTGTACAAAATGTTATCTCTAGACAATAACTAAAATATTAACAGTAATTATTTCTATTTTCAGCGTTCTGTAAACAACCACATCTACTCATGCTTGATGTTTACCTGAAATTATTATGTGAAGTTTAAATATCACGTCGTGTTTATTTGGAGGTGCCATATGCCATGGGTATTTCTAGACCTGGACTTTCAGGTGGTTTTGCTTGTCCGACTTTTGGCAGATTTCCCTTAAAGGAGATTCGAAAAATTTCTCCAAATGTCCATCGATCCTTCCTTGTAGATTTTTTAGTTTTTGGCTTTCAGTAAATCCCCACTCCCACTCATGTAAGATTAACAATAAGCGGTTCTATTATGAAACACTTTATTTGAAGTCTAAATACCAAATATTGTTCTCATTGAACTTTTAAGTTTTGAGATGCATGCAAGTACGTGGCACACGTGGATAATCTGCTTAGTTTCCGCAGCTCCTCCGTGAAGGACTTTTTGGATAGGCCTGTCTCCACCTGGCCGTCCAGTTGCTGCAAATAAGTAAACTAATTTCCTTTTTTAATTTTGTGGTTTTGGAAAAATTACTGTAAGTCTTCTTTCTTGAATAAAAGAAAACCATATGAACCAGGATTACATGTTACCATTGTTAGACGGCGAACATCGTACACTGAACTCGTCCAGTGAGTGCTTTGTCAATGCATTTCCATTGCTAATGTCCAATAGCTTGTATTGACACGAACATCTGTAAGAAGTCTGACCCTTTTATGTAAATATACCTCATTTTTCTCAGGCCTTCCTCGTGGTTGGCCTACATCCCCATCTGTTGTCTGTCAGAATTAGATGGCATTATTGATCGAGCTTCAATTTGACTACTACCCATTTCTAATGAAGATTAAAAAAATACCTGTCCCTAAAATTTATAATGGAAAGTTAGATGGGAGGCTGGACTGTATTTAGAGTTGTTAACAGATTTTCCAAGGGAAATCAGCTATTGGGGTTCTACTCACGAATATTTCCTGAAATGTCCATCTATCTTACGTTCCCAATTTTTGTCGAAAATCGACATTTAATTGTTTTATGTAGAACTAAAGACAAAGTTCGTTAAAGGCTGGAATCACACCAGAGAATGGCCGTTTGAGGAGAGAATTTAGAAAAACCGAAATATCTTCGTTCTTATAAATCCGACCGAAAAAGTATATAGAACCAACCTTACTGCAAATTTAATTACCTATAAATGCTGTTATGTACATATTTTCTCAATCTTTAATATTAACCGAGATATTTGTGCTATTTAGTTTTAAGTTTTCCGTAAACTCGCCATCAGTCAACGGAATCTAACAATAAGCCAATATTTCAAGCTGAAATGCCAAATAACGTTTCCAATGAGCCTTTATTTGGTGAATTGCATGCAAAGATGTAGTGTAATGACGTCGTCAATGAAGATATTACGATCTTGCCTCAAAAATGGAGATTTCACCTATATCATAATGGATATTTTACTTTTTCATTTAACACTAAAGATCATATTAATTAATGTCAGAAATTGGATTTGGAACACGGTCGGGTGGCTTCAAAATAGCTTGCTAAACTTTTGGTGATATACAATTGTTCTGTACATTTTCTCGTAGATCAAAAATGTTAAGGGATTCATTACTATTGTCTTGTTTAAAGTCTTCAAAAAACTTCCATTCCACTTCTACACAGCAAATTTTGACTTAGGAATAGAGTATATATGGTGAGATGATATTCCCAGTGTGTGGAAATCCGCTTAGTTTACGCAACCCCTGCAGACCGACTTTTTTTTTTCTTTATGAGTACCTGCATCATATATATCATCATTATAGAAAATGGAGATAAACCATTTTGAAACGCTAAATTGAACATTATTACTACTATTTAAGAAGGTTAAATTTTAAGATTACCATCCCAAAAACAAGAAATAACACTATCATTTATTTCAAATTTAAAAATTATATTTTCTACATATCAGTCAGAACGTTTACCCAAAGATAATTTGATCCAGTATTGAGTTTTGGTAGTTACTCTTTATTATAGCTATTTTTTAACTGATATTTGAGTTTTTTAACCAAATATTTATTTTACCATGTATGAACAGTTCCACGAGGCATTGTAGTAAAATGGTGTTTATTTAGAAAGCTATTACATGAAATATACTTATTGATATATTCTACCTACTAGTGGCACCTACTAGTTGAATGAGTCATCTAACGAAGATCAATCTGAAAGTTTAATTATATTAATAGTATTCGAATGGGGGGGGAGTCTGGAAAATACTGAGAAATGGTGGGGTTGTTTCATATGATTTCATAAAGCAAATTATCCTTTGTTTGCAATATTAACGCATTATTTTATGAAAAAAACAGATGTCCACTCCGGCTTGCCTAACCATGTCATCATGTTATAAAATTGCAGCGAAACAAAACACAGAAATCTCACTAAAGATACATTAGATTCATCGCTCAGTGAATGAGGTTGGAGTATGGAAAACAGTTACGCCATCTAGCTTGGGCCTTCCACACCCACGGAACCTTACATTACCATGTATTATCTTAATTAAATTATGCAATTATTCTATAACAATTTATTAAAGGAAGAATTAAATATACAAAAATGTCAAGGAATTTGCCGATGACTAGTACCAGTAAATCACTGAATTGTTTACAGAAATCATAAAAATAATATATTATTTCTCACTTTTAACAGAGTCATGGAAATTTCCATCAGCTGATTGTCATAAAAATAACAAAACACAAGTTTTTTGATAGTGATGTATTCTGAATAAATAAAATTAAAAAAAATAAAATCGGAAGACATACAGGAGTCACGGATAAAAGAGTGATTTGTTTATATAAATTTAACGACGATTTGTGGACGATATAAATGAGATTTAATCTCGAATTCATAATAAATAAAGAAAATATGTATTTTAGATTCAATATGGCTATAAGGCCATATTAGCTATGAAATTTTCAATTAACTTAAAGAAAGGAAGGATAGGAAAAATTCAACTTAAATCATCCATATTTTGTGTATTTTCTTATTTAAATATTCTTAAATGTATTTCTGCAATTATGTTAATTTACGTATACTCATAAAAAAGTAAAGAATTGTAACAGGTTTTTGTAATTTTGTACTTACACAAAATTATAATGTCCGCATTTGGGACACATGATTCTAAAAATAAGATGGTTATTGTTGATTTAACCGGCAACCACATAAGAACGGGGAAAACTGTAATGGTTCTATGAAGGCTATATTATTTGTTAAGGAAAATGGAGTCCTTGGAAACGCTGTAATAATAAAGAGTCGAATTATAAGTATAGTCTATTCAAAATAAAGCAAATCTAATTTGTTTTGGAAAATCTACTTCACGAAATCAGAAGAAATATCAAATCGGGAATGTATGGTCCTAGTTTTGTTGATTCGCAAATAAAAGAGGATGTAAGAATTCAAATTACTTTAGAAACCATATGTCCGTTCGAGTTAAAATATAAACATTTTTTTTTGCTTAGATTTTTTTATATATTCAGTGATAAAAAGTAAATAGAAGAATTCTTTTCTTACCAAATACTAGCCGTGTTCACCGTCATTAATGTGTACAAATACAAATGGGCTCCAATATAAAGATTGGATTAACTTATAAAAAAATTGTCCTGTTATTTTCATCATGTACCAGAAATGTTTCGTAAAACGTACAATAACTGTGCAGTCATTCAATTTTAATACTCGTGAAATAAAATGTGGCAATTGAACGAATTCAATTCACATTGGTTTCCCGCCAAAATATAAATATTTGATTAACTAAGCTCTAACAATAGGGGATGGTTCATTAAACTGTATTTGGTTAGAGTGAATACCACATGACCAGTTCCAGCCTCAAGAAGAAACTAAAGATTCCGAACAAAATGATTTGTTTGTATGTGAACTGCGATATAATCTTCATTACGATTTAATATGTGATATGCTGATAGAGAAGAGATGAAAGTGTTGTGGAACAAATTTGGCTTTACATATCAGTTTTTTCGTCTCTCATAAGTATATAGTTACGTGTTTAAGTGGTTTTCTTCTTCGAAATTTGTGAACAATGGCCCTTAAGGGAACATCAGATATTGAGGTTGTACTCATTACGCGATTATTGAGAAATTTTCTCAAATGTCCATCGATCCTACATAGCAGATAACGAAAATGAGGTCCGTTATAAATTATATATATATATATATATATATATATATATGTGTGTGTGTGTGTGTGTGGTGTGTTGTTCTTTTCGGAGCTTTCGTCAATGTTGGTGAAATGAATCTTAGTTTATGCCAATATTTCGAAAATTTTTATTTTCTCTTCCTCAGGGCTGTAAAAATTACATGTACTACATTATAATATTGCACATTGGTGTTATACATTGTTATAAAAGGGTGTTTTTCCTTATTATTACTTACCAAGACTAAATATATTTATAGACTAGTATACATTCTTATTGCACTATGACTAGGGTTATAGTAACCTTCCTTGTTTTGTTTACATAGCAGGGTCACAGCCTTTTGTATGTTTTATATATTTATAGTATGGTGTATTTGTTTGTTAAATTATATTATAATTGTTGTACTGTGGAAACGAACAACACACCACATATAAATACAACCTGGTCGAAAACATCAGCACAATTATATATATATATATATATATATATATATATATATATATATATATATATATATATATATATGACTGTTATCCCTCCAGTGGTCGCAATTGTTGTTTAATTGTTACAGAACTCGATTTTTAGGCGTTTTATATAAAAATCAAGATCAACTTAGTTAACGGCTGAAATTGGACTGGGGGTTTAGAGAAGAGGAATTTCGAAAATTCGAAATATCTTCGTTATTAAACGTCAGATCGAAAAATATTATAGAATCAATCTTATTACCCATTTAATATACTATAAATATTGTTATATACATATTTTCTCTATCGTAAATATTGACCGAGATATTTGCATTATTTAGATTTCAGCCTTCAGTAAGGACCCACTCCTACTCATGTCATATTATCAATAGGCTGTTGTATAGTGAACCTAAGTAGTAACTAGTTATTCTAAGTGTAAACAGTAGATATTGTTTACATTGAACTTATACTGTGTGAGGTACATGCAAATACGTTGCGTGGTCACGTCATCATTTAAGATTTTACGTACATAACTTGTAAATGTTTATTTTATCTATACCATACTCAATATTCAGCAGTTTCCTGTAGCCGGAGGGATTCAAAAATTCAAAATATCTCCATTAAAATGAATCGCTACGTGAAATGTTAGAGAGCCATTCTTGTGAAACTCGTTTATTATTATCTTCTTTACTCGTGTATTAATGGAGTTATTCGTACTTTCTTGATTTTAGTCAGAATTGGCACTGAGATAAGATCTCTAGTGTATTATACCATTAAATCTGCTTAGTTTACGCAGATCCTGCTTGACGGACGTTTTTGTAATATTACGTTACTCTGTTCCAAATTCCAGTCAGAATAATTAAATAAGGTCAGCTGTAGGTTTTCGAAGCCGTTACTTGGAATGACACAGTCCGTATTGACTTTCAAGGGTGCCAGATGCCCATTGAAATAGTAGCATTTAAATCCTTTTGTAACACTATATCCCTTTTTAAAAGAAATCCGTTTCTTCTGTTAAGAGGAAAACGCAATTACTGAATTTTCCCTTCTTGTAAGTCATTTATCATTGTGGTAGAAATAATTGTTTGAGGAAAGCCAAACCTTGATCCTTTTAATGGTACAGATGCTAATGCAGTACTGCTCGAAAAATCATTAACTCGTTTGGCAATTTAGCTAATTATAATTTAAGCTAAGTACTTACAGTGAGAAAACTCAGTAGAGAGCGCCTTTCAATTTCCCTATACTTATTTAACTAATCGAGCGTTATATTTAAATCTCTTGCTGTTACCTTTCTAAAGCTATTACAAATCATTAAAACAACATTATACCAGAAATCCTGGAACAGTCGGAATTGTCAATAGGAAGTGAGGGTATGGTAGTTGCTCCTTCGGCTACCTGTGATACTTTCACTGGCTCCAGAAGATAGCGCCGCTAATAGAGCGAAAATCAAGCGAGAAATTGAGCCAGTTCGCTTTCGTTAGTGTCACCCTCCGGCAGACCGCCCCATACCTTTAACCTCTACCAAAATTCATTTAATCGCTTAGGATTTATAAACGACAAAAAAAAAAAAAAACCTGGAAAGTATTGAGCGCTCAACTCACATAATTATCCCTATTAAAGGCAGAGACACTTTCGCCATTGGTGGTTCTTGAATGAAGCAAGAATACCACCCACTCAGTTAGAACCACCAAGGTTCTTGAGGGGCCCAAGGCAAAATAAATGTTTTACTGTCAATTAAATTTGTTTACAGCTACTGGGTTTGGTGATCACTCGACCACTATCACGAGACTTAAATTAATAAATAAATGTCAGTGCCAGAAGAAAATAAAAAACATTTATCATTATAAAATCCGTCTTGCAGGGGCTGCGTAGACTAAGCATATTTCCATCGTGAAGTTTTGCAACAGATAAACCTACATACTGGTTACACTTAACACCACTGTGAACATTATGTGAATAAATAATAATGGTAATGTGAAATCTTTCAGTCAATTTGAATAACCTCTCTACGGAAAGTATCTGCATTGTAAACTAACAGCCCTACCAACTTCTCACATCTGAACAGATAGATAGAAATATTCTTCAACTGAAACAAAACAATTACTGAAATATATTAGAAAATAATATAACAATTTTATTGAAAAGTATTTACTCTATCTAGCATTGTAATTTGTAAAGAAACAGAATAATTTTTATCTCAATCACTTGAATTTTAGTAGTCTAAGAACTTAACATGGGGAGGGAGAACGACAGAAATATTTGCATGTACCTCGTATAACAAAGGTCTCATGAAAACAATATTTGGTATTTAAGCTTCATATAAAGAGGTTTATTATATAACAGAGTATTGTTTATGTGGCATGAGTAGAAGTGGGGTTTTGCTGAAAACTGAAAAATGCAAATATCTCGGTTAATATTCAAGATCGGAAATTAATGTTCATAACAATATGTGTAGTAAATTTAATTTTCAATAAGACTTGGTTTTATTCAAATTTTTCAAAGAAGAAGCCCAGCTAGCCAAAATCTGCCTGCAATCAGCATATTTCTTGTTCAATGGCAATTTCTAGCAACAAATGGTCATCCATAGCCAGCATGGGGTCGCCATTAAGTCCAAATGCAGCCGATGCTTACATGGAGAAATTTGAAAAGAAGGCACTTGAAACGGCAAGACTAAAACCGAAAAAATGGTTTAGATATGTGGATGACACGTTCGTCATATGGCCACATGGAGAGAAGACTTTAGAAGAATTTCTGAGGCATCTTAATTCAATACACCCCAACATTTAGTTCACGATGGAGATCGAACGTGAGAGGAAGATACCATTTCTGGATGTTCTGGTGGAAAGGAAACCAAACGGACCGCTGGGGCATGTGGTTTACAGAAAACCAACACATACGTTACCAACAGATTACACGCTGGATCTCATCACCATCCAGCACAGAAGAATGGGATAATTCGTACATTGGTCATTAGAGGTGAGAGAATTTCAGAGCCACAGAACCTCCCAAAGGAAAAACGACACTTGACTGCTCTGCTAAAGAATGGCTTCGGGAAAGAGGAAATCAATTCAAAAAGAAAAAAGAAAAGAAGACAAGATCAAATGAAGAGGAACTCCGGAAAACAGCCGTAATAACTTTTGTTAAAGGTACAACAGAGAAGATCTCTAGGATACTCAAGAAGCATAGAAACAGCATTTGGCACTGACAGGAAAATGGCACAAATGTTACCCAGCTGCAAAGATAAACTCCAGACAAAAATCCCGGGAATATACAGCATACCATGTTCTTGCGGCTCAGAATACATTGGCCAGACCGGCAGATTGATAAACACCAGGGTCGCCGAGCATATGAAGAGTTTAAAAAAGTTTCGGACAGAAGAATCAGCAATAGCGGAGCATTTCTGGGAAACCAACCACAACATTAAATTCGATGAAGTCAAGGTACTGGCAAAGTTGGACCGATACTAAGAAAGACTGGTTCGAGAAGTTATAGTAACAGCGAAATGCCCAAACAACTTCAACAGAGAGGATGGATACAGACTCAGCAAACTCTGGAAGCCGGTCATTCCACAGAGACCTCAAATAAGAAACGAAAACGACAATATAGGCGATGAACGACCACCAGGAGAAGTATCCGTAGACACCTGGAAGGAAAGACTCCGCCCAAGGAAACCGGATAAGACTCAAATATATACCAGAGATGAATATACAACTCTTCAGTCTCAGAGATAGCCCTGAGGAAGCTAGAAGCATGTCTAGCGAAACGTTGGCAACCAAAATGAAGACACGGTGAAGACCCGAAGACCTTAATAGTATTAATGACCAGGGCCGTGGAAGTCTACGAGTATATTTATATATATATATATATATATATATATATATATATATATATACTCAGTTCTATTGGAATCATTTTCTTTTTTTTATTCTGGTTTTTTTTTTCATTATTTTAGCAGTTCAGCTATTGATGTCGTACTCCTCACACGTTCAAAAGTATAAGTATATATATATATATACTTATACTTTTGAACGTGTGAGGAGTACGACATCAATAGCTGATCTGCTAAAATAATGAAAAAAAAAAACCAGAATAAATAAAAAGAAAATGATTCCAATAGAACTGAGTATGGTGGTTTTAATATCCCTCTACTCCACTTCGGCTTTCTGCTCCAGCGGTTTCTTGGTCACACTTGATGTATATTTTTGGTAGCCCTTCGTCTACCTTCTGCAAGCTACAAATCGCCGATACTGTTGATCTGGTCAGGTCGCACAGCCTAGGGACTGTATGCTATAACCTGGCTTTAACATTAGGTAAATACTTTAGAATTACAGATAACAAAAAAAATTACTAAGTAAAAATTCCCTTAGTGTAACTTATAGTAAGTTTCAATCATTTTTTTTAGTTTTTGCAGTCCCTTTGAGCTGGACTTACTTATTAGAAACCAAAGTACTTTAAACATGAACAATTTATTCTAGCGATAATTATAAATTTAGTAAATCTTAATAGTTAGAAATTTACAAACTATTATCTGTCATGAATATATTTAGTAATTTTCTTCTTTTTTTTCAGGCCAGGAGTTAAATATCTATTCACGAAGATTTCGAGCAGCCAGATAAATCTTTTTGCTGTATCAAAGTGAGTTATAGGTTATAAATAAAAATTATAGAAATCCACAGGTTCACTCGCTATATTTAATATAATTCCTTAATTATATCCAACAGGAACCAATTGCTTGCTTATCATTGATAACTGTTCAAATACGGTTTATGATCGTTGATCAAATATGTGTTTCTATGATTCGAAGGCAATACTATTATAATAGATTATCTCAGATGTTCTAAGCTATTTTAGTTTTTATAGCCACTCAAACAATGGTCTTGTAACAAAAGTAGCTATCCTTTATACTTCTTCATAAAGGTAAACCAGAATTGTCTTTTTTAATTGCTTCATAAAATGTTAGATTGCTCCCAACACATATAATTATTTGATGCTCAGGGTTAAGTGGATCATAAAATATTATTATTGGTATCTACCACTCTGTTATTTGCTCCATTTCTAGAAGTCAACCAAACTGCTTTTATTTAAATGGTTTTAAGATGTGTAATCAACTAGTTACTACCTTTTACCTCTAGTCAATGTAGCACTGAGTAAATTCTTCTTATCACAACCGGAAATCTAACCGAATGTCCAAAGTTATAAATTTAGCTGTGTCTAAAACATTACTTAAGCAATGCTAGCTGGAGGTTGGTTAAAATATTATTTTTTATCAAAGAGCTAAACAAATTCAAAATGGTAAGACAATATGTCTTTGGCCTTGTAAAAAAAAATTATGATTAGCTTGCATATCATACTGATATTTTTGCAGTTTTAGCCTAAGATTATGTATATCCGTATCACTTTTTTTACAATCTAATAGGCTTATAACGGTAAAATATCTGCATTGTAGTCCCTGGGAATACCTAGGAAGCTTATCGTTAGAGGGAATGGCACTGGTAAAGGCTCTTTGTATAATCAAAACTAGTGGGGACGATCAGATTGCTTTGAAACTAAGGCAAAGATATTATCACCGATGCTGTCTTTGAAGTAGCATTCCAACATTCCGAGGAATTAAACTGATTATGATGGTACCATATGCAATAATAGCACAGCATATGGCATATGTCATCGTTGTACTGAGTAAGAATAGAAGCATTATGACATAGACCTGTTTGGTAGACGAGTCGGCGAGTGGAGCGGTCGTTTTCTGTGTAGATAATGTCTAATGTAAATACAGTCCAGAAAAGACTTAAGAGAAAATTAGGCTGAAACTTCGAACAATTTCTGAGTGTTCAAGAAAGCTGTCAAAGTACGGCCTTCTGATCGCATAAAATGGCGAGATGAGGCAGGTTTGTCACAACTGAAAATTGGATAGATACTACTAAAATAATATTCTTAATAATTTGACAGGAGATAACTACTTTGCCTATAGAAACACTTGCTGCTAAACACACAAATGCTTTAATTAAATAATTAAAACAAATTCATTTATATGAAAAATGGCACCAGCTAATTTTCCAATTTAATGCAAATTCAGAGATTTATTTTATTTATATCTTATTGTGTTGTTATTTGTAATCTATTTATTTTAATTGTTTTATTATTGATTTTTTTCTTGCTTTCATTATTCCGGTTAATTAACGAACTTTCATTATTTCCAGTTAATTAACTATTAATTAACTATATAGATGAAATGTATATATAATTGTTGCAGAACTCGCCAAATAAATAAATTTGGAAAACTGGAAGTAGTGATCATATATATATATATATATATATATATATATATATATATATATATACATACATATATTACACCTTAAGGGCATAATAACCTAGTTATTGATTGCCCAAATCATATTAATCCTAATCCTATATAATACACCATAAGACTAGTTATGGTAATATTACCATTTTATTTTTACTCGCAGCAATCACTGAAAAATCTAGTTACTGTTCGTTGATTTTAATTAAAATGATAAATTACTGATATCGTTGTTAGTTACTGATTACATGTATTAACAATTACATTCGTTAATTGTTAAGAGAACGTTATGTTTAGGCTTTTATCTGGAAATTCAACGTAGGTCCATCCTTGTTCGGTTTAAAAGCTTTCTACTTGATTATGGTTCTGCTCAATCCTATTAAACAATTAAACGAATCGTTGGGATGCAAGCAAAACCAATTACCTAACAAGAACTGTTGTATTTCACTTTCCAATTTCAAGAGTACAAAAGATATACAAATTGAAACAATGTACATGGCTTCACATGAAAGGTCTATATTTGTGACATCTGTAGATATTATACTTTTAATGAACTATAGGGACTTATTATTAACGTGTCCTTAGACTACTCTAGTATGTCTTGTGATATTTGGGTTTAACAGTGTTGGTGCTAAAACATTCGGTCCTGGTTTTTTTATACATTTTTGTATGAGGCCTACATGAAAACTGCAATACACATATAACGGGATAAGAAAGACTTTGAATTAAATGCGAGTCTTATTACTTAAAAAGAAAACATCATCTGATATGCTCACAACACGGTTTACTTGTACTGCTATAAAATTAAATATTCAACATTCTTTTGGTACTTCATTTAAAATTATTTCATTTGAAAGTGAGATACGATGTTCGAAGGCATCGGATGAACGATTTCATGGGGAATAAATAATAAATCTATGCATCACTAATGGTTTTGGAGAAAATATGCATTATTATTTTCATTTTACCTTACTAAAAACTCTTCCCTCCCTCTCAATGGAATTTGATGAAAACGAGTGGTGTACATGTATACACTTTAAATAGTCTTTGATATGAAATTTTAACATTTTTGAGCTAACCAATTATGAGTTATATGGGATACGTTCTTGCGTTCGACGTTAAGTTAAAACTAGCCATGGGCTCTAGGACGGTTAAAACGGATAATGTCGTTGAAATCTGGAAATCAAAGTTAAAATAAACCATTTAGTGTTGGTACTTCTGTGGTCCGAGCCATTGAATTTGGTGGGGGCGGGGATTTGATTCTCATAGTGTCCCTTTGAAAGGCTCATATATTCAAGTACTTAATTCTTAAAACCAATATATAATAATAAAGGAACAAATAAAAGAAACATACAAAATTATTTCGAACAAACACTTCAGTTTGAAAATGCCGGAGTAAATTTTCTTCGTATCCAGTACAAAAAGTCACTGTAAGTTCCAAATTAAACTCAATGCTTAAATCGCCAATAATAAAGGATTCCATTATTTGCTATCAAAATTGATAGTATAAAAAAATTGCTTTACAATAATTATGATAGGTTTTTTTCTGGACTTGGACGTACTTCCTTAATACGTAATTTGTTTTACTATTGTTTATCTTTTGCGGTAAAATATTGCACAGTCGTGGTGTATGAAAGGTTCGTGTTGTACGTCCGCCACATGTGTATTTTTCGTTGTCTGTGAAATGAAATCGTCGGAGTCGTTGGGTAATGGTTTAATGTCTTATGCACAGACATATATATGGAGCTTATTGACTATGTTCATTATGTATCCAGAAAGGGCTGGGTTGCTCGTCCAATACTATGAGCTGAGGGGTTGCGAGATGTGTAGAACAATAGGTTGGCTGTGGTCTGACCCTTTGGAATCCCGTTTCTATAGATCATACAAGTACAAAACAGATTCTGAAAGACTCCTTTATGTCAAAATTTCCTTCCTATATATTTTCCTAAAGGTGGGTGACTTGTGATTTGGAGTCCACCAGTCATTGTGTATTGCTATTAGTGAATATTCTCAAGGTATATCTAGAATACTAGATCGTTCAGATGACAAAATTTATTTAAATGTTCGCAAATCGAAATATATATATATATATTTTTAAGATGCTGTGAACTCCTCGAAATCGGTATATTTGTGCGGTTATGACACCTCAGAGTTGAATTTTTATCATCAGCACCGGTACCTTACTCAGCATTGGAACTCACTTGAATAACTTCTAGTGCTAATTGTAAGAAGCAGCTATTTAGATTGAGTACGACTTACTCTCGTCGTTAAGAGTGGAAGCTTCAGTTCGCCAACGCTGTATTTGTGTGTGTGTGTGTGTGTGTGTGTGTGTGTGTGTGAGCGCACGTGTGTTGTTTGTGCGTGAGTGTGTGGGCTACTTAGTTTTTAGCAGGTTTCTCTTGAGTCTCTAAAATCCCCCTCCTCCCCCATTCCTTAAGGGTACCTTAAGGCACGTTCAAAATTATATATATTTATATTTGTCGGTTGACGCTCTAGTGGTCGCAATTTTTGTTCGTTCGATACCAAACTCGACATTTAACCTTTTTAAGTGAAAAGGAAGAGCAAGTTCTCTAATGGCTGAAATCCGAACAGTGGGAGAGGGAGAATTTTGAAAATTCAAAATATTTCCGTTACTCTGAGTCGCATTATAAAATGTTACAGAACGAATCTTGTTAAACTATTGATTGTCTACTATTGTTGCTGTATGCATTTTTTGGTAGCTCAAGTATTAAGCGAGTTATTCGTACTTTCTCGTTTTCTACCTTCAGTACCCCCCTTCTAATCGTCGGTTTTTTAAATATAAATAGAGAATACGTGATGGGATGATATAAATCGTATTATTCGGGAAAACTGCTCAGTTAACGCAGCCCCTGCGTGACGGAATTTATTAGCAGATTTCCCTTAAGGGAACTCAGCTATTGTGGTCGTACTCGTGTCGCGATTTTCGAAACATTTCGTCAAATGTCAGCGGTCGGAATTCTTATTTCATCGTATCCAAACTCGATATATAAGCATGTCATACAAAACTAAAAGTTGAGTTCGTTAATGGCTGAAATCGAACTAGTGAGAGGGGGGTGGGGGTTTAGAGGGCAAGAAATTTGAAAATTCAAAATATCTCCGTTATTATACGTTGTATCGGAAACATGTATAGAGCCACTTTTTTTGCAAATAAAATGTACTACGGCTATTGTTATATACATTTATTCTCTGACTTTACTCTTAACGGAGATATTTTCATTTTTTTCAGTTTTCGTCCTTCAGTAAACCCCCACTCCTACACATGCCATATAAACAATTATTTGTTATATTATGAAGCACTTAATTTGAAACCCAAATACCAAATAATGTTCTCATTTAACTTTTACGTTTTGAGATAAATGCAAATTCGTGACTAATGTGGGAAATCTTCTTAGTTTACGCAGCCCCTGCTTGACGGACTTTATGGAGATAAGGACGTCCATTTCCTATGCTCGTTTTTATGCATGCTTGTCAATGTGGTTCTACTGCACTCAGTAACGACAGAATTAGCCTCTCCTGTCTCTGATTAGGCCCCTATTAGTCTGGCAGAGCATTTGAACCCTAAAGGTTTTTTTACATATAATCTTATTTAGAAATATATATTGTAAATGGTGCTATTTATTGCGCTTATTTACGATGTTGCCAAAAATGAATATGGTATAGTTTTCTGTTTCATCATGTTTTATGAAGTGAAGTGTGGTTCATTTTAGCAAATTTTAACTTGAGTCTCCTTTTTTTCATATAATAGTAAATACCTCTACCTAGCAATTGGCAGGGAAGTTAAATATTCTTTCCTTATTACATTGCATAAATTATACTGGATGCCATTGCTCTGTGTCCTTCTAATATGTGGACTGTTTTTGAAATAAGTAAGGATATTTGTACTTGCTTGCTAAATTTACAATAGACCTGAACTGGTCATTCATAGTTATTTAACTATGGAATGCGCCGGAAAACAATCGTTTCGAAATATTCTATTTTCGAACTATCTTGTATGAGTATCTACGTGTGCGTTTTTTTTTTCTGGTTTGATAATGGGATAATATATCCATAGGTTCAAAGTCCGTGAGCTTTGCTTACATTGCTCAAAATACATTTTAAAAAGCTCGGATAGAACTAATCTGTCTACCACACTTTTATTAAGGTTAAACCCCTATACTCAATTTGTTCTCTGATGCGGCTTACTACTATGTACTTACCTACTTACAAGGGGAGTGCACGGCCTTCGCCCACCGATTTGAACAAAACGTTTTTAGGTTTAGAAGAAAAACAAACTCTGTTAAATCGAGAGGACGAACTTCTGACGCATTCGTCTAAAAAAAAATGTTAAAGTTTGTCTGAAGGTCTTCAGCTGTTCCCAAGACGCGTTATTTCAAGATGCTCTCACGGCTCATTTGATAGTACTTTCCCTTTTTAACCAAAAATTTCGAGATCGAATCTCGCTGGGAGCGACTATTTTATTTTTCTGGAATTTTTCCTTTTTTGCTTCAAGGGCGTTTACTTAATATTAACAAATAAATAAACAAATTTTTTTTAAATATTAGTTTTTTTAATTTTTATCCTGTTCCATATATTTTGAGAAAATGCTTTCTGTCAATAATGTAATTGGGGTAAGGAAATATTTAATTTTATACAAGAAATATATTAATAATTGAATACAAAAGTATATAACAATTATCAATAATAACGCAGATATTTTATTAATATTTTTAAACGGTTTTATTTAGCTTTACCAGTTTATTTGTAATTATTTTATGTTACGATTAATAAAGATATTTAAAATTTTCTAGCTTTAGACAAAAAAATATTATTTAAACAATTTTATACTTTAGAACTATATTTTCATTGTGCTTGGTCTTGCATCGTTTGGTCGTGCATGACGTATATTTCTATCATCAAGTTAAAACTTTTATCGTGTCTCTAAAAATGCTCGTATTTAATCGAACAGAATTTCAAAATATCATCTAGCATTAAAATTCATTCTATTCTTTAACACCATTGTCATCCGCAATAAAATTGTTATTACTCTTATCCTTTTTCTATGAGGGACTGTTTATATTCCTTCTTGATTCTGAGGACATTTGTATGATTCACATATTCCTAGAATTCTTGCATCTTACTCGCATGTGGATGAGCCTCCTATTAGCTTCTCCAAGAGCAGGTTGAACTGCTTGAAACATTATACATGGAATCAGCTGGTCGTTTGGTGTCCGCTCTTAGACAGAGCAGCTATTGATACACGTCCTTGTCAGCCAGATAGGTTTTCCTCAGTTACATCACTAATGTCAACTGGCTGAGGTCTTAAATAAATCCGAATTTCTGCAGTAATTAGCCTTGAGGCTCTTTGAATTGCAATATTTCATATCGTATTATTTTTATATCGCACTCAATGCCCCCCCTCCCAATTTGCCTTAAATAATCTCTAATAAATATATGAGTTATATTATATGATTTAAGGAAAATAATGAAAATACTCCCGAGAGAAAGGAAATAAATACCCTCAAAGATAGATAGGGGCAAATAGAGGGTATTTATTTATTCGTATTTTAAATTTATAAGTTGTAAATTATATAAATGAAATGTTTTTGAAAAAATGTAATTTTTTTTTTAATTGCTAAGATTTAGATCATTGTTGTTTTTAAAAAAATAATGATCTGTATACATTTTAAAAAATCATCGTCTGTATATATTTGTCTATTGTGTGTGTTTCGATTTTAACAGAGAACTGAGGATGAGGCAGGGCCTCAAAAGCTCAGAAATAACCATTTATTACCTAGTGGAGGTGTTACCCTTTTTGAAACAATGGATTTATACAAGATTCAAATGCATCTATTTCATATGCCTCACTGATTACATACCTACTACTTAATATTCATCAGTGACTTCTTATTTAATGTAAACTTAATGCTGTTCGCTATAATTCTTGGACTGTACGCAACCTGGACAAACATTCACAATACTATTTAGTGGAATGATTTTGAGATAAAATATTTTCTATAAATACTAGGCAACCAGAATATTCACTAATAAGGAGCTTCATCATCATAATAGGCCACTGTGTACTGATCGTAATAGACCAATAATCACTGCTCAGCTAAGTAAGGCATTTATAATTAATTTTAAAAAAATAAAATTAATAAAATAAAAGAGAGGCTAGCCTCCCTAAATCATCTTCTATTGAATATACGATCGTTAATAATGACTGTGAATTATACCAACAAAAATCAATTCACACTCATTATTCCCTTAGAAGTACGGAACGTAAGGAATTCCTTAATACTCCAGGTGAAACTGCATTTATTTACTAAGGAAATGATAACCGCACTCTGTCTCAATAGATAAAAAATAAATCTTTTGCTCACAATATTTAACCTTTACGGTTTACCTTTACTCATCATTCCTCACTTGAATCATTTTCTGACTACTATATTTGTTACTCCGATGGGCCAGTGCCTATTACAGCAGCTGGGGCAAGAGCAGGCATTATGACAGACTCCCCTCTTGACAAGGCCCCATTGTATGAGTCAACTCCAACGAATGTCATCCTCCAAGAGGAACTCAGAAACTACTCATCATAAATAAGCACTTTACCGTCTCCACTAACTCCCTAGCTACTAAATACTCTTAGAAATGCTAACAATTAACACCTGATAGCTAAAAGCTTACAAGAAGAAATTTTTACGTTGCCTAATTTAATGACAAACGTCCGTCACGCAGGAACTGCGTAAACTAAGCAGAAACCGCAGGCAACACAACACCACCGTGAAATATTAAGTGAATAAATACAAATAACAATGAGAAATGATCCAGTCAATGCACATTTTAATAACCTCCACAATAGGAAGCTTCTGAATAATAAACAAACAGGACAGCCAACCTCTTAGAGCTGAAAAGATATATACAAATATTCTTGGTCGGAAAGTAAAATAAGTACAGATATATATCTAAATATTGTATATTAAGTTTATTAGAAACAATTTATTATATATAGTACTGTAATTTATAATGAATCAGAATAATCTCAATCTCTCTAATTTTAGTAATCCAAAAACAAGAGGGGGGGGGTCATCATAACATATTTTTTATGTATTTCATCTAGAAAAGATTTGTTGGACGCAATATTGGAATTTCAGCTTGAAATAAGATGGTTTATGACGCTTAACGTACTATGACTGAAGTGGGGGTTTACTCAGGTTGAAAGCTAAAAAATGACAATATCTCGGCTAATATTGAAGATAGTGAAAAATATTATATACATGTTTAAACAACATATTTGGAACATTAAATTTGCAATAACATTGGTTCTATACAATTGTTCATCGTATAATAACGGAAATATTTCCAATTTTCAAAATTTCTTCCCTCTACCTGATCCGACTTCATTAGTTTTTCATAAAACGTTTAAATATCAAGTTTGATTACGATGAAACAAAAATTGCGAGTGCTAGAACGGTAACGGACATTTTTATATATATATATATATATATATATATATATATATATATATATATATATATATATATATATATTGTTTTATCATTTAGGCACCACCTTTTTTGCTAAGTTATGAAATCATTCCTTTCCTTTAAATGGTTTGCTCAGTATAATTGTCCTTTCATGAATAAATGTTTGTGTCTGTCCGATAATTTTGTTTGCGTAAGAGTTCGATGAGCCATGTACCGTTAGCAGTTGTGAACGAGAAAATTATTTTGTTAGTCTTGTGTTTCGTATTATTTATGTTCAGGTGTGCTCGTTTTTAACTAAAAATCCACCTCTCTTGCTACGTTTCATTAGATTTTTTTTTTATCATAGATGTGTTTCGCATACGATTAAACAAATACTTACTGCCACACATGGAGCTTTTATTCCTCTTGGCATAACTGGACTTCTTGACTGTGACAGCTGATAATTAACTTTTGTTTTAACGGCCAGGCTGCAAAACAACAATCCTAAAGGTAAAAGTAAGCAACAACGTCAACCAAAAGAACTTCAAGGCCTCTAGAAGTATAAATAAATAACTAGCAAGTCTGTTTTTTGTTATATATCTTTATATATATAATTCTACTGTACGTGTCTATGTCACTGAACTCCTAAACGTCTGGGCCGATTTGATTTAATTTTTTTGTATGCGTTTGGGTGACAACCTGGATGGTTTAGATTCACAAATCAGAAGATGGAGCAGGAATGGGGGATTCTAGGAGAGGCCTATAATTAAAAATAGCGATATTTCGTTTTCTATTGGCTTTTCGGCAAATATGCACAGAACAAAAGTTGTTTATTTCGATATTTAGAGTAACTTTTGTTATATTCACTTTTGTCGTATAAAGAAGTATAAACGAAATATACACTAAAACATTAAAGTGGGAGCCAACAATTTTTCGACTGAACCGAACTTAAAAAAACTCTATTTGTAAATTAGCATTAATTCTTCCACGATTATAAGCTATATTAAATTTTAGCAGATTTCCCATAGGGGAAATCAGCTATTGAGGTCGTACTCATGACGCGATTTTCGAAAAATGTCTTGAAATGTCCATCGATCCTACCCAGGAGATCACGCAAATGAGGTCCGTTCAAAATTATATATATATATATATATATATATATATATATATATATATATATATATATATATGTGTGTGTGTGTGTGTGTGTGTGTCTGTTAACGCTCTAGCGGTCGCAATTTTCATTTGATCGTTACCAAACTCGATATTTAAACGTTTTATGCAAAAATAAAGATCAAGTTCGTTAATGGCTGAAACCGGGCTAGTGGGAGGGAGGGTTTAGAAGTGAGAATTTTTGAGAATTCGAAAAATCTACGTTACTATACGTCGGATCGAAGAATTATATAGAACCAATCTTATTGCAAATTAAATTTACTATAAATATTGTTATATACATTTATTCTCTATCTTGAATATTAACCGAGATATTTGCATTTTTCTGTTTTCATCTTCTGAGATGAGATCGGCTAACTTCGGGTCTAGTCGTGAGTTTCCGTCAAGAGCTAGTTCGGGCCGTTACCGAAACTGTTTGACTCTCTATTCTGAAATTTCTCTATTGTAAAACTTCACGTGGGAAATCTGCTTAGTTTACGCAGCCCCTGCGTGACGGACTTTTAAGAAAATCGTGCACATAACATAAAAAGTTGTTTTTTGTGTTATTAAATGTAAAATATCACAGATGCTGGGCATCACCCTATAGTAAAATATTAGCAGAACACTTACTCATTCTCTTCATTTACAGAAGTCGAACTACTCGGACACTCGGTCTAAATATTTCCTATAGCGTGAGAGAAATGTGTGTCGAATCGGCCGGCTCAAAGGCTACAATAGCTTTACGTGCCCTAAATGGGCCAGCATCTCTGTGAATCTCTGGGTAGAGGATTGTTTCTCTCTTGATGGCCTTGCTTTTCCTTCACTCACCGCCCTTCACAAAATCATTTCTATTTTATAGCAGATTTCCCTTTAGGAAAATCAGCTATGGAGGTCGTACTCGTGACGCGATTTTCGAAAAATTTCTTCAAATGTCCATCGACCCTACCCAGGAGATGACGAAAATGAGGTCCTTTCAAAATTATATGTATGTAATTATATGTACACATATTTGTCTGTTAAAGCTCCAGCGGTCGCAATATTTGTTTGATCGTTACCAAACTCGAAAATTAATCGTTTTATGTAAAAAGAAAGATCAAGTTCCTTAATGGCTGAAATCGGACGAGTTAGGGAGGGGGGGGGTTAGTGGGGGGATTTTCGAAATATCTCCATTACTATACGTCGGAACGAAAAAAAATGTAGAGAATCAATCTTATAGCAAATTAAATGTACTATAAATATTGTTATTTACATTAATTCCCTATTCTCCTAACCGTGATATTTTAATTTTTCAGTTTTCAGCCTTTAGCAAACCCCCACTTCTACTCATGTTACACGAACAATACTTTTTTATGTAATAAACCACATCATTTCAAGCTTAAATACCAAATATTGTTTTCAAGATACATTTATTAAACGAGATACATGCAAATATGTCCTGTTGAACCCCGCTTCTTCTTAAGTTTTTGGACTACTTAAATTTGATTGATTGAGATAAAAATTATTCTCATTCATTATAAATTAGAGTACTAGATATTCAGATATATTACAGTAATTGTTTTTCTTTCCGGTAAGAAGTTATCAGAACTGTTTCTTTACATTTGAGATGCTTCCCGCCGGAATGTTTCTTATCGTTTGTATTTATTCACTTAATATTCATGGTGGTGTTGTTTTATCGGTATGTAGATTTATCTATTGTTAAACTTCACGCGGGAAATCAGCTTAGTTTACGCAGCCCCTGCGTGACGGACTTTTCTTATTTACACCGGTCCATCCTTTTACCGATCTTATCCGTGTTTATATTAAAAAAAATTATATCCAAGCAGTAAAGCCTTAATTCAGGAGATAAAAATCCTCCCCTCGTCATTTTGCCATCAGTTTAGGATGCTGCCATCTTAAGGTGTATCCTTATGTTATTCCCATCGGTGGATTATGTTTTTTTGTGCTTCAGATATCCTCTTGTTGAGTAATAGTTATTCATAACTCGGCTTCCGGGTGACACCTGGATCACGTTCCTTTAGGATTACAATATTCATCCAGGAAACGGCTTGCAGTTAGCTCGAATCAGGAACCACCCAAGTCACATATCCCGTTTGCATTTAACATAGTCTTATGGACGTAATGCAAAATGGACGTCTGAAAATATATGCTTCTTTCACAGGACAGATATTTTATTCTGTTTTAATTACATTAAATAGTAAAAAAAAATCAAGTATTATAATAAGCATTAGCTCTTCATTAAAAGTCGGTTCCTTGTTAATTTTTAGTCTAAATCCAGGTTGCAGTTATTAAAACTTTCTTATTGTACGCGAATTTTCTATTATTGAAACATTTCTTTCTAAGCATGCATTACTGGCGTGAACACCATTGTTATTTCCTAGAAACTATTTGCATAACGAAATCGTTTTCATATTGAAATTCTTCATTGTTGGCCGACCTTCAAATGTGATTTCATCTTCCAAGTATTTCATAACCATTAGAATTAACATTGTTTCCATTTCAAAATAAGTACAATATTGTTGTTTGAGCTTGTTTTATTTATTTAAAAGAGGCAAACAACAAAATAAAACAAAAAAAAGAGAGAAAATAAATGAACTATGCAATACGGTGATGATTGAATCAGTTCATAGGCGTACTTAAGTCTACATTTAGGATAAGATATGAAATTGCGTATGAAAACATATAGCAAATGAATACATTAGGCAAATGAAAGTAATATAAATGGAATTCTAAGTATAGAAGAGATTAAAAAAAAAAGAAGAGAAGCAAAAGAGTAAATAAAAAAAACAAATAAAAAAAAATTAAAATAAATACTTATTAAAATAAAAATATACTCCCTGCTAATACAGTAGAAAAATAAAGAGAAGTATGTAGAAATTGAAGGCTATAGTATGTGGTATATATTAATGTTTTTTAGACGTGTAGTAATTGTGTCTATGTAATAACTGTTATCGGTTAAAAGTTCCTGTAAGTAATATGGAATGTCTAAATTGTCTCTTCATCTACAATCGCTCAATATGAGATGTACAGTCAAAGGTTCCCTTCTACGTCTACAAGTAAGATTCCTTGTTTGTCCTTAAGTTTCCGTGGGTCAGCAAGGAATGGCCAATGCGTAATCTGGTCAGCACTACTTCCTCTCTTCCTGTGCTCCTGTCGCTTGACGCATTCTTCAGCTATTTGTTTTATTTTTCTCAGTTTATCTAATATGTGTGTTATCACATTAAATAAAAGCATTATAAAAAAATTGTGATTCCGTTAGAAACAATATTTCTGATACTGAATTTCTGATTCTTTACATTCTTGTAAAACCTCTATGAGAATTTAGTTTTCGAGTCTTTGTTAACCGGTTTTTGATAACGATCTTCAAATGTCCACTGATTATATCTACTTCAATATATATCTGTGTGTGTGTGTGTGTGTTGCATTTTGCAAATTACAAAATTTAAGAACTTAATTTTCAAGATTTTAATGGAGTTCCTCTATTATGCTTATTAAGTGTTTTTTTTTTTTTGTTTATTGGCAATTAACAGTTCAACCTGAATAACTCTCTCATGTGAATAATATATATATATATATATATATATATATATATATATATATATATAATTATTTAATTTGAGCTCTTATAATGAAGAATCCTCGAAGTAATATTTCATAAAATTAAATATCAGGTGTGGTTTACATATATATTGTATTTAGCCGGAGTATCAGTAACTCGATTAATTTAATGGTCGTTATAAATAAGAGACATTTGGAAAGGCTGATCATACAATTAAATACGGGCCGGTAGTTCAAGAAAATATGACAATCATTCCATCGAAATCTTCTGCCATTTTTTTTTTTTTATTAATCTGAATTCGGTTTTTGTAAAATTACAGTTATGACCTGCCGAGTGGGTTTTGATAGCTCTCCTTCTACTGAACTCTTTCTTTTCCATTTTTCCGGGATTTTGTAAGAACGAGGCGTAATGGAACATGGGTGTGGGTGGTACCGGGTGGGTTGTTGTCCTCTGCCAAAATGTGTAATTTCGTTTTTATAGGAGAATATTTACCCATACATAGCATTCAGGAATTCTGCCGTTCTTAATACCTGGATGATGCCAGGTTCGCCATATACGTCCATTAGTTAGCCTAAATAACGTCTGAGCCTCTGTCTGACATTAACGACACATATCTTAATATCTTCTAGATCGTCAGGACCCTATTAGGTTTGCACTGGCCAGAAACCAACCGCATTCTCCTTTGCAGAGAGTGTTTTCATTGTAAATAACAGGTGATTATTGCATAAGAATGTGGACTTTACCTTCGGCGAGTAAAGGCTGGAGAACGGCCTTCACCGATATAGTCACCTTCACATCAAGTAGCAGCACTGGGCGATCACTGGAATCAAGGTCACCTCAGCCCGTTATGTCATCCCTATCGTAATAAATCCAGCCACCGTTACTGGAAAAAGACTCTGTTTAATACAATCTACAAGTTCCTATTGTGGTGTGTTATCTTATTGTAATAGATTAACTGTCTCATATAAGGCTTTATTTCTCGCAAACGATTTTCTAATGTTGTATGCCAACATTTTTTCCCTTCATTTAATTTCGTCTGTAGTATTTGTAAATGCAAGTCTGGCAGGGTCAGTAAGCTAAAGTCCGAAGATTGTCCCTGTGTTGCATTTTCGACGAGTTTGTCCACATCGTTTGTACGTCCAATGTTTTCATGTTCTGGAACCCACAGTCCTGGTCATCCAGCAGACGTGACAATAGACGAGTCGAAATTGTACTTACGAGACTTAGGATAACTCAAATTGTATGCACTCATACCCCATGACAAGAACAGAGAGACCTCTACGCCGAATATAATACGAACCATTAACCATTAAACACATACTGACTAACTGCAGGAACATTGAATAGTTCCAATCCACACAACATGTAAGAACTTCTTACAGACTGGATCCCACATATCGACAATACACAAATCACCTTAAACAATTAAATTTCTTTTACAATATTTAACTTCTCTCCTTTTTGATTTTGACTTTGTGAAACATTTAATATAATTTTGATCAATTTTAGATAATATAAATGTACTAGTAATGGCATGATTTTTTAAAAATTAAAACCATTTTAAATTGTCTAATACTAGTCTAATGTTTATTTGAGGTTCTTATTACTTGTTTTGTTATTTAACATGTAACAAATCTTACAGCTTACATCAATACATACGAAATATAACTCACAACAACTACAACACAATTAAAAGTCACCATCACAAATGCTCACAATTCTAACGGAACATGGACAGACAGGACATTATTTAACAAGATTTAAAATTCAAGAGAATGACAAATGTACTTGCGACTCACAAACAACACAAACGTTTTTCCATATACTTTATGGCTGTTCAACATCTAATCGAATTAAATTTAAAATTAACATAATTTTAAAAGTAAATAATTGGCCAGAACCACCTCATATTATATTTAACAAATATAATAAAGAACTTATAAAGTTTATCAAAAGTATAGATATGGATGTAGCAAAAATACATTAGAATGGAAAGTTGATTGTGAGGAATGGGAATTATAATTTAATATATTTACCTTCCATAGACTCAAAAATTAAACTTCGGTTGAGTTTAACTTTTATTGATTTGTTTTTTTTGTTCTTATTTTATTTATTTATTTTTTTATTTCATTCATTAATTTTATTTGTAATTATCTTGTTTATTTTAATATTTTATTTTATTATTTTTTTTAATTTTATATTTGAGTAAATAGTTGATTAAAGTGTAGAAATTGTTAAACAAAATTGTATTTAAACATAATCATACATGAAATATGCCATGTGGCAATGGAACATGTATTCAAATAGATAACTCCTGGATTACTATTAGGAGAAAAAAAAAAGGCCTCCAAAGGTGTTGGAAGACATGTTTGCAATTTTCATCCCTCTAGGTTTATCCTTTACTTTAAGCAATAAATCAACGAATAAATGTACTGTTAAGTTGAGTTTCCATGGAAAAGGGATATCCGCCTTTCAAGGTCTAATAGGCCAATGGCTGCTTCCTCAGCACACTTCTTCCATTGGGTGCATTACTCTCTTTCAGCCATATTTAAATATCTTATCCGTGACATTCGACCAATGTTCCGCTATGTTTTGCCAAAAATTAACCCCCGGCAATTTGTACTATTTGAACCATGACTTACTTTCCGAATTTCTCCTGACTAACCTTCGCTCCTCCTCTGTCTCCAGATTAAGTCACTGGATGATAAAAATTCCATTCTCTTTCTGATCACTTTCCTTTGCAAGCCTTTAACCCTCTAATGGCAGACTATTGCCTTAGAAAGTGACGAATTATTTACTCCTTCCAGCTGCATAGTTGCATAGATCGGGAGCAGTCAAAGCCTTTAGAAAAACAGTTCATTATCGTAGATTACACTGATAAACAAAAGAGGATGTCAGTTGAGGAGATAAGTCTTGAGGGACATGTTCCAACCCATCAAGCTGTATGCACTAATGCACTTCTGCACAATATTTACATAGTCAGGAGATTATAATTTCCAAAATTGGCTACAACAGACTTGAATGCCAACCGTGCATCTTTTTCATTATAGCTGAGTAAGTCTTCAAAGTGACTGTCTGCAATGATCGTCCTTGTTTATGGACCTGTGAACACACACCTTCTTTCACGTTCGCTAAACTCAACTGTGGAAACTTTGTAGGATAGGTACCGAAAAGAATCTGAGTTGTTGTCTAGTGCCTTCACGAAGTTCTTCATGATTCCCAGCTTTATATGAAGCGGAGGCATAATAACTTTTTCACGCTCAAGCAACGACACACGAAGGACGTTTTTATTACCTGGCTGCAATTTATCTATGATGTTTGTTATATGTCATATGAAAGGCCATGTTTAACAGACTAAAATGACACCACTCCCACCTTCCTAGCACAATTAGAACAGGATCAAGAGCGATTCAAAGAAAGCCCCTAAGGCGTTATTGGGAAAATTCGGCGTTGCATTGAAAATAAATCTGACGTGATAGAACAAAACAGTTTACAGATTTGTACTCAGCACGAAAACCTGCATTAGAATAAGTAAACATCATGTCAGATATCTTGTTATTCAATGTTATTCATCTTATCACTCACGATGTGTGCTGTTAGGATCTGAAGCATGCGGGTTCGAAATTAAAAGAAGTCCTTGAATTTTTTTTTCTCTTTTTTGTTAGCGATCCTTGAGGATCGCGTGACTAAACAACTAAAAATTGGTCTAACAGGGAGCCTGATCACTTTTTCACAGGTGCTTTTGCGATTGTGCGGAGTATCACTAGTGTAACACTACTAATATAATACCCGTTATCGGCAACACATCACTGGATGAGCTTGATCCTACAGTTAAAGGGAAAAATTTTAAATTTATCCTTACATATTATAGATACAAAATGTGTGTTAAAAGATATTTTTGTTCTTCATAAAAATACCAACTAATAATTCTCATCAACGTTTTTGAACTGATGCATGTGATCGAAGATATCGTATATCACATTCAAATGAAACCAAACATTTTCTTTATTTTATTTAATAGGCGAACAACTGAGTCATGTGCTGGCCGTGCCAGATTTATGTATGGAAGGGATCAGATATCGGCAACTTTATTATTATCATCGGTGTGTAGGTGTTCACATAAATATTTTCTATAATTTCGCTTTATCCATAAAATAAATATCAAATATTTGGAAGATGTTCTCCAGATATCCTCCAGATTTACCCTTGAACTTCTGCGATATATGAAGGTTAAAAATTAAACTTCTTGTAGTTCCAATCTTCTTCACTAATCAATGTTGCCAACATAGCAGTTTACCATTCAATCCTTTTCGCCTCGAAAATCGAAAACATCTAAATACATATTTTATTCTATATACCACTTCACAATGCTTTCTGAATTGTCACCAACAACTTTACTACTGAAATAAGGCATATCAACATTTCGATGAGTCCCCCTTTGTCTTAAGTTCGGGAAATATTTTTATTTATAATATGTCACAAATATTTAGCTTCATATTTTTTAAATAATTTCCCTACAAAAAGCGCCTGAAATATAACAAACAGGTCTGCCAACCTGTCACCGAAAAGAAAAACAATTACTGAAATAAATCAGAAGATAAAATATTAATTTTATTGAAAACTATTTACTATATCTAGTAATTTAATTTATAATGAATCAGAATATTTTATACCTCAATCAATCAAATTTTAGTAATCCAAGAACTTAAGTTGTGGGGGGGGGGGGGGTCACCAGAACATATTTGCAAGTATCTCGTATAATAGAGGTCTCATGAAACCAATATTTGGCATTTAAGCTTGGAATAAAGTGGTTTATTATACAACAGAGTATTTTTTTATGTAACATAAGTATAAGTGGAGCTTTGTTGAAGACTGAAAAATGTAAATAACTCGATTAATATTAAAGATAAAGAATAAATGTACATAACAATATTTATAGTACATTTAATTTGCAATAAGACTGATTCTGTACACTTCCTCGATCTGACGTGTAGTAGAGGAGATATTTCGAATTTTCAAAACTCCACCTCTAAACCCCCTTCCCCCTGTTCCGATTTCAGCCGTTCTTGAATTTGATCTTTCTTTTTACATAAAACGACTAAATATCGAGTTTGTAACGATACAATAAAAATTGCGACCGCTATACCGGTAACAGACAAATCTATGTGTGTATATACACACACAAACACACCCCTGTGTGACGGACTTAGTACTCTTTCGCTTAGAACTCATTTTCCTCACTATTTTCTGAGAGAAAAGTATTAATTTAACTTGTTCTTCCGGAAATAAGGTGACGTTGAACTTAAGCCTGCTTGTTGATGGGGAAAACAGTGGAATTTCACTATCCTAAACTCCTGACTTGAAACCAAGAAAGGCCAATGTCTGGGAACAAACCATGAAACATTTATTAGGTGTGCGGTGAGATGTATTGGCATAGTATTACTCTTAGAGGCTTAGCTACTAACCTAGTTCTTTCTCTTTTCTTCCGTAATTTTCCACTTGAGTTACGTCTTGTGGGTAACATCAAAGATACATTTTAATCGCATAAAGGGATCACTTCTTTTACATTCAACATATATTAGCATTTGTAAAGTCTAGACACAAAAATTAAAGAGCTCTTTAAAAATAAAATTTAAGTTGTGATATAAGTTTGCCTTTGAGAAAGAGGATCAAAGCTTATTGTGTTTCCGCCATGGATGGAAGTAGTCTTATATTAAAGTAAATACATAGAGTACAAGTACCTTTATGAAACTGGCCTTAATTTCCTGTAGAGTAGACAAACAATCAATACTCTACTGCGATATTGTTTTTATACTATAATAAAAAAAACTATTAATATCAAAACATTTGTATTAAAAAAAAAAAGGATAAACTGCAATTAACCTCCAATTTCGAAGAAATATTAAAATAATTTATCTCTCAGCAAGAAGGAAATATTCTATGAAGATGGTGTACGCCAATGTTTGTCTGATTTATCAGTTATATAATTGACAGAAAGGACTGTCTCAATGACATATTCTCACACATCCATGAAATGCTAATCTTCAGGAAAATCTAACCCTTGTGTTAAAGGAAGTTCATCGGAGTTTTACAGCATTTGACAACCTTTTCTGTATTAAAACTGTCGAGGTATGAACTATATCTACAATTGGATCTCAGAGATTTTATAAGGGAACCTCCTTATTTACCGTATAAATTTACATATACGAGTATTTCTGTCCAAAACTATGGACAGGGGCCTTTAACTGAAGACAAAAATTCCTACAACAAACTATTTAAAACTTTTACTGTATTTGATTACATTTTAAATAAATAATTGACTAAAAGAACCAAAGAATGGATCATTAAGTATGAATAATCTAAACTTATCTGAGATGATCCGTAGGTTTTCTTGATGTAGTCTTGGCTACTCCGAAGCTCCTCATCCAGCATATCTTTTCTTATCACTTTAATCTCTTTCCTTTATTTTTAATTCGTTTTCATAAAAACTTGTCTAGACCTTCCAAAGCTTATTTTCTAAACCGCTTTGTAACTTGTCACGATTGTAGCCATCGTGTTTAACAAGCACTTCATTACTCTAATGATAAGAATCACTTAGACATTTTCTATAAGGACATATCAAGCACTGTTTTTTAAACATGTACTCACACACAAGGAAGTATACTAGACCTAAACACAACCAACGCTCTAAACGCGTAAACAACCTTATACGGATACGGGCAACGACACGAAAACAATTAACCTGGACACAAGACATAACCACCCTTCGTTTGACTAATGTAAGCAAACAGACACAGACTAAAACGTAAACAATCTAATACAGTGAACAGATGTATAAAACCTACTGACCAACGGGCACCTAGCTCAGTATAACTCTAGGCGGCTTGAAGATGGTGCCTTTGCATCGAAAGCGCTTGCACTCGACTACCAGCCAGTGGCAACGGTCTGCACCGACAGATATGACAACAGTATCATCTATGCCGGCACTTCCAAACCTTTATTTGATTTACATATCAATCATTTTACTCCCATCCTTTGATTATATATAATTATGAGTATTTAAAGATTATTGAAATTGTTTGCAGTTGTAGTATTTTCTGTGTTATTCGGTCACAGGGATGACAATGAACTTCAGTCATAAATGTTTTGGTGAAATGTTTTACCTTTATTAACGCCTGGAATTTGCAATCAATTAATTCTTAAATCTATATATCTAATCTTGGTAAATATACAGAATAAATTTACACAGTTGGCCTGTTTTCCTCTACAATACGTTTTATTTTAACAAAGTGCCTGTTGATATAAACAAAAACTCATGAAAATCATGAAACATTGTATAAATTAACAATATTAACCTTAAAAAGAAAGCAAAAACCAAAGAATCTGTAAAAAGGAATAGAGAGTAGATACCTTTTTGAAGATCGTAGAGAGCACAAGCTTGCACCACGGCTGCCGGGCACTGCGTTTCTTCCCTTCAACTTGGAGAGGTCGTTATCGCTGATATATCCCATCCTGGCTACCTCTTCTTTTTTGATCAGATTGCAATCACTATTCTCTATTTTATCGAGCTTAATATATACGCTCTCAGCAGTATTAAGCTTTTTGTCCTTCTTTGCCTAGTAAAGCAATTCATACTTCACCGTAAAGAAGGCATGGACCTCCAGCTGAAAAATCCGTGTCACGCGAAATATGTTATTAAAGCCTCGTCCTTAGTTTCCTCCCAGTTTGTCCGACGTACGTGGCATTACAACTATTGTAAGAAATCCTATAAACGCCGGACCTGTCTAGAGGCTCAACTGGATCCTTCTTTAGCAGCAGAACTTTGAAAGTCCTATATGCTGCTGAAACTCCAATTCAGAACTGGATACAGAATAAAGTTTTGTACTATGGACAGACGTAATGTCACCCTACAGGGACTGCGTAAACAAAGCAGATTTCCCACTTAGTAGACTGACTCGCTTTCTAACGCTTGCGATTTAAACACTCCAACCGTTCACAATTGTTTTCGTAGTAGGCTGAGTGGCGAAACGTGAGATGGGAATAGATGCTCGATATGGAATTCGAATGAGCTAAAGTGCTGGCTAAATAAAGACAACAGCAATTACACAAAAAAAATGAATGTATAGATAATAACGAAGATATTTCGAATTTAACATTTCTCTATCCTTTCGCAGCCACTTCCAGGCTCACTTTCACACATAAGCTCTTCAAATATCATATATGATAACCATCAAATAAAAGTTACGGAATCTGGAACACAACATTAAAATGGTGACATCATGCCGATAAGACTATATTCGGTACGTAGCTTAGAACAAGATGATTCAAGAAACATTTGAATATTCTTGCGTGTGATGAGCAAACCCGGGAGTCTAATGAAGGCAGAATACACCTGAATGCAAACAACTAGTTTATTATTCGAGTTACGAAAAATATATATAACAACTATAGAAAAATTAAATTTGGGTAGCTGCGTGCGTAATCCAAGCAAATATTAACTGTGAAATTCAAAATTTTGTATTCTCGATTTTAACAAATAATACGCGCAAGTCCTAATTCGCTTCGATCGCAAATGAAGAAGTGACGGAAATGGGGTGTGTGAATGTATATTATATTTATAAAATTTAATTTGGTTAGCTATCCAAATAATTTCAAAGTTTTGGTACTCGTGGTCCGATTTCAACCATGAACGAAATTGATCTAGTTTTACATGAGGCCTTCAATATCTTTTTTCAAACAAATATTTTGACCGCTAGAGTGTTAAGACCTCATGGAAAACTCTAGATCATTTTCGTCCATGGCTGAAATCGGACCACGAGGAGGGAGTACTTCGAGTTGGGGGGGGGGGCAGAACTTTGAAATTATTTGGATAGCTAACCAAATTAAATTTTATAAATATAATATACATTCACACGCCCCATTTCCGTCACCACTTCATTTGCGCGTATCGTTTCTTAATACCAAGAATTCAAAATTTTGAATTACACAGTGAAAATTTTATTGGATTACGCATCGCTTGCTGGACGGAACAAATCAGAAGCAGCAGGTGCGTCAAGTAGAAAGAGAAAGGTCGGAAGAGTTGTCCAGAGGTCGCTGCACCACAATCATTTCAGGTAGTGCAAGTATTACATGAGTTGCTGATTCCTATAATAGAAATAATAATACATAATATAATAATTGTACTGACGTAGCTATTAGTCGCAGTATCGAATAATAGGATAGTTCCTGAAATTTAAATTTTATATATATATATATATATATATATATATATATATATATATATATATATATATCAAAATTGTTTTTGTCTTTTTGGTTTGTGCCCCACATTGATGGTGATTGGCAAGATCTCGAATTATTAAGGGGTAGCTACAATAATATATTTATTCCTTCAGATACACCTTTGTTCTACTTTATTTTTGTATTATGGAAAATATCTCTTAAATATATGATTGTTTCACATATCCGTGCTTTGTCTAAATGAATATAATAAAAGTTATCCCATTGAAATCTGTTTAAGTATGCTGCAGACCGATTTTATTTTATACTGTATGTTGTTGTAAATGTTTATATGTTTTAGATATGTTAATATTTGCTGCTGTCAGTTAGTAGTTCTGTTATATCGTAGGGGATGTGAAGGTTTTTTCGTTGGACGCAGTCTGTCAGTATGTGTTTTATCGTAAGGTGTTTGTTGCCGTATTTGCATATGGGGTTATCAGCCCTTGGCATTAAGTGTCTATGATATTTAAATGAATTCTGTTTTCCATGTTAGTATATATGGATTTTTTTTTTATCCTAGTAAATGTTATTAATACTACGTGGAAGGGAATTCTCGTTCTGCAGAAGCTTCACCATACCAGAAAAAAATATTACCCATGTTGATTGGACTTATGTATAACCTTTAGTCATGGTTATTTATTAATTTATGCACAAATACTGTGCCTAGTGCTTTGATGTTTCTTGGGAACAATTTCGGGTGATTGATAGCTTTAAATGTTTTTTTTTTGGTGGGGGGGCGCCCCTAAATGTACTCGCAATTATATATTTAATTATATTGGATGTTTCTGTTTTAAGCTTTATTAATTTATTACATTCAAATCGTAATTCACAATACATTTTCGGCTTATGATTTAATAATATTTACTTTGTTCGGCAGTCTACACTATTATTTTTCTCAGCCGTTCTTTTGGGTTATGAATGATAGAAATATCCGGTTTGATGCGCTATATCGTTTGATTGGCAAATATTTATTCATCCAAAAGCATTTTAAAATAGTTTTTCGACAACACTTTAAAGGATTTGACGGCATCATGGAAACTTTATTGTCAACATAGCGTGCTCATTGCAAGAGGAGGTCAACATATGCAATAGCTTCCAATTTATGTGTGTTTAGATTCATAACCTCTATTACATAAACGTTATTTGTTACAGCGTTATCACTATTTTCATATATAGTTTTTTTTTAATAATTTTATTTCATTATATATTGATAGGTCCGTGTGACCTGCATTATCTCTTGTACACCCGAGGCATAGACCATAAACTAACACAATCATTTTTACAATATTTTCTCAATAGCTTATAACAAAAGTCATAGGTTTTATTACTTTCTTTCCATTATGTCTCCATTTTAGGATTCATTTCTTTTGAGATAATAATTCACACCACGTCACGTATGTGTAAGAATTAATTTGATTTCATCGTGCATATTGTTTTTTTTTTTTTATTTATATAAATTCAATTTTTGTTCTGGTCTTCCTTTTTGGTTTCTGTTCTAATGAAAGTTGTGATTTCCCCACTTTATATTTGAGTGGTTCATTCAATCAAATTTTAAAATTAATAAATAAATAGCCTTTCCTTGCATAAGAAAACTAGAAGATTGTGTTACTATTATTTTAATTAATAGATTATTTTCCTCCAACTCTTTCCTTTAACCATATGTGAATGTTACATAAAGAGATAGAGGAATAGGAAGGGAAAAAATATGAGGAAAATGCACTGTCACTGTACCTGAAGTAAATAAACTGCCCTTTTCCAGAGTTACTGAAGAATGCTAAAAAATAAATAAAAGATTCTTTAAATTTTATTCGTCAATTACTATTAAAATAATAACCAATTTAAATCCCTTAATATTATAATTATAATAATCACCAAATGCTATGCTAGTGTTACTTTTAGCAGATTTCTCTTAAGGGAAATCAGCTACTGAGGTCGTACTCATTTACGTGATTTTCGAAAGATTTCCTCAAATGTCCATCGATCCTATTCAAGAGATGAAGAAATTGAGGTCCGTTCAAAACTATATATATATATATATATATATATATATATATATATATATATATATATCTTTTAACGCTCTAGTGGTGGTTAGTTTTGTGTGATTGTTACCAAACTCGATATTTAAACTATAGTGAAAGGTCGTTAACGGCTGAAATCCGACTTGCTGGCGAGCGGGGGGGGGGGAGATTTCGTAAATGTTTAATATCTCCCTAATTATGCATCAGATCGAGAAATTTTATGGAACCAATCTTATTTAAAATGTAATGTTCCATAAATGTTCTTATGTACGTTCTTTCACTATCTTGATTATTAATCCAGATATTTACATTTCTTAGTTTTTGTACTTCAGTAAACCCCCACTCCTACTCATGTCATATTAACAATACGCTGTTATATTATAAAAAATATCATTTAAAGCCTAAATTCCGAATATTGTTCTCATTGAATGTTTATGTTTTTAGGTAAATGCAAATACGTGACCCACGTGGGAAATCTACTTAGTTAACGCAGCCCCTGCGTGACGGACTTTTCTTTATCCGAGGCTATTTCTAAAAGCAGACTTTTCTGCAGATAGTTTAAAAATTTACTTGGAACGTTTTCAATCATTGAGATAGATTTGAAATGTTTCTGTAAAAGTTCTGCTTCTGAATGTCATATGCAAAGAAAGACAGAAAGCTACCTATACTTGCTTGATTTAGGCAAAACCATTTTTATACATACATAAGATTGTAAATTTACAATTATTAAAATATAATTCTAACTTCCGTTGACATTACGCTACATTGAATGATGTAATTGTAATCCATCCTGGAACATGACTCAGATTCTCGCCATGTACATTTACAAGTTATAAAACGTTTAAATTAGTTTCAGTGATTAATTTTATCTTATTTAATAGTTCTGCTATAAGATCTGAGTTACTTTATCGATACTGAAACCAGAAGTTTTACCTATTAGACATGCTCCAATTGTTCTTTGAGACGACGGACAAAAATTCGCTTTTTTCTCTTCTAGATTAATAAATCACTTAATGCTTGGTTTTCTCTACAGAAACTTAAATACAGCCATCTATCTATGTCACTGAGTTCATGTCGCCTGATAATATAAGTCTTGGCTGTTCCAGTTCATTAAATATTATATATTTTGTAGTAATACGAAATCACCATTCAAGTGTTCCGAATTTCGAAATGCTCCTAAATTTTAACAAATCTAATCCAGAAATATCTCCATTGCTTACTGGTTGCTGTTTTTTTTTTCTTATCTTAGGTGAATTGGATGTACACATTGTACCAGGATGTTTACTGTATAGGTTTAAATAAGCACGCTATTACGTGTAAGGGTGTATCTGTGTCAGGGTCAGCACTGTTTGGCTCCGTGTTCGGTTTACTTACAGAACCCACTCCTACCCTCATCCTTGCTTTATCCCAAGGTTATCTATATAGGCTTTCTTCAAGTTAGGTTGGACCAGATTTATATTTATTCTATGATTACAAAAATAAACCGTTGCCAAAACACTGTCTGTTTTAAAATTACATCCATTAAATATAATATAATTTAATAAGTAATTTATGATATAAAAATCCTGGAAACACATAACGTTATTGACGCACCAACAAAACAAACAATTTTTTATTCCGGGTATTACGATGTACATAAATATTGGCAAATTTTAGATAGATAGATATTTGTATGTTAACGCTCTAGCGGTCGCAATTTTTGTTTGATCGTTACCAAACTCGATATTTAATCGTTTTAAGTAAAAAGATAGATTAAGTTCGTTAATGGCTGAAATCGGACCAGTGGAAAGGGGGGGGTTTGGAGGGGATGTTCAAAAATTCGAAATATTTCTGTTATTATGCGTCGGATCGAAAACTTGTATAGACCAACTTATTGCAAATTAAATTTACTATAAATATTGTTATATACGTTTATTCTATATCTTGAATATTAACCGAGATATGTGCATTTTTGTTAAGTGTGAGCGGATTACAGAGATGAGATCGGCTGAAGTCGGTTCTATTCGGGACTTTCCGCCGAAAGCTAGTTCAGCCGTTACTGTAACTGTTCGGCCTTCGTGAAATTGGTTTAGATACTCATTACTACTACTGTTATTAGGAGGCAGATTTCTATCTGCTTAGTTTGCGCAACGCCTAAGTGACGGACTTTTCTTTACGGGAAGTATAGGCCTCAAAGATGCCTCCCTTGTGGTTACATGGGATGAAAAATACTTCGGTTTTGCAAGGATTAACAAATGCAATAATTCGATGTTTAAGCGTTTCAAAGAAATCGGAAAATAACATTCGTTAACGGATGACAACGGAACAGGAGGATTGAAGGGTCTAGAATGGGAAAATCGATATTTCTATATACTTTTAATGTACGGGTTTTTATAACGTACAATAACAAAACTTGAAAGTAATAAGGCACTATAGTTTATAAAAAAACAAACAACTGGTCGAAAAATAAAAGATTGAAGAACACAAAATGCAATGATAACAATCGGTCTTTGAATAGATAACAACAAAATAGTTCGGAGCAGAGTTCACAAAAACACAACAAACACAACTGCGAGAATAAGCGGTTAATTTTTCACACTAACTGACAGGTTATTATGAGGTTGCTCGCAGTGTAGCCACTTTAAAATTAGATTAATTGTTTAAGTCTAAATAGTTTCTGGCAACACTGTCACTGAGACCACGTGGCAGCTAGTAGGGGTTAGGGTAAGGGTTGTTATAGAGCAGGCCAAGCTGCTACATACTCTTCTTTTATGAATCGGTACAAAAAACTTTATTTAACTAATAATGTGGGATTGTTGCTACAACTTTTAATACTAACCGATATATTTGTACTTTTTAAATTGTTTTCGGCGTCTTGTAACACGACTGCTAAAACGGCGAGTAATTATAAAAATAAATAAGGAAGTATAAATGACAAGGTCTTCTTTCTTATTCCAATTATGTTATTCAAGTAAAATTATGAACTTCATTGGATGTAGATAGTAAATGACTGCAAATAATTATGTGATGATCTGAATAATAATACAGTAAATAATATTGATAAACATTATTGTCAATATGATAGAAGGTATTGTAAATATAGGATTGCTTTCCTCTAGAGACTAGATAAACCACACACTCACTCATTCTCACTTATAAACCTCTCAATAAATTGAAAACTACAGTAAGAGTATTTCCGATTATATTTCTTAAAATAGACCAAGATTTTTAGAGAATTACCTAGGCATTTCTTTAAACAGTTATTAAATACTATAAAAGTCCGTCACGTAGGGGCTGTGTAAACTAAGCAGATTTCCCACGTGAAGTTATACAATAGAGAAATCTCTATACGAGACCCGAACAGAACGGAAACGGCCGAACTAGCTTTCGGCGGAAGAAAATAGAACCTACTTTAGCCGATCTCGTCTCGTCCGTTATCGGCACACACTTAATAAAAATGCAAATATCTCGGTTAATATTCAAGATAAAGAATTAATGTATATAACAATATTTATAGTAAATTTAATTTGCAACAAGACTGGTTTTGAACAATTTTTCGATCCGACGTATAGTAACGGAGAAAATTTGAATTTTCAAAATTTCCCACATCTAAACACCCCCCTCCCACTGGTCCGATTTCAGCCGTTAACGAGCTTGATCTTTCTTTTTACATAAAACGATTAAATACCGAGTTTGGTGCCGATTAAACAAAAATTGCGACCACTAGAGAGTTAACAGACAAATATATATATATATATATATATATATATATATATATATATATATATATATATTTGAACGGACCTCATTTTCGTCATCTCCTGGGTAGGATCGATGGACATTTGAAGAAATTGTTCGAAAATCGCGTCATGAGTATGACCTTAATAGCTTATTTCCCTTAAGGAAAATCTTCTAAATCGTCATTAATAAATCTACTGAACATTTTTAGCAAATGGATCTTTTATAGTCGATATAGGATTATATATTTCAGCTTTTAGACACCCCCCAAAATCCCTAATTTGCAGTAAGTTAATATAATAAGCCAAAATGTCTAGCTTAAACACAATATTTCGTATTCATTGGCCAAGGAAAAGAGGGGGGTTCACAGATATGGAAGCAAATCAAAATTTTTAAAATATACCCTTTAATTATTATTATTATTACGGTCTGACAGAAAAATGTTTCATTGAATATCATAAATAATTTTAATTTTCTTCAATTTTTTTTATTGTATACGTTTTTTCTTCTCTCATATTAACGGAGGTATTGTTTATATAATTTTCTTATTAATGGAAACAGACTCTTTCGGATCAGCACGTGTGAAATCACCTTAATTTACACAGCACACTTGATCCAGCATAGTGTTGGATATTATTTTTTATATTGCAATTTTAGGCTTCTAGGAAAGCTGAAAATTAAAAATTAAAAAATCTTACTAGGGCTGACAAATAAATAATGCGTTTATTTCCTCCAGCACTCATATACGCCCCAGATTATTGAGACTGGTTGGGCTTTGATTGACAAGGTTATCTATTAGCTTCCGTTGGTGCCTGGCTGAGTATAATCCAACCTCAAATGTCAACATTCTGTTCTCGTTATTATCCATAATTATATTATTTTTTTCTGTATAAAGAGTAATTATAAGAGAAAAAGAACAATACCCTACTATTAAAAATGTTTTACTGTATTAACTTCTTGCATATAAGTGCAAAAAAATGAATATTAATCTGGGGACATGATACGATGATGTATGACGCTATCAATCTCTATTTGAATTGATAGGAATTGCATTAGTTTTATCTCCTCCCCGAATGCATCAACATGATTTGTTAAAGTGGACAGTGTCTAGAGCTGATTACATCTACGACAATAGATCAACCACAAACATTGATTTAAAGAATTTATTTAATATCAACTTGCATTCGTTCTGCTAAAATTCAGCTATTTGAATTTAACCCTTTATATTATTGAACTTGCGTAGCGTATTTTAAGTATGGCGGTTAAAACAATGATCACGAAATCCCGTATCTTATTCGAATTTATAAATTAATTGATACGTTGTTTAAAGAAGAGGCTTGATTCTACCTATTTTGGTTTTTGCCTTTTTTGCGGGCGTATTAAGGAACTTACTGATTTTATATAATATTTTCTACTTGTCTGCACATGATAGCACCCCTACACTCTCTCTTGCACATATAAACACTCACGCACACAAACATATATCCTGTCTTTTAGCTTCATGACCTTCTACTTAATATATTTTTTAAAAACATTTTCTATACGGACTGTGAATCACAAATAATACTGCTCCCCTCTATAATAACATTTATTCAGTTATCCACCTGTTTCGATTCAAAATACTTCTTCTCAAGAGGCTTTCATAAATGAAAAAAGTCCGTCAAGCAGGGCTGCGTAAACTAAGAGATTTCCCACTTGAAGTTTTACTCTCATCCGTTATCCGCCCCGATTTCATAAAAATGCAAATATCTCAGTTAATATTCAAGATAGAGAATAAATGTATATAACAATATTTATAGTAAATTTAATTTGCAATAAGATTGATTCTATACAATTTTTCGATCCGACGTATAGTAACGGAAATATTTCGAATTTTAGAAAAAATCCCCTTTGGTCACCACTAGTCCGATTTCAGCCATTAACGAACTTGATCTTTCTTTTTACATAAAACGACTAACTATGGAGTTTGGTAACGATCAAACCAAAATTGCGACCGCTAGAGCGGTAACAGACAAATATATATATATATATATATATATATATATATATATATATATATATATATATATATGTATATATATATATATATATATATATATATATATATATGTATATATATATATATATATATATATATATATATATATATATATATGTATATATATATATATATATATATATATATATATATATATATGTATATATAAAGTTTAGAACGGACCTCATTTTCGTCATCTACTAGGTAGGATCGATGGACATTTGAAGAAAAATTTCGAAAATTCCGTCATGAGTACAACCTCAATAGCTGATTTCCCTTAAGGGAAACTGCTAAAAATACATAATATTAACATTGAAGTCATTTAAAGATTGAAATATTTTGGCCAATAATAATGGTCCATTTCCACACAAATTTCTCTCGAGATGCTGGAAGGAAGACGAACAAATTAATCAGGATCAATAATAGGTCACCCGACTGCTTTGGTCTAGACTCCACTTCTCTAATCTGCCACTGATGATGGAGCTAGGTTTCTGAAAGTGCACTCAGCATATTAAAATACTTGTAGAAGACAAGGCCTTTTTACTCATCCTAATCCACACAAATCAATTGAAACTGGAAATTTTTAATTTTCTTGAAGCAGATTACTCGAATATCCTCTCTATTAATTATTCTATTTTGTTATTTTTAGTATTTTTTGTTCATAGTGTCTCTAATGTAGTCTTAAATTCATTGAAAGTAAGTAGTTTTTTTTTATTTTACGCCCACTTTATGCTACTAGGCTAATTGTCTACTGGTTACCATCCTTTTCTAGCCAGGGTGGGCCTGAGGAGTTTATTTAATGAGTCCGTCATTAAATAAAGTTCTACTGCACAGGGCGGGATTCGAACCCGCCACTCTAGGTCTGCCATGCGAGATTAGGACCAACGCCCTAACTCGCACGGCCAACCCGAGCCCCCCGTTTTTTTTTTGTTACCTTCATAAAGTTTTATAGTAATTTTGAAACCCGATATTAATATCTCAATTAAGGTTATTTTTTCTTATTTGTTATGCTTATAGTATTTATGTTATTTTATTTCTCGGTTAATTGTATTTTTCTCTCTTTCTATTGCTTGAACCTCTGAAAATTTTAAATAAGGTTTATTTAGAGTTCATAGAGTAATGTTTGGCGATGTGTCTAGCCATCAATATTTTTTGCACTTTACAAGAAAAGTGGGTCAATTTTTAACTGTTGTGATGCCCCAATGTCAGTATGATTATAATCTTCAAGTTAAGAAACTTATAATTAAAGAAGAAAGGCATTCAGTCATGTGCTTGTTCCTATTATGGATCGCCTTGAGAAGATATGAAAGTATTCTATGTCGGAAAGAAGAATTACCTTATCTAAGATCTATTTACACCGTCTTCACTCCAAAACTTGTTCATGTAAATTTTGTGTTTTGACTAAGCATTAAATTATATCTTTGAAAAAAATTAATATGGCATCTATCATGAGTTATGTATTATTGATATTTAATTTGTATTTCTGGGTAATATTTATTTTGGATTATTTATTAATTTTTCATTATGTGAATTGGGTATCTTTGTATATTAGTAGCACTCATAAGATGCGCTAGATTAGTAACGCGAATTATAAAAAAAATTAAATGGCGACAAACCCTAACAAATAGATTATGAAATAAGAGGCATTGAAGTTGCGTATATAGTATGCTGTGCAGCTATAGCGGCAGCAATTTTTATATGATAACTGATAAACTCGATTTTTCAAAGTTTCTTGTACAAATAAAAATTAATTTCCTGGACCATATCTAAAACCAGGCACAAGAACGGTAGTTTACCGAAGGGATAAAATATAAAGAAATTTCAGTAGACAACAGACGACGAAGAATTATATTTATTTTAATAAATCAAATATTTTAATTAACAAATCAGGAATGAAAAATAAAGGTTCGTTCGCAGAATTTGAATAATGGATTAAAAAAAATATTCATTATTTTAATAAAAAATATTCAAATTATATTCTTCTAGGAATGTTTCTGATAACATAAAAGTAGATTTCATGAGTGCACAAGATGATTGAGCTCAAAAATGACCGTGCTGTCAGCTATCACATTTTTTTCTCAAGTGGTTTACTCTGTCTACTGATGGCTCGGAAAGTTTGAAAGTTATAGTTTCGTGTCTGAAATAGGTACTTGAGAATGAAACGCATGTTCATTCAGTAAGTGCACGTCACTTGACTGGATAGATTGACTTCAATCCAGCTGGGAGAATCTCCGGAGAGAAAGCATGTCCTAAGGACCTCATCCTCACATGGAGAGGTGCTTGTCGTCTACTCCTAGCCCCCGCTTTCACAATGACCGGGAATACACGGCAAAAAAACGCCAAAAAAATATGGCGTGTAACATATTAATCCTTTCAACAAAAAAAACCTGGAGTTGTTGGGATTTTCATTTCGCTTCCTGATGACCGACTCACTACCTGGATCTAGGTTACTGCAACACTCTTTGCCTTATTCATTCTGTTCCGGTTCTCCAATCGTGAACTCCTCAAGGTCCTGGACTCCACGAGTCATCCCCCGGATCATCCAGACATCTCTCGATGACTAGTCTCTCTGGCCGTCCCGCTGCTTCTATTCTGCCTCTGCTCCATATCACACCAAGGATACAATATAATATTTATTTTAGAGCAGACAATTGACTTATATTATTCAAAATGACCCAAACACCAGCACCTATTGTAACAGCTTGGCCTTACAATCCATAAGCTCTGTCGGCTTCTGAACTGTTGTAAATTCACGGTTTCAAATACCCTTCATAGAGTTCTTCACCAAGCGATAGTGAGAGTCAAAGTTCATAGCCTTAAATAACTATTGGTTTCATTTTTAATTTATAAATTAATACCTTTGCCTTTCTGTGGAATGTTTCAGCAATTTATGGAGACTGTACTGTATATATATATATATATATATATATATATATATATATATATATACAATATATATATATATATATATATATATATATATATATATATATACACACTCAACCGCAAAAAAAAAACCGGACACTTCATTTTTGTCGTATTAAAAGCTAATTTTCAGCAATTTTCTTTATTTGGGTGTTCTAGTTATTACAGAGAATTTAGAGTTTAAGTCCATTGAACTAATCCCTTCAGGATTAGTAAACAATTAGATAAAACTCAGATTAGATTTATTTGTCGTGAAGTTGATCTATTCTAAACTGTAAATAGTTTTTCGCACATTTAAACATCTTTAATTATTAACCAAGCATTTTCTTTAATTAATGTTTTATTTTTATTTCGGTCCAGAATAATGGGTCTTTCAAACTTAGATGGAAGGCCGGAGCTTACGTTACATTGCCGAAACGCTTGGGGTAGCGAAGTCTACCATTCACTGTAATAAAAATGAAGAATAATTTTTTTGTTTTTTAAATGTGTTAATTTATCTTTTTCTTTATTTTGTATTTTTTTGTAAATAATCAATAAAAATTATTCACTTTTGGCAGATTTTGTTTAAATAACCTATAGATTAACCAATTATTTTAATTAAAAAGATTAATATAAATATATATTAAGTATATAATAAAATTATAAGACTAAATCTAAGTGTCTGGTTTTTTTTGCGGTTGAGTGTATATACGAGTATATATGTATATAGACAAGTACATAAACTCTAGTGTATGCAATTTGAATTCTACTTTTAAGAAAATTGATCAAGTTCGTTAAATGGTAAAATTAAGAAGATTTCAGAAAATGGAATTAATGTTCTTATTATTGTTATTTACTAACGTCCACTGTATGTACTAAGGCCAATTGGGACAGGTCATCTACAGGTTACTACCCTTTTCCAGCCAGTGTGTGACTAAGGATTTTACTTAATGAGCTCGTCACTAAATAAATTCTAATTGCCCAGGTGAGAACTAACCCACGCTCAAGGTTTACATGTGGGATAAAGAGAAACGCTTTAACTTACACGGCTAACCAGACCCCCTAGAGTAAATGCAAAATCGTACATATCTTTGTTGGTTAACAATGTTGTGTACCTCCCTCTTTAAAATATTTGTGTACTGCAATTGTCGTTGTACATGTTTCCCTAAGCCAGATATTAAGTCCTTGGTTTTTCTTGTTCGGCTTACTTTTAACAACATCTCTTACTGAAACCGTCGTATTATTAAATCTCTTACGTGAAGTTGACGTCTACTCTGCTGATATGACATCCTGCCTGTTTGCTTCCTTTACTTGGAAAATATGCTAAGTTTACGCATACGCGTCTTTTAAGTTCAGCTCTCCAATAAGATAGCAATGTCGGTTACCCAGTTATGCAATGAAGTATGATCATTTCAGATGGATAATTAGACAATAATTAAGAAGTAAATGAAACATAAATCGAACCGCTATTAACAAATCAAATGTACAAATATTTGAACAAAATGTACAATCACTTAATTTAATTAACAAGCATGAAACCCAAACATTAATTTAACCGATTTTTAATTTTAATTTTCAAATAATTTTGTTTCAGTCTTTAAAACTTCGACGATTGCCTCACATTTCTCACCTTATCTAATCCTCTTATCACACCTTTGTAATCATTTAGATCTGGTCTTTTGCCACGAGAAACATTGATTAAATATTATTTCTAATTGTTATGAGCTTTTTACTTAAAACGATGCAACATTTAAAATGGAAGTTAACTCTGTTAAGTTTAACTTTGTAAAACTCTACGAAAGCTCATATTTAGTTTTTTCTTTCAATACTTAAGATGATATTAGTTAATTTCTAAAATCGGACGAGAAATAAGGAGGAGGGTTTAAGGGAGGAATTGAAAATTCAAAAAATTCCGGGTTGCATTTAGAGTATTTTAGTATTTTGATTTGAGTTCCTACTATGACAGCATGGGGTGCCGAAAGTACTAACCCTAATTAATAATCTTGAGCGAACGAGGAAGTTTTATTATAACATTCTTTTGAAGCTTCTACGCTGTCAAGTCCGGTAAAAACTTGTTTTATTTTCTTCTTTTTTTTTCCAACGCAATTGTCCTTCGAACTGAGACTCGTAACAATGGACACCAAATTAATTATAACTCGGAACTAGAAGCAGAGATGTTCTCAGGTCCCTTTGAAGCTGCGGGGACTCATTTGCTGGCTAGATCTGAGGGCAGTGCCGGCTAGTGAACCACCTACTGTTCTCACTAAAAGCTGTCAGACAAGTTTTTTTTTTCCATTCCTCTCCCCTTTAGAAGAAATGAGGGGCCTCTAGGTAACAAAAAAATGACTGTTTCCCTGAACTTACTCCTTCATTAATGAAAGTACTGTTTTATTTTTCTCTTGACAGGAAAGCTGTCTTGCCCTTTTCTGTTCTTGGCTTGTCAACTCGGGCGCTGCCTACGTTCTCGCCCAGATTGGAGAATATGGCAGTGATCAACTCTTTTCTGTAACGTCATTCTTATTTTCATTTCAAATTATTTTCTTACATAGAAATCAAATAAATAAATACTAGTAATGAACAATGTAGTTCAGTTTAGCTTGATTGCTTGGGTTAGAAAGAGTGTGTGTGTGTGTGTGTGTGTGTGTGTGTGTGTGTGTGTGAGAGAGAGAGAGAGAGAGAGAGAGAGAGAGAGAGAGAGCGCTATAAAAATATATACTTGAGACTTTGAATAATTAACAAAACGATGCATTTTTTATATAATACAACAGATGATGAAAACCATTATCTGATTTGATTCATCTTAAAGCATTCATCAACAACAAACGTCGTATCACATACCTTTGATAAAGGATTCAGGCCAAAAGTTCACTCGTCGTCATTAGTCCATATATTTAATTTATTATATATATATATATATATATATATATATATATATATATATTAAACGTAATTTAACTAGGAAACTAAGTAAAAGGGGAGAGGTTACTATAGGACTGTAAATAACAAGTTGTGAATTCCTTCACTAAGGAGCTGTGTAAGCTAAGCAGATTTCCCACGTGCTGGTACGACACACTATTCATCAGAATATATTTTCTATTTCGAAGCAAAAATCCGGTGATTAGAAATGGGGGTTTCCCAAAGACTGGGCACAAGAAAGTACGAAAAATAATAATACAGGCTTAATATTTGAGACACGAAAAAATGTAATTTATTGGCCAATACTTGATCATTAGCTTTGCACGAAACGTTTCAATATTGAATTTGGTAAAAACATTGCGATACCCGACTGGACCTCATTTGACATGAGTACAACCTCAATAGCTGATTTCCCTTGAGGTACACCTGTTAAAACGGAACAAGCTGTGCAACGTCTGTCAGTGGACTATTATGTAATAGCTAACATTGTCTCAATATCAAGCTAGGATATAGCATCTAGGTAATCACGGAAGATTTATAAATTCTTGGGTTTTGATTGACAATCTTCGTATCATTTTTCTGAGCTCTATGCGTCGGCGGAGCAACCCATAAATAGACGTTTCCCAAGTAGAAATAACTAAGTCTTTACTCACTAATGAGAGGCACTCCGGTTTTTTCATTCCGTCAAGAGACGGGCTAGCTCCAGGTATATTAAGGGCCATCAATCTTCTGGACACAGCTCATTCTAGGACAACCTCCGTTAAATGGGGGTTGTATATTGAACTCTTACTACGTTAATACTATGATTACCAAAATCATAGTGAGATGGTCAAATGCCAACCGAGTGCAAGCTGTCTGTGGAACTTTACAAAATATATCATGATTGTAGTCCTAAGGGAGCGTCTACGCCACGTTGTTGCGTTCTTATTTATCCGTGTTTAATCTCGAAAAAAGTGTCATTATTGAGTTTAATGTGTCAAAAAGGTTTTATAATAGGAAGCGTTAATTGCAGCATGGGAGAATGTTATTACTCGTTTAATAGAAGCTAAATTGTATTGGCAGATGTGCCTTCAGTGTTAGCAGGCTCCTAAAGATTGCGCTAACAGAATCAAGGCAACAAATATGATAATGCTCATTTGATACTCGTACAACATTGTCTATTGAATCATATCTTCAGACGTTTTATCTTTGATATCAGTAGCAATCAGCTGTTCTAAGTAGTATAAACTTTGTCACCTGAATAAAGGAGTCTATTATGAAGTGTTTTTTTTGTTTTTTTCAAGTAGGTCACCTCAATTTCAAATCATTTATTGTAATGTAAAAATCAGTTCAATAAACGAAGTCGTCTTCATTTTTCTTAATTTCATTGCACAGAGCACATGGGAACAGACGATAAATATGGAGGTCTAGAATCAAATACGACACTGTGTGGTTTACCAATCCACATTGTTTCAATCTGATAAACAGTTTTCGGTTTAGTTTAGAGGACGGAAAAGGACGAATTTACCAAGAGTAATAAATAAAATCCCTTTGTCAAACATCTGGTGCAAACATCTTTCCGATATACGCTTAAGTAGCTAACACTACAAGGAGGGTCACAAGGAGTAACTCGTATTATGAAAGTATTTGTATTAATTTACTGGTTTGGTTTGTCACTGAAAGACGGGGTGACGTATTTATTACCTAAGATAACAGTCCTGGCAAATAAAAGTTTGCGTGGAAACTCCACGCGTTTCTTGATATAACAATTTGTACGTGCAATAACTGAGATATCCAATCAATCTTGAACTCGATTATTTCGCGCCATAATTTAAAATCGATTAATTTAAGATAGAACGTTATAGAATATATAATTGAGCTTCACGACAGACGTCGGGTAGTTTCAATAAAGTTTACAAAGAAAAAAAATGTTTTTTATTAGAGACCCTTTCCAGGTACTAAGTTCTCAATCATATATTCTATAATATTCTATCACAAATTAATCAGTTTTAAATTAAGACGCAAAATAATCGAGTTCAAGATTGACTTGTAAATTATCGATTTGTAGTCAGTTGACTTAACCTACCTCGGGAACCTCTCAGTATCAACTACGTCCTCTGAGAGGACAGTCCAAACGAATGTAAAAGGGAAACTAGCACTTCAGATATGTAAGTAGCAATTTATAATTAGATTTAGATTTATTTAATTTTCATATAAATCATAGATTTAGGCACCTACAAATACGATATCTAGCAAAATAATTATTAAGGGATGTGTTAAATTGAGGTTATTAATTTTTTATATTATTTTTTTGAAAAGGGATGGCCCCTGAAAAGGTGGCACGAAACATGTAGGGCAGTTTCAGTAAAGTTTGAACCAATAATAATGATTTTATTGGAGACCCTTGCCATAAAATGTGAAGAATATATAAATAATATTGGGTCCAGAATAAGAAGAATTTCATCAATAGATTTTTGAGAGTTGGGATGCGTTATAGAATAGGACTGAGTGGTTCCACTCTAAATAATCTCTGTTATTGATGGGCTTTTGTAACTCTGAAAGATTATCCTGTTGAAAAAAATAGAAGAATTACCAGTAAATCATTACTTGGATTTGTTGCTTACTGTGAGCTTGCGAACAAGTCTTCACAGCGTGAAGTGCTTGTATAAGAGGAGCTGACAGACAAGCTCCGTGCGTGTCTTCCAAGCGTCGAGTCGTGGCCATTTTTTATCCATATCTTGGCGTCTGAAGTAGTTTCTTCTGCTCTCACCCAGTCAGCCGTTCACAAAGAACCTCGACGTGACTTAGGCCCAAGCACCTAAGCAGAGCAGATGGTAATAAGGGAAAGATGGCCTAAAGAAAAATGCATGCGTTTATCTCATCATTGTATACATGAATTTGCTGTTTAGCAGTGAGCTTTTCTGACGATAGCTTCCCTTTTGTAATAGATGGGGGCACATTGTGAAAATGTGTGATGCCGCTGGCCCGCCCATTATCCCAAACTACATCCTAACTGGCTATTTTATCTATTCAAGGGCACTGAAAAGGACTTCTGACTGACTGCTTGAAAGTGTCTTTTCTTTAATTGCCCTAATAAGGAATACAGGTATAGAAGGGGAAATGGCATCTATTTAATATTTTTTTTGTTAAATTATTACTATTATGTATTAACGTCCACTTTTTGCCACTACAACTAATTGAGACTGGTTACCTACAGGTTACCACCCTTTTCTAACCAGGTTGGGACTAAAGACTTTATTTAATGTGTACATCAGTTAAAAAAAAATCCTATTGCCCATGTTGGAATTGATCTCGCTACTCAAGGTTAACCATGTGTGATTAAACCTTACACATTAACTCACATCGCTAACCTGAGCCCCAAAATTATTTCTTTATTGAATTATTCTTTTAGACTTTAGACAACTCCCTGAGTTCAAGGAGATAAGAATAGGTCACCGAACTTTATTCCACAAAACCTCTTTGGTTGAGACCTCCACTTACAAGGGGAGTAGTCAGCCTTCCCCTATCGATATGAACGAAAATTCATTAGTGTTTATTATCTAATGAATAACTAAAGCCGTTAAAGCGGGAGACCGCTCTTCTCACGCGTTTGTCTAAAGAAAATGTTAAAGTTTGCCTCAACGTCTTGAGTTGTTCCCAAGATGTCTAATTCAAGCTGTCGGCGTGCCTCAGTTTTTGTAACTGGAAATCTCAAAATCGAATCTCACCTGGAGCTACTATTGTTTTCATAATGTTGTTTCTAAAGCGTTTATTTAACATTAAAAAATAAAAAAAATATTTTTTAAATTTTTCGAGTACTCCATATATTTAAAGAAAATTCGAATGCTTTCTATTAAAAACATAATTGGTATAGGGAAATATTTAATATTATACAAGAAATATATTATTAATTTAATTCGTACGTATATAACAATTATGAATAATAACGTAGATATTTTAATAATATTTTTAAACGGTTAAATTTAGACTTACACGTTTATTTGTTATTATTTTATTTTACAATTAATAAAGATATTTAAATAATAACGCAGATATTTTAATAATATTTTTTAAACCGTTAAATTTAGCTTTACCCATTTATTTGTTATTATTTTATTTTAGAATTAATAAAGATATTTAAAATTTTTTAGCTCTAGAAATAAAAATATTCTTTAACAGTTTTATACGCTAGAACTATATTTTCATTATACTTGGCCATGGATCACTGACGAATATTCCTATCATCAAGTATAAAATTTCATCAAGTGTCTCCAAAACTGCTCGTACTTGATTGAACAGAATCGAAAGATATTATCTAGTATTATAATTCATCCTATTCTTCTACACCATTGTCATCCCCAATAAAATTTGTTAAAGACATTCATAATGATTTTTTGGAAGTTTCGGAGTGAAGTTTGGATTTATATAAAAAACGATGGGTCTTAGAATGTGTGTAACGCTTCTTTTTCTTGAAATTAACTCAGGAAAAGGGATGATTTACAGAAGGGCAAACGTACAAAAATGGAAATTTTTCCGTACTTCTTGGAGATACCGAAAATTTGTATAAGCCGTTCTCCATTTAACATATAAATCTATAAATTATGTCCGAAGATATTTTTCGATTGGATCGGTGATACGTCACTTTCAAATGAACTAAATTTTAATGAAGCCCTGCAATTCATTTCCCATATTCAAATTAATAGGAGTACAATGATGTCATGTGGTATCCACAATACATTTCTTTAATATGTAATGAACTGTGACAAACAATTCAGAGCGGCTAGCGTTAACATTTTAATGACATTCCGAATAGGAGGTGAATCTCAACTAGCTGTGATACATTAGTTGAGGTATGCCGTTTCATTTTTCAAGGGCAGTAATTATCATTTTAACACTATTATTAATGATATGGTATTTATTAACGTCTAAATTATGCTGGATGGACTGATGCTATTCCCATTGCATCCTGACATTGAGGCAGATAGTATTTTAATGCTAAAATAACATAATATAAATAAAGGTTAAAGGCATTTTGAGATGAAGAAAATAATGTGGTTTTCTATTGGAATCAATTTACCCCAATGCCTGGGATACGTTAAGATTCACCGAGCCTAATAATAGTTATTGTATTGGGATATAACTAAATTACCTTAGCCATCATAGCTGGTTGTGGTTTGTGCGGTCAATACTTGGTAGTACTAGAAGATTCATTATTCTGGTTTGACCTAAACAAGCTGAATTCTGGCAAAATTGCACGACCTAATATTGTTTGGAACGAGGTCTTTTTGAAAACATTGACCCATTCTTGAGTTCAAAGTCATTTAAGTCCGTTATTTCTATCATTGCAAAAAGTTTAACTAGCTAAGATATAATTACTGAGTGTACAATTGACATTTAGAATAGCTAATTGGTTTGATTAACAAAGGCAAATCATTTGCAATGGTTTAAAAAGCTGTTTACGTAAATTATGACCTTCCTATAACGTTCCTTTTCTTATCAGTCTGCAAATAGTAAAGGGTCATCAAGCTAATAGATAAGAAGACCAAAACCACTCAGAATAGAAATTTACGAAATATAGTGATATAATAAATTAATACAGTTCCTTATGTTTAATAAATCATAATTCATTGGTTCAGAGCAGTATATGCTTTGGCTTACCCTACAACCGATGAACAATAAACATGTTACTTACAAATTTATTATAACCGTGATGGATTTTTAAAAAGGAGCACTAAGCATTAAGACCCTCATAGAGAAACGCAGTCTGTTGGGTAAATGTAAAAACAATTAATTCTTCTGATTTGCTTCTGCGGTTGGTCTTCTTCTCCACAGGGAAGCAAGGGTTCGGCAATCCTTCCGTTGCTGTTCATCCCCACCACTTTTTGTAGGTCTCAGTCCAGAGTAAGCAGTTTCTACAGTCCAGACTTAAATGGACGTTTCTAGACTGCGATCTAAAAACAGCGGTGGCCATGTCAGCCTGAAGAAGGTATCCGAAGATTTGCCAAAAATTAGCATTTTCAATTGACTAGAAGATCGCGGGAACAGAAAGACTGTCCAAGTCAGAATGTTAACTTGAAACGGCCGAACTAGCTTTCGGCGGAAACGAATGGAACCGACCCTAGCTGAGACGAGATGACTGTTATCCTCGCACACTTAATAAACATGCAATACCTCAGCATAATTACAATGCATATCTCGGTTAGTATTCAAGATCGAGAATAACAGTATTTATAGGAAATTTAATTTGCAATAAGATTGGTTCTATAGAAGGTTTCGATCCCGCGTATGTAAACGGAGCTATTACGAATTTTCGAAATCCCCCCTCTAAACCCTCTCCTCCTACTATTCTGATTTCCGCTGTTAACGAACTTGATCTTTCTTTTTTACATAGAATGATTAAATAACAGACAATTAATCACACAGACACACACAGATGAAATATTTTTCGGTATTTGTCATTATAATTATATTTATAAACAACACCCTCTTGTCTAAATAAGTCACGCCTAATTGGGATGGGTTATTTACCGGTTATCACCCTTTTCTGGCCATGGTGGGACTAAGGACTTTATTTATTGGGTTCGTCAGTAAAAACAAAACCATGCTGGAATTGATCTTGCCACTCTATGTTTACCATGTGAGATTAAAGGCAACGGTTTAACTCATGGCTAACATGAACCATTAAACTATTATTATTTAGAACATACGTTCTTCAAATAAATCAAAATAATTAGTTCTGTTATTTGTCGTTGTAGTCCACAATTGTCCAAAACGGAATATAATTGGAGAAGCTATAATTTCCACAATAACTTTCAATTATAAATCTTTTCCGAAAAGTGTTTTTATAATTTAAAAAAAAAAAAACTATAATAATTCAACCTTATGACTGGCATCAGGCACGAAATAAAAATATATTTAAGTTCCACTCAAATTAGAACTCACAATAATTTAATTATTTTAAACTTGAGAGGAGAATTGTTCCGACTTATCGTCGAGTTGAACGCTGGTGACCCAGATGTCTATTCCAGTAATCAAACATTTAGCTATAAGCTGTAGGCATTTATTAAAGAATTTTCTCAGGGGGCCTAACAGTTCACTTTGACATAATATAGAGGGAACAAAATTTTCAATTAAGGATTTAAAGTAGGCTACCAAAGATTAAACACTCTATTTCATTGATATTTTCCAAAGGAATACTAATACTTATTCTTATTATTAAAACCACCTATTTACTGGCTGACTAAAAATCATGGAGATTACAGGCAACTGAGTCGTTGGAAGTAGCAAGTCGATAGTATTTATTTCTGTAACTAGCTCTTCTTCTCCCTGTCATTCACAAAGCCAACTTTCCAGCGTACAATCAAGGCTATCACTCATTGAAGGCGTTATCGGCAAAGTTTCTCCCCAACAGTTGTCAAGCAAATTTCGTAGTGGCGTTTCAAAGTTTCATCCGGACATATACTTTTCCATAAGAAAATGTCTGTCACGTAGGGGCAGTGCAAACTATGCAGAGTTCTCAATTGCATTCATGGAACACTATTGATCTCCACATACATTTTCTATTTCTGATAAAACATCAGATATAATTGAGGGTTTGCTAAAGGCTAAAAACCGGAAATTACGAATGGCTCACTTAATATTTATGCGACAACAAAATGCATAGAAAACAAATTTTAGGGTATCATTAGCTTAACAAAATTAGTTCTAGAACATTTTTCGATTCTACTCAAAATAACTTCGAAATTGCGAATTTTTTAATTCTCCCTCTTTCCAGCTCCGATTTTAGGCATTAACGACTACGTACTTTAGTTTCGAATCAAACGATTAAATATCAATTATGGCATGTATCTAATAAACATTTTCGATTAAATATTTCAAATCGACGGCATTAATGACGTCATAACGTAACGTATTTACACGTATGTCACAAAGTAAAATTTCAATTCAAACAATGTTTGGTATTTAACCTTGGCATGAAGTAATATAATAGCTTTTTGTTAATATGGCTTGAATGGGAGTGGGGGTTTACTGAAAATTAAAATAAGCAAATATTTTGATTAATATTAAAGAAAGAGAAAAAATAAATAGAATAATATTTACAGATGATTCAATTTTTATTCAGATTGGTTCTATACAATTTTTAGATACGACGCATAATAACAGAGTTATATTGATTTTCCGAAATTCCCGCCTCAACCTCCCCCTCCTTCGCACACTTGTCGAATTTAAACAATTAACGAACTTGATATTTAGTTTTACATTAAGCTTTAAAATATAAAGTTTGGTAACGATTATACAAATATTGTGACCACTAGAGTGTAAGCAGACAAATATATATATATATATATATATATATATATATATATATATATATATATATATATATATAGTTTTGAACGGACCTCATTTCCGTTTTCTGGGTAGGATGCCTTAAAGGAAATCTGTTAAATAAGCAACACGTTCAAATAGCCACTAAAAAATGAGTTCCTTTTAAATATATTAGAATACATTTTCCAACATATAAGTGGATAAATGGGCTTAGAGTAACTAGGAGAAATAAATCTCCGTTATAAATAGATAGGTCTTAATATAGTAAGTATATAATGAAATTCATATGTATACGTTTTTAAACAGAAAAATCCGGCAACATTCCTATTAGCCAACATTTTCATTTTATTTTTTGTAAACTCGACATTTAAACTTCCCCTAAGTAAAAAAAAAGTTCGTAAATGTCCGAAATCAGGAATTAGTAATGGATTTAGAGAAGGAGAAAAAAATCTGAGTTATTAGCAGTAGATTCTTAATATATTATTTATCGAAATTTATATGTATACATTTTGCAATAGATAAATCCAGTAACTTTCAATTGACCAACATTTTCATTTCATTTTTTACATGCTCGATATTTAAACTTCCTCTAAGTAAAATGGAGTTCGTATGACCGAAATCAGTAATGGGTTTAGAGAAGGAGAAAAAAAAATTAATATTTTTTATCACGAAATTTATACGTAAAAATTTTACACTAGATAAATACGGCAATGTTCTATTGCCAAAGATTGCAATTTTATTTTTTATAAACTTGACATTTAAAGTTCCTCTATGAAAAAAGGAGTTCTCAAATGGACGAAATCAGGTTGAATTAATGGGTTTAGAGAAGGATAAGAAAAATATCTGTTTTAATAAGTAACTCTTACTAAGTATTACCGTAAAAGTAAATATACTATATTATATAATTAAATTTATTAAAAACGTTATTTTACAACTTGTGTAGCTTATTTCTCCCTCCAAATCTTACTGATTTTCACAATATGCGTATATAGGGTATCATATCTTTTCCAGTCTTTATTGAAGTAGAACCATGGGTTCAAATAGATGTGTGTATGTATCCAAAACTACTCACTTTTCACTCAGAACAGCTACTAAGATAGACTACTAGTGTCATTGATATGAATTTGTCCTTTATGAAGGTGGTTGAATTTTTTTTTTGGAGGGGGAGGGGTGAGTTCCGCGTTTTAATAAGCTAATTTACAATAAAAAATATAATTCTATATTGTCTATTTATTTTACTCATGCTAATTATAAGCAGTATAACGCTTAAAACGGTTAATAAAAATAATCCAAATGCTAAAACATATGAAAATGACTGATAAAAGAGACTGTGGCTGCTTTGAAGTTAGTCTCCTAGCTGGATTATACCGAGACGACAGATGTTTGTGTCTAAGGGCTGGGGGTCTTGCACTTCTATATAAACTTCTGGAACTCTTCCAACTACACTGCCAGACCCTCAGTCTACTCCTACGGTTCAACATCCATTTTGAAGACACCCCACAACTTCCGCTTCTTATTATTCAACATAATCATTAAAATGTAAATGAGATCTGAAAGAATCTCACATTATCTCACACAACTGTTTCCACTCGACTATTAAATCGTGCTCATTTTCAACTCTTTTAAATGAAAAAAAAATTAATGTACACAAGAAAAAACATATAGCGTACGATATATAAATTATTAATGAATCTTTCTATAAATAGGAACATGCCGGGAATAATAAATGATTACATTAGACCCATCGGTAATATTTTGTAGAGTATCCAACAAAACATCTTATTTTTTGTTTTGTGAAATCTAAGCTGATATTCCAGTTACAGTTGTAATTAAGGAAAATACTTTAAAAAAAAATAATTAAATTGCATTTATGTATTTTCTAATTTTCCGTGAATGAACAATTGTCGTAAAGCAGCAATGATTTTCCTGCAAACAACAATGACGACCTCCAAAAAATTCATTAACTCTATAAAAAACTTATAAATTAGTGGGACAAACATGGGCATGATTAGGAAGCTACTTGTGGGAGACAACGGATCTGGTTGAAAAATTGATTTAGGTATACGAAACAACTTTTCGACTTGTGGTATTTTAGTAATGTTGATTAATAGCATAATTCTCTTAATTAAATAATGAAACTTATTAACGTCTGTCTACTTATTAACGTGTCTACGTCTACTTATTACGTCTGTCTACTTATTAACGTGTCTACGTCTACTTATTACGTCTGTCTACTTCTTAACGTGTCTACGTCTACTTATTACGTCTGTCTACTTATTAACGTGTCTACGTCTACTTATTACGTATGTCTACTTATTAACGTGTCTACGTCTACTTATTACGTCTGTCTACTTATTAACGTGTCTACGTCTACTTATTACGCCTGTCTACTTATTAACGTGTCTACGTCTACTTATTACGTCTGTCTACTTATTAACGTGTCTACTTATTAACGTGTCTACGTCTACTTATTACGTCTGTCTACTTATTAACGTGTCTACGTCTACTTATTACGTCTGTCTACTTATTAACGTGTCTACGTCTACTTATTACGTCTGTCTACTTATTAACGTGTCTACGTTTTGCTGCAATGGCTTATTTCGACGGGCTACCTACAGGTGACCACCTTGTTCTAGCCAAGATGAGACTATGGGTTATATTTAGTGAGTTAGTTACTAATAAATTCCTATAATAATAATAAACTCCATGTGTAATTGAGCCAGGCTCTCATCATCACAACATTTGTTTATAAAATACAGTGGTTTTACCGCTCTAGTGGCTACATTTTTTGTATGTACAAACTCGATATTTAAATGTGAATCTACATTTGGATAACGGCTGATGATTAAGAAAAAAGAGTGAGAGTTTATAAAGGCTTAAAATAAAAAATCGTTAATGACTCCGTTCCATTAAAAGAAGAAAAAAATTCTATATAACCAATCTTGTTAACTTTGCAATGTCCGATGCTTTTTTTTCTGTGACTTAAATATTAATGAAGTTATTTTTATTTTTGACCTTGTGTAAACAGGCACTTCTACTCGTGTAATTTTAACTATACGGTATTTTTACTAAGCAGCTCTTGTACATCAATTCCATTTAAATTTAAAACCTATTGTCTTAGAGGTAACAACTAACTGCTTGCTCAAAAGTAAAAAATATGCAAAGGAATATATTCTTATTGTTTTATTTATTACTTTAGGGTTACTGATACAAATCTTACGCATAACTCTTGGCCAGTTATAAACCTTTCTTTGGCTTAAAACTTACAAAGAACTTGTCTTCTATTCCAAATACTTACAAGGACAACCCCTTCTTCAGTTCCCATTAATAAGAATGCTTTCAAAACACTACTTATATCGAAGATCGAAAAACGGACCAGTGCAGCAGCAATATCAGGGTAGAAATTGCAAATTCCTAATGACGCTATTAGTATTTAAACAACTGAGCTGGAAGTCTTGAACCTTGGTTTTTGTGAAAACGTATGCAAACGCAAGGTAACATACGTACAGTTTCTCTCACTTCTCTAAACATATTTCAGGACAATATGTACAATTCTAATCCGCTAAGGCTCATACACAAACATGTATTAGACTAAAATTTCAATATAAATATGTACCGTTTAACTGGACATACGAACAACTTTCCAAGGTAGGCAAAATTAGCAAAATGACTTCGAACAGAAACTATCTCACGAACTACACAGCAAGATATCCAAGCTCACTCCAAAACATTAATGATAAGAAGTGGATGAACTCCTGGATTGACATGGAAGAAAAAAAAATCAAAAGAATTAAAACATGCAGAATTTGGATGACCATAAAATGAGTGACATGGTTGAAGACAGCGGGTCAGCTTTATGCGACTCCGAATAGGCCATTCACAGCTGACAAATTCTTACTATAAGATCTATCAAGTTGCCAATGCTGCATTTGGGAATTGACCCTGACGGGGAAGGAGACCAACAGAACATATTTACATGTATCTCGTATAATAAAGGTCTCTTGATAACAATATTTGATATTTAAGCTTCGAATAAAGTAGTTTAGTTGAGTACGACCTCAATTGCTGATTTCCCTTAGGGGAAATCTGCTAAAATATGCATTAATTATAGTTATTGATAGTAATGTTGTGCTAGTGATTGTTATTTATTAATGGTCACTTAGTGCTTTTATGGCTGAATGAGATGGCTTATTTACAGATTACCAACGTTTTTTTGGACAGGGTGGTACTAATGATTTTATTTAATGAGTTCGTCACTAAATGAATTCCCATTGCTTTGGCTGGAATCTATCCTATCTCCTTTGCTGTACCAAGGGAGATTTAGACAATCGCCTTAACTCACAAGGCTTACCTGAGACCATGGAGATTTGACACTTTGTAGAGCACATTTGTCTCACAGTTGATTTTCGAGTGTTGCAGAAAGCTAAATATCAACAAATTCTATTCTGGAATAAATATGGATACAGATAATAGGCCTGTCGTCCTCCACAGTGCGTTAGTTACTACAGAGTGCACTTTGATATTCAAAGGGCTTTTTGTGGCAACTGGCACTAAAGATGGAGCTCTTCCTCTGAAAGTTGGAGGAAAACATGCCTTCTTTGTACTTCTAGATTGATTCGTTCCTCTACCACCCAGCTTCCCTCGAAGAATATTCTGGATTAGTTATGTATGTGTTTTTCTCGAGCTGATAATCCTTCATTCGAATAGAGTCTGTGTGAGTGTAAGAAGGAAGATGTAGCCAAGCAAGAAGGAACGATAGTTCTCCAAGCATAACTGAGAACAGCTAGAGCCTGTGGAAAGGGGCAATCTTCGTGGCTGGTGCTTTTGCTGGATGATCGGAGATGAGAACTCTACCGTACCGTGGCAGCTTCACTTGACAAACCACCTGATGGCCTTGTCTCCATCATCCATCCCTCTAATAAATACTTTCTTCCTTAGAGAGTCAGTCTCACTGTACAAAATAAGCAGATTTCCCACGTGAAGTTTTACAATAGAGAAATATACCTACTAATAACAGTAGTAGTAACGAATCTCTATACCAATTCACCAGGGACGAACAGTTACGGAAACGGCCGAACTAGCTTTCGGTGGAAAGTCCCGAATATAGCCGACTTCTGCCGACCACACACACTTAATACAAATGCAAATGCTCGCTAAATATTCAAAATAGAGAATAAATGTATAGAACAATATTTATAGTACATTTAATTTGCAATTCGATTGATTCTATACCATTTTTCGATCTGATGCATAATAACGGAGATATTTCGAATTTTCAAAACTTTCGCCCTCTAAACCCCCCTCCCACTGGTCCGATTTCAGCCATTAACGAACTTGATCCTTTTTTTTTTTTTACGTAAAACGATTAAATATCGAGTTTGGTAACGATCAAACAAAAATTGCGAACGCTAGAGCGTTAACAGACCAATATATATAATTTTGAACGGACCTTATTTTCATCATCTCCTGGATAGGATTGATAGACATTTGAAGACATTTCTCGAAACTCGCGTCATGAGTACGACCTCAATAGCTGATTTCCCTTAAGGTAAATCTGCTACTAAAATGTAGACTCTGAAAGTTTTTGCCTTGCCATTCCTATTATCATGAACACTTGGAAATTGAATAACATTTGATGTAGGAACTTCACCCCAGTGACCGCTGCCTCTTCTGAGTTTATTTCTAAAACGTAATAACTCACAAATACAATATTACTTACACACATTACTGACGAAAGGAAGCCCAAATATTAACTCAATAATCCGAAATCTTAAGACTGTATTCTTCGTAAAAATATACTATTGTGTTTATATTTCTATCCCTATTGCATTGTATTTGCTTTTAATTCATTTATTCTTCTTTTTAAAATTTTTAATGAAACTGATCACAATAACTCATTTTTCCCAGCCATATAACACATTTATCTACAAAATGTTACCAAATCATGTACTAATGAAATTTTAAAAGTTGAGGAATGAAAAATAAACAACAAATCTATTTTCCAAATGAAGTTGTGGCGAAATCCCACTGATCTGTGAGGGTAGTAGACCCCGGATAAGAACCCTAAATACGAGTATCATATCATATTGAAGTATAAAAATACAACACTAAATTTATTAACTAAATTATTTATTATTAAGGTCAGGGAGGTGGCAGAGATGATCCAGCTCCCTTCCCACGTATTATGTATTGCTTTATAAAAATAAACCGTTTTTTCCTCATTTATTTAACGAAACTAGTTTCAATAAATAACTATGTTTAACTACTTTTTTCTACTCACAATGTTCAAAATACGAATTGAAAACTAATTATAAATAACGTTTTAAAATAATCCATAGATTACATGACTACTACATTTATTCTTCCCGATTGCTCTCACTTCTGATATTGAACATTTTGCCAAGGTCGCTGGCAAATAAAATGCTACTTGCAAAAGTTAATTCATATGCATATATCTTAATTTTGCCTGTAGTCAAGCCTCGGTCATTCATAGGCTGCCATGCTATAGATTCATTTTATTTACTGTTCATTTATATAATTTTCATTAACTTGATCAAAATATTCATTTTATATTATTTATTAACTTCCATCTTATGCTAGTTTTGCTAATCGGGATAGTTTTTCTAAAGATTACCACCCTTTTCTAGCAAAGGTTTGGACTATAGATTTTGTTTTGAGAGTTTATCACTTTATAAATTCCTATTGTCCATATTAAATCCTTGATTCTAACAAGTGTATTATTCAAACGTCTAAGCTTACATCAACAATCTGTGCTACAGAAATAATCATTCCTGGTTCTTATTACCGGAAGTTTATTTCCATTGAACAGGAAAAGAAACATATGTTTATTTATACTATGTATTACACTCTAAACTGAATATTACATGCCTAATTGTATTCTATTTTGGCTTATCTTTGGTTTTAAATATATTGTTTGGATGGAAGCCACTGACCTCCAAATTTATGCTGAGTTCGTCTTTTGGGTTGAATCCAAACACGAGATATCGTACGCTAATGTCCTCTTGCAGAAAATGAGCAACCATTTGGTGCATGTCACCATTTCTTTTCGAGAATTTTATGGTTTGCTTTGAATCAATAAGGTTTATGAATTCTTCAGACATAAAAAATAAAACGGCCTTAAGCGAAAGTGAATAAAAATGATCTTTTAGCAGATTTCCCTTAAGGGAAACCAGCTATTGAGGTCGTACTCATGACGCGATTTTCGAAATTTTTCTTCAAATGTCCATCGATCCTACCTAGGAGTAAAGATCAAGTTCGTTAACGCCTGAAATCGGCACAGGGGAGGGGGGGGGGGTTTAGAGGGGGAGAATAAATACCAAATTTTCAAGAGACATTTATTATACGAGATAGACGTAAATATGTTCTGGTGACTCTCCCCCTTCTTAAGTTTTTGGACTACTTAAATTTGATTGATTGGGATAAAAATTATTCTGATTCATTATAAATTACAGTACTAGATACAGTAAATAGTTTCCAATCAAATCAATACGTTATATTCAGATATATTACAGTAATTGGTTTTCTTTCCGGTAAGAACTTGGCAGAACTGTTTTTTATTGTTTTAGATGCTTTCCATCGGGAGGTTTCTTATTACCGTTTGTATTTATTCACGGTGGTGTTGCGTTACCAGTATGTAGATTTATCTATTGTTAAACTTCACGCGAGAATTCTGCTTAGTTTACGCAGCCCCTGCTTGAAGGGCATTTTATAATTATATTGTACCCAGGGAGTCATAACTTCTTAACTCGTTACTTCCTCATGGGCTAACTGTAGTTGAAACAGGGAAGACGTGAAAGAGGGACAAAATGTATCTCACAGAACTAGGTTCTCAATTTTAGACTGAATTTTCTGTGCATGTTTGTGTGTGTGTGTGTGTGTGTGTGTGTGTGTGTGTGTGTGTGTGTTCATGCAAGGAATTAAATATTTATTTCATCGATAGACTTATTACACTGGCTTATAATGATGATATATCATCAGAATATAAATAAAATATGATTGTTTTCCCAATATTCTTTCATTAAATAATGCGATACTCCTAAATCGTTATTAGTATGTCTGAAATATCCACTTAGCTGATAAACGCAGCAGATAAATTGTTTAATTTGTTTACTGTTTTAATTAATTTAATCTTGTCACTACCATGAATGTAATTATGAAGTTTAGTTGATCTTAACAGTTATTAATGAGCATGTAATAATTATAAAAAGCCCGAAAATGGGTGCCTTTTTTATGTTAATAGAAGACTGATCTTTCCATCTCCTGTTTGTGATTTACCGCACTAGATTATTCTTGCCTTCCCCAAAGACTTCCTGAGCTCTATCCAGTCGTGAATTTGCATTTCCATACTTTCTGCATACAAAGAATACAATTGTGGCTGAGACACAAAGAAGGATCTGTTGGAATAACAATAAGCCGCCATTCAGAAAATGTTTTCCCTATTGAATCTTTCTTCAAAAGAAGATACGCATTTGCTGAAAGGGTAAACACGACTAAGGGAAGAGGATTAGCCATCTCTACTTTTAGCAAGGAAATTATTTCAAACAATGTCTTTCGAACGTAGTAAAGGAAGTGTTGGTTTTCATATATTTACCGAATTATAAGCCTTTACCCTCCCCGAACCCTGCATGCCTTGCATAACTCCATTACTGCTAGCTTTAGAATATTAATCTTTCATGTTAAGGACTGTTCTAACTTCTAATTGAGCACCTCCGCTTTTGATGGAAATCGACAAAGGGGATGGGGGAAGTTAGAGGAGGATAAAAATAATAAATTGTAAATATTTCCGTACCCGCTAGAAATACAACAATTCGTGTAGGACCGTTTTCGTTTACCTTAAAATAAATAAAAATTTTACATTTAACTCTGCAAAACATTTTGCTTATTTAAATTAATTGGAGGTTAGCCATGCGAGTTAAAGCGTTGACCTTTATCCCACATGGTAAACCTAAGACTGACGAGTTTCGATTCTCGCCTGGGCGAAGGAAATTATTTAGTGACGAAATTTTATTAAATAACATCCTAAAATCCCACCCTGGCTATAAAAGGGCGGGAACCTGTAGATAACCCGTCCCAATTAGCCTAAGTATGCAAAAAGTGGACTTTAATAAATAAATAATAATAATTTAATAGGAGTAAAATGAAGCCATATGGTCCCGGATTTCAAGACTTATAATCAATTAAATTAAGATAAATTATTTTTTAACGCCCACTTTTTGCAACTAAGGCTAATTGGTTCGGACAATCTACTGGTTACCACTATATTTCAAGCCAGGGTGGGACTAAGGATTTTATGTAATGATTTCCGTCACTAAATAAATTCCTCTTGCCCAGGCGGGAATCGAACTCGCCACTGTAGGTTTACTTAGGTTTATTTAGAATATTATAACGAAAAAAATGTAATAATTATAATGAAGCAATTGTAAACATTATCAATCGTTGTGGAATTATAACTGGGACTCAATTTTAAAACGTGAGTAAAGACGATAGTCCTAATACACTTGATAAACCAAGTTATGTGCTCGATTCCCGTGTGGGCAACAGAAATGTATTTAGTGGTAAACTCACTGAAGAAAATCCTTACTTGGGCTAGAAAAGGGTATTAACCTATAGATAACCCATCTCAATTAGCCACAGTGCTATAAAGTGGACATTAATAAAAAATAACAATTATAACACATTGCGAAAAGATAGTCCTCACGAAATCTACATAATTAATAAATTACCTTTAATTCTGCAATGATTAATTAAGATCTAAATGGCAGATAACCTGGAGGGCACTTGGAATTTAAAAGTAATCCTTAGTATGAATATAATTAACTCAAAGACAATTAGTACATCTATATTTGCAGAGGTTTTTGGGGTTTGTCTGAGATAGACTAGTTGAGACGTGACAAAATGTCTCCTATCTCATCCAAATGTAATTGATATTGAATATTGTATTTCTCGAGGACTGTTTTATCTAATGTATGGTCATAATATATAATGTGAATGATTTAAAGAAGTAGGATGAATATTTACAAAATATTGTTAGAAATATTATGTATGAAATTTGGTTTTGTTTTTTTTCAAAAGATTTCTGCAAAGAAATTAATTTTACATTACTAATTTTTATGACAGTAGCAAGTGGGGGTGCACAAAACCCCAGCTCAAGATAGTTATTCTAAAGAAAGAACTGCTAAAAACAAAACCTCCTTAATTAACCAACAGTGTTTATTTCAAATTCCCAATGGATGATAACACTTGAAAATAGTTAACTATTTGATTTAAGGCATTGGTCGTAATCTCAAACAGAGCGATGAGTTCGATTTTCACGTGGATGATAGGAATTTTTTTAGAGTCGAATTCACTAAAATAAAATCCATAATCTCACCCTGTCTAGAAAGGGATGGTATCCTATAGATTACTATAGATAATTAGTCTTAGTAGAAAGAAATGAAAGTTAATAAATAGCAAACAAATATGAAAACACGCGTATATTGAAACTAAAGGAGGACAAAATGGTGCAGCAATGACTTTTAGGAAAAAATATATAAAACTATAGAACCTGTTAAGAATATTGTGTTCATTAGTTGAAATAGAGTAAAGACAGATTTTGAAACTTTTGTAGCTGTCAATATTTTAAAAACGCTAATATATAGTGTAATTAATCATAACGAAACTCTAGGTGATCTAGTACAATCATCCTATATTTCCAATCTCTCCGCCAACTTTTCGAATTAAAAAAAAATTAGATTTAAAACTCTAAACCCGGTGACGCTAAATATAACAATTCGTATATTTTAATTTTTCCCACTCAATCCCGTTTATCAATATTTCCTTAGAGAGTCTTCTCCGAACATGTTTCAAATCCAGCAACATATCCGTGGTAAAACTTTAGAAACCCAGCTTAATAGGAGTTCAATTGTTAAAATAAATTGTTTATAAAAAAATAAAAACTTCAATGACGTCAGTTTAATTCCCAGTCAGTGAAAACCTAAAACAAATATAAGCCATTTATTCGTAATAGAATAATGATAGGCATACAAAATTTAGATTGAAATAAATTTTCTTTTATTTTCGATTATTGCGATACAATGAAAGGCTGTAGCCGCTTCTGTTCTGAAATTCCCAAAATCATCTGAAAACAGCTGTTTACATTAAAAACCACTGTATTCCTTCCCCAGTATGATTGTTCAGGCAGTTATAACTTAACTTCTTTTCTGTGTGGAGCATATACTGTCTAATTGTAAATTATGATATATTAGCAGTTGATTACAAGATGTAATCTGTCCAATTTTAACAGATTTCCCTTAAGGGTAACAGCTATTGACGTTGTACTCATGACGCGATTTTCGATATTTTTCTTCAAATGCCCATGATCCTACCCAGGAGGATGAAGAAAAAATGAGGTCCGTTCAGAACTGTGTATATATATATATATAATATAAATATATATATATATATATATATATATATGTCTTTTACTGTTACTGTTAAATATATATATAAATATATATATATATATATATATATATATATATATATATATATATTTGTCTGTTAGTGCTCTAGCGGTCGCAATTTTTGTCTTATCGTGACGAAACTTAATATATAATCGTTTTATGTAAAAAGAAGGATCAAGTTCGTTAATGGCAGAAATCAGACCAGTGGGAGGGGCTTGAAGGGGAGAATTTCTAAAATTCTTAATATCTCGATTAATATTCGTCGGATCCAAAAAATTGTATAGAACCAATCTTATTGCAAATGTTCTATAAATGCCGTTAATACATTTCTTCACCATCTTGATTATTAACTGAGATATTTGGATTTTTTTAGGTTTCGGTCTTCAGTAAACCATACCACTCATCTCCATTACTACTCATCTCATATTAACAATATTCTATAATGTTATGAAGTCAGTTGTTTTTTTGAAGCTAAAATACCAAATATTGTTCTCATTGAACTTTTAAGTTTTGAAATAAATGAAAATACGTGGCGCACATGGGAAATCTGCTTAGTTAACGCAGCCCCTGCGTGACGGACTTTTTATATTTCCTGCCTGAGTTGCGCATGTTACGAACAATAGCGTGTGATCTACTCAATGCCCTCCTATTGGACCCTATTTGCAGTTCTTAACATCCCATTTAAACGAATTGTAGTTGACTTCTCTACTCAAAACTTTCCTCTATGCCATTTAATAACAAGCTACATGCCATTTATTGACATCTGCTTCATGTGAATAGAAGTTGAGAAGATATTTGTTTCATATGTATCATGAATTTGCGCTGTTCTCTAAGAAATATGGGGTTTAATAACTCTTTGTTCCTATATCAGTAAAAAGGTTCTTATGTTCCTCCCTAAGAGGGATAAGGAACGTAATATTTCCGAGTGAATTCACAATCCATAGGAAAGACTTAGCAAACATTTTTTTGGTAACCGTGTTTATGAGCTTATTTTGTTAACATACTCCTTTTGATTCGGAAAGCTTGTTTAGCAAGTACTATTCTTATATCGACTTCAGCTCTACTATCATTATCTTGAGTGATGACGCTCCCTAAGTAACAAAACTCCGTCACTTTTACAAGTATAATATTTCCAATTCCAATATTTATATTTCTTTGGCTGTTTTTCTTCTTCTCTTGTTTGTGCATTTATCTTGAGCCGATACTCATCTAAAGCGTCTTGCAGCAGTCAATTCATCTATACTTCTTACCACTAGCACAATATCATCTGCAAATCTGATGCAATGAATGGATTTATCGTTAGTTAATCTCAATACATTCGGTTGTTTCTTTCATTTTAATTATTGACTCTTCAATAAACATATTGAATAGATAAGGTGACAGAGAGCATCCTTGTTTTCTTAATTCTAGATACCCTTTTGCCTTCATTAATAATGATTTGAATACCCTGATATTTGTAATATTCCAAACGAACCACCTGTCTTTCCTATACGTGAGCGGTCAATTTTCAGTTTCCAGCTAACGGTATCAAAACGGTTTCTTTCTAAATGTACAAACGCAACTACTGTTTTTTTTTAACATTTTACACATCTTAAAAGGACTATTTAACCTGATTAAAAAAAACTGCCATTTGTTACTCGACACTCTTTTTTTTTCATCTTTCTGAATCCATGAATGCGATGTGTGGGGAAGAAAGTGAATTAGCAAATGGAGTTAGGCCGACGGAGATTGACAGAGGATAACAGAACAAAAGGTAATGGAACTAGGGCTTCCATGAATAATGTGCATATTAATAAGGCAAAAAAATGACCTGTCGTCTTGTTTTTAGACTCACTCCTAGTATCCTTCTCACAAACATCATTTTCTCTCTTCTCTACTCTCTTTATTGTCTTTCTTCCATCAATTCTCTTCAGTATAAGGCGAAAGGGGTTCATGACATTATAGCTAAAAAGATTTAAATCGGTGAATTAGTCATCTTATTTAACTTCCGGAAAATTTGTGTGAATTATTTCGATTTCTATATTTCAAAAAAAATTATTATCGCCTGTATTTCTGTTGATTATGTTATTACTTATGGATGTGCACTTTACGCTACTAAGGCTAATTGGGTCGGGTCATCTACAGTATACCACCCTATATTTAATTTTTTTATTTAATGATATTTATTTTATTTAATGATTTCGTCACTAAATAAATTGCAGTTTCCCAGGTGAGATAGGAAATCGCGGCTCTAGGTTCACCTAGTGACATTAAGATCAACGCCTGAACTCACATGACTAACCGGAGCCCTCCGGACAAATTATAATATTTAATCTTATTATTTTAGTAAATTTCATTATATTTAATAAGATTATACCAGATGTTTAAATATATGGTTAATGAGAACTCTTTTTTTTAAATTTTCTTATTGACGAGTTATCTACAGGATACCACCTTTTTCTAGCCAGGGTGGGACTAAGGATTTTATTTAATGAGTTTGACACTAAATAAATTCCTATTTGCCCATGCGGGATTCGAACTCTCCACTCCAGGTTTCCCATGAGACTAAAGCCAACGCTTTAACTCACATGGCTAACCTGAGTCCAGTAAAAACTATTTAATGTGTTATGCTTTTCTAAATGTGAATTACTGATGTAAGGGCATTCGGGTTACTGGTGTAAAATATATGCCTTAACTTCTTTTGGAAAAAAAAAATCGGAGCCACCAATTTAAGGATATTTGGGGTCCCTGAATAAGTACTCATATGATGTATGAATAAATATAATTGGTCTTCTATAAAAAAAAAAAATAGGCACTTAAAGACATTAATCAATAAAATAAATAAAAATTGAGTTGCAAACAATTTCATCGGTTAGTCAACCATTATTTTTTCCTCCTAAGCAACCCTATGAGGAGATATTTATTTGAATACATGTTTCATTGCCACATGGCATATTACATGTATGATTATGATTAAATACATTTTATTTTACAATATACATCCATGTCTGTACTTTTGATAAATTTTATAAGTTCTTTATTATATTTATTAAATATAATATGAGGCGGTTCTGGCCAATTACCTCCTCTTAAAATATGTTCATTATTAAATTTGATCTATTTTGATTAAATGTTCAACAGTCATAAAGTATATGTATAAACATATATAAGTATATGTGAGTCGCAAGTACATTTGACATTGTCATGAATTTTAAATCTTGTTAAATAATGTCCTGTCTGTCCATGTTCCGTTAGAAATTTTGTGCATTTGTGATGTTGACTCTTAATTTTGTTGTAGTTGTTGTGAGTTATATGTTTGGCATGTATTGATATAAGCTGTAAGATTTGATACATGTCGTCCATTCTCTGTTCCACTTATGTATTGTGACGGTACGTAAGTTTTTTTTTGTAATGCATGAGAGTGGTACGAGAGAGAATTCTGGATTTTTTTTTTATATCTTGAGCTCCTTCCTTTGCTAACGTGTCAGCAGTTTATCCTGCCTTTGTGCATGTGTAGATCAAAATTTACAGTTTCCAGAATATTTTGTCTAATGTTTTCTGTGAGCGTGTCGTGTATTCTAGGGTTGCGTATTGAGTAAATGAGAGTCGTGTTGTCTGTGTGTATGGTCGTATATTTGTTTAGGTTATATGGTAATTTTATAATATATTCGGTAGCTTTAAAACAGCTTGATTATTGGAGCATCTAGCATCAAGACGGTATTTGTATTTTATAATATGTCCACTTGTAGTCTCAACAATTAATGCTACTCCAGGTTGTTGTCTGTTTTGCTTCCGTCAGTAAATACGTGGGATGTAATAACGTTTTCAGTCCATGGTCAACCTTGGGAGCTCACTCCTCAAAGCCAAAATTGACAATAAAGCGGACGCACTGCAAATAAATACTATTCATAACAGCAACTCGACTTCATCGAGACAATAGTTGGCCGGTCTGGAAAGGTATGATTGCCCTCTCGCCATTGAGGATTAAGCGGCCTGGGGGGCACAAAAGGTTGTGAGGTCAACGGAGGGACTGCCACGACACTGACAATCGTTTATAATTAAGTCATAAACCGAAGTACAGAAATGATTTAGCGTCTGTCTCTTTGAATGTTATCAGTAAATCCCCACTGGCTTCTAAAGGATGACAACCCTTAGATAACCCATCTCGAGTAGCCTTAGTTGTAATGAATGAACATAAGTTTATAAATGTTATTTATTAAATATACGTTAGCAATAAAGATCATATCTATCTGAACGAACATACACGTGGTGTTAGTAAGAGCTCTGCTGAATAAGAGCCGACTTTACTAAAATAGACTGAATTTTTATATATAAAGAATTGTGAAAGGTTCTCATCGTTGTGGCGATAAGATAAACTCAGCGGTAAGCCTATTCATATCAAGTACTTATCTAGAGTTCGCGTGAGTAGATTACGCCAATGATGGCGTTAGTTTCAGGGGAATAAATTGTTGGATCGGTTCAATACATGTTGAGTGTGTGTGCGTGCGTGCGTGCGTAGGTGTGTGTGTGTGTGTGTGTGTGTGTGTGAATGTTTGTGTCAGAATTGTCGTGTCTCTCGTGAAAAGTAATCTACTTATTTATTTATTTTTTTACTTTAAAATCCGTGAAATACCTTTGGCAACCATTCTCTTGAGCCTGCCTTGAACTCGAGTAAAGTTATAGCACTTCAGCTTTCCCACTCGTAGCGGGACTATCTCAATGCCGAGAAGTACTGCACACAAATTGATGTAATGCTTCGGAAGCTGCAATGTCTATGCTCAACATTGATAAATCGGAAGTGCTGATCCTTTTCCATGATAATGCCCGGGCTACACTTTCCACAACTTTCGGCTACTACGACTATTAGCGTTGTGGGTACGATCAACAGCCTCCCTTTTTGCCTTTAATCCTCCAATTCTGCTCAAACACCTGAAAACCATTTCTGTGTGTGTGTGTGTGTGTGTGTGTGTGTGAGAGAGAGAGAGAGAGAGAGAGAGAGAGAGAGAGAGAGGACATAGAAGCTTATTATAAGGGTGAAATACAGAATACTACGCGAGATGGCGTAATCATTTTTTTCATTCCAGCACTTGGAAAATTTAATTTCTTTACGAAGTCTGTACGCGATGTAGTTTTTTGGATTTGAGTTTTAAAATAGGAGCTCATTTAGAACAAAAAAAAATGTGTAGAAGGCTGTCATTTCATCGTCATAATACAGGAAACCTAGAAATCCTAAAAATATATGGAAAGAATGAGCGACTGTGTTACTCACTTTCGGCATTAGTACACATTTGTAAATTTTCCTTTTTTAATTTTTCTTGAGCGGGAGTAATATCGTTTACAACTTATGTTCTATTAGTCGTTTCAAGAACATTCGCTATTTTATTACAGAACTATATTTTTCCGTTATTACATTTATTTAAATTTTCATTCAGAATTCCCCTTTTTTCCGAATGGACACAAAATAATTTAATTTCAAGACTAATATTAAAGGATTCCTTAGTTATTTACAATAAACAAAACTGGAAGCGCGTATATTTCCCAGAATCCATGTGGTGTCTGTTGAGTTAATTGTTTAAACGCCCAAGTAACTTGAAAAAAAAGTATTCCTGGCTTTAATTAAAAACCGTATTCGTTGGTATTAAATTCCAGCTCCCACTGGCTTGTCATCGTGCCTGGGTTTGGTGCAAACGGATTTTTCCTTAGCCAGTACACGCTGGCTTATTAATGCGTAGGATATTCATTCCGTTAGTCATAAATTATCGTTTGGTTTGGGAAACCAACATTTTAAAATTCACGATTAAGACTAGCTCGAATTTCTGTCACATTTACAAATTTCTGCAAAAATACGAACAAATGATCCATTGAATTGATATTTCCCGGTACTATTTCTAAAATTTATTAACTTTAGTATGTGTGAATATGATAGTGAATAAATGTTAATTTATTCATCGGGCGCTAGAGTCATTGAAGGACCTAGGACCATGCCATCCCCATTGCTGATCAGTCCTCGCAGATGTCAACAAGACTGCTTCCGTTATAGATAGCTAACGTCCGCACCTGTCAATCCATCTATGCCCTGCCCTTCAATCGAAAACCAACACCATTCTCTTTTTATGAGATCCCTCGTTGACACCATAATTCCATGGGCCAAATCACTGCCGAATATCTTTAAGGGAAATAAGCTATTGAGGTCGTACAAATGACGCGATTTCGGGAGTTTTCCCTCAAATGCCCGTCGATCCTAGCCAGAAGATGATGAAAATTAGATCTCTTCGAAATTGTTTATATATACATGTGTGAGTGTGTGTATGTGTGTATATGCAGGGTGTATCATAAGTAGTTGACAATCCTTAAAAGGGTAAAGCTACACGAACAATTTAGTTAAACGCCGCCAACCGCAGGTTTCTATCATTCCGTTCCGGTCATTTGCCGTTCTAAAGGTTATTTCGAGAAAACCATGTTTTTTGTAGGAAAACCCAAATTTTCTCTACTTTTACAAAAAAAATTTCAACGTTTTATTACATATTTGAAATTAGCATTAAATGTACTTTAAGGCTTAGGCACTTTCAATGTTCACAAGTAACTTTTTCACACCGCTGTTACAGATAAAAAATTGAAATTTCAAGAAAGTCTATTTAGCGACAATATTTCGAGGATCACTCATCCAAAAAAGATCCTACAAATTGTCAAAGTTCACAAAAGTTATAAAATTTAATTGCCTTTGCAACGGTATACTCAGAACTCCAATTATCTCTCAATTTCATAATGTAATAGGAATGAGCATAGTAAAAATAAATTAAAATTATTTTTGATAGAAATGAAAAAGAATAATTAAAGTAATTTAAAGTAACGCTTACATTAAATTTGAAGACAAAAACAAGTACTAGGAAAATTATAGAAGTTGCTGAAACTGGCCTCCTCCTTGTAGAATGCACTGACATCTGGCTAACACCGCTGATGTAGGTAGCCCTTCTAATCTCGTCATGGTTAGATCTAATTGTTACACATGATTCGCGAATTCTTGCAATCAGGTGATTAATATCCTGAATGGCTACTCCGTACACTAAAGACTTAAGCCTACCCCATATTTAAAATTCAGGGCATCAGTTCAGTGTGAACGTGTGGTTAAGCGTCTGTGGGCAGCATGTGACAATCCGTCTTTTTACCTGGACGGTTAATTGCAAATGCGTTTTATGATATTCAGAATTTCATAAATATGGCACTCTTCGAAGCAATGCCACTTGAAGTAGAGCTGGACGGATGCTTGTAGTGGCTAATGGACGGGTGTCCAGCGCATAATGGACGAGCTATAACGAACTAGCTCAATCAGCCATTACCCTGAAAGATGGATCGGGAGATATGGGCCTGTGCATTGTCCATCTCAAAGCCCAGATTTTTACATATGTGGTAGGCTTAAGTCTTTAGTGTACAGAGTAGCCATTCAGGACATTAATAGTCCTTGCAACTACATTTCCACAATTGTTATAGAGCTGGAATTTTATTCTCATGACGCTTGTCAACTAAGGTGAGTCAGTAAATAAATCTCAGGGACAAAGAACTGAAAACATTTCTCATTAAATAAATGTGATTCTTCGTTATGTAACTTGTTGATGGTTTCATGATGATGTAAACTGAGTAGAGTAATTGTTTTTGTGTGTTTTTTCAAAAAGTTTCTATTGATTCACGTATTACTGATTGCTATATTTATTTTGGGAGTTCAAATATGTTTATTGTACCCACATTATGTATTATTGCAACTGATCTAATCGCATGATCTTTAATGTAGTTCAGAGAGTGTGCAGTACACTGGTTGCTTGTTAGGACGACATTAATTTGAACTTTGATCTGGTAATTTCTGGCTAATGTACTTCATACTTTGGCTTTATAATTTTCGCCAGTATCCACTCAGCTCCATCTTGCACTTAAAGCATATGTGGACAACCCCCGGCCCACGGTAAGGTTTGATCCAGCCCGCGAGACATTTTGAAAAACTCACTCAAACAAAAATATTATACTACAAACTCCTAAATGAGGAAGATGAGGAGAGATTTCTGCGTTTTGCATTACTTATAAATGCGAATCAAAATCAAAACATCGTACAAGGCTGACTGGCGATAATTTGGAAAATTCTTTTCGTCTTTGCATCAGTGGAATTCATCCAAACATCGATAGATTAGTTTCCCAAGTTCAAGCTCAATGGTTGTACCATGTTGTTACCTATTTTTTTTCATTTAATATTGTTATTTTAATAAATTGTATTATAATTACACTGTCCTTATAAGTTCATGTCTGATGTCTATCGTTAAAAGTTATGAACATTCTTTAATTAATTAATTAATTTAGTACACTACTTTTAAAAGCGGCCCGCGAACGTATTTGCACACTAAAGTTTGGCCCGCAACATGTCAAAGATTGCCCACACCTGACTTAAAGGGTTTATTACTGCTTGGAGTAATAGAGTTCAGCATGTTTAACGCAAACTATAATAATGCCTGAGCTGCTTAGTCTCGCCATATTGTTTGGTTTAACCACAACCAATGTGAATATGAATTAGCAGTTATATCAGACCACCTATCGGAGCTCCGTGTTATTGGAGCGTCGACATGGAAAAGGCGTGGAGACTAATTAGGTAAATTTGTCTAGTAATGGAATGACAAGTTGTGGAATTTCCTAGCTCATAGAACTTCCTGGCTCATTTCCCATTTCTGGAATATATAAAGGTCAACCATATATCCATAAAGGTTTACTATATAACTATAAATGTCAATTATATAACCATAAGCGTCAACTATGTAAAGATAGTACCCCTCATTTAAGGGTCTACCATATAGTCGAACACTTATTACCGACATCTCATTTTTATAGTTATTGATACCTCGAAACTGGTGTATTTCCATGGGTGTAATTCTTTCAGGGATGGTGAGTAGTAGAGGCAGGGATCTATCAGAATAAACAAGGTCTCATTTCCTTCACACAACATTTATAGCAGCTGGGTACAGTTTCAGAAGGCTGACTCATTTTTCAATACCTGTTATCACAAAACAATACCATAGAATGTCAACAACACCAAAAACCACCAAAAAACAGCAAATTATTATTACCAAATTTAGCAAATTATCTGTATAAGTCAACCAATATAGAATTAAATTTAATCACTAAACATCTGTGAAATGAGGTTCAATATTATACTAGAAACTAATAGTTAACAATTATCACACACAAATATACAGGCGCGATAGGCAACGAATAAATAAAGTTACAATTTCAACACCTCTAAAAATCCTGCACTATGTCGAATAAAAATGGATGGGATATATTTTTAAGAATCTGATAAATGATCATACAATTGCAGATTTAAAACTCCAAAAAATAGACTATAATTTAAAATCAAAACAACGACGTAACAAAACATTACAAGAAAGATGTGTGGCCTTTATGTTTTACACGAAATGTTTACATTTTAGATTTGGTAACGATCTAGCAAAATCCATTATTAAAATAAATCATTTTTTTAAAAAAATAAAATATATTATTATATAAATGAGTTGTAAGAAAATATCAAAACATAGTTTGTCCTGAATTTAGTCCTCTCTTCATTTTCTCATTCCTTTAACTCGTCTCAGTCTAATCATAAAACGATTATATTTGGATGAATTCAAAGTTTGATCGATTTGAAGTGAGTTCAGTACAATATCTGCAATTTTTTATGGGGGGGGGGGTATATATATCTGGGGTTACAATTGAAAGTCATTAAGTAAAAATCACCGATTTTGGAATTTTTATTGCGTCTGACAAGAAAAAGGAGATGTTTCTACTGAAACCCGCTAAGTCGCCAGTGGTTTATGTTAATTAATAATGCTAATGACGTTTCTACCCATAGAGGTATTAGAAAAAAAATTTCTACAGCGTTTCCTCAAAATCATGTTTTTTGACTTAGTGTGTTTCATTTGTAATCCCACGATGAAAAGTTTATAGTATATATAATTAGTGTCCAAGTAGATTATTGTGGTGATTATGCAGAAAATATATTTTGTTTAAAATAATATTTAATTAATGTAAATGAGTGACCGAGGAGATTCAGCTGACCTTCCATAGAAGTCGGTGAGTAGGTGATTGGTGATGAGTAGGCTCTCTCTTTGAATGTTGCTTGCAAAGAACCTCTTTGGACTGTCCAAAGCATTTCTCAAGAGCTCTAGAAAAAGCATCATAGTTGCTGAGTTTGCTTAACGGTTAATTAAAAACATTCTGAGCAACTACAAAGAGACTTTGCAAATTACTCTTTGTCAGAATCTAATTAATTATGAATTCAACCACTATTAACGAAGGCCAATTGTGAGGCCAATGGTTTTTTACCATACGTTTTATTTATTAGCTAAAGGGGCTCAGATTAGCCATGTTGGTTAAAGCGTTGCCCTTAATCTCACATGTTAAGCCTAGAGTGCCGAGTTCGATTACCGCCTTGGCAATAGGAATTTATTTAGTAACGACCTCATTATATAAAATACTTAGTCCCAGCCTGGCTGGAAAAGGATAGTAACTTGTAGATAACTTTTCCCAATTAGCCATAGAAGCAAAAACTAGACGATAATAAATAATAATAATTCCTTCACAGGAGATGACGAAAATGAGGTCCGTACAAAACTATAATATATATTGTCAGTTAACGTTCTAGCGCAATTTTTGTATTGATCGCTCCCAACTCCATATTTGAACGTTTTATGTAAACATAAAGATCAAGTTCGTTAATGGCTGAAATCGGACCAGTGACGGGGGAAAGGAGGAATTTCAAATATTTAAAGGGGGAATTCGAAATATCTCCGGTGTTATGCGACGCATCGAAAAATTGTATAGAACCAATCTTATTGAAAATGTAATGTCTTATAAATGTTCTTCAATACATATTTCTTGCAACACGAATATTAACCAAGATATTTGGTTTTTTTTTTTAGTTTTCGGCCTTCAGTAAACCTCATTCCTACTCATGTCATATTTCATATTAGCAATATGCTGTTATTTCAGGAACCCCTTAATTGGGAGCTTACATACGAAGTAGTATTTTCGTTGAGCTTTTACTGTGGGAAGTTCATGAAATATTTTGTGTGATGACCATCATTTTACATTTTAGTTACTGAACTCAATAATTTTTATTTTATCTATACTATACTTTATATTTAATCGTTTTATTCAACACTAAAGTTCATCGTTATGGAACCAACCTTGTTGTATTGGGGCCCTACATTTCTGAGTCTATACATTTTTTGCAGCTCAATATGAATCGAGTTATTTGTACTTTCTTGTTTTCAGCCTTCAGTATAACCCCTATTTCTACTTATTGGATTTTTATTAAGAAATGTAAAATATTAGGTGAGATTAGATAAATTGTGAATTATGCTCGAATGTGGGAAATCTGCTTATTTTACACAGCCCCTGCTGACGGACTAATTATGTTTGTTTTTTTCCCCTGAGAACCTGACTTTTCTGTTGAGTTTCAAGCATTAATAATGCAATACATGTTTACTTCTTCAGAGTTTTAATTGTTATCTATTTTGCCGTTTCAAAGTTATTACTTTCCTATTATTCATTTTATTTTTTGAATCATATATTAATTCAAGTGGTTAAGTAGATGTCGTGCACGATTGCCGATTAAAAGATCAGAGGCCGGTAGGGATTGATCATTAAATTTTATTAAGTTGTTGGTAAGCGAGGTTCAAGTTTTGATTCCCATTCGGTCCCCGATCCCGTTTCAACAAGGGTTTTAGCAGATTTCCCTTAAGGGAAATCAGCTATTGAGGTTGTACTCATGAAGGAATTTTCGAAATTTTTCTTCAAATGTCCATCGATCCTACCTAATAGATGACGAAAATGAGGTCCGTTCAAAACACTATATATCTATATATATTGGTGCGAGAATTGAATGAGTGGGCGAATACACAAAGAGAGGGAGCCGCGTGAGGGGAGGAACAAAGATCTGATTAGAGACCTTCCAGGAAGAACTGGAACCTTCTATGCCTAGACACTTCTACAAGCATTTAAAAGGGACTCTCACAGTACCCCTCAGTCAGTGGTTGTTCGACGGTCTTCGAGGGATGTTCAGCGCGACTTAGTGCAGTGCGGTAAAGTGTTGTGCCGTGAAGAAAAGTGTTGTGCCGTGTCTGTAAGTAACAGTTTATGGCGTGTTTAAGACAGTGCAGTGCCGCGCAGTAAAGGACAGTGCAGTGCCGCGTTTTATGTAAAGTTCAGTGACCGCGAGTGAATTATTGGACTGTGTAACCTGAAGAACAGTTACACTATAAGTGTAATTCTCTGAGTAGTAATAATTAACTAAGAGTGTTGTACATTGAGAAATAAATCGTGCAGTGTTAAACTGTGAAACTTGTGTGTGTGTTTAATTTTGCAATCCAAACGAACTCTCATTACCAACGTTTTATTACTGGTTTTGTAATAAAACGTAACAATATATATATATATATATATATATATATATATATATATATATATATATATATATATTTGTCTGTTACCGCTCTAGCGGTCGCAATTTTTGTTTGATCGTTACCAAACTCGATATTTAGTCGTTTTATGTAAAAAAAAAAAAAAAATCAAGTTCGTTAACGGCTGAAATCGGACCAGTGGGAGGGGGGTTTAGAGGGGAGGATTTTTGAAAATTCGAAATATCTCCGTTACTATACGTCGGATCGAAAAATTGTACAGTATCAATCTTATTGCAAATAAAATTTTCTATAAATAGAGTTATATACATTTATTCTCTATCTTGAATATTAACCGAGATATTTGCATTTTTATTAAATCTGGCCGGCTAACGGACGAGAGTGACTTTCCCACCAAAATCTAGTTCGGCCGTTTCCTGACTGCTCGGCTCTCGTGAAATTTTTCTATTGTAAAACTTCACGTGGGAAATCTGCTTACGCAGCCCCTGCGTGACGGACTTTTTTAATTCCCCAATCGGTGGAAGACTATTACCTAGATATAACTATTTAGTTAAATGATTTATGCGTTTTCCTTAGTTGCCTTCACCATGAAGCTTAAAGATTAAATATAATCATAAATTATTCTGTCATTCTAAGAAAAACTGGACCTTCTGTTGTCACCGAAAACGAGACAATTATGGTGTTTTGAATGGTCCAACTAGAGTACTAATACTAATTTACTTTAGTGTTGGAAGGCTGCTCAGCCATTCTTCTAGACCAGATCTCATCAAACTTATGTCCAATGGTTACAGGTGATTGGCGAATACATTTATTTCAGGAAAGAAAAGTTGTTGAAAGAATCCAGTGAATGCCGTTTTATTGGAAAGTTGGCTTTCCCTTAAATGATATCATTAGTACTCAATAGTTTGGTCATTCTAAGTTCTGGAATATTAGCCATCATCGCTTAATTTTACTCAAAAGTAAATGATATTCGGTTTCAGGTCAATGGGAACCATCGTTTGTAAAAATGCCATTACTTTATTTTAGCAGATTTCCCTTGAGGGAAATCAGCTATTGAGGTTGTTCTTATGACGGAATTTTCGAATGTTTTCTTCAAATGTCCATCGATCCTACCTAGGAGATGACGAAAATGAGGTCCGTTCAAAACTGTATATATATATATATATATATATATATATATATATATATATATATATATATATATATATATATATCTGTTACCGCTCTAGCGGTCGCAATTTTTGTTGGATCGTTACCAAATTCGATATTTTGTCGATTTATGTAAAAATAAAGATCAAGTTCGTTAACGGCTGAAATCGGACGAGTGGGAGGGGGGATTTAGAGGGGAAGATTTTCGAAAATTCGAAATATTTCCGTTACTATACGTCAGATAGAAAAAGTGTATAGAATCAATCTTATTGCAAATTAAATTTACTATAAATATTGTTCTATACATTTATTCTCTATCTTGAATATTAACCGATACATTTGCATTTTATTAAATCTGGGCGGGTAACGGATGAGAGTAACTTTCCCGCCAAAACCTAGGTCGGCCGTTTCTTTCCTTACCCCTTACCTGTTCGGCTCTCGTGAACTTTCTCTATTGTAACACTTCACGTGGGAAATCTGCTTAGTGTACGCAGCCCCTGCGTGACGGACTTTTTATTCTAACGGAAGAAACTGAGGAAAAGTTTACAGCATACGTCTGACATTTCTAATTATTAAATTATTTAAAACTGATAATCAGTACATCAGAACTTGGTTTCAGAACTCAGAAATATACTTCAAAGACTGCAAAAGGTGCGTCTGTGCGTCCGCGCAGTTTTTGGATGAACCTGAAGGTTGGTAGCATTGAAATGAGCATAGGATTAGTCTCACCTTCATGGCAGACAATTGAAATATCGGGGATCGTTTTAGCTGGTTTCCCTTATCAGCTATTACTCATGACTCCTTTTTTTGTGAAAAACACACTTAAGGTGTCTGTCGGTTCTGTCCTAGAAGATGATAGAATTGATGACCTTTCTAAATTCTGTGTGTTGTGTTTGTAAATGGAAGTCATTCATGCCACCTTCTAGACTGAACCCATAAACACTACATTGAAAGTTACTGGTCAGCCAAATTTGGCAGTTCACAGACTTGCAAGTAGTTAAGTAATATAATGATATCAAAAAAATCCATGCGGAGGTGCTGCGTTAACTAAGCAGATTTTCAAGGTACGTCACGTATTTGCATTTATTTTCAAAAGTAAAGTATCTCAATAAGAACATTATTTGGTAATTAATGTTCAAATGAAGTGTTTCATTATATAACAGTGTATTGTTTATGTGGCATTAGTAGGAGTGGGGCTTTATCGAATACCCAAAACTAAGAAATGCAAATATATCGGTTAATTATCAAGATACTGAGAAAACGTACATAACAACATTTATAGAACAATGCATTTGCAACAAGATTGGTCCGATACACTTAATAATAACGGAGATATTAAAAATTGCCTAAATTCCCCCTCCCACTGGTCGGATGTCTACTATTAACGACCTTGATGGTTAGTTTTATATAAAACATTTAAATATCGAGATCAAACAAAAATTACTACCGCTAGAGTGTATATATAAAGTAGTGAGTGCGATCTCAGCACCTGATTTCCCTTAAGGGAAGGTAATCAGTGAATGTTTATGCCAAGAAGTAGTTCTAAATGCCTACGATTAAAATACCTTTCTTCTAGTTTTATGAATGTACGAACGAGCATAAGTACTTGTTGATCCAGTGTACAAGATGACAGGAATGACGTCCGTTATTGTTTATGTGTGTGTGTTTACACAGGCAACACACACAATTTAGAAAGGACCTCAATTATGTCATCTTCTAGGCTGAACCAATAGACAGCTTAAGTGTTTTAGCAGATTTTCCTCAAGGGAAATCAGCTATTGAGGTCGTACTCATGACGCGATTTTCGATATTTTTCTTCAAATGTCCATCGATCCTACCTAGGAGATGACGAAAATGAGGTCCGTTCAAAACTATATATATTTGTCTGTTACCGCTCTAACGGTCTCAGTTATTGTTTAATCGTTAACAGACTCGATATTTAGTCGTTTTATGTAAAAAGAAATGATCAAGTTCGTTAACGGCTGAAATAGGACCAGGAGGAGGGAGGTTTTAGAAAATTCAAAATACCATCGTTACTATACCTCGAATCGAAAACTTCTATAAAACCAATCTTATTTCAAATTAAATTTACTATAATTATTGATATATACACTTATCCTCTATCTTGAATATTAACCGATATATTTGGATTTTTAAGTTTTCAGCCTTCAGCAAACCCCCACTTCTACTCTTGTTACATGAACAATACTCTGTTATATAATAAAGCACATTATTCGAAGCTTAAATACCAAATATTGTAATCAAGAGACCTTTATTATACGAGATACATGCAAATATGTTTTGGAGACCCCCCCCCATCCCGTAGTCATAGACTACAAAAATTTGAGTTATTAAAATATAAATTATTCTGATCCATTATAAATTGCAGTACTAGATACAGTAAGTAGTATGTAAAGTTAATATGTTATATTGTGATATATTTCAATAATTGTTTTTGTTTCCGGTGTGATACTGGCAGACCTGTTTGTTTACATTTCAAACGCTTTCCGTTGGGAGGGGAAAGATTTCTTATTAGCGTTTGTTTTATTCACAGTAGTGTTGTGTTACCAGTATGCAGATTTATCTATTACTAAACTTCACGAGGGAAGTTCTGCTTAGTTTACGCAGCCTCTGCGTGACGGACTTTTTTCATAAGTGGAGTCATATGTAGTAGACAGTATCCCATAAGGGAAAAGGAATTCACTTGTGTCTAATCCTATGCTGACCTCAATGCTGCCAACCTTTTGATTCATTCATAAAATATTTTCTAATAACTGGTTGGACAAAGGGCGAGCTGCGGAACTTGAATTAGCAGGTAGAACAGACAACCCTCTCGCGTTTGACAGAGCAGCAAGCTAGTAGAGGATATAGGAAGTTATTAATTATTCCTTGCAATGGGGAAAAACGTATTTTCCCGCTTTTTTATCTGTTAGCCAAGGGATCAATCATGATAGCGCACGCTTCTAGTCTATTAGAACCTTTAGGCGATATTCATAACACAAGTTTTAAAATATGCTTGAATACTTGAAATGTATTTCAGGGTAATTAATATTGTGAGCTTATTTGTTCAGTTAAATTACTACATATATAAAAATGTAATCAATAAAACCATTACATACTTATGAAAAACAGTCGAATTTCTCAGCTACTTCATAACTTAGCCTTAAATCGAGAAACGTTCAAATTTGGAGTATGGTGCAGGCCAAATAAAAATAGCGACCGTGAATTAAAATATGTACATATTACATATATATATATATATATATATATATATATATATATATATATATATATATATATATATATATATATATCATGGGCTGATATATGAGTTATGCTGAATTTTTTTTAGGAGGATCTGCCAAAAATTTCCTGAAAAATTAAAACACGTTTAAATATTAATAAAGGCATCATTTACTGCGGACATTAGTTGGAGAAACTGGCTTTGAAAAATGTGAAAAACTCCATATTTGGGGGCTCGGGTTGGCCGTGCGAGTTAGGGCGTTGGTCCTAATCTCGCATGGCCGACCTAGAGTGGCGGTTTCGAATCCCGCTCTGGGCGATGGAAGTTTGTTTGATGACGGACTCATTGAATGTACTCCTTATGCCCACCCTGGCTAGAAAAGGATGGCAACCTGTAGATAACCCGCCCCGATTGGCCTAGTAGCATAAAGTGGACGTAAAATAAAAAAACTCCATATTTAAACGTTCTATGTAAATAGAAAGATCAAGTTCGTTAATTGCTGAAATACATCGGATTAAAAAATTGTATAGAACCAATCTTATTGCAAATTAAATGTACTATAAATATTGTTATATACATTTGTTCTCTATCTGGAATATTTACCGAAATTTTTGCATTTTTCAGTCTTCAAACATCAGCAAACCCCCACTCCTACTAATTTCATATTAATAATAAGCAGTTATATCATGAACCCCTTCATTCCAAGGTTAGATACCAAATATTGTTTTCATTGAACTTCTACTTTGTGTGATATATGCAAATACTTTCTATTGTTCTTGGATTACTAAAATGTGATTTATTGAGATAAAAATTATTCTTATTCATTATAAATTATAGCACTAGCTGTAGTAAATATTTTTCAATAAAATTAATATGTCATATTCGGATGATATTTATGTTATTGTTTTTCATTCCGTTTTAGATTATTTCTATCTCTCTATTCAGCTCTAAAAGGTTGGCTGACCTGTTTGTTTACTATTCAGAAGTTTCCGTTGTAGACATTATTAACTTGTAAATTAACTGAAAGATTTCTTATTATCGTTTGTATCAATTCACCCAATATTTATGGCGCTGTTACTAGTACGGATATCTGTCTATTGTAAACCTTCACTTGGGAAATCTGCTTATTTTGGAATTTTTATGGATGGGTACGCTTTCTCCTTCATTCAGATTCTAAGTGCACCTGAAATACCAGGAGAAGGTATCAATGTGGATATAAATATATCATAGGCTTTTAGAACTACTTGTTGGGATAAACCTTCAATGAAAATTTGTTCTCATTTTAGTGAGTATTTAATGGAATTTCAGGGTTGTGGTAAATGGTTCTACGCCAGTTTAATACTAAACTTAGCAGCTTGATAGTCTATGAACTGCCACATTTGGCTAACCAGCGACCAAATCGATTGTGTTCGTATGAAAGCTGTTGAACCGCAATCTCCGGAAAGAAATTTAACATTCCCATAGCTTCCATAAAATATTGTTGTACAACCTCATAAAAAGGAGCAACCAAATAAATCTTGAAGACTTAAAAAAAATATTAGAGAAACGTTTATTTTAATAAAATAATTATTTTATTTTATAAACAAATAAAGCATTTATTTTATTCTATTTCGTGAATGAATTCGTTTAACTCTCCCATCTCTTTGATGATAAGCTTTCTCAACTGACTGCCATAAAGTGTGGCCCGTATATGGTATTTCTTTTGATATTTATATCAATGGCAGAAGTTCGTGTGAATTATTGAATGTGCTCCTCCATTACCTATAAAGTGTGCACTAAAAAAGAATGTTAATTACCTAGGTAAGACAAAATCACATTACCGTTTTTTAGCATCCTTTTTGTTTTGAATGGGTAATACATTTTTTTTATAAAAAAAAAAAAATAAGCATTGTTGACGAATACGCTAGTATGAAAGATTAATTAACATATTTATTTCTTTTCAGGGTCTTCCAACACCTGTACTGTTGAATTCATGTACAATAATTCCGTGCCATGTAAACAGGTAAAATACTTTTTTATATGTATTCTTTTACATATGATTATTGTTTTACCCTTGTTAACATATGATTATTGTTTTAGCCTTTTAACATATGATTATTGTGTTACTTTTGCTAACATATGATTTTTGTGGTTACATCATTATTATGTTTCTCTACACATTGTTCTTCTGTTGTTTACATTTAGAATTAAAATGAATAATCAAGTTATAGTCATATTATTAATATGTACACTTATTTATTGAATTAACAATGGCAACGAGCACAATGGTACGACAAAAAGATTTTGACCAGTATTTGAAGAAAAGGAAGTTACTTGAATTGCGCTTGAGCAAACGATCTACCTAACGTGGAAATTCTCAGGATACACTTACCTACTACACTGAAGAATTTTCAACGATATGGACTGAAATCGAAGATACACAGTCAAATATTGAACTTTACACAAATTCAATAGAAAATGAACTAGAAATTAGATGGCACTTGGAAGAAATACATGAACAAATACAAATTACTCTTGAAGCAGAAAGGAAAAAGTACAATACAGGCACTGCAATGGCTATTTCTGAAATACATCAGAATACAGCTAATATTCCTTTTCAGCCATATTCACTGAAGGAATTAACATATTCAAATATATTTTGCGTAGTTCCTAAACATAATAGTTATTAAAAAATTTTACTCAGTCACCCAAGCTGGTATCTCTAGTAGGCAATGGGTTGAAATTCTAATGACAGAAGAGACATCCTGTCACACTTGTTATTATTATTTATTTCATCTTTAAAAACGGTACAATGTAATTTTACAAAATTAAAAATCTACAAAACTAAATTTCACAAATGTACAAAATGAATACAATACACAAAATTAAATATAAAATGTTAGAATATTTACAACATATGAAAGAAAATAAAGTCCGTCACTCAGGGGCTGCGTAAACTAAGCAGATTTCTCTCGTGAAGATTAATAATAGATAAACCGACTTACTGCTAACACAATACCACCGTGAATATTAAATGAATAAATACAAACGGTAATAAGAAATCTGTCCCCTCCTGGCGGGAAACGTATCAAATTTAAACAAACAGGTCATCCAAAGAAAAACAATAACTGAACCATATCAGAATATAACATATTCATTTTATTGAAAACTATGTACTACCTAGTACTGTAATTTATAATAATCAATCAAATTTTAGTACTCCAAGAATTTAAGACGGGAGGGGGGGGGGGGGGTCACATGAACATATTTGCATCTATCTCGTATAATAAAAGTCTCTGGAACACCATATTTTATATTTAAGCTTCGAATAATGTGGTTTATTATATAACAGAGTATTGTTTATGTAACAAGAGTAGAAGTGGGGGTTTACTGAAGGCTGAAAACTGAAAAATGCAAATATCTCGGTTAATATTCAATATAGATAATAAATGTATATAGCAATATTTATAGTACATTAAATTTGCAATAAGATTTATTATGTATACTTTTTCGATTCAACTTATAGTAACGAAGATATTTGTAATTTTCAAATTTCTCTCCCTCTAAACCCCCCCCCCTCCTCCTGGTCCGATTTCAGCCATTAACGAACCTGATTTTTCTTTTTTCATAAAACGACTAAATATTGAGTTTGGTAACGATCAAACAAAAATTGCGACCGCTAGAGCGGTAATAGTCAGATATATAGATAGATCTAGACACACACACACACACACATATATATATATATATATATATATATATATATATATATATATAGATAGATAGATAGATAGATAGATAGATAGATATACAGTTTTGAACGGATCTCATTTTCATCATCTTCTAGGTAGGAGCGATGGATATTTGAAGAAAAATTTCGAAAGTTGCGTCATAAGTACGACATCAATAGCTGATTTCCCTTAAGGGGATTCTGCTAAAAAAAAAAACCTATAAAGAGTTAAACTGGAAGGAGATAAATCTCATATTTCACAAGTGCACTGCTTGTTATATTTAATTTTCATAATGATTACTATTAGCTTTTACATTTCATCAAATAATCAATAACAATGTATTAGTGGCAATTTGTATTATTCTAATCGAAAAGTGTACACATAAGTCGTTTTCCGAAAATAAAGGTCAGATGAAAATTGTATTATAAGAGACAGAAGTTCACACGTGTATCTCTAAAATATTACTCAGGTTCAGTAGAAAGTTTTGACAGGAGACACTGAATGCCCGTGATACTTTACTCTGACGTACGTGGGCTAAATATTTCAACTGCTTACTTAAGTCTAACCTGAATGATATTGGAGTTATCTTGAGATTTTCTTTTAGGTAGTAAATCCATTGTTAGGATAACTGCTATCATGCAATCTTCTACTAGAATAATATTATGATAGACGAGTTAGCATCAAGCTGTTTATTTTGAATCCTTTTTTGGATTTTTGGGTAAATTTGACCGTTTATATATTTTAAATAATTAAGATTATTAAGCGTTAGTTAAAAAAAATGGCTAATTTAACAAAATAAAATACAAGTATATAATCTTTTCTCTCATTAATTTAATGCAGATTCACAGATGTATTTGGGACTGCTATTCTACTAATAGCAACCTAACTCCTATTATTTTAAATTAATTTGAATGAAACTCTGTTCTTAAAATTCCTGAAGGAATAGCTTTCTTTATATCCTCCTGAAGGAATATCTTTATATATGCAGTTTTTTGATAATATAAAACCGTCTGTAGGGGTGTTTGTAGATGAGGCCAAAAAACGAAAATTCTGAATTTCTAAGAGAAGGAACTAAATAGGTTACACGAACTAATTTGCAGAATTGTCTATGATTGTCAAAAATGGCCAATACATCCTCTCTATCCCATATTCAATTATAAAGAAATGTGTGATTTTTTACTCCAAGCTTCCCTAACTAATTTTCATTGTTAACTTAAAATGACCATATTCGTTAATTGCCAGAATTAATTATACCCGAAAATTTAGTGGTTTAAAGAAAGGGCGACTCACATGGTAATCCTGGAGAGGCGAGTTCGATTCCCGCCTGGGCAAAGGAAATTATTTAGTGACGAAATTCATTAAATAACATCCTAAAATCCCACCCTGGCTAGAAAAGGTGGTAACCTGTAGATAACCCGTCCCAATTAGCCTCAGTTGCGAAAAGTGGATGTTAATAAATAACAATAATAAAAGAAAGGGCGAGCTAAAAAATTATATGTCCTTTCTTTTTTTTTTTGGCATTCAATGGAAAACTGTTATATAGCCAGTGTTCTGTTGAAATTACAAGAGTTCTTCTTTTTTCTCTTACTCAACAATTAACGCAGTTGTAAATTGTTGTTATTATATTATTATTTTTTCATTAGAGCCTTTAGTAAATGCTCTTTCTTTAGCATATGCAAATTTCAAGTTCTTTGAGGTGGTTTTTCATTGAACTTGCATTAACCTATTTTATTTCTGCTTTCATAATGCCCAGTTTAATAATCAATTCAAAATTATATAATCTTTTTACTAGAGAATAAATAGAGATTACAATTTGAGAGATAACTTATCAGCCTGCCTTTCTGGTACACGGAAAGCCTGTTAAGATTACACCGGCCTGGCTTTTAGGTCTTTTTCCCCGCATGAACTTTCCATTCATGCATATATACATTGTTCTTGGTGACTCGATTGAGTTAGTTTTCTGTTTTCCCTTATAAGTAAACCTAAAGAGGAGCTTATTTACAAAATGTGCCATCTTAAGGTTTTATATATATATATATATATATATATATATATATATATATATATATAAGAAACAAAGATAAATGATAATGAACAAAATCATAATTTTAAAAATAAAGAAAAAACTATAAATAAGTCAGATGATTTCCAACAATAAAATATGAAAATGAGAAGAGAAGACTGAATTATTAGTAGGACTATTAGATAACTGGGACGCCTGTGGCCGTGCAGGTTAAGGCGTGCATACATCTACCACTACCCTCAGTAAACTTAAAGCAAAAAAAGTCCGTCACGCAGGAGCTGCGTAAACTAAGCTGATTTCCCTCGTGAAGTTTTACAATACAGAAATTTCATGAGAGCCGAACTGTTCTGAAAACGGCCGAGCTTTTTTAAAATATAATTTGCAATAAGATTGGTTCTATGCATTTTTCCGATCCGACTTAAAGTAACGGAGATTTCGGAATTTTCATCAATCCTCCCCTCTAAACACCCCCCCCCTTCCACTGCTCCGATTTCATCCATTAACGAACTTTAGACATTAAACGTTTAAATATCGAGTTTGGTATCGATCAAACAAAAATTGCGACCGCTAAAGCGTTAACAGACAAATATATATATATATAGTTTTGAACGGACCTCATTTTCGTCATCTCCTGGGTAGGATCGATGGACATTTGAAGAAATGTTTCGAAAATCGCGTCATGATAGCTCAATAGCTGCTATTAGGTGCTGGTTCGATCACCGAGTCACTACCAGAGCCCACACTATATACATCTGACAGCCCTTCAGGATAATTAATGAATATGCCTCTCATAGATCCCGTCCACAGGCCAGATAGCACTGAGTGAACCTCCGTATTTGGCCCGTCAGTGTACTGGACCCGCCTCATTCCGAGTCCTGTTTGGTTAATGGGTGCTGGACGTCGACCTCTCTCCACGTAAAACTCTGATTAAGAATCCTTCGAGCCCCAATCGGGGCGCCTAAAGATCTGCAAGGTCTGTTATGCCAAACGAAGAAATAAGTTAAATAAAAAATAAATGAAGTTTGTAAAAGGCCAACCATTTAGAGAAATAGGTAGACTGGACGAAGTGATTCAATTCTCTTGTTAACTTAATAAACAGTATTGCATCTTTAATTGGTTAGTTACTTTATTCTATTTTTTATCCTTGTGCTTTCTTTTGTAATTATGAGGTTTGAGATTTTAAATCTGTACAAATAATATTGTGTTCAGCCGGTAAGATGGTTAATTTGATGTTTGGTTCGTTGAAATGTTACTTGAATATAATAATTTATTAACCAAAAGATTTTTAACCATAAGTTTTGGGGATTAGTCAATAAACGACACCTTGCACTTCATTGTCTTAATTTCTTGTCCGACAGAAAGGGTATAAACTTTTTTTGACATTTGGATTACAGTCATGAAAGTTTTGACGAGCTTCTGCACAAGTAGGAATAGTTTTAGTTTCAACTATTGATAGTGATGTAAAAGTATATATATATATATATATGAAATAAATGCTTTACGACTTTTTAATTTATTAAAAATACTTTAATAAAATAACTCCTGTCTGTCCCAAACATGTAACTCATGGTTCCCAAATGTATTCGATTGAATGTTACATTATACATAGTTCAGATAAATTTCTTCCCAATACATTTACATAGATCATTGGTTCTTTGCGACAAGATCATTTATCATTATCGCTCTTTCAGTGTTAGCCATCTGAGTTTTAAAGAGCCAGTTATTCATAATGGGCATCTTCCCGTTTCACTAAATTGTTCATTTCCGTCTTCTGGAGTACTTCAAACCTCCGCTATTAACTGTTAATACACAGTGGAAAATTGGGGACACAATTCTAATTGATTAATTAATTATCTCATTCACAGTTTATAAAAACCATAATCTTATATGAATGAAAAACTAATATTAAATCATGGCAGTTTGCTTCTAACACAAGGAAACAGTACTACAATGTTAGGCTTGTCAATAAAATATTTAAAGTATTGTCCCGATTTCAATGGCTTCCTAAAAATAAAGTATTATTTCCATTCTCTCATAATACTTTTTATCGTCATCTGTGTTACCTGTAGTGACAGGATGACATGTCGACAGTTTTCTTTCAAACATTTAAGTTTGAATTCATAAAATCACGACATAATTCATATCATGTGTTGATGCCCCTTCACATAAATCTCTACACTTTAAAATATATCAACAAATGTCTTCTATTTTTTTTTGCCTCATCTGTCTGATCAACTAGTCATCATTAAATAAATACTGAAGATTTTCGAATGGTCTGCGATCTTCTTCTTCAAACATTTCACGTATTGGGGCTTCATAGGGATAATTGCGAATCCCGGGCATTCAGGCCAGTATACTCCTAAAGCAAAATTGCCTGAAAGGAAGAAATTATCGAAATTGGTATTATTTAAAAATGTTATTATGATTGGTGGAGCATCCAGCAGTGGGAAAAAGGGGGTGGGTCAATCTGCATACACTTATAAAAGTCAAAACACGTTTAACATATGGGAGGTCCGGAGAAAAATTGGAGCAAGCTCATATTTTACTCTTTCGAGAAAAACTGACAAAATGTTAATAGAACGCATTTGATTTGAAATGAAAATTAAACTCAGAAATAAACAACAAATAAAACTAATCTGACACTGAATATAGAACTGTCCGTCAATATTTTCAATAATACTCTAAAGAAACATTATTGTCTCAGAGCACGAAGTAACTAGGTGATGCACTTTAAATATATCAGGTGCTCAGGTTAGCTATGTGAGTTAAAGCCTTGACCTTAATCTCACATGGTAAACCTAGAGTGGCGAGTTCGATTCTTGCCTGGGCAAAGGAATTTATTTAGTGACGAAATTCATTAAATAACATCCTAAGTCCCACCCTGAATAGAAAAGGGTGGTAACCTGTAGATACCCCGTCCCAATTAGCCTCAGTTGCAAAAGTGGACGTTAATAAATATATCATATTGACGTATGGACTTGGATGACTGTTACACTGAAGAATTTTCGAAATTCTGATCACCAGTGCGAGCACGTGGGTACTCTGCTTAGTTTACGCAGCCCCTTAGTGGTGGATGTTTTTTACATTCAGGTAAGTCAATATTAATAAAAACAAACAATGATCTTTTGTCTCTATCATTCAGCAAGTTATTTGTATACAGACAATACTCAGGTGTTTTTTAAGCATTCGGAACACACACATCTGTTAAAAAAGAAAAGTTAGAAAATAACATATTTTCCTAATAGCTTAGCAGGTATAGAAACCCCTAATTACTGTCCTATAGCACTTTTTTGATGCCTTCATCAGGGTTTAGTTGGGCTGGCATTTGTAATATATTTTGTTGTGCTTGGTATAAAAATAAATGTAGGTACTCCCAATCTACAACATCAACAATTGACTGTTGGGAAATGGCGACTTAGAAATGTTTCATCAGGACAAAAATTGGAGACTGAGTGTTGTTGAAATGAAGAGAAGGCAGGAGATAGGTTGTTTTCGTTCCTTTCTAATCTCTGTTTTCTCGGGGGAAATATAAACAATGGCTGGGAAAATGTTCAGAGGCATTGCTTTTCTTTGCAGCTGATCAGCTCCTGATCCGAGTCGCCCAGCTCGGGTCAGTTCCCAAGAAATGCCTTCTGTCTTTTCTCTCTTATCTCCAAATTAAAATTCCATAATTCATTGTTCATAAAATATTGGCCTCAACTTTGTTATTTACACTTCGTTTTAAATGGACTTTCACGTTGTATTATGCAACCTTGTGTTAACTCATTTTTGTGGAAGTTGAGCATGCGATGACAGAGAGGATTTTTCCCACGGTTGAGTGGTCACATTCTTATTTCTTTTCAATATGTGTGCATGGAGCGTGTTTCTTATATTTTGTATTATAATACTTTGAGTTATTCTTTTACATTTGTTTATTTCATAAGTGTTTTTTAATGTTTGTCAATTTCTCCGTATTCTGAAGATCAATATATTGGATGAACCCTTTTATTTGATCTTAAAATGTCAATTCCTCTCAGTCTTCTCACAAGTTTAATCAAAGTAAAACGCAAAATGTATTTTGGATTACCATTAAAGAACCCAGTCATAACGACGCTAAAGTTTAGGGAGCGGATTCCACCCAACCCCACTAGTGCAATGCCTCTTATAGTTTCTGTTCTTAAACAAAAAAAAGGTTAAACATCTTTTTATCTCGTCTCTTTATTCTTCATAATATAAATAAAAGCATATACTGTACAAATAAAAAAAAATTTTATTACCGTCCCCTTTTTGCAACTAAAGCTAACTAAGATGGGTTATCTACAGGTTATCATCTTTTTCTAGCCAGGGTGGGACTAATGATTTTATTTAATGAATTGCATCACTAAATAAATTCCTTTGCCCAGGCGGGAATCGAACCCATTTCTCTATGTTTATCATGAGAGATTAAGGTCAACGCTTTGACTCGCATGGCTAACCTGAGCCCCTAATGTATGAACAGCATTCACAACAAAACCTAACCTAACCTAAATCTTCCATCTGCTGAAAAGGTATTATCGAACCTATATCTTAGCCGAAGAGATAATATTAAATATTACGGGCCAATTCATTCCCTAATAGTTTCAAAGCTTATATTAATTTCACTGATTGTATAATTTGAAGAATCTATTAAGAGTTCTATATCGCACGGAAATTGCTTTTGTTAAGAAAGTGCATCAGGTGTTAAGCTTATTTTGAGTTATTTTTGACTCCAGGAGTGCACTTACTACTAATAATGGTAACTATGTGCTACATCGTATGAAACTAAGAGGTTCTTACCAAACATCATGACTGCCCCTAGCCACACAAAACTTCCCAAGTTCTAAATTAGGTTCAGATTTAGCAACAAATGGAATTAAAGGTTCTAACCATGAGTGACCTTATCACAGAAAACTTTACAGCTCAAAATTGGCCTATATGTCTTTGATTTGATTGGAATGGAAGGCATTCTCACCACAATGTACACGAAGCAGCTCATATTCCCATAGATGCCATCAAAGGAAATTACGAAAATGTGTAAATATATGTACGTAAGTACTTCTTTCAGGTAGATTTTCCTTAGGGGAAATCAGGTATTGAGGTTGTACTCATGATGGGATTTTCGAAACATTTCTTCAAATGTCCATCGATCCTGCCCTGGAGTTAACGAAAATGAGGTCCTTATATATATTTGAAAATTAACAAAACTATAGGAATTTTGAAAATTACCGGTAAATAATCAGTACTACAGCCAGCCACCCCCGTTCCTTGTGTGTCGTTGGTATACTCTATAAAATACATAAAAATGTTTGTTTGGTTCTGAACTCTGCCTCGTCAGTGTTTTTAGCAGATTTCCCTTTAGGGAAATTAAAAGGGAGGGCTAGAGGGGGAATTCGAAATAACTCCGTTATTATGTGTAGGATCGAATAATTGTAATTTTCTATAAATGTTGTTATATTTATTGACCACCTGTTTTTAGTTCTATGTCGTGTTCGTATTTCTTGTTTATTTTGTGTTCCGTTCCGTATATTATTTCGTGCTCCATTTTTTGTTATTTTGTTTTTCCCTCATGTTGAAGAAGAGCCACGTCGCCATAGGTGCGGAGCTCTACATAATAAATATAGAAAATATACTGTTTTTCAATATTTTGATTATTAACCAGATAATTTGAATAATTTAAGATATTTGAATTTTTCAGTTTTCGGTCATCAGTAAACCCCCACTTCTACTCTTATTAACAATAAGCTGTTATATTCTGAAGTACTTTATTTGAAGCCTAAATACCACATATTGTTCTCGTTGAACTTTTTCTTTTTGGATAAATGCAAATACGTGGGAAATGTGCATAGTTAACGCAGACCCTTCTTGACGGACGTTTTCTGTCGAGCGACAGGTTTACATCATTTTGGATCCCAGCATTCAAGCCTTCTGAAGTAGGGAAGTATCCGCGAGGCTCGACACTCTGCAGCATCTAAAAATGTGGTGGAGGCGGAGTGTGAAATGGGAGAAATGAGAGGGGCCTAGCGGTCATCTTGTGTGACGAGCGGTACACCTCTAGCGTACCTACTAACTAGCTTGACACCCCGGATCTAGGCCGAGGAACGGACCTCTACTCCACATAGGCCACCTCTACTAACAGCATTACTTGCGCCGACCATATTCTTACTAATGCTAAGGGACCGTTGTTAATGTGCAACATTTTGACAAGTTACTTCGGAGAGAGTTTGTACAATTTCCAGGTCCGAAATCAGACTCTGAGGAAACTTTTGTGTTCCTTAATGGATATGTTCTGTCCAATGTCTATTATCACACTTCCCTTAAGAAAAATCAGCTATTGTCGTTGTTCTCATGACGAGATTTTCCATATAACCGTCCAGTCTAGGATTTCGTATTTCTTTGGGAAATGGGGGCAACATGGTTCATATATTGCTTTCTTCTCTTGGTCCACCTCTTCTGCTTGATTTTTGTTCATTTCAAAACGGACAGTAGGATCCAGAATAAAGCCCTTTTTTTCATTTTTCTTGATGGCTACAATATCCGCTCTTCTTGGAGTACCGTCTGAGGAATTACAAGTCACTTCTTCAAATATACCCCAATCTGGGTGCTTCTTTTTCAAGAGATGAGTAATTTGAGTCCGGACCTTACATCATGTGAACCACCTCAATAGCTGATTTCCTTCAATCTACTAAAATGTACGTATACACTCAATCACTGTTTCCATCTCCAGGAAATTGTCTGCCTAAATATAGTCGTAGACAAAATAATTTCGGGTTGGAGTTTTGCCTCCTCTGTTTAATTCCTACAATAGCTACACTATGATATAAAACTCTAAATATAATAAATTGACCGGAAGCGTTCGTACTGGATTTTTCCTGGCATTTTGAGCAGGCCTGTATCTAGTAAAACAATTTGAGAAAGCAAAATTTTAATACGAACATTAGAAGGGGACTTGTGATCTAATTATGCTACTTAAGATAATTATTTTGATTTTTACCAATTATTTTTTTTTTAAAAAGTCAGTCTCCAAAAATCTTATAAAGAGACAAAAAGTTGTGAGGCTCTCAGTATGTATGTAAGTACAACTGCTTATGAGCTATAATCCTGGCAAGTCCTACGTATCCTGGTTCAACCTCCTCGACTATTGCTCTCATTGTAATCCAGGAGTCTGCAATTACGACTACCCGTTTCCCGCACAATGATCTTCCTTCTCTCCCATCGTCCTCCTGGTGTGGCGTTTCCACCCGGTAGGGTTCCATTTTTTCCAAACCATCGCGCAGCTTGCCCTTCTTAATAGCATAGAGGATACCATGTTCCCACTATACCTCAATCTATTATACTCTCTTTCAGATATTACACCATTATTCTTTAATATAGTCTTAGCCAGAGCTTTCCATTTTCCATGTTTCACTGGTATACATTGTTACGGTTCAAACCACCCACTGTATATCAATAACTGTTTCTTTCAAGACGAGGTAAAGACAACTTAAACTTTAAAGTATTGGGTTGTAAAATAAGTTCTTAGCGTTTATCAACATTTCAATTTAATCTTCTCTGTGTTTATAAAATCATGATTACTTGGTCAATAATGTTTACATATTCATACATAAAAAAGTATTAGTTAACAAGCTTTTATACATCAGTTTCAACCGTGTTTCCTTATCTTTAAGTGCTATGCTTCCTTAAAATGGAAGAGAAAAGCAAAGGCATAGTTTTCCATCATGATACTGCCCGTCCTCACGTGACTTTGCAGGCCCGGCAGAAATTATTGGAGTTTATCTGGGATATGATCCCCACCCCACTCTATTCACCAGACCTTGCCCCAACAGATTTTCACTTATTTCACGCTTGAGCACTGCAAAACGCACATAGAGGAGTTCGTTAAGCAAAAATCTGAGAAGTTCTGGGAGGACGAAATTAAAAAATTACCAGAAAGATGGCAACATGTAATAGATCAAAATGGATCATATATAATTGATTAAAATATTGACATGAATCTGAGATTTTTATTTGAATCATCAGTAAAAACGCTACGAACTTATTTTACAACCCATTACTTTTTTCTTCTCCCAGATTTTAGAATCATAAGAAATATTATCTTCCGCGTAAAATGTTGACTTCTAATGCAGCTAAAGCTAGGTATACTAATGATTTTAACCTACCTCTTAGTCTAGTGTGAAACATAGTGCCTCCGAAACTAGTTTTTTTTTTTATTTTTCGGACAACTACTTGAAAGATGAGTCTTCCCTGACCTGACGGTCACTGGTTGCTTTATGCCAATCAATGCAGCCATTCTGGTATATGTTTTAAAGAACTTCTTTTGCACTGTTAGTCTCATAAACGTCCATTTCCCATGGACTGTGTTGCCTCTAAATGGAATTGCGAAGACCTCTATACACTGTTTCTACCCTGGTAAGTATGAATGATAATCAGACAATTGTGTTTATCAAACATTTCTGTCTAATTTACATCAAACTAATACATATACATACATTTGTCTAGTAAAGTTGAATAGCCGACATATCTAATTTCGAAAGGTCAAGTTCGCTTTAACCGCCACGAAATATTCCCATATAAGGATATTCGTATTTCTGTAAATTTCCAATTATGGAACAAGCTGTAGAGGTTGTCCAGGTTTCTTATTAAGCATTTTTCTTTCTAAAGTGCTCGTATTTTGTGTTAATATTAACTGGAAGAATTGCTGTTCTTCTACAATTGGCCTTTTCAATCTCAGATACTTCCTATTTCAAAATGACCGGACATTCTTTATGAAGCATTCTTCAATACTTTTCCTCGTCCCATAGACACAGTCTCATAGCCTCTTCAAACTTTGGTGGTTTGGCACACTTTTCTGGTGTTTCAACTGTTGGTTCTTGTTGAGTACCACCAGTAAGTAAACTGTACTACAGCCAGCCGCGCCTGTTCCGTGTGTGTCGATGGTATACACCATACTATAATTCATAAGTATGTTTGTTTGGTTCTTAACTCTGCCTCGTCAGTTTTTTTAAGCAGATTTCCCATTAGGGGAGTTAAAGGGGGAGGTCTGGGGGGGGGGGGTGGAAAATTCAAAATATCCTCGATATTATGCGTTAGATCGAAAAATTGTATAAAATAAATCTTATTGCTAATGTAATGTTCTTTGAAGATTGTTTGGTACATGTTTTCTCTATATTGAATATTAACCGAGATATTTTTATATTTTAGTTTTCGGCCATCAGTAAACGTTCTACTCCTACTCATGTCATATTACCAATAGGCTCTTATGACATGAACTATTTCATTACAAGTTTAAATACCAAATATGGTTTTCATAGAATTCTTACTTGATGAGATACATGCAAATACGTTATGTGATGATGTCACCCATTAAAATTTTTTTCGTTCTTTACTCGAAAATGTTTATTTGATCTATTTCAATTGGCTAATAGTTTCAATCAACACTAATGATCTTATTAGTTATTGGCTGAAATCTTGGGAGTTTACTGGGGGGAGGTAATTCTAAAATTCAAAATATATCCGTTATTATGAGTCGGATCGTACAATGGTATAGATCCAATCTTGTTAAACTATTAATGTTCTACAGTTGTTCAATGCGTTTTTTCGTAACTCAATTATTCAACGAGTTTTTCATACTACTTTCTTGCTTTCAGCCTTCAGTACCCCCAACCCCATCTACTCACATTTTTTTTTACATATAAATTGAGAATATTTGGTAAGAAGAGATCACAAATGTGTTAACCCGCATGTGAGAAATCTGCTTACTTTACGCAGCCTCTGGCAGATGGACTTTTTTGTCGTTCATTTAGCGCTGAAATATTGCTGGCACGCCAGTCATATTCTTGGCTAGAAAGCTTAACTCTTGACAATTACATTTGTTGTCTCAAATTTGTCTGTCCTCTGGCAGTGATCAATATATATTTGTCTGTTAACAGCCTATTAATGGCCTCTCACACCAGGAGCCTTCAACTTTTTTTTCTACTGTTGAAATATTGGTTCCTGAGTGTGAATCAATACGGATCCTGTACTATATATCTGTTCAATTTGTACGATATAAAATGATTTGGCTCTTATTAGCAGATTTCCCTTAAGGGAAATCAGCAATTGAGGTCGCACTCATGACGCGATTTCTGAAATTTTTCTTCAATTGTCCATCGATCCTACCCAGGAAATGGCGAAAATGAGGTCCGTTCAAAACTGTATATATATATATATATATATATATATATATATAAATATATATGTATATGTGTGTGTGTGTGTGTGTGTGTGTGTGTGTGTGTGTTTGTGTGTGTATTTCTCTGTTACCACTCTAGCGGTCGCAATTTTTGTCTTATCGTTTCCAAACTTGATATATAATCGTTTTATACAAAAAGAAAGATCAACGGCTGAAATGAGGGGGGTTTAGAGTGGGAGAATTTCGAAAATCCTTAATATCTCCGTTATTATGCGTCGGATCGAAAAATTGTATAGAACCAATCTTATAGCAAATATAATCTTCTATAAATGTTGTTATATATATGTTCTCACTATCTTGATTATTAACTGAGATATTTTCATTTTTTAGTTTTCGGTCATCAGTAAACTGCCACTCCTACTCATCTCATATTAAGAATATTCTATTATGTTATGAAGCACTTTATTTAATAAATTTCGTCCTTAAATACCAAATATCGTTCTCATTAAACTTTTAAGTTTTGAAATAAATGCAAATACTTGGCGCACGTGGGAAATCTGCTTAGTTAACGCAGCCCCTGCGTAACGGACTTTTTTTGTTTAAGGTCTAGCATCCAGGAATACAAAAAGCTAATGATCAGTCCTTTAATTTAAATACATGCGTCATTTTTTTTAGAAAGATGGTACCTGAAGCTAACTACTAGTAGATTAATTACGACTCTAGTTTATTTCATAGCAGGGATATTAACAAACTTTATAATTTTAATTACTATACAATTTTCAATAATTAATTAATAAGTCGTTCCATAATGGCTAAGGCTCTCAAGACAATGAGAGGGCAGGAGAGAATTGAATGGAATAAGGAAAATAGAAGGGGCAGTCGAGGGTACACGAAAACAACTTAACAGATTACTACTTCGAGATGTTTAGTTACAAGATCGAACGCCAGCTAGTTGATTCCGAGGAGGTATAGAACAATCTTAAACACTTCAATTGGCGTCTCGATGAATACCTAATAGTTAAGCACCTGTCAATCCATTTAATTATTTTAAGTATATTCCATTTACCTTGTTTTTTAATTATATATCCTTTGAGGGATAATTATAAACTCTGAAAGTCAAAACTAATTGTTCTGAGGATATTCAATTAGTCTTTGGTTTTTAGTAAATCACATTAACACTTTCTTAATTCAATTCTATTGTCTTGCGAAGTGATGTTTTAAATATATTACGTTGAACAGTAATCTTTTATACTCAATCATCTAATTATCTGCATTGTTAATTGAATTTACCCTATTGACAAGGCTAGTATATAAAGTAGGTACAATACATTTCATTTACCTACCATTTATATATTACCCTGTTATCAAGGGTAGTATATAAAGTAGGTACAATACATTTCATTTACCAACCATTTATACTTTATCCTATTGTCATGGTAAATATATAAAGTAAAATACATTCCATTTATAATTTACCCCATTACGAGAGTTTTTATTCATTCATCGCCGTGTCACGATGAATATCTTAAATTACTGTACCTCACTTTCCTGGTGTTTTAATTAGTGCATCACACTTTAGATCATAAATTCGCTATTCCTGAATATACAACCCGAGTTTGGTAATAGAACGAATTATAAATTGGACAAATGTTATATTTATTAAAAATTTAAAATATCATTTGTAAACACCACTAGATAGTGAACTGAGATATTTAGACGATAAAAACCGATGCCACGCATCTCTTAAGATTTGGGTGATGACAAAAGTATTGAACTCGAAATGTTATTTTTAGAAAATATTAATTTATTGAAAATTTGTGAATTAAAAGGAGAGTTCAAGACCTTTGTTCCTTTTAGCCAAATTGTCGCTCCTTTAAATAAATTGGCAAGCCATGAAATGTCTAAAATTTACTAAGTTCTTGAATAAAAGTTTGTAATTATCAAACCTCTTTCAGACAATGCATGAACGATTTCTTTTGGTTATAATGGTCCATGATATTTCCATTTACTTTAATCGAGTGTGGTAAGTAACTCCAAAAAAAAAGTGGAGAACACCCCCTATTTATATGCTTTCGTCGTTATGGTCAAAGGCTTTGACTGCCCTAGTTGCCTTCATTTGGAGAGCTGAAGATCTGACCACTCCGCATCGGGTAAATTCAGGTTCGTCATTCTAGTGAGGCAATTCCAGGTCCTCCTTGGTTACCGGGTGTTCTACGTCCAGTTAATCACTAACTATACCATCTTCCTAGATCCAACTCGGTGGCTGTTAAAGTTGTCCAAGCTCAACAATGCCAACCGTTTTTCTTCGAAGTTTTTCTCTTACCAATCCAAGTTAGTGGCAAACTCACTAATTAAAATCCTTAGTCCCACCCTAGCTAGAAAATGTTAATAACCTCTAGATAGCACAAGTTCAAGAAGTAAAAGATGTTGTCCTTCTGTATATAAAACAACGTATTTTACTTCATGACGGTAAGGGCTGTCCCATAATATATTCAAATAATAAATTAAGTTTTAAATGGACTCTTCTCTATTAGCCGTAGTAAACTTTGATAAATGGCATTCTTTTTTTAAAAAAAAAGGAAAAGAAAAAAGAAGCTATTACTATAATCAATTTGTTGATTAATAATATCTGCTTAAATATTTCATTTGAAAATAACTTCATTCTCAACATATTAGGAATTTCAAAGCTCTTTGCCTGAATGTTGTAAATACCAACTTTGAGTGGAGTGATAACAAAGCGGGGAGAAATGAGGTAAGCTGAATAGAAATGGACTAAATGTGGCAGCCGGCCAACGGAACAAATAAATATTCAATATACCATCGTGGCAGCAACTCCATTAAACAGCTTTTACCAATTCTGCAACTCTTAGTGGTCTCACTAAAGTATGTCAACACATATTTCAAAAAGAATTACAATAAGCTTCGCAACCATTGTTACTACTTCTCTTACATTTGGGCTATCTAAATTGAGAGTCAATATAATAAAAATAACTTCATCAAACCTTCCTTACTTATAACCTTGAGCTTCATTTATAACATCAAAATCTGGTTTTTAGAATAAACGCGTCCTCTGTTAGTGGAGAAAACATTTTTCTTCTATGTGTTTGTCTGTAGTTATCTCATTATTCCAGTTCAGATCAAGTGAAAAACCTTTAACATAATTTTTTTTTTTTACCTTATTACTTATTTACCATTGCTTTCAGGTTTGATCCCATGCAACTGGGATTCAACTTAAATAATGGTATTGACTATGTGTAAATAATAACAAGATTTTTATTTGAAAAAAAAAATACATTCTCCACCAAACAAAAACGATAATGAAAATAAAATGATTTAATGCAACAATAAATAAAAAAAATACATACAAATAATAAATGCTATATAACAGAACAAAGCTTACAGAAAAAAATGTGGGTCATAAAAATGATGGTTATATTACAAAACTAATAATGACGGCCTTAATTTACCATATCGGCAACATATTTTTAACGTAGCATTAGATCGCAGATGAACTGCTAATGACATCATGGAACCAACTATGGTTAACTACAGGAACAATATTGTTCGTGAATTTGAACTTTAATGGGGAGTAAATTGGGCAATAGAGGAATATATGATATATATCCCCTTGAGCATCCATATTGCAAAGAGTGTATTTTAGTTTGGGGTTTAAGGGGTAGATAGCGTTATTTACAGTATATTTTATACGATAATTACACGAAAATATGTTAATTTATACCTGGTAATTACTAGAAGTTCTGATTTGTGCTAACAACTCTTTATTGATATTAATCGGTATTATATGTGCCTTTAGAACTAGTTGCCTTGATCGAAAATTATCTTGTAGGCTTTTCAAACTTTTTAACGAGTAAGTAAGTATTAAACTAAGCCATTTCTGACATTTTTACTTCCTTTTACAAAGTAAAGGAAGTATTATAAACGCCAAAATTTTCGGCCTTCTTATTTAAACGGAATTATCCGATTTGACACTCCCTGAACCCATTTTGACTAATATCGGCGAACTATCGAATCTACGTACTTATCTCTCATAACTCAAACAGACTAGTTTAGAATGTTGAAATTTAATATTTGGGATTATTATATCTTATTGATGTGTACCGCCCCTTTTGGTCAAAGTAGACTAAGAGGGAGGAGTTGGCGTTTAGAGGAGGGCGGAAAGAAATATTTTTTAAATTTCTCAAGACATTTGAGATAGAAAACATTTCTGTAGAACTGTTATTGTTTATTATTAAATGATCAATATATTATGCTCTATCGATCCCGTGCAATGGAACGGAGATGTCGTATACAATTTTTAAATAAAATCATTTTAAATGAAACGTAACGAGATGTTTTGTTTTGTAATTTAATATGTGGTGAAGGAAATCAGGGTGACAAAATTAGATTTTTATAATATCGAAAACATGAAATCCCTAAATTAAATTAAATTATTTATTAACGTCCTCTTTTTGCAACTAAGGCACTCTGGATTTAATTAAATGAATTCCGTCACTAAATAAATTCCTTTGTCCAGGCGGGAATCGAACTCGCCACTCTAGGTTTACCATGTGAGATTAAAGGTAACGCTTTAACTCACATTTTAAAATCCCTAAGTAACACTATGAAGAATATACATTCACTATAGGATAAATATCAAGGAACGATTTAAATCAGAAATATATGTATGATTAAAAAAAAAACTCCACTTTACATTCATTGTAAGAGTTTTCACAGCTCCCCCATTTAGTGGTTTTCGTACAAACAAGTACAATACCTCCTGCTCTTCACTTCCTCCTTCTGAACCCCAAAGTTACAATTTCAAGAATCTATTAGTTTTTACGATACTTTTTGTCTACTAATACCATCATTAAAATTATTTTTAAGACTATTTAACTGACTAAATTTAATCAGTTGTTTGATTTAAACCATACTTACATAATAAATATAATTTATCAATAAGTAGCAGTATAATTATTGATTAATATCTCAATTCTCTGAAACAAAATCTTTATAATAATAAAAAAAAATGAAAGTTTAAAAAAAAATAATCGATATAATTTCTCACAAATACCTGGTTGTAACTACACTGAATATTCAAAAAATTGAAAATTCATGACAACATTAAATAATATTGTATTCTTAATAGTATTGGACGCAAACAATATTTCAGGAAATTACAGTTCTTGTGCAAAACCAATGTAAATATTTGTCGTAAGCAAACTAAATAGAGCTAAATGAGATTCTGCTGCACGTGCATATTCTTTACAAATGCAAGCCTTTCTCCGACGACGTTTTGTAGACCCTCTTTGCATAGCCATTGATCTTGCCCCAGGATGATGAAAGAGAAATTCCACTGCATAACGAATTATGTTTTCAAGCCAAATTCGTAGACTTTACAAAGGAAATGTAGGATTTGAAACTTGTAATAAGATCCAATAATTCCGAAAATATTAAAAAATAATAGAGATTTTTGAGGTCCTCAATATCCCATTTTGAATAAAGGACGGCATTTTAGCGGTGAAACATGTGTGTATATACTTCTTGGACATTATGTGTAAAAAATTTAATATGCTACAGGAAATATTTCACTTCCCAAGGTCCGTTTTGATCTTATTCGTTGTAGAATCATACATTCAGTATAACACAGCTCAGATCCCATGTGCTACAGCTTAGGTCTTAAATCACTTAGTCAATCTAGAGTCGTGGGTTCGTTTCCTGCGTGGGCAGTACAAATGTTTTAAGAGACCATTTTTATTTTTATTTATTTATTCTTACAGTAATCATATTTCGTGACTAGGGCGATTCAGCGACAAATCAGTTACATTTTTATCATCAGTTTATCGTATTTATGCAAGTATGCTCATTTCTGCAAATATTTTCAGTATTGTTCTACATCATAATTTTTTGAAAATGTCGTTATGTTTCAAGTCGTGTAATATGCGGTCTAATATACTGGCTACGACCATGTTGTAATTCAGTCAAAGTGTATGGTAGGTCTATGTGAGTCCTTAGCTAGAAGTCAGAATATGTCTTATAGTAAGTCTACAGTTACATTGTTGTCAGTAGGGTTCGTCTTCTCCTGTAAGTTTGAGTCAGTCGTGAACGGCCAATTCTTAACCTCGTTAAAACTACTTCTTCTCTTCTAAATAGACTTTTTGAGGTAGGTCATTCAACAAGTATATGTTTAAGTTCTCGAAGTTTGTTATCAGTTGTGGCAAACCATTATTTTCCCCTTGAATTGAGTATCATAGGTTTTTCTTTGGCTGGAATTTCTTAGTGTGTACAATATTTATATGTGTGAATATCTTGTATTTGTACAATTTGTATTAAGAGACCAACTCACTAAATAAAACCCCGCCCTGGTAAGAGAAAGGTTAGCCTCATAAGCACAAAGTGGATGTTAACAAATTACATAACAGTTGTACAGTAGACTTTAATAAGCCACAACAATATAAACTGTTTTCATTAAGAAATGTTTTATATATATGCATATCTTTTGTTTCTTTTGGATTATTGAGTGCGTTTTTTCTGACACTATTTTTATCCCCCCCCTTTTTTACCCTTAAGGGAAATCAGCTATTGAGGTTGTACTCATGACAGAATTTTCGAAATTTTTCTTCAAATGTCCATCAATCCTACCTAGTAGATGACGAAAATGAGGTCCGTTCAAAACTGTATATATATATATATATATATATATATATATATATATATATATATATATATATATATATATATATATATTTATAAATATATATTTGTCTGTTACCGCTTTAGCGGTCGCAATTTTTGTTTGATCGTTACCAAACTCAAAATTTAGTCGTTTTATGTAAAAAGAAAGATCAAGTTCGTTAACGGCTGAAATCGGACCAGTGGGAGGGGGAGTTTAGAGGGGAGGATTTTCGAATATTCGAAATATCTCCGTTACTATACGTCGGAGCGAAAAATTGTACAGAATCAATCTTATTGCAAATTAAATTTACTATAAATATTGTTATATACATTTATTCTCTATCTTGAATATTAACCGAGATATTTGCATTTTTATTAAATCTGGGCGGCTAACGGCTGGGTGACTATCCCGCAAAAAGTTAGTTCGGCCGTTTCCTTAACTGCTCGACACTCGTGAAATTTCTCTATTGTAAAACTTCACGTGGGAACTCTGCTTAGTTAATGCAGCCCCTGCGTGACGGACTTTTCATTCATGTAGTTTCATTTACTCGTTTTGTTCATGAGCTTTCCGATTCTTTTGTCACTCACCATGTAGAGTACTTCGTATTGATGAGGAATTAAATTAAAAAGTAAAATTAACTAGGAAACTTATTACCAAATTTCCTCCTGAGGAAAAACAGGTTTATAACAATCAAGATGTTTTCTCCCCGATTTGAAAGAACCTTTTTTACGACATATAATACATATTAGGTATCTTGCTGTGACCATTGAGTGCGGTGGCAGTCGTCCTGTTTAGGGGAGAGAAAAAACGCTAGTCATAATGGTTAATAGAGTGTTCTGCAATGAAAATTGGCGGAGTTGAAGCTATTCTATTAGTGGCTACTCTTCCTTGGTTTTTCACAACGGTATCTTTCTCAGTACATTCACATTGAGTACTTTAAATATTACAAGCCAGGAGATGAGTCTGCTGCCTGGATAGGCTGTGGGGAAGACCTGTTGTTCCCTCGTCACGAACGGGGGCGAACATTGCCGAAGGACGTCGAAGAAGAAATGCATTACAGACTTATTAAGCCAACTACCCGTGCTACCGTAGCAGGGGGATACGACCCGGACGGCGTAGCACCTGATTTCTTGTTTACACTTTCTCTGATCTGATATAGTCTGTTATTTTATCTTGTCATGCTGTTTTAGTTTTTTTTTTTGTTTTTTTTTTTTTTACAAGGCACTGCTTCTGAAGCTCCAACGCGTGCATCATAACTAAACGCAAGTTGTAAACCACATCCACAGCCATTTCAGCCACTAACAAACTTATATTTTATACACAAAACCATTAAATATCGAGTTTGGTAATCGTTTTTTTTAGTTTCTTTTACACACCTAGTTTTATGAATCGTAGAATTTGTCGCATAACCAAGTAATAAACAAGACAGGAAACAAACGACTAAACGTAACTCCGTACGTGAGTTAGTATTATCTCTTCCTTTATTATAAGTTGCATTAATTTTTTTAGGGACAAGCAGGATGGGGCCTGTAAATGAATCCTGAAATGATAAATCGCTATACTTCTTTTCCTATCTGTTTTACTGCAAATATGTACCAAACAAAATTTCTTCATTTTCATATTTAGAGTATCTTTTGTTGTGCATACTTTTGCCCTTTAGCGATGTAGGAATATGCAATTTTTTGGGCACTGAACGGAACTAAACAAAACTCTGTATTTGAATAAGCATTAGCTCTTAGGAAACACGCTATAGCATTATTCTTAGAGACGTACTGGAGTGGGAAGTGGCAAAATCGTAATATTTCGTTAGTTTCAAGTATGATAGGGGGGGAGGGGTGACTGATTAGTGAAAACGTTATAAAACTCCGCTCCCCTTCCTACCCCATTATCTTAATCTAAATTAAAACGTGCTTACGTAGCATTAATCAGAGTTATTTATTTCCCCCCGAAAAGTGAGTTAGCAATTCAATGGTATAATTTAAACAAAGCAATGCCCAAATTGCTCAACATATGAAAGCGGAAGTTGAGGCGAGAGCAACACAGTAGAGTCCGGGTCGTCTCTGGCTACATCTGCCAACTCCTGGCTTTTGGCGGGAAAGATGTAGTAGATTGATAAGAGGAATACTATCAATTAGTTACATTGCCCGCGTTGTTTTGAATAATGGTGAGGGATTCCGTAAGACGCGAACTTCTTTTATTTATATATTTATTTTAGTATTCACGTTTCTTTTGCAAGATACAAAAAAAGTATAGGTCTTTCCATACTTAACAGATCGCTAAGGATTTAAAACACGTAAAAACTGAGATATAGTAACTAATTTTTCTCATATAAAATTCATTGGCTTAATTAATGTAATGATGATTACTTAAATTACAGCTGCAATACATACATGTAATATTAAAACCAATGGTATGTATTTATTCATTAAACCTTACATGATAATACTTAAAAAACATTTAATGTTCACTCTTTTAGTGATATTGTGTATACCCGGAAATGTAAAATGTTTTAGTTCCAAATAACATTGTCCCGTTAATATGTTACTTTGTACAACTATGAATTTAAAGTATCTTCTTCAGACATGCAATAGGTTACTTTTAATAATGGTTATTAAATACTTATAAGGTACTATTGTCCTTGAAACAGCTTTTAGGAAAAGAATTTATATATATATATATGGGGTGGTTATGGTTTTTTTAATGGAGTTGTTTTATTGTGTACATGTAATCGTTTTTCCTTTGATTGTATATTCGAGTGCAATAAAAGGATTTTGATATGATATATATATTGTGACGGGCGCCCATACACCATACATCAGTGGTAGATTGTCCGACTTTAGATCAGCTGAGTCTAGCAACATCGAAAATGGTCTGTACTTGAATGGGTGCCACGGAGTTCACTACCAGAGCGAGCTGGAGTCGCGGCGGTAGTGGACTAGCGGGAGTATAGTTAGTTATTGGTTCTGACTTCCCGTCGGTATGGCGATATACATTGACTCTCCTAGATCCCGTTGGCTAGCAAACTATCCGTAGGTGATATGACCACTGCCAGCAACCCGGATATTGAGGCCGGACAGTCAACTGGAGACAACTCATTTCAGGTCCTTCTTGGTTAACGGGGTTTCAACGTCCTGTTAATCACTCACTACATAAGACCTCTGAACGCGAATCCTTCTAGCCAGCTCTACAACCCACCCTCAGTGTTCCATTACACCCCATCGCAATTACTACCACCCTTATAATGGGTGACTAACTATAGTTCAGCAGAAGGGGAACTATCATTTCTTACCCCCGGTAGGTCACACACTAGCTTAATACCATCAGAATTATGAAGCTGAGTCTCAAATAAATAAAAAAATTTAGCCAGCTCTGGGTTGGCTAAAGATCTTTACGTTCATTAATGCCAACCGACAAAAAATATTTATCGTTTTCTTCATTTCTGATGTTGGTTTTGCCGAAATTTGAAAAATTGTAATGCGTACTACCTAAATTGTTGATTTCCGTCAACTAGAAATCTGTTAAAAACTCATTTATTGTTATTTAAAGTGCTAATAGGCAGTAGGTATATATGATTCTAATGAGCCGATTTACCTCGAGTGTCACTTGTGTTGGATATAGTGGCATCTAATTGACAGGCCACGCCAATCTTACATAACAGCTGTGACATATTATCGCTGCCATTCCAGCTCTATTTCAGTAGTTGATGTGCGCCTCTTCTATAGGCAGGTAATGATATATGCCTTATACATTAAGAACCTATAAGTTTTTTTTTTTCTCACAGAACTATAATATCGTCAAAGGTAGTCAGTAGCTGACCTATGGGAGATTAATACTCCGTCTGTATATTGTAATTGCTGAAAGCTTTTATGTATTAATGTACATGGAGCATGTAACCGTATGATTAAGGCGTTGATCTTTATAAACTTCTCAAACCCAGAATTGTGGATTTCGTTCCAGCGTGGACTATATGATTTTATTTATTGTTCAAAACTCCTTAGCCCAACCTAAGCCAAAGAACTCAAAAACTAGTCGTAACCTGGCGTCTACGACTTAGTTGTGAGGTGACGTGATTTCAAATCTTGAAGGATTCATTGTGAGTTGTCTTTATTTCGAACTGTCAGGATTGTGATCCCGAAATGCTAAAGTCTAATATTTAGGTAGATTATCAGGGTTTTGGCTGGTGAGGGGTTTTCTCATGTATGAAGGGGAATTTTGGGCTTCCCTTGCGAATTGGATGCTATAATCAAAAAACGATCTTCCGCTACTTAAATACCCCAAAATCGCTTCAGTATTTGTAGAACTGTTAGAAAAATATTAAATAAGTATAAATATATAATATAAATAAAAACATGAATGATTAACATATAAATTTGTTTGCATATGAGAAGGTAATAATTAATAATTCGAAGTGTATTTACCACACGGAAGATAGGGTAAGTTTCTAAGCTCTCTCTAGACGTGAAACTCAAGAACTCTATGTAACTATGTAGAACGGGCTCGCTCTTCCCAGTGAATTAGCCGAACTATAATGGTTTCTTAAGGCTTCATGAACTGATTTAAATTATAGGATAACTTTTAAAAAAATGAGCCCCAGAACTCGTAGAGAGCAGGTATATAAAATTCTTAAAGACAAGGTAACGTGGTAGTTGTCATATTTACTGCCTTCTGAGTAAGTCCTACGGATACTCATTCTCTTTATCTATAGATATCTTCTCCAGGAAAAACGACTGAATAATAATAGCAAGACTAAAAGACATTTAGCATTTAAGTTTTAAGATATAGTTGAGGCATTAAAAACCTTGTGTTACTGAAAGAGGATGGACTGATATTATGGATTATGAAAAAATATGCAGTTATTCAAAAGTGGTCTTTGATCAGTATGTTATGAGAAAATTATGATTATCGGTATCAATTAATTTTTTTTTATTTGTTGTGGTCATTACAGGTTCAACTAATCAAAACAATTAATTTTATGATAAAATTATACAAAAGGAATGAAATCATGGGGCATTTAAACTAAAATGATAAGGAGTAAATTATGATGATTAATTATAATTTAAAATTATTTATTGATGGCAATGTCGATTACATAACGATACCAATAGCCGTCACCACTGAACGCTTGAACACATCCTCTGGTTTGATAAGTGATCCAGACACAGGAACTAATTTCTCCAGACAGTCTCCTTCGGAGGCGACTGGAGTGACTTGTGGTAACCGATTGACTATTAGAAACGTCAATAGTTAATTGCCTGTTTACAATGAGCGCACACCGATGGTCGGCCTGTGGCGTGACAAATCGAAGATCCTCACAGCCGATTTGCCGGCCTCTAGCTCTCTCTCTCTCAGCCTACTCCTCCTCAAACATTTTCCTTTTCACTGGCATTTTTTCCAGGATCCTTATTTTCCAAGGGGCGGACTTTCGCTTTCTTACGACCGGCGATCGGTGGGCCCGTCGGACCGTGACACTGCTCGCGGCCAAACCGTGGCACCACTCTTCCTCTCAATAACTCCGCTTAGCTCCATCTTTCTTTTTACTCTATTCCCTCTACTCAGCCCACCCAAAAAGGATATTTAGGCGATTACGTAAGTTCGAACTTATACGATGGTTCGAAAAAAATACGATGACTTCAAGAATTAAAATCATAATTGGTGACGTCATCAAACTAACTAGTTGCATGGATCACATAATAGAGGTCCATCGAAACAAATATTTGGTATTTATTTTTTAAATAAGACGTTTCATAATATATGCGATTATCGTTCCTCGAAGTCCGAGGAATAATTACTGAGGTCGGAAAACTAAAAAGTGTTAATATTTTGGTTACCAATGAAGGTAGAGAAAACATATTCATTTCATTACGACGTACTAACGGATATAATTTGAATTGTCGAAGTCCTCCTGTGTACCTGCCCTCCCACTTCTCCGATTACAGCCGTTAATGAACATGATTTTTATTTTTGTATAAAACGTTTAAATGTCGTGTTTGGTAATTACAAACAAATTAACACCGCTTGAGCGTTAACAGTCAGATATAAAGGCACATATAACATTTTGAGCGGACCTCTTAATCTGCTAGGTAAGATCGATAGACATTTGAGGAAATATTTCGAAAATTACGTCATGAGTACGACCTGACCTCAATAGCTGTTTCCCCTTAGGGAAGTCTTGTTAAAATTCAGCAGAATTCTGGTGGTTCGATATTTTGCAGAGTAAATCTGTATCCTACATCTTACTAACAAGAGTAGTGAATCCGAGAGGCTCTTCAAACATTGTTGTATGCTAAACCAGGTCTAGCGAGGAAGAGAAGATGACCAGAAGGAAGAATTATTTTTCGTTAGGGCTCAATTTAATAATAAACAAAAGCATTGAGGAACACAGTGTTTGTGGTTGCAGTATACCACAAAGGTTGTGAGATGAAAGTTTGGTTTAGGTTACGAAAGACCCAACACGTATATAAAATAAAAGTTTTTTATTGCAAACCATCGAAACCATGTCTCCAAATTGCATCATGAAACATTAAGAATAGAACATATAGTATTTCAAAAAGTGAATAAACATTTCCTGACAATGAATAAAAACTTCATATGTGAAAATGAAATAGCGGAATCTGTTCCTCTAATTCAGTTTCAAACTGTGTAAAGACAATTTTTAAACATTTTTTCCGCCTCAAACATAACTTTTTCCCAGCCACCAATGAGAACTTGAAATTTCGATTGAGCCTTCATGTCTCTCCTAAACCGTAAAACTTCTATTGAACTCATCTAATAATATAGAACAAGCTGGAGATTTTACAGATTTTAATAAAAACTCCTCTACTACTTCAAAATTTCTTAGCTTTGACATATTTATGATAATTTAGATTATGCTAAAACGTGGCTTTATAATTTAAATTCATAATTAGCTAATACATGACTTTGATATGAAATTTTACTGATAAAATATTTTATTTCAAGAAATAAATTCTTGAAGCATTAATTAAATCCCAAAAAATAAGAGATTAGTTACAGCATTAGTTAAATTAAAGACCTAAATGAAGGAAGACATAAGTGCCTCGTCAAGAGCACTTTTATTTCTCTAGTAGTTCATGACGCCTTATCAGGAGAAATTATATTAATTAATGATACCTAGGGGTAACTAAACCAACATCGTTATCGTTGGTTTGGTACTATTTAATGTTAATTTTGCCCTGAGAAGACGACAAGTAGTTCTAAAGAAATCTAAATGGATTTCATAATCATTTGAGGTTTTTCTCTTTCTTTTATCATCGATTAGTTAATTGAAGTTAAATATATACGTCATATCGTGAATGCAGTAAAATCGGTGACAGGCTGGAAAAAAGACTGCAACAAGAGTCAGCCAACACATGGCAGATCTGAAACACCAGAGAACAAAGACATCCGCCATAGCTAGGCACGCCAGTATTTGTTCTCACCAAATTAAATTCGATGATAATAATACATAATACATTTTTTTTTTATAGTTGAGAATGTTTTACTGTTTTTTTTAGCTTCCCTGTATTTTAAATAAATGTCTTTTGGATTTGGTTTTGGAATTCAGTTCAGTGCGGATTGAAACTGAATTCTAATCGATTGGTTGGACGTCCTACTGCTAATTTCCGGCAACTCTGCGACTGCCTTCTTCATATGCTTCATTTAAAATACTAAAGCTGAAAATTAGCAGTGGAATTAGCCAGTCGATTGGTAGCATTATCAATGCCATGGAGCGCCAAAACTAGAATAAAACTGTGGTTTGTTTATCTCTTGGAAGTCTAAAAGTAGAATTGTTTTGGTGTTTAAGAGAGAGTCGTGCTCACCACCTTTTTTTTTCACATTAGAAAACCGTAAATTACATAGCGTATCGATTACTCAGATAAACAAATAAAAAAAACACCGTAGGCAGGAGAAGTTATTTTAATCATGTAAGCGCTTGAAGAAATTGAGTATAATGTGATGAGTTGCCGAACTGCTAAGGTGAATTTTTTAGTTACAAAATATTGTGCTCACTAAACCATGGAGCTTCCTGATAGTTTCCCTGGAACAAGGCAATCTTAGAAGTAGAATTATATTACTGCTAATGGGGGCTTGTTTGTTACAGCATGAAACCACTTTGCATCATGCCTACTTTGATTTTTAGACTTCTTCGTTCAACTATTAAATTACCTATTTATTAGGAATGTACAGATTTATTAAACTTAGCTCGCTCTTTAAGCTACATATCGACACTGTTGATCAACAACCTCGTATGTCAACGATCCTGATTTTTGCATATTTATGTTATTGGTGTTCTGGTTTAAGGCTATATTCAAAATTATTTTATATTATTCATCTGCACTTTGGAATAATTGAAAGAAATATATCAATATTTTCTTTTACTGAATTAAATAATAAGTTTTTTAAGCCTCCTGTAAAAGTGGTATTTTTTTGACGTACGAGGTCGCTGATCAACACTGTGGATATAATTAGTTTGAAAATTAGGTCAAACTGGATCAATGAACAAAAAACTTCTTTTCTTCCTTAAAACATTTGATTTATTTAATCTCCAACGCTTTTCAAGTTCTTCAGCTCCTTATCAAGGGATTCCTTTCTATCTGAAACAACAAGTTCAATGTATTGTTAATTTTGAACACTCTATTTGCATACATGACTTATAATTATTCTCGTACCTCACTTTTATGCCCAAATATATAATTGCTAAACCATTACTGAGTTGCGAGCTCAATTCCCGCCTGGGCAATAGGAATGTATTTAGAGGCAAACTCATTAAATAAAACCTTTAGTCCCACCCTAGCTAGAAAAGGGTGGTAACCTGTAGATAACCCATCCAAATTAGCCTCAGTTGCTAAAACGTGGACGTTAATAAATAATAATAAACCAGTATTGTCAAATTTTCTGCACGTTTACTACCAAATTATAAAACCATCTTTCTAAATTTCATTACAATTCATCTATATCGGTTTTATAACAGAAGGTCAATGATTAAGAAGAGTAGACTACCCAATGTTTATAATGTTTATATTGAGGATATTACTATCTAGACTATTACTATTAATTCAGTATATTTTATTTCGAGGATAAAAAAAAATGCTGGGTTTAAAAAATGAGATTAGAATCACAGATGCTATAGCTAAGAGGATATATATATATATATATATATATATATATATATATATATATATATATATATATATATATATATCACGCAAGCTCGTGAATGGTACTTCTAAATTTAAATTCAGTAAAAACCTAAATCCGTTTAAGAGGAAGGATGATTTCACAGGACGAAAATACAATTCTGTACATTTCACCATCCCTGTTTCAGTAATTTATGACACCTTTATTGTTTACAAGATAAAGATTTAGAAATTATGTCTGCAACACTTTTAGATCCGGGGCATACTGACGAAGATATTTATAAATTTATGTTGTAAACTCCCCTACATCACGCACATGGCATGCTAAATATATTTTACTGGTTAAAAACGTTTAAATATTTCAGTTTGAATAAGTCTAAAATTGTAGTTATTAGATTAACACTAGTGATATCTTCTAAATAGTCTACTATTGTAAGTTGAATTCAATTTGAAATTATTATTCTATAATAATAATTATTACAAATCCTGTATTTTAAACTATGATGTACTGATAGTCCGATATTTGTTTATAATTATGTTCTAGTTAAATTTTATACTTTATTTTGAACAACGCATTTTAGCCTAAATTTTATATGGTAGGGAAGTGTACATTTTTACCTATTTATTTTGGATTCAATTAATTGTTAAGAAAAATCAAAACAGACAATTTTATATAATTTTCATTTGCAGTACATTTTTTTTCTATTTTCCCCCTCGCCTGTTACTACTTTATCCATAATATATATGTGTATATATATATATATATATATATATATATATATATATATATATATATAGATAATGCAAACATATATTAGCCGTCAACGAAACTATGAAGTATGGTTAATCATGTTGTCGTGACAGAACAGAACAATAAAAACCTTAGTGACATAATGAAATGGGGCATTGACTTTTATCATTGCTGACATCAATTAATTAATAATTAACAGCCAGTTAGGTGGAAATGAGTCAGTGTGAAGCTCTTCTGTTGCCAGGCCATGAATACCATTTGGCATACATCTAACAAAATTAACAATCATTGTTCTCAGGTAAGCTTCATAAAAAACTCTCATGACACTTTTTAAAAAGAATTCCATTGTTATGAATTTTTAAAACATGAAAACTACGATAATGCATTTTATTCTAGTATATTCCTACCATCTATCTTCTGTTAGCAGATTTCCCCTAAGGGAAATCCACTATTGAGATTAAGACGCGATTTTCGAAACATTTCTTCAAAAGTCCTACTAGGACGATCAAAAAACGACCCTACCTAGGAAAAATTGACGTCCCTACAAAATTACATATAAATTTGTCTGTTACCACTCTAGTTTTTGTTTAATCGTTCCTAAACTCGATATATAAGTGTTTCATGTAAAATTTAAGAGAAATCGGACCGGGGGAGAGGGAATCGGAAATTCAAAATATCCGTATTAAGTACTATGAGTCGGATTGAACAATCGTATATAATCAATTTTGTCTAATTGTCTATAAACGTTGATCTCCACACTTTTCTTCATCTGGGATATTAACCGAAGTTGTTGCATTTTTTTAATTTGCAGCCTTCTGTAAACCCCAATTATAACAACCGCTCTTTAAAAATACGAGAATATATCACGAAACCTATTATTCCAAGCTTCAATACCCACATCTTGATTACAAAAACTCTTTTCTTGATGAGATGCAGCTTACAACCACTAGAGCGTTATCAGACTAGCATGTATATACGTATGTATGCATATATACGGATATATATATATATATATATATAAACATGCAAATACACTGTGCTGTCGTCATAAAATAAGATTTTAATTCTTTCCTGGAAAATGTTTATGTGATCTTTACGATTCTCGAGATTTAACCATTTCAATCAAAACTAAAGATCATCTTCGTTTGTCACTGAAATCAGACCAGTGATAAGGGGAAGGGCGGTTGAAAGGGGGAGGGGAGATGCGTCGGATATGGGCTCAGATAATGTTATAGATGCAATCTTCTTGAACTAGTGAAGTTCTAGAATTGTTGTGATATACATATTTTTGTATCTCAGATATTAAGAGAGTTTTTTTTTTTTTTTTACTTTCTTATTTTTCGGACATCAGTAAACCCACACTTCTTTTCGCTGGATATTCTAAAATTTAGAAATAGAGATTGTGATGAAATCTGTAGTGTCAGAACTTGGAAACTTTGCTTAGTTTACGCAGCCCCTGCGTGACGGTCGTGTTTTTCACTTCTATTATCAGTTCTGCAGCTGTAGATACAGTGGAATGTTCTATGCTCTTATCTACTCCATCTTAGTCTAGCTACTTATCACTTGAATCAAGCTTTAAATCAAGAGATTACTCTGTGCGCTACGCTTTCTAACCTTTCTGAAGTAGCTGACTGATTTTAGTGTAGCATTAATTTTGAACGAACATCTGTACAAAGAGCAATTATCAACAAAACTTGAATCAATAAAAGATGTATAATATTCTATAAAATAAGCTACTAAAAAAAGTCGCCCTTAAGACAGCACAATGCAGAAATATAGTTATTTTGAATTTGGAATATATGCTCCGTAACTATGACGTGGAGGCTGCACTTATTAATAAAAAAAAACATAACACTTATAATCATAGTCAATGCCAATAATATGAGATCATATGCAAGTCGTAAATGTGTAGGATATATGTTAAAAATATTTGCCTTTCAAATGTAAGTGCATTTCTTAATCTATTCCTTAAATATTTAAAAATTGTCTTGTTAGCATTTGAACCTAACAAAAAAAGCAAAGTTGCTTCATTTTCAGACCATAGGAAAAAATAAGGATTGTTACGAACCCTTATCTAATGATGAAGATAGAGCTTAAAGAAATAGCGACTTATAAAACGTTAATACCCTAGTTATACGGGTCGCATAATAAAATCCTATATAAGTAGTCTAGTTAACCATGTTATTTTCTACTGTCACAAGAATATTACTTCAGTTTCGTTTTTTTTTTTCTATTCTACAATTTTCGATATTAAGTAACTCTAACTGTTCTGTTTCTTTAGAAGATTTTTTTTTCTTTTATGAGTATTTTTTGGAAGAGGTACAGAAGTTTAAATGAAAAAGTACATGCATATGTACATATATATAATCTGGTTCAAAAACTTTGCTACCCTCATTTTTTTTAAGGATTTTAGGAAACTTCGAAATGAATCTTGACCGTCTTAGCTCTGGAGGATGAAGATTATTTTGGTGTTGAAGTCTACTTTATAATACATCTTCTTACTCTGAAATACCCAATTTTTTTCGGAAAAAAAGACGATTAATATACAAAAAGATGATGTTCGTTAATGGTTGAACTCGAATCAGACGGTGGTTAAAAGGATGGGTTAAATAAATAAAAAACTTAACATTTCTGTTATTCTTAATGGGACTAAAATGGTATTAAGCCAATCTTTATAATTGCAACTTTCTTCTGTTGCGTTACACATTTTCTATTGTCACCTAATAATTAATAGAGCTGTTTGAATTGTGTTTGAGCCGCGTAAACCTATTCACATCATTTTTACAAGAAGTTACTCTTACCTCAAACCATATCATGTCCAGAATTACTTTCAAGAGCTGTTTACAATACATATTACGAGAGGAATGGGGAATAGAAAGAGATATGACACTATCAGCTGTTTTTTATTGTTTCTCATTATTAATCTATGAGGAATAATTTATTTAAGTACATGCTCCATTCCCACATGGCATATTGCATATATGGATATGTTTATGTAAATTGATTTTATAATATTACAATTGTAATATTAATGGATGGATATTGTTGTAGTAATGGATTAATTTAACATAGTAAAATGTAATAAAAAGAAAACAAAAATAAAATAAAATTGCCTCAAAATCTAAATAATTGCAATATATAATATACTAAATAAAATAAAAAACAAAAGAAATAAAGTTAAACTCAACCGCTGTTACTGTTCTTCTTTAATTTGGAAGTCTATTTAAGGCAAACTTTTAATCGCTGAGGGCACTTACAGCTCACTCCAAAGTCATGCCAACCCAAAGTCACTCTGTCACCTTACAGACCTAGGGAAATGTCAAATACAAACCTCAGAAAAAGAAAAAAAAACATATCACTTGTTTGGGTTCCCTCTCATTTTTGTTTGCAACGTAATGAAATGGCGGATTTGGAAGTTCGTATTGCTCGATCATCATCAGCATCAACCTTTATCTCAGCAGATGTGGAAGCCAAACTAGTCGAGACACATGACAACAAACTGCCACAAATTAAAGAAATTACTGCGCGCTAGAATATTGAAAACAGAAAACCAGTAAATGAGGAGGTTATTCTTACCAGTATCCGAATAGGACATACAAAATAGACACATAGTTATTTATTGAAAGGCTTCTTACAACCTACCTGCGATTGTTGTAATGTCCATCTTACGGTTTCACATCTTCTTAATTGTAAAAATTACAATCTTCCAAGAAAAGCTTTGTACCTCCTTTGAGACGAAGTATAAGACATCAACAGGTTTTTTTTCTTTTTTAATAGAAACTCATTTGTTCCAAGAAATATAGATCCATCTACCGCTAATGACAATAGTCGATGCGGTATAGTGTAATAACTAAAATAAATCCACCAATATAAAATAATAATTCTCATTCCTCATAATCAACATTAAATTTAAATTCATTTTTGCTACTTCCATATCTATACATTTAATAAACGATATCATTATTATATCAATTAAATAATATTCTAGACAATAACTTCCTTTTAAAATTATGTTCATTTCTATATTCGACCTATTTTCATTGAACATTACGCACTCATAGAGTAAATGTGAAAATGTTTATGTTTTATGTGTATGGCAAGTACATTTGTCATTGTCTTGAATTTTAAATCTTCTTAAATAATATACTGCCGGTTCATGATCCGCTTGAAATTTGTGGTGGTATACTCTTTATTTTATTGTAGTTTTTGGTTTGTTTGTAAGCTGTAAGACTTTTTACATTGCGTCCATAGATCAGAATCAATAAAAAGGCCTCGTCCTCTACTATTGTTTTAAAATTATCCAAAGTGCACTAACCAGTGGTAGGGGGGGGGAGGAGTCGCCGGCGGTTGTTGCCTAGGCTACCATGCTATAATCAGGCACTGACGATGGAGCGCTGACTCTAAAAGTGCACTTTCCATAAAATTAAAACACTAATAGAGGACAAGGCATTTTTATTGATCCTGATCAATTAGTTTCTCTACTATCCAGCAAATTCTAGAAATATTGCGTCCATTGTCTGACTCATTTAATTCTTGGGACGGTACGTAAGTATTTCTTTAAGGTATGAGAGTGTATTACGTAAGTGTGTATAGAGAACGAAACTGGCTTCTATTAGAATTCCCAGGACTGTGCGACCTTCAAGTGGCATCTGGGCCAGATTCATCAGTCGCCTACTAACTAAGGAGTCCACTTTTTCTCCGGTCTAAACAATGGTTTTTCTCATTGCATGATTTAGCCATTTCCTTTCACTCTCTGACATAACATTGGCGTTACCAAGAGTAATGTGAGTATATAAGCAACAGGTGTCCCGTCTGAGCTAAATATTATTGATTAAAACAAAAAATATGCTGCGGACACCAGATAACACATTGCATGATTCTGAACCACATTATTTTTCTCAATGCCTATCTAGAATAGAATAGAATATATATTTATTTGTTAAAGATTTACATCTTGTACAAATTAAATAAACAAATAACAATTCAGTCTTTTTAAATAAATAATTAAATCCAAGTTCTTGGGATCAACAATAATATGACAATAAAGAAAACCAAAAAAAAGCAATATAGTGTAAATAGTAAAATAAAGTATATAAAATCATTCTATAAACCCTTTTCCGTCTTAATATAACATTTAACTGGGGTGAGGTCCTTCAGCACTTATAGATTCCAGAGTATTGCATGCTGATGTGATAAAGCAGTAAATCTGTGTAATTTTTTCAAGGCTATCGATACTAAGTATTTCTTCAATTTTATGTACATCAGTGACTGCTGAGGAAAGTGTTTGTAGATATTTATTTCTGTATTCGATGAGCTTCTCACAGTAGAGAAGTATATGTGACAGGCTATTAGGAATGAACTGATCACAAAAAGTGCAATACATTATTTTTCCCAATGCGTATAAAGCTTTCATTTATTTTTTCTCCCTTGTAGAAGTCATTCTAAAAATAAAATGAATAACTTTTTGAGATTTTTATATGAGGAAGTCGTTTTCCATTGGGAAAAAATCATTATAATATTCTAGAAAATTAAAGCTCCGCACAATAAAGATATCTTGTCTGGGGTGGGGATCACTATTCTTAAAATAAAATAATATTTATTATTAATACCACACATATATATATATATATATATATATATATATATATATATATATATATATATATGTTTCAAAATATAATAAATAATTTATTATTATCTCGTTGAAATTGCTCTATGACAAATTAGATACCATTTGCCTTCTTAATAGTAGTTCAAAGCTAATTCATTTACGTAATCTATTTGAGTTAACTGGTTTACACAAGTTTAATTTTTAATCTAAGTTTTATATAAGAAGTTTAATTTAACTTTAATCCCCGAATTCAAGAACCCTTAGATAATTGAAAATTTATAACATCGTCTTTCCATTGCTAAATATTTTTACGCAAAAGGTTCCTATATTTATTTCTATAATTTCTGTATTATACAAGAAGATTAAATTACATTAAAATAAGGTTGAATCTATAAAAAAAAAGAAAACAAAATTATTTAAATTTCACTGATACTCACATACACTAGTTTTCATAATTGATTTTCTGGAATACTATATTCAATTCCACATTTAAGACTATTTGTTTCCTCTTTTTCTCTTTCTGTCCTTTTTTTTGCCGTTTATCTATTTTGTATTCTACTGATTGATGCAAGAATCGCCATCCTTGCGTATTTATTTGGTTTATGCCCCACATCGAAAGTAATTCGAAAGTGTACTTAAATTAAAATATAAAAATGTTTATAATTGAAGTTCTCTTAATTATATTCTTCTTATTTTTTATTGTTTCTCAAATTTTGAGAAGTTGTATGTGACAGCGTGCGTGTGTGTGTGTATGTGTGTACAATATATATATATATATATATATATATATATATATATATATATATATATATATATATATATAGAGAGAGAGAGAGAGAGAGAGTGAGAGAGAGAGAGAAGAGAGAGAGAGAGAGAGAGAGAGAGAGAGAGAGGGAGAGAGAGAGAGAGAAAGAGAGAGATACAATTCCTCTGGTTCCACCACTGAACAAAAACAAAATTGGCATCTTGTATTATGCTGAATGCTTCTTGGATTATTCCATATGACATATTATAACAGCCTTAAACGGTAAGTTATAACAAATGTGTCTTCCTTAACTTAATTCATCACCATGATTCTATGCACTGTCATTTTTAGGCCAACCGTTATGTTCAAGTCGAAATTAATAGGTCAGTGGCTTAATATTTTTGTGCAATGCCTTAAAAGAAAATATGAATGAACGGATACAGTAATTATGTCGACTTGCGTAGTAGCATGTGAATGATTTATAACGGGCGTCTGTTCGTGGCAAGTCCATTCATATCTTAACACAATTACTAGCCTGCTCTCCCCTGACCTCTAAACTCAGAAGAGACGTGCTTCGCAAGGCAGAATCTATGGCCAAATAACGAGCTATCCTAAATTCATTCACGCCCACATTTCAGCTGATTTCCCTTAATGGAAATCAGCAATTGAGGTCGTACTCATGACACGTTTTTCGAAAAATGTCCACAAATATCCATCGATTCTAGCTAGTAGATAAAGAAAATGAGTTCAGTTCAAAATGATATATGTATATATTGTTACGTTTATTACAAAATCAGTAATAAACATTGTTTATTAGAGTTCTTTTGGATTGAAAAATTAAACACATACAAGCTTCACAGTTTTTATCACTGCTCAATTTATTTAACAATGCATTACATACTTGGTTAATTATTCTTAACTACTACTCACAGTATGCACTGATAGCTTCACTGTTCTTCTAATTACACAGTCCAATAACTCACTCACTGAAGTTCACAAAAAAACACGTCACTGCACTGATCTTCGCAAAGTTAACGGCACTGCACTGTCCTTAACTTAAACACGGCACTGTACTGTTCTTTTCAGAATCTCGGCACAACACTGTTCTTCACATAAAACACTTTACCGCACTGCAACTAATACTTTCATATACATAGTTTTCGCAACAATATTATAGAAATTATATTTGTTATTGGCGTAAATCGGCCCTGGAACAGGATGTTATAGAGAGAGAGGGAATTCGAAAATTAAAAACATCTGAATTACGGTGAGTCGGATCGAGAAATGATATAGAAGCAATCTTGTTAAAATATTGATGTTCAACAATTGTTTCTTATGCATTTTTCCGTAGCTGAAATATTCTACTCATCGGTGTTTTATTTAGAAATTCAGAACATATGGTAAGATGAGATCAGTTGTGTGTCGTGCCAGCGCGTGTGAAATCTGTTTAGTTTAGCTTTTATGGGACAGCCGTTTTTTGCAAATTTCCCTTAGAGGAAATTGATATATATATTTGATTGCTAACGCTCTAGCGGTCGCAATTTTTGTCTGATCGTTACGAAACTCGATATTTGAACGTTTTATGTAAACATGAAGTTCAAGCTCGTTAACGGCTAAAATCGAAACCGTGGAAGAACGGGTTTAAAGGGGGAGAATTTCGAAAATTCAAACTATCTCCGTTGTTATTCCGATCCAAATATTGTATAGAATCAATCTTATAGCAAATGTAATGTTCTATATAGATGTTTTCTCTATATCAAATATTAACCGAGATATTTCCATATTTTAATTGTTGGCCATCAGTAAACCCACTCTCCTATTCATGTCATATTTTATATCATGAACCACTTCATTCCAAGGTTAAATACTATATTTGGTTTTCATTGAAAGATTACTTTGTGAGACACGTGCAAATACGTCATGTGATGACGTCTTCAATTAAGATTCTTCGTTCTTTACTCGAAAATGTTTATTTGATCTATACCGATGCTCGATATTTAGCCGTTTCTGTCAACAGTAAAGATCATGTGTTATTAACTGAAATCGGACCTGGAATAGTGGTGGTTTAGGGTGACGAGGGGGGGGGGAGAAAATTCATATCTTCGTTCCTCTATTTAACTCATCGAATTTTTATATATGGATAGAGAATACTTGGTGATATGAGATCATAAGTATTTTACCAGCATTTGGGAAATTTCTTAGTTTATGCAGCCCCATTTTTTTTTTAATTTGGCACAATAAACATCAAATAAAAAATCGAAAGTTTTTAATTACGGGCAAGGGCCCTTGAAACTGACGACAATTTAAATATTTAAAAAATGGAGAACATTAAAACGTAAATAAAGCAATCATTGTAAACAACCAGATATCATTGGCATTTGGACGAATACCTATTAATTAGGTAAAGCTAATAAAAACACTCTTAGGTCCCATAAAGGAGAGGACTTTTGCCGTTCAAACTTTATTAGGTCCTGGAGAAGTTCATCAATAGCACACTATAAATTTGACTCCAAGTTGAGGTCCGCATTGTCTGTTGATAGTCGAAAGTTTGGGGTTGGCAGAAGGTACTTAGAGAATTCTATAGTTCTTGGCTATTGTGCAAAAATTTATTCATCTAAGCCTGCGACTCTTTAGATAAGAGGATAAAGTTCCTCGTACAAATCCTCATTGTTTTTTGGCTCTTTTCCTTTTAGAGAATTAAGTACTATGGTCGTCCGTATGGACTGAATAAGTTTGTGGAACAAGTACATTTTTATGCCATCAGCTCCAAAAAATATGATTCCTTCAACTTTGTGTATTTATATGAGTTATGGTTTAGTAGCAGATTTCCCTTAAGTGAAATCAGCTATTGAGGTTGTACTCATGACGGAATTTTCAACATTTTTGTTCAATTGTCCATCGATCCTGCCTAGTAGATGACAAAAATGAGGTCCGTTCAAAACTGTATATATTTATCTATATATGTATATATATATATATATATATTTATATATATATATTTGTCTGTTACCGCTTTAGCGGTCGCAATTTTTGCTTGATCGTTACCAAACTCGATATTTCGTCGTTTTATGTAAAAAGAAAGATCAAGTTCGTTAATGGCTGAAATCAGGCCAGTGGGAGGGGGGGGTTCAGAGGGGAGGATTTACGAAAATTTGAATTATTTCCGTTACTATACGTCGGATCGAAAAATTGTATAGAATCAATCTTATTGCAAATTAAATTTACTATAAATATTGTAATATACATTTATTCTCTATCTTGCATATTAACCGAGATATTTGCAATTTTATGAAATCGGGGCGGATAACGGATGAGAGTTGGTTTCCCGCCAAAAGCTAGGTCGGCCGTTTTCTTAACTCTTCGGCTCTCGTGAAATTTCTCTATTGTAGAACACGTGGGAAATCTGCTTAGTTTACGCTGCCCCTGCGTGACGGACTTTCTTATAGTTTGGATAGACCTAATTTTCATCATCGTAGGATCGATGAACATTTGGTGAAATATTTCGCGCGCGGTGAGATCGACCACTCTAGCGGACTTCCATTAAGGAAAATCTGCTAAAAAGTATAACAAATATTTATATACACAGTTTTTATTAAAATGTAGTCAGGGCTGACTAAAACTATCTACATGCAAATCTAAAATCTACATTCACTTTGACAATAGCATGAACATGATCAATAAATAAATATTAAATTAAGTCTTCAAGCACGGTTTTTTAAACTACCAGTATTATATTAAGCTTTTTACCTATCACTTAATTTGTGTGTTTGAAAGAATTGATTAAACATGTGTCATATTCGTTAGCCCAGAGAGCACTGAAGATGGAGCGGGTTGACCCAAAAATACTCTGCCTATAATAAAAGGATTTCTAAAAGTGGAGGTGTGTGTCCTTTAATTTCCTTCTGTTAAATTTCGTATGTAGGCTATTAAAAAAAGGACCGTCACGCAGGAGCTGCGTAAAATAAGCAGATTTTCCTCGCGAAGTTTAACAATACATGAATCTACATACCGGTGACACAACACCACCGTCAATATTAAGTGAATAAATACAAACGGGAAGCGTCTGAAATGTAAACAAACAGGTCTGCCAACGTCTCATCGGAAAGAAAATCAATTTCTGAATTATATCAGAATATAACATATTAAATTGGTAGAAAACAATTTTATATATATAGTGCTGTAGTTCATAATGGCTCAAGACAATTTTTATCTCAATCAATCAAATTTTAGTAGTCCAATAACTTAAGACGGGGGAGGGGGTCACCAGAACATATTTGCATGTATCTCGTATAATAAAGGTCTCTTGAAAACAATATTTAGTATTTCGGAAGCTTCGAATAATGTGGTTTATTATGTAACAGACTGTTGTCTATGTAACAAGAGTAGAAGTGAGGGTTTGCTGAAAGTTGAAAACTGAAAAATGCAAATATCTAGATTAATATTGAAGCTAAAGAATAAAGGTATATAACAACATTTATAGTCTATTTAATTTACAATAAGAATAATTCTATACACTTTTTCGATCCGACGTGTAGTAACGGAGATATTTCGAATTTTCAAAATTCTCCCCCTGGTCCGATTTCAGCCGTTAACGAACTTGATCTTTCTTTTTGCATAAAACAATGAAATATCGAGTTTGGTAACGATAAAACAAAAATTGCGACCGCCAGAGCGGTAACAGACAAATATATATATATATATATATATATATATATATATATATATATATATATATATATATATATATAATTTTGAACGGACCTCATTTTCTTCATCTCCTAGGTAGGGTCCATGGACATTTGAAGAAACATTTCGATAATCCCGTCATGAGTACAACTTCAATAGCTTCTTTCCCTTAAGGGAAATCTGCTAAAAGATCAATGAAGTTGCCCGTCAAACGTGAAACCTTTATAATTGAAGAAAGTGACTATTTTGACATACAACACTATGTGTTTTAACCGTCCATTTATAATTGTGAATGTCCCTTCTTAGCGATTCACTAAAAGAAAATCAGTTTCTGAATCGCAAGCAGAAGTTTCTATTTGCTTGAAAGAGGGTGTACCGTCGCCTCAGATCTCTCTGCTTGAAAAGCTGCCATCATGCGTCAGTGAAAGCAATCCTTTATGAAACGTCCGTTGAATATAAGGTTCCGCGTATCGCACAATACATAGTACATTGCCTATTATCGGAGTTTAAATTTTCCCACTTTTCCCCATTCAAGAGATTCAATGTGGCCAACGTACTATATTGTTATTTAAAGCATAATTTAGTAAAAAGACATCTTGGACACCGCTGCGCTGGAAAACTGTGGCTAAATACAGAAAGCCAATATTGAAATCCTAATGGAGAACTATAATATTGATCATTCGCATAATTTTTTTTTCAACTTACTTTTATGAACCTTCCAGGCAGGCTGACCACAATTCTGTATGCAGTATGATTACATGAGTAAACTTTTAAAGGCTATTATAGGCACATACTTTTTTTTAAACTAAATTGACGCAGAGAATCGTTTCTGAAAAGCAACATCAGTCTTTTCATTAGAAAACCCCTCCAACATCAAAGTATATTGGCGTTTGGATATAAGCTAATTTTTACCAAAAATAAAGCGAACGACTTCTAAAAGCAAATGTTTCTAAAATCGTTGTAAAATGGTTCACAGTTTATATTCGCTTTTTTGGTTCAAGTAAGATCTAAAATTGATTCCTGAAGTTTGGGGCACTTTTGAAAATGACACCTTACACAGACACACACACACACACACACAAACATATATATATATATATTTATATATATGGCCACATTGCTGGGAAAGAGTTTTATTACAAAGTAGTCAGCTTGATCACAAACCTTTGAAGGTAAGTTTAAGCACTGAAGTAGCCTGCTCGGAGAGCATTCAAAAATTAGCATATTAGAAACAAACCCACTGTAGTAGACTGCCGACTATTAACGAATATATATATATATATATATATATATATATATATAAACATACATATACACACACGTGTGTTTATTGAACATTATATTCAAATTGAATGGAATCTTAAATTATGTTATTTACAATAACTGTAAAATTAGGGCATGTTGAAATTGGGTGATTTTTACATTAGGCTTTAGCAATTTGGATTTTTTAATGATATTTAATCAAACATTTTCATTGAAAAATAGTTGTTATTAGCGACGTGCGTTTCTTCATTATGCAACTAGCTACATTTTTTGTTTTCATTATTGACTAATAGTGTACACTAGAAATTTTTTCCCAACTCCCAGGGTCTACGTTTTGTGTGTTTGTTATGATACGTATAACAATCAGAAAAGCTCACCAGTATATTTGTTTCTCTATTTCGACCTTTCTAAGGGACCTATGTGCACTTGACAGTTTTCTGAAAACGACACGTGTTATTATGTAATACCTTAAAGTGAAAATTTTAGCTTAGGGGAAGTGAGATTTACTGAGATTCGAAAACACAAAAATTTAGATAATAAATGCAAATATCTTGCTCCAATGAAAGATGTAATTTTACAAAACTGTTAAATGCAATAATTTCGCTATTTAAAATAACACCATAGTAAATATTTTAGTTTGTGATATAATTAACTGCATTAAAATTTGAAAAACGTTATTTATTACCTTGGTGTATTTGATTAGCACCTACGGAAACTAAACCAACAATTATACGTTTATTGCATATATTATAAATTTCATAATCTTGATATATTAAAGTATAACTATTGCTAGGCGATTGAAAAAAAAATTGAAATTTCAAACAGCTGATTGAACAATGCCTGCCCATCATTGAATTTACCGTTTTGTATGATTATGGTGTCCTATTGTCCTAAATTCCTCAACCGGAGTTTCTCCTTAATAGTATACCAAATATGAATTTTCTTTATTATAATGTAGGATTTTTTTCTTTAGATAGCTAGCTATATTACACAAAACATATATTTACGTTCTACGTCGAAAAATTGTAAATATTCTCTATAAAAAATAATTATGTGGCTAAGTTGTAGACAATAAATTCAGGAATGAGAGGATATGCTCTGGATATTGGTAGGCAGGAGTGGTTTATCAGAGGGAAGACTTGCGGACGTTAGGGTCAGATAATTGGAAGAGCCTCACTGTAGACCAAGATGTGGTCTAGGTCCTACAAGATTTTGTAGCGTATAACGCAGATTGAGATAGAATAAGGAGTGACATTTGCTATCGGGTGAAATCGTGTCGGCACGTATATCACCACTGGGACATGGTAATGATGGGGTGAATTGCACCTACTGTTTTCTACTTCCACTGTAAAGTTTAGCAGTTACACGACCTCCAACACTGGTCAAATCGTGATTCTTGTAAAAATCAACCGCTCTTTTCTAACTCCTCTAGAAGGAAACTGTGTCAACGGAAATAAAGTAGTGCTTTCCAAGTTATCCTAAGTCCAAGTTGTTTCCAATACTCGGGAAAATTCATATAGCTACTTTTTCCATTGGAGTTTGTATTTCTTTGGAGTTGTTTAGTAACTTCTAGTCCATTGTTCGAAACTTGGTTTTTAACTAATTAGTACGGTGTCCATAGACTAAATTTATTTGTGTGTTTGTCGTGACATTTTTGGGTGAACACAATACTCTTTTAGGGGCTCAGGTTAGTCGTGTAAGTTAAGGCGTTGGTCTTAATCTCACGTGGTAAACCTAGAGGGGCAATTTCGATTCCCACCTGGGAAATAGGAATTTATTTAGTGACGACTCATTAAATAAAATGTTTTGCCCACCCTGGCTAAAAAAGGGTGGTAACCCGTAGATAATTCGTCAAAATTAACCTTATTAGCACAAAGTTTACATTTCTAAATAACAGTGCATTATTCTTTTTTAATTTTAGTTTAGAAAAATCATTCTGAATAGCTCAGTGTTTTTGTGTTTTTTTTTTTAATTTCTGCTGAGCTTTACGATGGTATTATTCATACTTTTTTTCCTCTGTGAATCAAGTAATTCCTGTCGTATTAACGATTTTAAGACCCAACAGCGGTGTGAAGGTTTCATTTACCTGTTTGATATCAAGGATTGCTGAGAAAATAGTATTAATTTTACTATTGAGCCTTTGTTCATGTTCTGGAGTATCATCCTAATTGGATGAACAGACAAAATAAAAATGACCTCCACTATCCAAATTGATCCGAATATTTTTTTATTACAAAATCTTGTTTGTATCAGACAATGTATACTCCAACTACAAGAATAATAAAGTATTAACTGAGACGTGCCTAAAATACTAGTTTCAAACTATGCAAAATCTTATGCCCTTTTATTTTCAAATATTTCATGTATTATATATTCGTTTTTGAATATTAATATATAATTTAACTATGTTTTTCATTCTTTTCAGTTCCAAAACGACTTCTGCTACTTTTTTTAACTTTCCATTTTAATAAATTTTCGTTTCTAATTCAATTATAATTGTTTTCAGGTGAGTGTTTATTTCTACAAGAATGTAAACAAGCCGATATATTCAAAATTTATGTAAGTTTGATTTCATTATTAAATTGTATTTATACTTTATGATTCCTTTGAGAGCTGTATATAAAAAAATACGATTTTATTTGAACGCACTGAATTTATACATCTTCTTAATTAATTAACAGAACGCTGACTGTAAATCACATACTAACTGACTGCACACAAGTGAAATGAAGTGAAAAGGCCCACAAATGTATGCGAACTACTGGCCGACAGTAGCCAATTTATAGATGATGTTTTTAAGTATTTAAGAAATAATGGATTATTTGATGAAATATAAAAGCTATTATTTACAATTATGAAAGTTATATATAGCAACCACTGTGGAATATAAGTTTTGCCTTCTTCCAGTTTAACTATTTTTAGTTTTTCTTTTAGTTTTATTTTTATTTTGTTTTTTTTTCCTTTTGTTGTAAATATAGTAACAATTTATATTTAGTTTTGTCCATTTTATACATTTGTAAATGTTAGCTGTTTAAAAGTTTTAATATTTATTTAATTTTGTGAAATTATATTTTAGCATGTTAAAAATCGCTATTTTGTACATTGTCGTCTATTTTGTACATTTATAACATTTAGCTTTGTAAAATTTTTAATATTTATCTAATTTTGTAAAATTATATTTCATTATGTCAAAACATGAATCGCCATTGCAGCGGCTTCTCAAATAAATAAATTAAAAAATTAATTAACAGTTCTAGTTCATAGTTTTCAATACAAATTATGTCTATGTAATCTCCTATAAAATTGAAAATGTTATTGAAGATTTATACTCTAAAAAACGTATATACTAAGTTAGCCGATGAATGCATATATTATTAGAAGAGGGGGGGGGGAAGAGGAGTGAAAATAAAGAGCTCCGTGGTTCATCACTTAAATTTATTGTCACCGAACGTTATTGACGGTTTTAGCAGATTTCCCCGAAAGGAAATGGGCTGATGAGGTCGTACTCATGCCGACAATTTCGAATTTTAGCCATCCGATTTTAGCCATTAACGAACCGTTATCTTCCTTTTTACGTAAAAATATTAAATGTCGAGTTTACGATCAAACAAAAATTGGGACCGCTAGAGCGTTAACAGACATATATATATATATAATTTTGAACTGCCCTCACTTTTATCTCCTGGGTAGGATTGATGGAAATGTTTCGAAAATTGCGTCATGAGTACGACCTCAATATAATGTACCTTCTTTCAATTTGAATTGTATTTCTACGATAGTAATAGCAAAAATAATAATCGAACAAGTCTAACGATCTAAATAGCCGAATTCTTGAGAAAAAATATTCCTTAGGTCGTTAACCCTGCATCGATTATCATCCACTGACTCAATGGAAGTTTTGATTAATCAAAAAGCCAATTAATGATGTCAGTGATTGTAAATTATAACATTTATATCCAATCCCTAGAAATATTTGGATGTGCCATAAATGCAGAAAGAAGAGAGGCTCTTGCACTAAAAATTGGAACACTTGTTCAATCATTGTTTTTTTTTTTTTTTTGTGGATTTTTTGTGAACAAAATGTCCGAGAAAACGATGACTTGCCCGAGTTGTTCCTAAGAACAGAAACCAGGATTGTTCATGATTTTTATATTTATGTTACCCCCTTCATTTTATTATGTATGCCTACATTTTGGATAAATAATTCTACCAAATATTTGCTAAAATGAACCCTTACCTTTTAGCTGAATAATATATAAACAACAATATTGAATACAAATTTTCCAAAGTGAACCCATTTTATGAATTAATATAAAATTTAAATAAATGCCTAGTATGAAAAATGTCCAATTATACGTCAAATTGACCTTTGTTTTCTTTGAAACTAATACTGTTCATGGTATGTTGAAATTACTGACTTTTGGAAACAATCCATTGTTTCAATAATGTAGTATATAATTGATTTTCTCGGTTGTTAATCAAAATTTAGTCTCGGTAAGTTACAATTGATTTTTTTTTTTTATTTACAAAATGTCGTTGACAAATGCTTCGGTTTAAGTAACATTTCGTTTTATGCCTCATGAATTCCTTTTTGTTAAACTAAATTAAGATAAATAACATGTCATAATTCCTAATGATTTGATTTAGAGTTATGTGCCCCATGGTGATTTCTGTGTTATAGGTCCAGAATAGTGCGTTTAATACGTTCTATATAGTCTTATGGTTTATTCAGTTCTTTTTTAATTTTATTTAGCAAATTTCGGGATACGTACTTGATCCTGTCGTTTACGAAGCGGATTGTGAGAAATCACGAAGTCTTTACACCAATTTCATTCTTTTTGTCCAATAACTGTAGCACATTAATGCACATTCCGAAGGAGAATTTGGAAATAAAAGATTTAATTGATTTGAGAATAAATAGTCTCAATACTAAAATTTAGAGTTTCATTTTCAAAACACCCAAAATAATGTCACCAATATTTAATGCGGCCATAATTGAGTTGATATGACAACACAATTTACATTAGCAGATTTCCCTTAAGGGAAATCAGCTATTGAGGTTATACTCATGACGCGATTTTCGAAATTTTTCATCAAATGTCCATCGATCCTACCCAGGAGATGACGAAAATGAGGTCCGTTCAAAACTGTATATACACATATATATATATGTCTGTTACCCCTCTAGCGGTCGCAATTTTTGACTTATCGTTACCATACTCAATATATAATCGTTTTATGCAAAAAGACATATCAAGTTCGTGAATGGCTGAACTCGGTTCAGGGAGAGGGGGGGGGGTTTAGAGGGGGAGAATTTCGAAAATTCGTAATATCTCCGTTATTATCGATTTATTATATTATATAAATTATTATTATCTCCGTCGGATCGAAAAATTGAACCAATCTTATTGCAAATGTAATGTTCTATAAATGTTGTTATGTACTTTTTTTCACTATCTTGATTATTTACTGAGATATTTGCATTTTTTAGTTTTCGGTCTTCAGTAAAGGCCCACTCCTACTCATCTCATATTTTCAATATTCTAGTTGTGAAGCACTTTATTTTAAGCTTAAATACCAAATATTGTTCTCATTGAACTTTTACGTTTTGAGATAAATGCAAATACGTGGCGTACTTGGGAAATCTGCTTAGTTAACGTAGTCCCTGCGTGACGGACTTTTTTTCATTGTCAAGAGCCGAAGTTTATTTCCAATTATTAAGCTCATCAATATTTTACTTCTCTAAAGCTGTTCCTCGTCCTTTTTTTAAAATATTATTTGTAGTACTTTCCATTTAAATGTGAATCAATAAACAAATAAATGGTGTTCCTTTTTGCTAACCTAGTATCACCAAGATGTGAGTAGTATTAAGATGATCACTCCCTTCGTATAAGTCAATATATTAGCCCTTCCAAAATTAACAAAACCATTGTATTCCATTGTATTTGTATGTGTAAATAAATGGACCTCAATTTATATATTTTATAAGGAATAGAAAATTGAAAAGATTGAGCAAAAACTAGTAATATTTTTAATGACTAATTTGTCTGTCAATAAGCGAACGCTCTGCAGATCACTAAAATAAAGAATTACAAATTAAACTACACAACTTACACAACCAAATAAATTATATTCATCTCACAAACATCTTACGTAATAGAAGATATTTGTTAGAAGAAATAGTTTACATCTTTTTCTATGCCCTCTCTCAATTTTCTCCTTGAGCTGGAGTATATTTTTTTTAATGTGGGTAGCAAGCACGTATCCTCATCCACTTTAGAGCAAAACGGAATCGATGGACGACTTCCATTGAAAGTTCAAGTTTCTCAAACACCTGGGACATCCTCCTACAATTGGTCATGGTATAAAGACAAAAAAAAAGTGTTCCTGTTAAACGGTAGTATTTTGGCTTCTTTTTCTTTTACCATTTCGAGATACGGATTCCTGGTTCTCGTAGTGATAAGATGCAGTTCATGGTTACATGAAAAAAGGGTGATTTAAAGTTAGGGCTAACTTATTCTATAATGGAGAATACCACTGCATATTTTTGCAATTATCTAATATATTTACTACGAAAAAAGCAAAATTTTTTTATCCTAATGAAAACAGAAAAAAAAGAAACAATAGAATGTATTTTTATCCATTTGGACAAATAGCAATTAACTGTGACAATGTTTCTGACGAAAGATAAACTCTCTCCATGACGAAGAAGCTTGTCGTATACTCCAACAAAATGAAACTCATTTACTTAGCATGTTGATGTTAATTATATCTCAGAAGTACAATATATACTACTGTTCTGATAGTACAATATATTTCCAAATCCACTATTTTCACATCAAATGGAATCTAAAGAAAGCAGACGAAGAAATTGGTGAATTCAGCAGATGATCTAGACTCACCCAAAGCATCGCAACCTATTATACCTTCAACATTTACCCTACATTGGCTTATCAAACCCGTTTATATACGATTAACCACACTGCCCTACGTGAAATGGTGAGACTAAAAGTTCATCACTAACTAAAATCCTATGCCACACACGGGAATCGAATCCATGGCACTAGGTTTATAGGTGCATTGAGTATCTGTTATTTCAATTTAACAACTTTTTTTACAAATTAATTTCCAACTTCCGACTTGGTTTTATTTTCATGGCTATCTGACTACTTCTGCGTCTAAGGTTGGCTTATTAAAACAATAAATAAAAAATGATAAGCCTTAATTTTAGACTTTTTAAAACTCTCAGTTTACAAAATTGGGTATGAAATCAAACATAACCAATTTACTTATAACGTGTGTGTGTGTGTGTGTGTGTGCGTGTGTGTGTGTGTGTGTGTGTGTGTGTGTGTGTGTGTGTATATATATATATATATATAACATGATTAAACAATGAAGTAATAGAAATGTCATCAATTAGCTTGCGGCGTGGTGGTCGGGTTTCAACTTAAAATAAAATAAAAGGAGAAGAAATGTCAGACATGATGTTCTTTATATAAGCAAATGCTCCAATACGGGGTTTTATATACCTCCAATAGATTAGGATAAAGAAGGATTTATTGGGTGTATCGGGGCTGGGAGGGGATGACACACCGTGGAAAATCAATCCCAGATGAAAATTAAACTGCAATGACAAGCATTGCCTTTATTTCAACAGTACTGAATGGTTTCTCGTATTATTGTCCAGGTGTTTTACTATAATTAATGTTATACTAAACAATTTAGTGGAAGCAAAACAAATAAAAACAATGTTAAACAATTAGCAATTATTTAGAAAAAACATCTAAAAGTAGACCAGTAAAAAAATATAGTTTAAAAGTAAAATTAAGTTATGAATGTCGCAGTTAATTTCATATTTTCAGCCAAAACAGATATCTCATCCTGATTGTTTTAAGGTGCGTACATGGTAGCCCTCAAAGAAAATTCACAGCTGATGATCACGTTATTAAATAAGTTATAACATTATGTCTTGCGGCTTATAATCTCGCCAACCTTTCTGTCAAATTGCGGAAAGATCCACTAAAGAAACTGACCTCGGCTTCTTCGAATATCTTCCAAATGAAATTAAAAACTTGCAAACGTTATTTATTACTGCTGCCAGGCAAAACAGCCAGTAGAAGTTGCAGTTAAATATTTTTAGAATAACGGAAAATTAAACTCGTGCTGAGATTATCAGACATATTATAAATTGTGACAGATGTTAGATTATATCGCATACAGGAGATTGGTAAACAGTATATTAGAAATTGCTACAATGTGATTGACTATCAATAATACATATTATTCAAACAAAGGATTCAAACGACCTCAGACATAGTGACTGATTGATGATTACTAGATGCGTTACTCTGTAATCATTATTAATTATTCAACTTCATGATTAGTCTATTACAATCTATTCTCGTGGAAATTAACATCAGCACGTTTAGGTGAAATGTCATTAATATTTTGTCATATTACGTTTTTTGTATTAAGCATTGTTTTATGTGTAAATTACTGCTTGGTAATTTAATGTTAAAATAACAAATCAACGTTTCATTTTTTATATCTTATAGTATTCAATAGGTATATGCTATAAAAGAAAGTGTACAATGTTAGAAACTGAGAAATGTGGCCCGGTATGATCAAGGGAGTTAGTTATATTCTGTGGAAACCATTTATCTCCCGCCCATGAAGAAGGTTCCCGTTCGGATGAGGAGTGTCCCAGATTGGGGTTATAAATAATTTTTGTTATACATACTATTTTCATATACCGAAGTGCAAACAAGATATGCGCTGAAAACTATAACTAATTTTAAAGTAAACAAAAGACTAAACGAACTCAACGAAATTCCGGGTTAGTATTAATGCCTTCTTGATTATAATCTACTATAACATTTTTTTTAAACGAACGGGAAGGGCGATTGTAGGGAAGTCATGAAATACAAAAACACCATATTTCGTTTAAAATTAGTTTTTTCATAAAAATGTATTTAAAATAAGTTGTTTATATTGTTATCTGAAATAAATTTGTTATATACACTTTAGTCGTATAACAAAGAATAATCAAGAAAGTCCGTCACGCAGGGGCTGCGTAAACTAAGCAGATTTCCTACGTGAAGTTTTACATTAGAGAAATTTCACGAGAGCCGAACAATTAAGACCTAGTTTTGGGGGGGAAACTCACTCATCCGTCATCCGCCCAGATTTCATAAAAATGCAAATATCTCGGTTAATATTCAAGATAAATAAATAAATGTATATAACAATATTTATAATACATTTAATTTTCAATAAGATTGATTCTATACAATTTTTTGATCCGACTTATAGTAACAGAAATATTTTGAATTTTCGAAAATCCTCTTCTCTAAACCCCCCCTCCCACTGGTCCGATTTCAGCCATTAACGAACTTGATCTTTCTTTTTACATAAAACAACTAAATATCGAGTTTGGTAACGATGAAACAAAAATTGCGACCGCTAGAGCGGTAACAGACAAATATATATATATATATGCAGTTTTGAACGGACCTCATTTTCGTCATCGACTTGGTAGGATCGATGGACATTTGAAAAAAAAATTCCGTCATGAGTACAACCTCAATAAGTGATTTCCCTTAAGGGACTCTGCTCTAGCATTGTTAATGCCCAGGAGGGCGAAACATCTGGGATTCTAAAATAAGGAGAATACATATAGCCATTTGAGACCTAAAGATCCTTTTTTTTTTTCGTCCTGAAATACTTTAATCGGTCTCAGTAAGGATAAGATGCAATTATGTAAACATGTATTTATCTTATTTTTTACTTAGTTTTTTTTTTAATTTAGAGAGCGTAAATAGGATTGGTGACGTTACAAAAGGATTTAGTTGAAATAGGTAAATCCTATTGAGATATAAAGGGCACAGTTTTGGAGGAGGACGGCATGTTGTGAAGGTAAAGCCGATCAACAGGTGGGCTAGGCTATAACCCAAAGTCATTCTATCGTCGTCACCGCACAGCTCCTTTATTTAATTCTCCAGCCAGCCTTCCGGCTTTATATAATTCCTCTATTTGTATTTACCTTTTCCCAACATCTATCATATTACATCACGCATTTCCGAAATCTTGGTTAATTATTCTCATTCGTAGAGTATATTCAAGTAGTCGTTAAATAGAGCCTTATTCATTTCTTCCATGTTTTGCGGCTACTACCCGAAGAGTAGTTTCAACCGAACTGAAAAAATTTTGGGTTTCGGGGAATTGGTAAACATATTAGTAGTATTAGCACAACGCCCTGTAATGAAACGCTGCTGATCTTCTCACTATTTTTTTTTTTTGTGCATCCCCCCCCCCCAGAAAGAAGTATACTTAAACAGGAACTTAATTCAATGTCGGCATAAAGTGCTAAGTGACTCATAACTGCTCAGTGAATATTTCTTGTGATGAATATGACGGGATGAGTTCATGCATAGGTTAGTTCAATCTTTATATTCGAAAGGGAAGCCATTTTTTCCCTTTAGGGAATTCAGTTATTGGGGTTGCACTCAAGACGCGATTTTCAAAAAATTTCCTCAAATGTCCATCTACCCAGGAGATGACGAAAATGGGTTATGCTAGAGGTCGTAATTTTTGTTTGATAGTTACCAAACCCAATATTTAATCGTTTTATGTTAAAAGAAAGATCAAGTTCGTTAATGGCCGAAATCGGACCTTTGAGAGGGAGGATTTCGAGGATTCTAAATACCTCCGCTATTATAAGTCGGATCTAAAAAGTAAATAGGACCAATCTTATAGAAAATGAAATATTCTATGAATGATGTTATATATGTTTTTTTTCATTATCTTGATTATTAATAGTGGTATTTGCATTTTTTAGTTTTCAGCTTTCAATAAACCCCCACTTTCAGTCATCACACCTTAAGAATAAGCCAATTTATCATGAACCGTCCTATTTCAAGCTGAATTTCCAAATATTGTGTTCAAAAATCTTTTCTACGTTCTGATGACGCCCCTCCCCTTGTCTTTTGTTCTTGGATTACTAAAATTAGAGTGATTGAGCAAAACATTAATTTGGTTCATTGAAAATTGCAGCAATAAATTTTGTAAATAGTTTTCATATAATATAATCAGATATATTTCAGTAATTTTTTTTCTTTCCGGTCAAGAGTATTTTTATATTTCAGTCTGAGAGGTTGGCTGACAAGTTGGTTTTCAATTCTGACACATTCCGTTGTAGAGTGTATTGAAATCTGTTTAAACTGAAAGATTGCAAATTGTATTTTGTATTTGCTTAATTAATATTTACGGTGGTTTAAGTTTAAAAGTATGTAGATTTATTTACTGTAAAATTTCAAGTGGGAAATCTGCTTAGTTTACGCAGTCCCTGCGTGACGGACTTTAAGTTCTTGAGTAACAGGGGTTTCATGGTAACTAAAAATGGATTTACTAAAAACGTGTAAGTTTTTAGTAATCGCGTTTCCGTAAATTGGAAATTGCTTTAATGAACAATGGCGATCAGAATCTAAGGACCTATATTGTAACAGTCAAAAAGTTTAAAAAGTCCATCAAGCAAGAAGCTTTGAAATAAGTGAATTTCCATAATAATGTAAATGTGGAGTTTTAAATAAAAGGATATCTCGTTACTTTTCTAAGCACTCCTACTCAAATTCCATTGGCAAAAGGCTGAGAAGTAAATATGAACATTATAACAGCCTTCACTTACGTAGGTCATAGGCAACAGTTTTAATCCGTAAACCTTCTGAGCGTTAATTGTTATGGTAACATTGAACAGTAGAAAAATAGTTTTAATTATAATTTTAATGAATATATTCTGTCCCTAGTCTTTAATTACACGTGAATTATCTTCAAGGAGATTTGAATTACTGAAAACAAGTTACTGAGATTGTATTGCAAATACCTTTTATCCTTCCTAGGAGATGACGAAATTATTATTCTATCCCAATTTTCTAGAACAACATACCTCTCACTTAAGCTTTTACGTCAAGTAAACGTCCGCCAGCAGGGGCTGCGTAAACTAAGCAGATTACCCACGTAAAGTTATACAAAAGAAAAATCTCCATACGAGTGCCGAACAGTTACGGAAACGGCCGAACTAGCTTTTGGCGGAAACGTTTAGAAGCGACCATAGCTCGTCCGTTATACTTGATAAAAATGCAAATATCTCGGTAATATTCAAGATAGAGAATAAATGTACATGACAATATTTATAGTAAATTTAATTTGCAATAAGATTGGTTCGATACAACTTTTCGATCGGACCTATAGTAACGGATATATTTCGAATTTTCGAAATCCCCCCTTTAAACCCCCCCCCTCCCACTGGTCCGATTTCAGGCGTTAACGAACTTGATCTTTCTTTTTACATAAAACTATTAAATACCGAGTTTGATGACGATTAAAAAAAAAATATATATATATATATATATATATATATATATATATATATATATATATATATATATATATATATATATACAGTTTTATACGGACCTCATTTTTGTCATCTCCTAGATAGGATCGATGGTCCTTTGAAGACAAATTTCAAAATTCCCTTAAGGGGACTCTGCTAAAACGTAGGTAATAAATAATGCTACAAAGGGGTTTTTATTCCTAACCAAATTCCTGGTCCAAGCCCCTAAATCTCTGATTTTCTAATATTTTTTCCCCATTTGGTTTCCTGTCGGCTAAACCCGACAATTGAATCTCTAAGAAATAGTAAATATTAGGGAAATCATAATTAGAGAATTCATTTTTTTTCAAAATTATAGCTATTCAAAAACATAAAACAACAAAAATTATGGTTTAAGTACACGTTCCAAACTTATCTATATTTGGTGATTTATACTTTTGCTTGTGTTTGTTAACAGATTTCCCTTAAGGGAAATCAGCTATTGAGGTTGTACTCATGACGGAATTTTTCTTCAAATGTCCATCGATCCTACATAGTAGATGACGAAAATGAGGTCCGTTCAAAACTGTATATATATATATTTATATATATATATATATATATATATATATACACATATATATATATATATATATATATATATATATACACATATATATATATATATATATATATATATATATATGTCTGTTACCGCTCTAGTTGTCGAAATTATTATTTAATCGTCACCAAACTCGGTATTTAATAGTTTTATGTAAAAAGAAAGGTCAAATTCGTTAACGGCTGAAATCGGACCAGTGGGAAGGGGGGTTTAAAGGGGGGATTTCGAAAATTAGAAATATCTCCGTTACTATACGTCGGATCAAAAAGTTGTATCGAACCAATCTTATTGCAAATTAAATTTACTATAAATATTGTTCTAGACATTTATTCTCTATCTTGAATATTAACCGAGATATTTGCATTTTTATTAAAACTAGGCGGCTAACTGGGCTTCCCCACCAAAAGCTAGTTTGGTCATTTCCTTAACTCTCGGCTCTCGTGAAATTTTTCTATTGTAAAACTTCACGTGGGAAATCTGCTTAGTTTACGCAGCCCCTGCGTGACGGACTTTTTGTTTTGCTTTCAGTTTACTGTAAACCTCACCTCATAGGAATCCGAATTTCACTTTGCGTAACTGAGTCACTAAACATCTCGTGCCCAGCATTTCATTACATTTCAATTCAAAGTTAGACTTTATTCTACGAGAGATATTATTTCATTCCTCTCCCTGAAAACAAAAAAAAACCTGACTTGAGATGTTTAATGGTATAAAAACCTCAAAAAAGCCTCTCAGTGGACGATTAGAAACCTTCTAATGTTGTTATTTTAAGTCATAATAATAACAGTAGGAATGCGGGATTGTTGAAACGTGAATAATGATTATTAAACGTGAATTACAAATAAACCAGTAATAATTGCAGTTAGAGATTCGTTTTTCTCAATAATTGTTGGAAAACTAATAAACAAGATTAGTTCTGTAGTAACATAATATGTTTAAATATTAAATTTAGTGATGATCAAACAAATATTTCGGCACAGAATAGCGTGTGGGTGTGTTAGGTGGGGGGGGGGGGGGTGGAAAGGATATATATATTTTCGGTTGGCGTTAAAGATCTTTAGACACCCCGAGCGTGTCTCGACGCATTCGTGAACAGTGTTTTGACATAGTGAGTGATCAACTCAACGTACAATTCCCGTTGACCAAGGAGGACCTGAAATGTGTTGTCTCCAGTAAACTGTCGGGCCCTAATGTATCAGAGGGGTCCGTGGTCAGTTCACCTTGTCAGTCTACCAATGACAGGATCTAAGAGAATCATATTAGTTAGTCATAACGAGGGGCTAAAAGTCGTATATACTCGTTACAATCCCGTTTACCCTTAAACACTGCGACACACCCGCACTCTGGTGGCGAACTCGTGAACTAATGTTCTCCCTTGGCTGGAATCGAACCTGCACCTTTTAAAAGATTTCCAATAAAGGAAATCCGTTATTGAGGTCTTACTCATGACACGATTTTCGAAAAATTTCCTCAAAAGTTCATCGTTCCTACCTGGTAGATGGCGAAAATGAGGTCTAATAACAATTATATAGATACTTGCCAGTTACCGCTCTAGCGGTCACAATTCTTATTCTTATTTTATAGTAGTCAAATTCGGTATATAAGCGTTTCATACAAAAGTGAAGATCTAGTTCGTTAATGGCAGAAATCGAACATTGGGAGTGGGGGGGGGTTAGAGGGGGGAAATTTCGAAAATTCCAAATATCTCCGTTATTATACGTCGGATCAAAAAAGTGCATAGAATCAATCTTTTTTGCAAATTAAATGTTCTATAAATGTTGTTATCTGAATTATTAACCGAGGTATTTGTATTTGTTTTTATATATTTTCGGCACTCAGTAAACCCCCACTCCTACTTACTACATATTAACAATAAGCTGTTATATCATGAAGCCCTTTTTTTGAAGCTTAAATACCAAATTTTGTTCTCGATTAACTTTTACTTTTTGAGATAAATGCAAATAGTGAATATTAGGGAAATAATATAATTTGAGAAACCATTTTTTTTAAATTATAACTATTCAAAAACACAAAACAACAAAAATAATGGTTTTCATGTTCCAGATCTATCTATATTTGTTGATTTATACTTTTGCTTATAGCAGATTTCCCTTAAGGGAAATCAGCTATTGAGGTCATACTCATGACATGATTTTGGACAAATTTCTTCAAATGTGGATCGATCCTACACAGTAGATGACGAAAATTGGGTCCGTTCAAAACTTATATATATATATATATATATATATATATATATATATATATATATATATATATATTTATATGAAATATGTTTTGAAAGTTATGGGAACTTTATCAGCATATTTACGTAAAAAGAAATTATAATGTTACCTGAGCTGCTTCCTTTTAGCAGATTTCCCTTAAGGGAAATCAGCTATTGAGGTTGTACTCATGACGGAATTTTCGACATTTTTCTTCAAATGTCCATCGATCCTTCTTAGTAGATGACGAAAATGAGGTCCGTTCAACACTGTATATATATATATATATATATATCTATATATATATATATATCTATATATATATATATATATATATATATATATATATATATATATATATATTCAATAAAATTAATATGTTATATTCAAATATATTCCGTTAATTGTTTGTTTTTCCGGTCTATCTATGCAGCGCTACGAGGTTGTCTTGCCTGTTTGTTTACAATTCAGCCTTGTATTGTACATTTACTGAGCATTCACGGTTGTGTTACCTGTATGCATATTTCTCTATTGTAAAACTTCACGTGGGAAATCTGCTTAGTTTGCGCAGCCCCTGCGTGACGGACTTTTTTTTTATTGTGATATTCACCTATATCTTCACTGTGTAGCAATATTTATTTATTATTATAACTTATTTCTTATCATTAGAGAGTGAGTAATTTGGAGAGAATAATGTTCTACTTAACTGATAATGGAGGCATTTATATATCAATATAAGTGTATTTGTTGAAGCATTATCATTTTAATATATTCAAGCGAGAACGACAAGACAATTAAAATCCAGCACCTTCCGTCTAGCCAGTGAGGAAAATATTCATCATTTACACATTGTAATATGAGGGAATGTATTGTTATCAGTATAAACGGGAACAAGATAACACAGACTAAATGGTTTACGAAAGAATAGTAAAAACTGCGTTGTTAGCGGATGAGCAATGTTTATCATGATACAATTCAAACCCAGATAAAAGGACATCTTATCTCAGTACAAGGTCAGGGTCCGTTCCTAGAAATCCTTTCTTCATAACTTTTATAATTAGATTGTAACAACTTATTTTTTTATATCTCTTATCAATAGTTAGTAGTTTTTGTGCAACATTATCTTAATTTCACTGATGTTATACAACAAAGATTAATAAGACGAGTTACTTACCGTTTACCATCCTCTCCTATCCTGGCTGAGTCAATGTTGTTTTCTTTTCTGTTGGCCGAGAGCTCCCACAAGTACCCAAAAAAATATTCTTAAGACTAACTGTTTTCCGGTTTCACATTAGTAGTGTCTTCAGTTCTTTAGTAAAAGGAAATGACTTCATGATTATAACTAGAGAAGGATTAATAAGGTAGCTAAAAAGTCGTGATACATTCCTCATGGAGGAGTAAATATATCATCCTAATAATGCAAATCACCATCGCTATGGGGTACAAAACTAAATAAATAAAATTAAAAAAAATAATATAAATATACTATAGTATATAGGAATAACATAAGTTTTTTTTTTAAACCATTTTAAATTGTTGTCTTTATTACCATTCTAATGTTTGTTTATCTAATATTTATTTATGTGTGTTTATATCTTATGTTTATTAATTGTATTACTAGTATTTAATGATTATTTGTTGTATTCAATTTTTTATTTGTTGTTTCAGTTTTTGTTATTTTTCTCTAATTTTGTTTTCATTTTACATTGTGAAACTTTGAGCCAAATCGCCAAGATGCGGGTGCTCCTGTATAAATAAATAATAGTAATAAAAAGTCCTGTGAATCTACTGAACTCAGTGACTTTCGAAAATTCTTAATATCTTCGTTATTATGCGAAGACTGGGTGACTCAGTGATTAGCCTACTCGCCTTGCATTGTGAACCTCACGGATTCAATTCCCAGGCACTCGCCTCCCTCAACTTTTTTTTTTCTCCATTTAATATTTGTATTTACAAATTTTTTTTTTAAATCGGATTACATTTGGACACACGACTTACATGGCGGCATCATATCAACATTAAACTGCAACAAGCACAAACACGACTTACACAAATATACCCTTTAATGAACAAAAATACACCACTGAAACTGACTTGCACAACACTACTTTACAAAACACTTATACTCCCTATATTAACATACGCATGCCCAGTCTGGCTGGGCATCAGCAACACACACAAAAAATGACTACAGTCCTTCCAGAGCAAAGTACTTCGAATAGCGGCGAATGCTCCTTGGTTTGTTAGGAACAGCCAAATCCACAGGGAATTGGAGGTTGCTCCTATTTCAGTACATCTTCAACAACTTGTAAGGAAGTATCATGGCAGCCTCCCAATGTCAAGTGGAGCAACTCATTATAATTTAGGTGCATTGACTGAAGGACGACTACGTCCTAAATTGTACCAAAATCTCTTAATTATGTAACTAATCTTGTATAATAACATCCATTTGTGTATAATACTTATGTATTGCTCCAAATAAAATTTTCTTTCTTCTTCTTTCTTCGGAGCGAAATCTTGAATGGAACCAATCTTGCAAATGTAATGTTCAATAAATGTTGTCATGTACGTTTTTCCACAATCTTTATTATTAACCGAGTGATTTCCGTTTTTTTTTTTCCTCCCTTCAGTAACCCCCATTCCTACTCATCTCATGTTAAAAATAAGCTGTTATATCATGTAAACGCTGCATTCGAAGCTTAAATTCTAAATATATTCTTCATTGGACTTTTGCTGTGTGAGATACATGCAAATACGTACCGTGAAGATGTCATCATTTACGATTTCAAATTTTCTCAACTCGAAAATGTTTATTTCATCATTACCATATTGATTATTCGTTATTCAACACTAAACGAAAAATTTATTAATTGAAAAACGTTATGATATCATTCTTGTTAAACTATTGATGCTCTACAATTGTAGTTCTATGTATTTTTTTCGTAACATATATATATATATATATATATATATATATATATATATATATATATAGGGAGCTATTTGTACTTTCTTGTTTTCATATAACTAAATGCGATAAATCATGAAATGAGTTCAGACGTGTGTTACACCAGCACGTGGAAAATCTACTTACTTTACGCAAACCTTATTGCGTGACAGAACTTTTAATTATCCAGGAGATTCAAAAAGTTGTAATCAACTAATCATTCTTAATCATAAATCACTATATAGTGATTACCGTATACTTGATGTATCTCATCTATTCCCATGTCAGTGACAAAAGGCTTTCTGTTCTTTAATCTAAGCAAGAGAGTAGAAGTTCGGATTTTCAAATGGCGGAAAATTAATAAGTCCGTCACGCAGAGACTGCGTAAACTTCGCAGGTATCCCACGTGCGCCACGTATTTGCATTTATCTCAAACGTAAAAGTTTAATTAGAACCATGTTTGGTATTAATGCTTCAAAGAAAGTGCTTCATAATATAACAGCTTACTATTAATAAGACATGAGTAGGAGCGGGGGTTTACTCAGGGCCGAAAACTAAAAAATGCAAATATCTCAGTTATTATTGGTGTTAGAGAATACATGTGTAATAACAACATTTATAGAACATTGGTTTTGCAATAAGATTAGTTCTATACGATTTTTCGATCCGACTTATAATAACGGAGGTAATTCGAATTTTCAAAATTCTCCCCATCTAAACCCCCCCTTCCCCTGGTCATATTTCAGCCGTTAACGAACTTGATCTTTTTTTATACATAAAACGACTAAATATAGAGTTTGGTAACGATAAGACAAAAATTGCGACCGCTAGAGCGGTAACAGAAAAATATATATATACAGTTTTGAACGGACCTCATTTTCGTCATCTCCTGGGTAGGATCGATGGACATTTTAAGAAAAATTTCGAAAATCGCGTCATGAGTACGACCTCAATACCTGATTTCCCTTAAGGGAAATCTGCTAAAAGGATGCATAAATGACGGAAAAATTTGAGCTACGAAAAAATGTACAAAACAACAACTGTAAAGCATGGATAGTTTAACAATGTTGGTTCAATAATATTTTTTTCGATACAACTCACAATAATGAAGACATTTTGAATTTTCATATTGGCCTCCTCCCCCTCCTTTAAACCAACCCAAGGCCAATTTCAAACATTAGCTAATATTATGTTTGGTATTGAATGAAACAGATAAATATCTAGTAAGGAATAAATCAAATAAACCTTTGCAGCCAGAAACGAAAAAGTCCGTCACGCAGGGGCTGCGTAAACTAAGCAGATTTCCCACGTGAAGCTATACAATAGAGAAATCTTTATACGAGTGCCATCTCTCTATACCTTCGTTATCGGCCCACATTTAATAAAAATACAAATATCTCGGTTAATATTCAAGATAGAGAATAAATGTATAGAACAATATTTATAGTAATTTTCATTTGTAATAAGATTGGTTCTATACAATTTTTTGATCCGACGTATGGTAATGGAGATATTTTGAATTTTCAAAAAACCTCCCCTCTAAACCCCCCATCCCTCTGGTCAAATTTCAGCCGTTAACGAACTTGATCTTTCTTTTTACATAAAACGACTAAATATCAAGTTTGGTAACGATTAAACAAAAATTGCGACCACTAGAGAGGTAACAGACAAATATATATATATATATATATATATATATATATATATATACAGTTTTGAACGGACCTCAATTTCGTCATCTCCTGGGTAGGATCGATGGACATTTGAAGAAAAAATTCGAAAATCGCGTCATGAGTACAACCTCAATAGCTGATTTCCCTTAAGGGAAATCTGCTAAAAAATCTTACTTAATGACGTTGTGCTATTTATTTGGGTGATCTTTTCTAGTAACCATCTGTTGAAAACAATACTTGGAATTTTAGTTTCAAATTAGTTTTTTCATTATATAACAGATTGTTGGTAATATGGCGTGAATAGGAGTGGAGGATTACAGAATACTGAAAATTAATAAAATACAAAAATCTCGGTTAACATTCAAGGTAGAAAAAAATTGCATATGAAAACATTTATTGGATATTGAATTTTCAATAATATTGGTTATATATTTTTTTTCGTTACGACTCATAATAACAAAGATATTTCAAGTTTCCGAAATCCCACCCTACCCCTCCTTCCCATTGGTCTAATTTCAGCTGTTCATAAACTTGATATTTAATTTTTCATAATACATTTAAATATCAAGTTCTATAACTATAAAACAAAAATTGCGACCTCTAGAGAGATAACAGACAAATATTTATATATATATATATATATATATATATATATATATATATACCTATATATAATTTTGTCATTTACTTTGTAGGAACGATGGAAATTTGAAGAAAATTTTTCAAAAATTACGTCATGAGTGCAACCTCAATAGCAGATTTCTCTTAATGGAAATCTGCTAAAAATGCCAAATACATTACTTTCATACCAAATGGAGAACTTTTATTGCATTGAAAATCATTCCAAGTGGTTATTAATAAATCTTTTCTAGTATATCATGTCATAATATTGCATGGTTTTGACGTTCAGACCTAGTGTGGGTTGGACGGAGAGAAATTGAGAGGGTAACTGTCACTCAAGAAATCAATTGTCATCCTTGGTTGAATGACATGATGTTTGACATGTATGACAACATTCATGAGTAGCTCAATATAAAAACACCAATGGGATATACACTCTTATAGTCTTAAAAGTGCTGTTTAAATCCTACTCAGTGCCAAATGTCTGAAATATCCGGCATAGGCACACTTGACTTCCTTTTACACCTATTACATTAAATAAACTAAAATTTCATTTCGCTTCTCATGATTTCATTTGGAAGAAATTTATGTCTACGTTCTAATACATGGGATCAAAAAATGTCATAGAACATAATTTATAGATCATTTCATGATAATCAAAAATGGTTCTATACAATTTTTTTGGATCTAATAAGTGCTTCGCTTTAAATATCTCAGTTAATATTGAAGTTAGCGAATAAATGCATATAACAATATTTATAGAACATTTCAGTTGCTCTCAGTAGACTCTATTTAATTTTTCGATCCAACTTACAATAATGGAGATATTTTGAATTTTTAAAACTCTCCCCCTTCCTAATTGATAACGTTATCGTACTACCTATTTGAGTGAACTCAACTAGTAACGATCTGTTGAAAACAATATTTGATATTTTAGCTTCGAATTACTGTTTCATTATACAACTGATTGTTGCTAATATGACATAAGTGGGAGTAGGGGTTTACAGAAACTGAAAATTAATAAAACACAAAAATAACCTAGATAATCAAGGTGGAGAAAAAATGTATATGACAACATTTATGCGATATTAAATTTTCAATACTATTGTTCCTATATTTTTCTCGATCCCACTCATAATAGAAAATCTGTATGGAACGTAATCATAAGGGTATACCCTCTCCTTTATCATATGTTTAGAAGTACTACTATAGACGAAGAGATGACCTATATTGACTGCCATAACAAAACGTTCTTTAGAATGTTGCCTAAGGCATTTTAATTTGTTGGAGGACTCCTCCTGAAGTTTCAATGATGGAGGTTTGAAACATGCAGCCCGGAGCAGTATTAATCTTGTTTAATGTAATCCTACTCTTTGATCTTCTGACTAGATACAGAGGGGAGAAACCTGTAGGAGAAGCATCCTTAATAATCTTGCATAGGCTCGCCAATAGTATTCATAAGGCTCTGCCTGTATGCAAACTACTGTTGGCCGAATTCCTGAAGTGACCGTAGGTCAGTGAGGTCCAAGAGTGAGCCTGATAAAAGAGAGACATGATAAAAGATTGAGGAGGCAAGGAGGAATCCACGTGTTGAGCAAGACAGGCAACAAGTGGCTCTTCCCAAGTGGCTCCTCATTACCTCATTTCGAATCTAGTTCGTATTCCCGCTCCACTCATCCTCAGCCTCTCGAATACTGAGTCAAAGCCGCATTTCCTACATTACGATTTACGTAATACGTTTTCGGAATTTTGGCCATTATACTTCTTTTGGACGCATTGTGAATTCCTTATTTTTCCCTTACTTTTAGGCAAAAATAAATGCGTAATGTATTCCGCCATGACTCTGTTTACAATTTGATCTTGATCCTTAAGGAAAATCAGCTATTGAGCTCGTACTAATGACCTAAACACTAAAGATCATATTTGAAGTCGGACCTGGAATAGTAGGGGCATATGAATGGGGGGAGGGTACTGAATTATTCAAAATGCTCTCTATGCATTTTGTTTCGTAACTGAAGTATTAAGTGGGTTACTCGCGCTTTCTTGTTTTCAGGCTTCGGTAACCCCCACCCTCTTATTCTTATCGTTTTCTTGTTCATAAAAATAGGGGATATGTTCTGATATGTGATCACAAGTTACATATCAGTTATTATTAAACACTTGAAAATCACTTATGAACAAACATTTAGCTCTAGTTCGCTTTGATTTTAAAATTGCATTTTTAAAGAAATTGAATAATTTTACAATACCATTTATGTGTGTATGTGTACGCGTGCTAGTATGATTACCTGTTTGTGTGTGTGTGTTTGTGTGTGTGTGTGTTTTAGAGATATCCTTGGACAATATGTATTAAATAAATGTGTTTTTATTTTTCTAATATTTTAATTCCATAAACTTTGAAAACAGTTTTATATAATATTATTTTATTTGTTTAATACATTTTTCATCTATTTATTGGTTTTAATTATGGTTGTTATTGTATGTTTTTGTTGTGTTCAGATTTTTTTCTACTTTTTTTAAAAAAAAATTATATGTGCACCATCGCCTAAGTAAGCTCTTAAAATAAAATTAATAAATCAAAAAATATTTATTTTCTATTTCATAAGTTCAAAGTTTTTGACTGCTGATTATTGTTCCTATTCTACCGTGTCTAAATGAGGTACGAATGAAAAAAAAACTTCAATTGAACGCTATTAATTGCATACATATTCAGTTCAATTCAATAGTTAAACGACTTGTAACATGTAATTTGTAAACTAGAGAAAAATTCTGAAAATAAAGAAGTAATTTGTTTCCTTAAATAAAAGAGAAATGTATATAATAGGATACGGTATGACAGCACTGTCCTAAGGAGCGCATCTAATACATAAAAAATACACCAACATTAATCGATTTGATATTAAAAGGAATTGGCAATCGATTCGACAAGGGTTTATTGTAAGAAGTGATAGAGCATGAAAAGAGATAGCTCGCCTTATCTTTAATATATGGGAGCTATTGGAAAGTTGAGTAAAATTGGAGGGTACTTTTAGTATGACCACATCTTCTTCCTTAATTATCAGCTGTTATGTTAGTAGTGAGCCTACTATCTCTGACAACAATATTCCTTGGAATAATAAAGCCATCATTACATTCACTGACTGAGAACAACATGTATTGAGTACAAGGAGCTTCCAGGAGACTCCGTCACGCAGAGGCTGCGTAACCTAAGCAGATTTCCCTCGTGAAGATAAATAACGGTTAAACCTACATACTGCTAACACAACACCACCGTGAATATTAAGTAAATAAATACAAACGGTAATAAGAAATCATTCCCCTCCCGGCGGGAAACGTCTCAAATGTAAACAAACAGGTCTGCCAACGGCTCACCGGAAAGAAAAACAATAACTGAAACATATCAGAATATAACAAATTCGTTTTATTGAAAACTATGTACTATATCTAGTACTGTAATTTATAATGAAGAATAAGAATAATTTTTATTTAAATCAAGCAAATTTTAGTAGTCCAAAAATTTAAGATGCGGGGGTCACAAGAACATATATGCATCTATCTCGTATATTAAAGGTCACTGGAAAACAATATATGGTATTTAAGCTTCGAATAATCTGATTTATTATATAACAGAGTATTTTTTATGTAACACTAGTAGAAGTGGGGGTTTACAAGAGGCTGAAAACCGTAGAATTCAAATATCTCCGTTAACAGTGAAGAATGAGAATAAATGTATATAATAATATTTATACTACATTTATTTTGCAATATGATTCATTCTATACATTTTTTCGATCCGACGTATAGTAACGGAGATATTACGAATTTTCAAAATTTTCAGCCTCTAAACCCCCCTTCCTTAGGTCAGATTTCAGCCGTTAACGAACTTGATCTTTCTTTTTACATAAAACGACTAAATATCGAGTTTGGTAACGATCAAACAAAAATTTAAAATACAGTGAACAGTTATTCACAAAGACTTCTAATTCAGAGCTGGACATTTTCAGGAACAATGCTGGCATGTCGTTTGGTGCCTTTGCCTTCAGTAAGATTATATGCATGTCAACCTTGAATTTGTGATTCCTAGTTTGTTAGTAATAACTCAACCTTCCCTAAAATAAGGAAATCCGTGTTTCGGCTCACACGTATGTGTATGAACTTATGAAATAACACTCAAAAATTATCGAAGATACGGAAAATAAAAAAGTTGCGAAAACAAAGCTGATTTCTCTCGTGCTGGTTTAACATACATTTGATCTTATCTCACCAAATATTCTTTATTTATATATAAAATAATGGAGAATATTGATTTTTCGAATTCCCCGTCTCAAAACCCTCCCTATTCCGTGCCCAATTTCAACCATTAACTATTATTGACTTGAGTGCTTAATGAAACAGTTAAATATCGAGTATGGGTGTAGAGCAAATAGACATTTTTAGTTAAAAAAATGTAAAATCTTAAGTAATGACGTCATCACACAAGGTATTTTATGAGCTTATCATGAATAGATCAGATCTTCCTTATTTAAAACCCGATGACAAAAGGTTTGTGGGGGAGGGGGTTACTGAAAGCTGAAAACAAGGATGTATAAATGACTCGCTTAATATTTTATTGATGAAAAATTGTATAGTTCAACAATTGTAGAGCAGCAATAAATAGTTTAACAGGATTCTATCTTTACCATATAACTAACTATACGACTCGACGATGAGATATTTTGAATTTTCGAATCCCACTCCTATTCCACCCTCGATTTCAGCATTAACTAATATGATCTTTAGTTGTCATTATACAGTTAAATATCGAGTAGGGTATCGAAGAAATAAGTATTTTTGATTCACGTACGCAAAATCTTAATTGTTAACCTCGCCACACTACGGAATTGCATATATCTCACACAATTAACATTCAATGAAATAAATTTTTGGTATTTAAGCTAGCAATAAAGTATTTCATGATATAACAGCTTGTTGCTAATATGACATGAGTCGGAGTGGGGGTTTACTGAAGGCTGAAAACTAAAAAACGCCAATATCTCCATTAATATTAAAGATAGAGAATAAAGGTATATAACAATATTTATAGTACATTTTTTTGAAACGAGATTGGTTCTATACAATTTTTCGATCTGAAGTATCTTGACAGAGATATTTCGAATTTTCGAGATCCCCTTTCCCTCTAGTTCAATTTCAGCCATTAACGATCTTGCATGCTTGCTTTAGTTTTGCATGAAACCTTTATATATCGAGTTTTGTTACGATCAAACAAGAATTGTGACCGCCAGAGCGGTAACAGACAAGTATATATATATAACTTTAAACAGACCTCATTTTCGTCAACTACTGGGTAGGATTGATGGACATTTGAGGGAATTTTTCCAAACTTTTCTTAAGTACGTCCAGTAGAGCTGACTTCCCTTAAGAGGAAATCTGCTAAAATTGGTAGTAGCGGACTAGAGATGGGCGAAGGGTAAATACCCAAAAGGTAAAAACCCGGGTATTTTCCCTAAATACCCGGTATTTATGTGGGAAAAACCCAAGTTATGGGTATTTTCGTTTTTTACAGTAAATGTCACACCTTTTATTAATTTTTACATTCTTATGAACAAATGCAATATAAACTATACCTTCATTATTTTTCGAGGTATGAATAAACTGAGGTTTGATTAAAAAATCTGTAAATAATGAGATAAAAGCGAGGAAATAAAAAAAGCCAATATTGAAACAAAAAAAATTTACATAATATAATAATAATAATTATTAACTATAATAATAATAATTATTAACTATAATAATTAATAATTATTAACTATAATAATTAATAATTATTAACTATAATAATTAATAATTATTAACTATAATAATTAATAATTATTAACTATAATAATTAATAATTATTAACTATAATAATAAATAATTATTAAGTATAATAATAAATAATTATTAACTATAATAATTAATAATTATTATTTATTTATTTATAATTATTCAACAAAAGAAATGTTTGGAGGCAACTAGTCTCTATTTTAACAGATTTCCCTTAAGGAAAATCAGCTATTGAGGTTGTACTCATGACGGAATTTTAGAAATTTTTCTTCAAATGTCCATCGATCCTACCTAGTAGATGACGAAAATGAGGTCCGTTCAAAACTGTGTATATATATATATATATATATATATATATATATATATATATATATATATATATATATATATATATATTTATCTGTTACCGCTCTAGCGGTCGCAATTTTTGTTTGATCGTTACCAAACTCGATATTTAGTTGTTTTATGTAAAAAGAAAGATCAAGTTCGTTAATGGCTGAAATCGGACCAGTGGGAGGGGTGGTTTAGAGGGGAGGATTTTCTAAAATTCGAAATATTTCCGTTACTATACGTCAGATCGAAAAATTGTATAGAATCAATCTTATTGCAAATTAAATTTACTATAAATATTGTTATATACATTTATTCTCTATCTTGAATATTAACCGAGATATTTGCATTTTATGAAATCGGGGCGGATAACGGATGAGTGAGTTTCCCGCCAAAAGCTAGATCGGCCGTTTTGTTAACGGTTCGGCTCTCGTGAAATTTCTCTATTGTAAAACTTCACATGGGAAATCTGCTTAGTTTACGCAGCCCCTGCGTGACGGACTTTAAAATCGTTTGTGCGCTTTGTTGTTGGCAAGGCAACGCTGGAAGCCGACAAAAGAAGTGCCTGAGCCCCCATAAGGAGCTATCGACAGCTTCAAAAACTCGGCAAGCGATGTACAGTCTCAGTACACGTTGATGAATCAAACATTAAATCGTTTCAACACAAAAGTTTTAGAATCTATAACTACAAAAATAGTTAGGAAAGGTAATTTAAAAATACCAGAATATTTACTCAATTGAGTATTTTCCCGGGTATTTTCCCAGGTATTTTCCCAAATTTGGGTATTTACCGGGTAAAATCCCATCTCTAATCTCTCTGTAACTCCCATCTCCTACACTTGGGCTTTTAGGAGACTAGCAAACTCGAGAAGGTGCCTCTACTCTGTTTTTAAATGATATTACTAGTCAATAAAGACACCGTTAAAATTAGTACTGGTTATCCCATTACCATAGCACACTTGGCGTTATTAGCAAGGTTGAGTCATTACTAACAAACTAGGAATCACAAATTCAAGGCTGGCATGCATATAAACATACTGAAGGCAAAGGCACAAAACGTCATTCCAACATTGTTCCTGAAAATGTCCAGCTCTGAATTAGAAGTCTTTGTGAATAACTGTTAATGAATGTGCTAATGCCTTCACGCGATGAAGAGTATTTCCTGATTAGATTAATTAACTACTCATGAATATTACATTATTCTTCACAACAAATACATCGTTTAACATTTGTTTGTTTCTACACATATACTTCTCTGTTACCCATCCAGTGGTAACTTTTATTTTTATCATTACCAAACTCGATATATAATCATTTCAAGTAACACTAAAGATCTAGTTCGTTAATGTCTGAAATCAGATCGGGGAAGAGGGGAATTTAGCGAGGAAAAATTCAAAATACCTCCGTTACTATCAGTGGGATCAAAAATTTACAAGTAATTAATTTAATTTTCCATAAATCTTTAATATTAACCGATAGTTTTGCATTTTTTATTTTACAGTCTTCCAGTTCATTGCTCAATATTAATCGGACATATCATGAAAGGTCTTATTCAAATATAAATACAAATTTACCTGGAAGACTTGTAATATTATAATTCAATATAATAAAAGAATACACTTTATTACAAAAAGTAACATAATAATCCAAGTAAACATTCGTAACATTTTGGAAATAAGGCAAAGATAATATTTTAAAACAAGAATTTATATTTTCCTTTGTTTTGCAGCCGCGTTTGAAGCTGTTGTCGGAGTTCAAAAAAAATTACATCACTTACGAAAGAAATGTTAAAGTTAATGACTCATGAAATGAAAATCTCATTGTGTACGTATATATAAACATTTTAATGTAAACGGGCGTGAAGGAATCACACAAAAAGAGCGTGTAGAAGCGCCCAAAGTTATTTGTTGTATCCATCGGCAAAATTAACTGAGAGGTTCAATTTTTTAGAAATTCGCAGTTCACGTTTGAACTAGCAGATGTAAAAATTAAGTAAATTAAACTATTTATTTGGTTGGTGCTCTTTAATACCTAATTTCCAGAACGCATTAAATTGAAACTTCATTTTCTTGTTAAAATATAGAATACTTCTTGATTGTGCTATCAAGAGGTACTATTTTATTCAGAATTGTTAACAAAGGAAGTTAATTTACTACTGGTGAGGAAGAAAATTTACTTAAATAACTTCCCGCTGGTATTATTTTTTGATTGTTCTTTGGTTCGTTTTCTTATTTCATGCTATATCAGTTTCAGAAGGAGATTCGAATCTCCAATGAAAAATTAATGGAAAAATACAGCATTCTCTGGAGAATGAAATTAATAATTATATAAGTGATTATTTGAAGTTACAATAGCCTTGATAGCTCTTATCATCTTCCACTTAGGCAAGGATTAGGGGTTTACTTTAGGGAATCGGGCCTGTGGTGAAATTCCAAATCGGTCAAGGCAGTGACTTAATAGGAATTACTCCTTAATCTTCTGTCGTCAAATCTCTTGAGAAATAAATTTTGAAAATTCTTTCCCCTTTCACTGCATTTCTCACGGCTCATCTTCTCACGATTACAATACTGCTCTTCAAGAGGTCGTAAACTATGATTACGAGTGTAAAGGTGTCTCATGGTGGGAATTCACTCCGACTTCTTTGCCAGTCCTCTACACAGCCTTTTGCATCGTGGCTCATGGACCCTTGTGATTAAAGTGTAACTTTTATACATATAAGCATGTTTTTTCCAACATACCTGTAAACATTTTCTTTGGTATGGTTTTTATAATGGAAATTTGGCTTGAAGTATGGTAGGTGAGTACTTTTTATATTTATTTCTTATTTTAACTACATTTATTTGACTGTATCAATTGTGTACTGTGTTATACTTCAGTGAATACTGTATTTATTTATAACGTCGGGCTCCTTCAGGTACCACGATTGTAGTTTAGAATTTTTGTAAATTTATAGTTACTTCTGCACCCCTCCCCTTTCCCCGAGAGATGATTATTTCTTCTAAATAGTAAAGAACGGGTTTACAGATAATAATCCCCTCCAAGAACCCAGGTCTAGTTTGACGTGTCGCCTGTAAGTACACACGCATGCATGTTCAAAAATGATTAGTTTTAGAAAGTTGAAATTTTATATTTAAGACTAATGTAACATCTAGATATACAACTTCTTTTTTTTTTTTTATCAAAAATTATCAAGGAGTAGGGGGGGTGAAACTATAATTATCTACAATGATATTTTTTGATACAATGTACTGGAACGCAAATATCGTGAATTACATTCAAATATCATCATTTTAATGAATTAGAACATTTTGTATATTAAATTTGAGTATTTAATAAGATGGTTGCTCACATCCGATTTTTTTATAGGGTGAAGAGGTTTCGGAATATCTAATTAATTATATAAATATCATTATTAATGGTTATGCTTCAAGTCCACACAGGCTTGATTTAATTAAATTATTTTGAAAACTATTATTTTGGCAAATAAATTCGGCAAGATGTACTTAAAAAATCTATCAAGTAAATTAGCTTGTCTATGCTGACGATGCAAAAACTAATTTAAAAGGAAAATTAATGTTTTTGGTTTCGAAATCAGTTGTCTGTCTTCTCTTTTTGATGCGATAGTATTTTCAAATTGTACTTAAAATATTCTTAAGATGATTGGCATGGTATTCAACTTCCGGTTAGTCACTTTGTAAACCTTTCATGTAAAACTTAAAGTAAAGGCAGTTTCCGAACTTACTGTTTCTTAATGTAAGTTTCTTTTCTGTTATTTTCGCATTGCACATCTTTATTATTCGCTTCACTTTGCTGACATGTTATATCATTATATCTTTAATCTTTAAAGTCACATTATTTGCTGCTATATGTTGTTCTATTGGTTTCTCTGTTGTTCAAATTTTTGTATTTTCAGCAATGTGTAATCAACAGCACTGAATCACTTGACTTAATAACTGAACCTATATATAAAAATATATTTCCTTTCAAAGACGTGTTTGTTCACATACGAACCCCACTAACGGAGTCGGACGGAATTTTAATTGTTGAAGAATTCATTTTCACGAATCATTCCATTGCCATCAGTATCCGAAATGAACGTGCGCAGGTATTAAACATTTGGTGTTACATTCATGGCATGTAGCTTAAAGCGCCTCTTAAATACATATTCTTAAATCGAATGTGAAAAATCTACTCACTTTAAAGAGCCTCCTCATGAATGCCTTCTTTATTTATATATTTTTTATTTCATTGCTTTACTTCTCTACAATTCAATAGGCCCAGTTTTTCTATTTTGCTGCGAATAATGAAGTTGAAAAGAGCAAGAATGGAAAATTGTTAACATTTTTTTTAAAAAAAATTCTCCTGAATAGACAAGTAAAAACTTAATTGTTTGAAGTTGATTTTATTACATAAAATAGTCATAGATGAAAATCAAAATATTATATCTACCAAGGATTTAACTTTATTCTTTGATTTATTCACGGGGAACACTAAAATAAATCCGCTTGAATTGTAATAGGGCTTGATTGTGGTAAATTCTATTATCCTATGTACCCGTATATTTGTAATAAGCTGAAGTGATCAGGTTAATTACAACACTAAATTTCTTTACAGGTGGCCTAATTTATACAGTTGTTGTCAAGCATTTTGTATTTCTTCTTTATTTTATTGCATCTCTCTCAACTGACAGTCAAAATGACTTTTTTAGCTTGAACTTCATGAAACCTTATATGCCTTTTGGGTTATTTTAGGCATTTCAAATGAGAAAACACGATATTCATTTAATTTGAATTGCTTGATTATGTTACATTGACTAGGTAATTTAATATGTTTTGTTATTACTTAATCCCGAAAAGAAAATAAGAGCTCAACAGTTATCGCTTACACTAATCTCTTTTTATTTAATATGACCTCTCGTTTAAAATATTTGAAAATCGTTTTCGATTTTATAGCTTTATGTATTGGTATCCATTGCTGCCGAATATCTAACTGTTATTTGTTTAAGTTTTATTAGCTGTATAAATATTATAGGTTTACCTAAAACAATATAATAGGGTGTTGAACTCTGAAGTATCTGGGATATTTTTTTCCTTTTGGATTTTATGGGAAAAGCTAAGAACTCAAGACTTTCATTTACTTTAATGGAAGACAATATTACATTTGGCTGATTATTTAATTGTTAGCTGGATATTGTGCATGATACGTCATCAATATATCAGTATACAGATATTAGAAACAAATGCAATATTTCCAATAATATAGAAGTGACCCTTTGAGATGACCCGAAAAAACTCCATAAATTGTTTAATTTTGTAAAAAACACGAGTTTATACAAAGAAATTTAAAGTACAATTGTTTGTATCCTCGTTTACATTGTTAAAATGAATTATAAATATTACAGGGCGATGATAACCTGGTAGTTTTTCGCCCTTAAGCCATATACAATAACGTCATCAATATTTATGTTTAATGATCATACAGGGTGTTTCAAACTACCTGCTCGCCCCCTACCCCCCTAATATGTGGAAATGAAATTTGGAAACGTCTTAGTTGTAAAGAATTAACTTTCTTTTGGCTTTGAAGTTTTCGTTCTAAGGTCCTTCCTTTCTATCTCTGGAATTTCCTATGGGAAAATACTTATTTTTAATAATGGATTCTTATTGAAAATCAAATTTTCAACGCGATCTGATGCGTCTGTACCACTTGATTAAATACTTGTCAAGGTACAAAGCTTTTTCTTATTATTATTTACCTGGAGTATGAAAAAGGTGTACATATTATTTAAAGTTAAGGATTTAATAACCGCGTGGGAATAACGGTTTATGTAATAACAAACTTTTTCTAACTAAAATAATTCCTTCTGCTCTGGCTGAAAAAGGATGTAACTTTCATATACCCCGTCAGAATAATCCGAAGTGGCATGAAGTTTGCACTAAAAATATTTTGCTTGCTGTACTTCATATCTTAAATTTTAATTAAATCTAGTCCTAGAATATGTGAAGTAAAATTATGCGAAGGATCAAGTATCAATTTTAGCCATTCGAGCTCGTCAATTATAGAAGAGGTCATGTAAAAGGTAAATGTTCCTATTAAAGTTAAGGGTTTAATTCCCGTGTAGGGATTACGGTTTATGTAATAACGGTTAATTATTAAAGGCATAGTGAGGCAAACACTTAGTAAATTAATTCCTTTGACTAAAACCGGTGACAAAAAATGTACCAATTACCCTTAAATAATATTATCTAATAGACGCAGCTAATCTTCAGGCTACAAAATTCGAGAAGCGCAAAAGCAAGGCTGATTTCCCATTTTCTTGAAACATTAAAATATATGTGACATGTGTCCAGGATATTTTAAACTTTCAAGGTAAAAAAGGATAATTTAAAGGTAAATAGCTTAATATGATATAGGAAAAAAAAGGTATTCACATACAACTGAAGAAATAGAAATAGTCAAATAATTCAGTTAGTATTTTAGATGAAAAAAGGTTTATACAGCCAACACATAAAGGATGCATTTACCATTTTGCTTTTTTACAAAAACTTTAAACCTTTAGCTCTCCTGCTTCGGTTTCAGCTATGAATGAACGTCGCAAATTTCTATAAAAGGAATAAAGTTGGTTATGATAAGGTTTTGACCTCTTGTGTATTATTCTGGACACATGTCACATATATTTAAATGTTTCAAGAAAATGGGAAATCAGACTTTCTTATGCGTTTTTGAATTGTGTAGCCTGAAGATTAGCTGATTTTATTAGAAAATAAGATTTAAGGGTAATTAATAAATTTTCTCTCACCGGTTTTAGTCAACAGCAATGAATTTACTAAGTGTTTGCCTCACTATGCCTTGTCAACTATATCTTTTGCAGCAAAATAGAAAAACTGGGTCTACCGAATTGTAGAGAAGTAATGCAATGAAATACAAAACATATAAATAAAAAAGGCATTCATGACGAGGCTCTTTAAAGTGAGAAGATTTCGCACATTCGCTTAAGAATATGTATTCAAGAAGCATTTTAAGTTATTTTTATCTACATACCATGAATCTAAAACAAAACGTTCATGAAAATGACCTCAGTATTCTTCAAAGATTGAAATTCCGCCCGTCTCCCTTAGTGGGAGTCAAGTGTGATCAACCACGAATTTTAATATATATATATGTGTGTGTGTGTGTGTGTGTGTGTGTGTGTGTGTGTATATATATACATATATGTATGTATGTATATAAAAAGTTTGAAATTATCTGTTTTTCGTCATGCGCTTTATAGGTGTTCTTTTGAAAACTCTCGACTTGAGGACAAACTTTAGTCCTTAAAGGATATCTGCTAATGATAAAACGAGTCAATGTACAGCCATTTCCTACATTTTTTATTCCAGGTTATTATTTGCTCTTTAATTTCTTCGAAAACTATGTCTTCCTAATAAACTTTCCCCGATTCTTGGTTCCGGATTTGCCCAAGGCTATTGTATTATTTTTTTCTTAATTATGGTTTTTGAGTACACTCTTACTATTTATAGTCATGGGTGGTCGAGCATAGTAAGTTTCTTGCAGAGGAATCACGATTTCCAGCGCTTTTTGTTTCTAATTGTAACATGAGCAGAATTAAAAACTCTTTCGTTGCGTCATCTCGGTGGGGAAATCTGAATGTAATAACTGCTTACTACAGAGCATTTGAAGTTCTGAGAAGAAGCATTCTTTGGGAGGACATTAGTCCAAACTTCGTCGCTTGCTCAAGTCACTATCACTATGTTCGTGTTTTCACGGTGAAAATCTAGGTCAGGAACTTCCGGTAATAGTCGTTTTTTCTGGTATAACCTTGAAAAGTGTGGAACAGATAACCTACTACAATAGTGAACTCTGCCATTCAAACAGTTCAGTCATTGCTCGTTCACAGCTAATTTGTAACGGCACTGATAGTTATCAGGGTTCCTTATTTTTTTTCTAGTTTCCAAGGAGGAATGATCTCACAACTTTGCATAAAGAATAGAAAACTGTCCTTCTGCTTATCACTAGTCAAGTTAAAAGTCAATCACTATTTATATATAGTAGAACGCACCTCGCTTAGTCTTTACATGGTTCAGTAAACATTTATTGCTACTAGATAATAATCTTTGTTGAGGCAGTCGGTATATATGTCCGTTGCATTTCTAAGATAAATGACAATTAATTAATCATAAATAATCCTCCCGATTACATCTATTCCGACAACTTAGTCATGGTATTTGATTATAAAACATTCTGATTACAAATTTTGAAGACTTGCTCTATACTAGAAAATAGCAGGATGTGGTAAGGGATGTCATTGAACTGATGTGTTGTGATAAGCAAGAGCTTGTAGCTCTTTGGTTAGCGGCTAGATTATTTCTGGACATGTTAGTCACCTTTCTTGGTAATGTCTGTTGACCTCCGCGCCTAGCAGATTTTTCTCACGATAATTCCTCCATGTAGGACTTTTTACAACTCTCTCTCTCTCTCTCTCTCTCTCTCTCTCCCCTCTCTCTCTCTCCCCTCTCTCTCTCTCTCTCTCTCTCTCTCCCCTCCTCCCCTTCCCCTTTATGAGTTACCTTTTTTTATACCAATATTAATTGAAATAGTGGAAAATTTAATTTGGTGGTTCAAATAAAAATGCCATTCATTCTTTTGAAAAAATAAAATGAAAATGCAATATACTGTTCATTAATCCGCCAGTGATTAAACTCATATTGTTTAATGAAAGGATAAAATTCCTATATTTTGTCTAAGTGATCATATTCACTTTGAAAGACGACTTTGATCTCTTTAAAAAGATAATTATTAATTAAATGAATCTCTGTGATTAAGTATAATTTGCAATAATAATAATAAACAGACACACAAAGTGGATAGTATTTCGTTTGAAAATAATAAAGCATACTTGAAAAAATATCACACCTGTGGAGAGATGAATATTCAATAATAAAACTAGTTATACATTAAGGCCTCCAGAAAAATATTCTTGAATTCTTGAATAAAAATTGTTAATTGACTCACGAGAAAAATTAGTGACTGTAACTATCAATTATCTGCAATATATAAAAAAATCAAATTTAATAATTTTTTTAAAAAAATTATTCTTAATTTAAGGCATACTTTAAAAAGTGAACTCCAACGTCAATGGTCAACAATAATTTAGTTAAATACTATGATTTTTCAACGATTTTTCCGATATACCGATAACAGTAATATTTTTCTATTAAGTCGCCTCCCCTTAGTAAGAAATCGGTCTAAATCTGTCAAATTCCGGGTTGTGAATACTTCATTTTGTTCTTAAGCCAAGCCATACTAAAAGAAATAGAGACTGTTTGAATATTTAAGAGGGGGGAGTGGCTAAGTGATAAACTGCCATTGCAGCTACAGTACTTAATGTACCCTCCCTTGACTCCATCTGGGGGTTGCACAGACTGCTGGGTTTACCACTTCTGTGAAATTTGTTAGTTTATTTCTACCAAGTATCAACTATTTTTTCTGTTATGGTGGTAACAGCAACAGCATGATGTAATACTAACGAAATAGTTTGTATCATTCTACATTAGTGGATTATAGCAAGGAAAAATTGGGAAATTCGAAATATCTCCGTTATTATACGTTGGATCAAAAAATTGTATAGAACCAATCTTATTATAAAAGCAATTGCCTATAAATTTTGTTACATTTATTATTTCTCTAATGTCTCATGTCATTATAACGATCAGCTGTTGTTATATGAACCTCCTTATTCTAAGCGTAAATAACAAATATTGTTTGGATAAGACCTTTATTAAGCGAGATACATGCAAATACGTTTTTGATGGTGCCATCAAGTAAAACTCATTCATACATTCTAGACTAGAAAAAGTTTACTTTATCTATATAACACTTGGTTTTTAACTGATGAATTCATCACTAAAGATCATATTAGATTATGGCTGAAATTGGCCTTGAGGAAGGGTGGGTTTAGAGGGGTGGGGGATTCGGAAATTTAAAATATCTGAGTTACTATCAGTCGAATCGGAAAATGTTCTAGAACCAACATTGTTAAAATTTGATTCTCTAAAATTGATTTGCTATGAATTTTTTGTAACCCTAATACTAAGCAAGCAATTCTTACTTTCTAGTTGTTAGTCAGAATATGTAGTGAGATGAGATCACTAGTTTGTCATATCAATACGTAGAAAATCTGCCTAGTTTACGAAGCCCGTGAGTGACGGACGTTTTTTTTATTCTACTCACAGTGACCTAGATATTGCGAATTTTCAATTAAACCCCCTCGAAATTCCCCCTTCCCCTAACCCCATTACAGTTTTTCCAAATATTATCTTTAGTTCTGCATTAAACGGTTAAAAATCGAGTGTGGTGTTCATCATATAAAAATCATGTAATAATCATACATGATGACGTCAAACCGAAAATTATTTGCACATGTCACACACAGTAAAAGTTCAATGGAAATAATATTTGGTATTTAAGCTTTGAATAAAATGGTTCATGTAGTTACTGAAGACAGAAACTCCCCCTGGGTGCCACATTCAGATCCAAATTCCGTGATTAACAAATTCGATCTTTATTATGGCATAACACGTATGAATATCCAGTTAAAATCGATTAAAAAAAAATTGTGACCGATAAATCGTTAAAGAAGTGCATTTAAGGAAAGTTTTCGAAAATCGCATCATTAGTAAAGAAATATCTGATAATATAATAGAAAAGGAATCAGTCACGTGATGCCATTACACGAATTTGAAACAGCACTTAGTTCTAGGTAATAAACTTTATTTTAATCATCCATTATTAATGGCACTCATCGTCAACATAGAGTTTAAATTCAAGAACTAGTGGAACATGTATCGTAATGTATTATACGTTAATAATGATGAAGGCCACCGTTAACTAGAAACACCCATTTAAAGAGCATTTATTTAATCACATTATCTAATTATTTAGAATGTGACATAAATTACAAATGATAAGTAAAGTAAGTTTAATTACTTTCTATTGGTTTTTAGTGGTCAACACTTTTTTTTACTGTTAAAAACTGGCAGCAAGCTCCGATAAATCCTAGATATCCCAAGGAAAGGAAAATCTCAAGAAAATCGTAACAAGAAGAAATCAACATGGCTTAGAATCGGGTATTCACTACTTCCGCATTAATACCTCATGAACCGAAAAGATCGGCTTAAATGCACTCCCTGTAACACAGTACTGATCATTAAACATCTACCAGAACATCTGAGCTTAACGAACAACTTGTACGAACTATTAATAGATGATAGCAAATATTAATACACCATTAAAGCACTTCAAGACCATTGACACTCAAAAGAAATATTACACCACATTTACTCAACTCATTTCCCCTCGCTACGCTTTATTTAATTGACATATATTATATTACTAATTCGTGTGTGTGTGTGTGTGTGTGTTTTTAACATTTTAAATTTCTGAATGAAAATAAATGATACTGAGCGATATCGCCTCGGTAGGGAGCTCATCAAATAAATAAATATTAGAGAAGAACATTTATGAATCCTGTAATGACAAAACTCTGGGCTCTTTCTGGCTATCAATTCTGCCCCCCCCCCTAATTACACTCATAGACAAAGTCTCAGGTAACGTCTAATTTCATTGTTTATTTTCTTTTGTAAGGCTAATCCCAATATTGGTACCCAGGTTCTGATTTGTTAAACAGGAGAAAAATAGTTTTCACAACTTCAGGCCTTAAAGTATGGTCCTTCTACTATTTGAATGAATGTTCGGAACCCACTGTCAGTTGAAATTTATTTATTTTAATTATTTTTTATAAAAGGGAAAAAAATAATGCAATCTGTCAGTACTCGTGTCTGGTGCATTCCAGTCTGTGGCTTAGATGTTAAGGGCCTCGATTGCCAGAAACCCTACTTCCACTCATCTGAAAAGATTTATAAAAAGAAACATTCTTTTACTCTCGAAAATAAATTAATCCTATTAAAGCAATTAGCACTTTTATCAGATTTTTCTTAAAGGGAATCAGTTATTAAGGTTATACTCATGAGTTGAGTTTCAAAACATTTCTTCAAATGACCATCGATTTTACCCAAAATATAGTGAAAATGAGGTCCCTTCAAAACAATATATATGTTAACGATCTAGTGACCCCAATTTTTGTTTAATTGATAACAAACTGGTGGAACCAAACTCGATATGTTAGCATTTAATGCAAAAACTAAAGGTCAAATTCGTTAATCGCTTAAATCGGATCAGGGGCTGGGAAATCGATAATTAAAAATATTTTCGTTACTCTGAGCCGAATCGAAAATCATACATAACCAATCTAGTTGTCAATTTAATATTCTATAAATGTTGTTCTATACACTTTTTCTCGAATATTAATCGAGATTTTTTACGTCTATTAGTTAGCAGATTTAATAATCTCCCACTCCTAGTCTTGGCATATCTACATTACGCTCTTATACCTTGAGCCACTTTATTCGAAGCTTAAATCCATTGAACTTTTACTGTGCAAGATATATGCAAATACTTAGTTTGATAATGTTATCAATGAAGATTTTGCTATCTTGACTCAATTTTTAATACTTACATTCTAATCTAAACATCATATTTTATAATGACTGTATTTGTCCGAGAAATTGGGTAGAAGTTTTAGAGGGGAAATCGAAAATTCAAAATATTTCTCTTATTTTGAGGAAGATGTTTATTGAACCAATCTTGTTAAGCTATTAAATTACTACAATTGTTGTACTATACATTTTTCGTAACCATTGTTAAGCGAGTTGTTCGTACTTCTTTGTTTTCAGTAGTCCGTATGCCATCACTTCTGCTCATAGGATTCTTCCATAGAAATAAAGAATATATGGTAAGATGAGATCAACTAGCGTGACATACCAAAATGCGGGAAAGCTGCTACGTGTGACTGGCTTTTTGTAATAAGTGCTGATAATGAAATAATGCTTTAGTGGGTGCCTCGTTATGGCAAAGGTAATACAACTGAACATATGTCTTAGCATTACTAATCCGATGTTACGGCCTTCGTTGGAATTGAGCGTCGTTTGTGAGTATGAATGGCTCTTTCATATAACCATGTCAAACCTTCTCAATGTCAGTAGAGCAGAATTAACTCCCAAGTAAACTAGGCAGTTGCTTTAGCTCAGAAGGCAGAAAGAACACCGTCACCTCCGTATGTAAACGATTGCTCATTGGGACAATTTTTGGATTTCAGTTTAAAATGAATGCCCCGCACTTCCAAAGGTATCGAGATTTTTATGACAAATTATGCAATATATGCAGAAGAAATGGGGTGTTAGTAAGGTATGACTACCTCGGAAATTAATTTAAAAAAAAGCATTTTAGGTACCTTGATGAAGAGTAGACCTCTCACTCAAATTGTTAGATAAAGTAAAACCAACCTACATAAGAATTATCACCAACAAGATTTTTTGTATTTACTGAAGCCCTATATCTATGATTTTCTAACTTTATTTTTTCATTTGGTTGGTGTTAATTTTCCCCTATTGGCACCTCTAACAAATATTGCATTTGAATTTTTAAAAAATCAGAAGTTTTAGGGGTTTTACAGTAATTGGATTAATACTCAAAACCATGTTTCACTGTAAATATTAATTGTGTTTTATTTTATGAAAAATTTCAAAGTTTGGGGTCTATTCTTCATGAAATGTTGACTTATACTCAGAGAACATTAACTTAAAAAATAGGTGTTCCAATTAACATACCGCCCATCATCATCGCCTTGAGACTCTTTTGGAAAATCCTCTTAATATTCATTTGGGGAGGGGGGTGTAAGTGTAGGAGGTTTAAAATATTTTGCAGATGAAACAGTTCACTAATTAATTGTAGAGAAAAAACCGTGATTACTCTTTTAAGATATCAGTACTTGTATTTTTGAATTCTAAAATAGCGTACTTTTGTACAACTAAATTTGCCATTTTTGGTTACTTTTTTTGTAATTACTACCAATATTTTCTCTTTTTTTAATATCTCATAACTAAAACAACTCCGTAACTATAATAGCAAAAAGTATTTTAGGTTGTTAATTAGTATAGTTATTCAGAATCAGCAAAGGATGCGTTATATTTCATTTAGAATTCCGAAAAGTTTAAGCAATGATCTTTTTATTTTGTAAGCTAATTTGGTACTAAATTAATAATTATAAAAGAACAATTACTCTTTTTATCTCAGTATTTTATCTCTCTGTATTTATTATTTTGCAAGATACCATCAGCATGCCACCAAGGGTTAACGGGTATATATAGGGGTCTGTCTCACCTTCAACCTTTTCACACATTTTTTTGTGTCATCATTTTCCAGATAAAACCAACTGAATGTACAAGGTGATGTATTTTTTTCCTGCCATTCTTTTTTGGTTTTGTTTCGTTATTCAATATTCTAAGAGTAGTTCAGGTTACCCATGTATTACAAGGTTTAGTTGTATTAAACATAGTAAACCTAGAGTTCTTTGTTCGATTGTATACACAATGGGAATTTATTTATTGATGAACTCACTAACCTTAGCTCAACCCTGGCTAGGAAATGATCGTAAACTGTAGATAATCCGGCCCAATTATGCGTAGGAGTATAAATTTGGCCTTGACGAATAACACATCACCAATATTCTGAGAGAAAGTTAAGCACCTCCTTTGAGTGTTATAACGAAGGAGCTTCCGTAATCAGTACAACAAGACGTTTTCATATAATACAAAAGGTATGGCCTTTGAGGTGCAGAGGTTTACTCACAAGTTGACAACATGCTTCATTGATATTTAAAAATATTAATTATGGGCGTTCTTGATTGGTGGGATTCTGTGAGTTATGAGTGCCGTTTTCGAACCCATAGTTGGAGAATCCACAGGCTGTTACGAATAGGAAGATCTGATTTCCTAGTTTCTTCTCTGCGCGAGACTATGTAGGAATGAAGGCACCAAATTTGCTCCAATGAGACCCCACACTGTTTTCTGAATTGTTAGAAGGCATTTACTCAGTAGCCTGGTAATACACAAACAAACTGACACCCAATCCAAAAATTGTTGATATCGTTTCAATTTCATGTGAAAGGAAAAACAAAAGTGAAATTTTGAGAAAAATACCAATGTACTGACAGAGGTTATAATTTTATAATAATATATATATATATATATATATATATATATATATAGAGAGAGAGAGAGAGAGAGAGAGAGAGAGAGAGAGAGAGATCACATGATCCAAGGATTTCAAATTGATCCCACTTAATTTTATTTCGAACCACACACCAAACACTGGGACGATGCTCCAGTATAACAGCAGCATGCAACTTTGGTTTTTGTTAATTAAAATGTCCATGTTATGTTATTATCTTTGAATAAAGTTTTAATATTGATTTTTCACTAATAAGTTGATTAATGAGTGATGACTGGCCGGTACAGAGATGCAAACTACAACTTTCTTTGAGTCCTGTCCAATGACTTTTTGAACAAGAATGGACGCATCAGGGGATCTCAGCCTAAATATATTTTATTTTGGAAACATGACCTATTTAAATTCACCTAACACACCGATGGCGGAAGGGCAACAAAAAAGGAAACCCCATATATATTTCTCTATTAGTAACGCGTCCATATGACTCCTCATCAGGAGAAAACTTATTTATTTAAGGCATTTAACAGGCGTCTTGATTAAGTTTCTATCCTTTGCCAACGCAGAGTTGTGAAGGAACTGAGTAAAACGGTATGGAGCGTCATGGTGGTCATTTAACTCTCACTAACGGCGGTGCACTTCCCCGCATCTCACGGAGCCCAGTTTCCATCCTTCATGGGCTGTTCAAAGATTTCCTTTAAAAAAAAAAAGAAAAGAAAAAAAAGACCTTTCATTATGGGCTGGGTTCTTTCATTATTCCTACGACTTACGAATGAAAATATTTTAAACTCAACTTCTGTTTAAAAAACGTATTCATATGCTGAATAATAGGCGAATGTTTGCGAAGGCTATTTTCGGGGCAGCATTCGATTAAAAATTAGTGAGTCCCTAGGATTTCTTGGAATAACAAGCATCGAATTTCATGGTCCCACTTTAATTGGAGCGGAAATTAAAACCTTTTCTTTTCTCATTACTGAATTTCTGCGTGGTCGGACCGCATTCTCTCTTCATTACCGTTACACCCTTCTCGTGTAATCTCTCGTTAAAAGGATCACCCTTCTTCCCTTCAGCCAATGTCTGGGGGAGCTATTAGCGAATGTGGAGGTTTTTCGATTTCATATGCAATTTAATATCGGTGACCTCGCGTAGTAATTTTTTCATTAATGTTCACTGTTTTTTTTTTTTTGAGCCTTTTAGGTGGGTTATGAGTTTCGAGTTATAATAGATACAATGACATTTACATTAGTAAGCGTAGGTATTGCCAATTATTTATGTATTATCCTGAAAAACGGCCAATGGTTTAATATATACTTACAATCCGAAGGAAATGGAACAGATTTTCTTCCATTGACAACGACATTTTCGAAGGGAACATACCCGCTTTCAGATCCAAATGGCTAAATATGCTAAATGACCTAGGAGAATTTAATGTTAGAAAATTTTATTTGTTCTTCGTCCTCCCGGGATCAATGAAAACATTTGATTATAGGTAGATCACAGATTTTCTCTTCCACGTTTCACTTTAACCTTGCTGGTACAATAATCGCAGACTTTAAACAGGGAAGTTAAGAATTATGCACTTCTTCCGGAACCTAATTTTTAAACACTGGCGCACCATATATGTATATGCCCACATATGTGCATTTTGCCATCTACTAACTATGATCGATGCACATTCGAAAACATTTTTCGATAATCTCCTCAAGAGTACTATAGCTGATTACCTTTTAAGATGATGATAATTTATTAATGGACACCACATCGAAGGTGATTTGCCCATACAAAATTAACAGCAGGTAACAATAAACCTTTTTAAGAAAATCTATTTACAAGGAGTGATGAACCGAGATTTAGCAGTCGCATACTAACTTGGTATTGTTTAAGGAAATTTTATCATCAATATTCCACTTGTAATCGTTGTGGCCTAGTTAGGCCATCTTATGCTACGAAATTTAGTTCACTTTTCAATGACTTCAGACTCATATTTTCGCTGATACACCAGGAGTAAAAGATCTCGTATCCAAATATTCTTTAATGAGATTTTATAACTTTCTATTCAGAATGGTCTGCTTCATTTTCTCTAGAACAGGCTGAACCTGAGTATCTAGAATAGTAATTATTATTTATTCATTCAGATGTTGGTTTTGTTCAATGCTTTGAGATGAGCTAACAATTTGTATTTCATATCTCTATTATAAACCATCGTACTTATTACTTAGATGTTTTTTTCGCGACTTTTTTCAGTGTTTTTGATCCTCTTTCTTTCCATTATTTAAATTAAATGTATCAGCAGACCACTGTACATTAGGTTTAATGAAATACTCTTTCTACATTTTTATTGGGCTAATTTTTAATCAGAAAGAATGCAGCTTGCGCTAACTGTATATTTTTTTTTCAACACTTAGAAATATGAAAAAATTTAAAAAATAGAAGAAGAATATAATACAATTTAGAAAGAAACTGAATAAGGGGAGCAAATGTATGTAATGATATGCATGTATTACGCCTTTAGCTAATTTATTTTAGCCAAACACCTAATTATTAGTTTAAATGACCTACATTTAAAACAGTAACCACTTATGTTGTAAAATCTCTAAATTGCAATGCCAATATCAAAAGCGGTACAATAAATATAGAAAGAAGACATTATGGTAAAATTTATTTCCTCTTTTTCAAATATTTAGTAGTCTAAAGAAAGAAAATTAAGATAAAATGTGGTTGTGAGCGGCATTAGCACGCTGAAAATTATATCGTACTGCATAGCCAGCTGCGATATTTCTTTCTCAGAGTACGGGCTTGAAATCTCTAACAACTCATTACAAAAATCAAAGAAATATTTTCTCTTTTGTATTCAACCCTTGTAAAAAGAACAAATCAGTGGCACTATTGTATTGCTAAAAGGTTTCGTAATATTTCTTAATGAACCCATATATAATTTTTACAATAGCATTTTACTTTCTAACAAAAAAAATGAAAATGCCATTGCAAAAATGAAAATGCCACTGTATTCACTTTTTTCTAATATCTTTATATGTTGTAAGGAAGATTAAATACGAATAATAACTATTTCACTAGATCTTCAATTTTTCTTTACTAATAATAATAATTTGCGTTGTTAACTTTATTATTATCATAAAACTCTGCTTCACATTTTCGAATCCCTATCTCGTAAATGATTTTTCCTTATTTTTGGCGTAATTGAAACAAAATGAAATGTGTTTATTTCCAGTAAATGTTATCATAATACTCGTATAATAGGATATGCCAAAATGATATTTTTTCTTTATGAATTTTCTAATATTATGCCAATTAAATTCATTACAAATTATTGAATTGCATTTATGCTTATATAATACATTTGTCAAAAAATTAGATCAATTTCTAAGAATACATAGTGTAAAATTCGTATAATTGTATACATTATTGTATTCGTAAAATTTAAATAATTGTATACAATAAATTAGTTTCATTAACAATTTTAATACAACTCTAAATATGTAGCATACACTTTTTTTATTTATTGACGTTTAAATTTATTAAAGAATGACAAGCTTTTATAAATGATGAGAAACTTGTCCACTTTAAAGAGACAATATCCATGATCAGTAATTATTTTAGAGCGATGTTTATCACAAATATTTAGTAATTTTTTATTTATAATTGAACATTTTTGAAAGCATTCATCTTGTGTATAAAAACATCCGTCATACATGAAGTTCTTTAATTTATTTTTAAACGAAGTGAATCTTTTTAATACATTTGATACACTCGGGCGGAGCGTTAAAGAGTTTTACACCAGAAAATGAAAAGCTTTTCTCGAAATATTTATATTTGTGGTTGGGGGTTTGAAGCATATTCTTGTATCTTGTTTTATGATTATGTATTATCCTATTTTCGTAAAACAAATTCAAGTTTTGTTTCACAAATAATATTGTTTGGTACATATATATTGAGGGAAAGTCATTATTTTTGGCTCCTTAAAAAGTTTACGATAGGAGTCTCTCCTACCAGAACTTTCTGTGAATACAAACCTTATAGCTCTTTTTTTCCATTTAAATATTTTGAATATTCAACATTTCATGAACCCAGACTGCATTTTATCGTTTTACAATTGTTAATGGAGTTCTTTTCAATATATATCCATAATGTACCTCTCTACTGCAATAAAAATTTGCAAACGATATTTGTTTATTTGGGGATTATTTCTGAAACATATTAAAAGATAGTTGTGAGTAGCTTCTGGGTCTACGAAGAAGAATCCTTAATTCAATGGTGGGTGTATGCAATGGAAAATTGGTAATCTCTAACTTCATGCTTCTGGAGAGTAAGCTGAGAGTTATAAAAAAAAAATATCTCCATACAACAATCTGGTCCGTTCAGAATATATACTAAACTAAATTATTACCAATGGGGTACTATCATTATCAATGGGGTTTTAATTATTGCAAATGAATCTTTAAAAATGTGTAAAATAATACACAAAGCACTCTCTCTGTATCCAATAGACTTTGGCTTATCCCTGAGAGTACTAGCAGCTATATGGCTAGCAGAAATGTTGGCATAGAACATCAGAAAATCTTCTGCGAAAAATAAAGCCTTGCATAACCGTGTGGCTATCCATCAGGCGTGACTCATACCTCATGAGGAGAACAGAAAGAACTCTTTGCAAAATATGCCATGAACCACTAACCATTAAGCACATACTGACTAACTGCAGGAACATTGAATACCTACTTAGGGTCTTCACATAACGTGTACCTACGAACTTCTTACAGACAGAAGCTCACCTATCGATAATACACTAAATTGGATTTCTTTTACAAAATGTAACTCCCTTTTTAACTCCTCTCCTTTTTGATTTTGACTTATTGAGAAATTGAATATAGTTTTGTACAAATTTTAATAATACAAATGTACTAAATATAGGAATAACATATTGTTTTTTTTTTATTAAAGCCATTTTTAATTTTTGTCTTTAATGCTAGTCAATAAGTTTCTTATTCATCGCAATTTCCGGGCCTTTTAAAGAACTTAGTTTTCTACCCTTATGGGCCTCATGTAACATCCACACTTCATGAGCAGCTTCGCTATGGCCTTCTTGTTCTTGGTAGTAGAAAGATTCCAAATCCGAGCGATCTATGTTCTCTACAACAGGTTTTTATCTTTCTTCCTGTTTGGCCAATATAACACTCTTGGCATGCATCATACGCCTGTTTGGACACGCCGGGCCAGTCTTTTACGTCGTTAGGATCTTTAGCCCTACTTACCATATCGCCCAAATTAGGTCCGCTCTTATAGTCGGCTCCCACTTCATTCCTATTCTGTACTCAACACTTTTTTTTTTCTATAATTTTGTTTTTATGTTACATTGTTAAATTTTGAGCCATATCGTCTAGTTGCGGGTGCTCCTGCATTAATAAATAAAAAATACATCGCTATCAACTATAACAGAGGACTACTTTACTGTCTGAAGCCACATTCAAGAGAGTTGCAACTAATGTCACCACGAGCCTTGAGTTTTCGCTCCAATTGTTTTCAATATGCTAGTTATCTCCAGTAGTCCTCCATTTATCATTACTCCGTACATTTAACATAATTTGGCTAACTGCTTATTTTCACTTGTGGCATAGGAAATTCTACTTACTTTACTGGAACCCTGAGGAATTAACATGGCTACAGAAGCGTTAGTAATAAACTATAAAATACAATCAGTTCTTGAAACCACATCCATCGTTATTTAAATTGATTTACTACACCTATTTAATATAAGTGGATCACTCATAATCAATCATAGTGAATAATCTGTTTTTATTCTATTACTTACTAAGGGTAATTGTTTCAGGTGCGTTTGCTGAGTTCTTTATGCATGGGTTTATGTGAGTTTTTAAAGTATTTAGTGAAGATTAACTTATGCCTTGGCAATAATATGTAATATAACTATTTTCACTTGGATTGTAGCAATTAAGGAGCACTGACAAGCCCTAATCTACATAGTCTTTATCAGAAAGTATATAAATGAGTCAAGATGCATCAATTTCGTTCATTTTTCTGCATCATTGAGACATTTAAGCAAATATTTCAGTAAAATTATCTTAATCGCCGTAATTTGCTTATTACTATTTACCTTTCATTCCCCAATAAAGAAAACGGATACAGTAGACTATATCTGTATATTTTTTGAGAAATCTACATCTATATAACATTCCTCAATGTATATTAATTGCTAATTTTACAATTTTCGCAACCAGTGAAACAAAAGATTAAAATTTTGAACTTGCATTGTCTTTTAGAGATTCCAATGGATCCTCAAGAGAGCGCAATAAAAAGTTTTTATTTTTTTTTCTTCATTTCTTATACAATAATATTTCAGTAGAATTTATTAAACCCATTCTTAATTACATCAGAAAAGTTAGTATAACACTGTTTGGTGTTAATTTTAAAGAAGGGGCTTAGGTTAGTCGCGTTGGTCAAAGCGTTCGTTTTAATCTCATATGGGGCAGTGGGGATTTCGGTTCCCGCCTGGGTAATAGGAATTTATATAGTGTTGAACTCATTAAATAAAATCCTCAGTCCCAACCTGGCTCGAAAAGGGTGATAACCTGCAGATAACCCGTCCTAATTAGTCATAGTAGCAAAAGTGGACGTCAATAAATAATAATAATTTTATAAAATATATTTGCGATAATGTTATAAGATTTGGTTAAAAATATTAAAAAAAGATTTTTTGTGACTTATAGTTTCTTTTCTCACATCTTGCAATAGTGTATTGGTTAGTGCATAATAAGTTACCACCTAATGCCGGGGACATAACTATAGCTATAATAACAGTATAATATCTTAATAGGTTTTCCATCTCCAGGATGGTGAATATTACTACATTTGTTTAATTATTTTTATCAATGTCATTAAACTTATTAAAAAAGAGGTGAACATAAAATAGGAAGTGGAATGGCGTCACAAAAATACGTGAAACAAAAGACACTATTGTTCAATGGCATTCAAGAAGAGTAGAATTAGTTTTTGCACGTGTGAGCCATTACCAATCACGGATATCACACAAACGCCTCGTGACAACGACTGAATGCTTATTTACACTGTGTAAGACACAAGTAACTATCAGACATTTGCTTACAGACTTCTGGCTAATTATTGACAAGAAATTACCTAACTACCGGCAGCATGGATTGCAACAATCATGAAGCATCTACAAGAGACTCATATTTTCAAACAAATTTCACTGGACATTAAAACGTTGAACTATGTATTTCAATAACTGCCTTTCTTCTCCTATTACTATCAACTAGAGAAAACGTAATCGTATTTTAGCAGATTTCCACTATGGTAAATCAGCTATTGAGGTCGTACTCATGACACGATTTCAAATGTGCATCGATCCTACCCAAGAGATTTATATTTGTGTGTTAACACTCTAGCGATCGCAGTCTTTGTCTATTCGTTACCAAACTCTACATCAAAATGTTTTATGCAAAAATGAAGATCAAGTTCGTTAACAGCTAAAATCAGACCAGTGGGGGAGAATGTCGTATATTCAAAATATCTCCGTTGATTTGCGCCGGATCGAAAAATTGTATAAAACCAAAGTTATCTTGATCTTTTAGCAGATTTCCCTTAAGGGAAATCAGCTATTAAGGTCGTACTCATCTTCAAATGTCCATCGATCCTACCCAGGATATGACGAAAATGAGGTCCTTTCGAAATTATGTATATATTTGTCTGTTAACGCTCCAGCGGTTGCAATTTTTGTTTGATCGTTATCAAACCAGATATTTAAACGTTTTATCCAAAACGACAGATCAAGTTCGTTAATGGCTGAAATCGAACTAGTGGGAGGAGAGGTTTAGAGAAGAGAGATTTTCGAAAATTCGAAATATCTCCGTTACCATACCTCGGATCGAAAAATTGTAAAGAACCAATCTAATTGCAATTTAAATTTACTATAAATATTGTTCTATACATGTATTATCTATCTTGAATATTAACCGAGATATTTGCATTTTAATTAAATGTGGGCGGTAACGTGCGAGTTTCCCGCCAAAAGCTTGGTAGCCCGTTTCCGTAACTGCTCGGCTATCGTATGGAGATTTCTCTATTGTATAACTTCACGTGGAAAATCTGCTTAGTTTACGCAGCCCCTGCGTGACGGACTTTTAGCAGATTTCCCTTAAGGGAAATCAGCTATTGAGGTTGTACTCACGACGGAATTTTCCTACAAATGCCCATCGATCCTACCTTGAAGATGACGAAAATGAGGTCCGTTCAAAACTGTATATCTATATCTATACCTATATATATATATATATATATATATATATATATATATATATATATATATATATTTGTCTGTTACCGCTCTAGCCGTCGCAATTTTTGCTTGATCGTCCCCAAACTCGATATTTAGTCGTTTTATGTAAAAAGAAAGATCAAGTTCGTTAACGGCTGAAATCGGACGAGTGGGAGAGGGGGTTTAAAGGGGAGGAATTTCGAAAATTCTAAATATCTTCGTTACTATAAGTCGGATCGAAAAATTGTACAGAATCAATCTTGTTGCAAATTAAATTTTCTATAAATATGGTTATATACATTCTATATCTTGAATATTAACCCACATATTTGCATTTTTATTATATCTGGGCGCATAACGGATGAGACTTAGTTTTCCGCCAAAATTTAGGCCGGCCGTTTCCTTAACTGTTCGGCTCTCGTGAAATTTGTCCATTGTAAAACTTCACGTGGAAAATCTGCTACGCAGCCCCTGCGTGACGGACCTTTTAGTTTTCGGCCCTCTGTGAACCTCAACTCCTACCCGTGTTATATTAACAATAAGCTGTTATATTATGAAGCACATTATTTGAACCAAATATTCTTCTCATTGACTTTTACGTTTTGAGATAAAAGCAAATACGTGACGCACGTAGGAAATCTGCTTAGTTAATGCTGCCCTGTGTGACGGACATTTTAACATATGTTTTATAATAAGATGGCTTTACTAACTATTTTATTTTTATAACAACAACAAAACAGTGTGAATCCCTCAAATTACTACACTCCTAAATACATAATTACATTTTATGTGACGAATGTAAAAATTATCCTAACGTTGAATATATATCAAATAAAAATATAACTGTCTAATATCATAATCTTTTACACGTCTTTAAATACTCCTCCTTCATTTTAATGGGAGAATCTAATAAACAAATGTATAAGTTTCGAATATATAACTTCATAGCGAATTCCTTTGGTTAAATGGTGTAAATCAAATTGACAAGAAAAACTGGTTTGGTCACCCACACAAATTTATTGTATCAAAAAAACGCTTTGCAGGCCTGAGGTCAGGAAACCGTGGATTTGCATGTTAATTGTATATAATTTTGTTGTTACCGTTAAATAATTATTAAATAGCATAATAAAAACATTACTTTATTTATTATAATGTTGATTCCACTAGAGAATGATGTCACAGAATTGTCCCAATTCAATTATTTATTGAGTATAATTTGGAGAGGATCATTAGAAACACACATATTACATTTTACTACTTGCTTAGCTACATGTTATATGTGTAATTCATATATATTATGGGGTATAATAAATATTTTCTATTGACAGAAAGGTTTTCATTTTATTTTTCCGATATAGCTATGCTTAGTTAACTTAGGTCGTTACATTGTTATATGAATAGAAATAATTCTCTTATCAACGCTTTTAAGCTTTAAAACTGACTACTGTTTTCTACTGTAGAATTCTGCTCTTTTTTTTATTATTAAAATTTAATACACTGGAAAATCACTCGCATGTATTTGTCCTTTTAGCAGATTTCCTTAAGGGAAATCAGCAATTGAGGTCGTAGTCATGACGCGATTTTCGATATTTTTCTTCAAATGTCCATTAATTCTACCTAAGAGATGACGAAAATGAGGTCCGTTCAAAACTGTATATATATATATATATATATATATATATATATATATATATATATATATATATATATATAAGAAAGTACTTATAACTCGCTCAATATTTGAATTAAGGGAAAATGTGTAGAACAACGTACACTACTCCACAATTGTAGAACATAAATAGTTTAACAGCATATGTACTATAATATTTTTCGGTCCGACTCATAATAGTTTTGAATTTTCAAAGCCCCCCCCCCCGCCTTATTCCTCGTCCAGCTTTTGCCGCTGACTAATGAATATCATTTTCAGTCTGAATAAAACAGTAAAATATGTAGTACGGTATAGATCTAATTAACATTTTAGAGTACAATCTTAATTCAAATGTCCATTGATTCTACCTAAGAGATGACGAAAATGAGGTCCGTTCAAAACTGTATATATATATATATATATATATATATATATATATATATCTGTTACCGCTCTAGCGGTCGCAATTATTGATTAATCTATACCAAACTTGTATTTAGTCGTTTTATGTAAAAAGAAAGATCAAGTTCGTTAACGGCTGAAATCGGACCGGGAGGGGGGGGGTTTAGAGGGGACTGAAAATTCGAAATATTTCCGTTAATATACGTCGGATCGAACTTGTACTATAATTATTGTCATATACAATTACTTTCTATCTTGAATATTAAACCACATTATTCGATGCTTGAATACCAAATATTCATTTAAAAGGTCTTTATTATACGAGATACTGGCCTCTGTCTCAAGTGTGAAGAGGTCGAGAAACAAGAGATTCTCTAGGATCTTCAAGAGCAACCAGCCATAAGGACCATAAGAACTGGAAAACCAGGAACATATAGCCATGTTTAGTACAACGTTTGGTTTGCCCACACGACTTTAATAGCATTTATATCTGTGTCAATTCAAGTTTTTATACATGTATCAAACCATTCATGTGTTAATAAACTTGATCGTCAATAAGTTTTATTCTATGAAACAACCTGTGTGCTGGAACAGTCCAGAAGCACAGCATAAACTTTCAGACGAAATTAAATGATACTAATGTAAACAGGAACAACACTCGACAAAAAATTGTAGTACTAAAATAATAAAATTGTCATAAGATAACGTTTATATTGACGACGTTTATTGATTAAAACAGCTATATAGAGCCAAATAAGAAATCGACAATAGCCAGAGTCGACGTATATATTAAACGTTTTAAAACTCATTGCAGTGATAATTGCCATTTAATTAAATTATTTAGTCTTTTTGGGCAGATACTCAAATGAATGGAAAGACTAGAAAAAAATACTTTAGAAGCTACTCAAAACACGCAACTCATTTAAATTCTATGCAAAAGTTTAGATGAGAAAACAAGCTAAATGTGTACCTGGAGAAGAAGAAGAAATAAATTTGGAGGAAGAGGCAGAAGAAAAGAATACATTCAATTAAAGGAGAAAATCAAGTGTTGAAGTACGATAATTTTAAAAAAAAAAACGAAAGGAAACATCCAGAAAAATACATGGAAATTGTAATTGAAAACATTTATTTATTTTTATGTTTTTAAGAATTCAGTTTATTCCCTACTTGCCGTCCCTTCATCGTTTAAATTTAATTTGTTTGGAAAGCTTTCAAGTTTTATCTTACACATAAATAACATTACTATTTGTTCTACCTTTTCAAAATTCAGAATAACTGATGACCTTTTTACTTCAGTAATACATAATATTAATCCTGGAACCTTCATATTAATGAAATTAAGAATTAATACAAGTATAGCACGATAACACTGTTGTGCTATAGTCGTATTAATTCTTAATTTCATTAATATGAAGGTTCCAGGATACCATTAATATTATGTATTACTGAAGTAAAAAGGTCATCAGTTATTCTGAATTTTGAAAAGGTAAAACAAATAGTATTAGTAGAATAGAAATACAATTCAGAATCACGAATTCATATTGTTGTAAATTATTCAAATGGGCTATGTAAGACTTGTGCTAGAGAAGCGAGTATAGTTGCTGATCATAACCGTTCTGAAGCTGATCAGTCCAGAGCAACAATTTAAGCAATTTCTCATTCAGGTTTCTTCCGTTTACCTATTTTTCTTCCATCACGGGAGCGAGAGTTTTTTAGCACTACTAACCGAGATCTTTTTTAATTAATTGCAGAATTATAAATAATATGAAGAATTACCTTACTGAAATATAGAGATCTTTCTAAACCGTAAAGATGCTCATTTACTAAAATGGCAACCGGTGCTGCTTAAACAAATCAGATTTCCCACGTGCTGCAACGTCACGGTGACAACGTGACATCTCACATTCTATTTCCTTTAATCCTCCCCTTTTTTTTTAAATAAAATTTCTCAACCAGATGTGACAAAATACTGGAGGAAAACCCAAGTATTTTAGTTAATATTCGACTTAGAAAACTATGTGTAGAGCAACAATTGTATATTATATTCTTAGTAATATTTTATAACATAAAAACGGAGTATTTCGATCTTTTTATCTCACCCCCATGTATTTCGTCTACTAAAGATCTCATTAAAACTATACGTAGTGTTAACTTGGATAAGCATGATACTTTTATTTACTTCTCCTTTTCACCTTCACTCGTGGTCCAATGTTGTTACATAGTAAATAATAAAGGGGGCCACTGATGCATAGAATGCTCATTGATATCGTGTGTGTTATTGATGTCAAATTCAAATGTGTGTGTGTATGTATATATATATATATATATATATATATATATATATATACTAGCCAAGGTACCCGGCTTCGCTCGGGAAGTCATTTGAGGCGGTAAGATTCTATTTTGTTTTTGGCAATGCTTCTACGTGTACAACTGATCTTCCCATCTGGGCGCATTTTTACCCGTAAGGGTCCGTTGGGCGATCTATAGAAAAAAAATTTTAGACTTGAAGAATAAATGAAATAAGTCTCTAATGATTCCCTCTCCACTGTTTGACACACCGTGAATAATTCAAATCATAATCATGGATATCATTTATTATAATTAAACATTATCTATAATGTACGTTTTTTGTATTTACAATCTAGATAATATACCCAGCGATGCCCGGGAAATCATCGTTGACGGACTAATGATTAACATTCCGAGTTTTGTTAAGTTCGGTTCAATCGTTAGTGCCCAACAAAATTGTTGGCTCCCGCTAGTTTTTAGTGTATATCTCGGTTATACTTTGGTATACGACAAAAATGAATATAACAAAAGTTACTTTAAATAACAAAATAAACAACTTGTGTTATGTGCATATTTGCAGAAAAACCAATAGAAAACGAAATACCGCTATTTTTAATTTCAGGCCTCGCCTACAACCCCCACTCCTGCCCGTTCCTATAAATGTTAGCATGGCTTATTTTAATGAAAGCGTTAGTGCTAATACTTATACCGAGTTTTATTTAGTTCGGTTGAGTCTTTTGTGCCAAATAAAATTGTTGACTCCCGCTATAATCTTTAGCGTATAACTCATTTATACTTAGGTATACGACAAAAGTGTATATAACAAAAGTTACTTTAAATAACAAAATAAACAACTTTTGTTATATTCATATTTGCTGAAAAACCAGTAGGAAACGAAATATCGCTATTTTTAGTTTCTGGCCTTCCCTATAACCCCCACTCCTGTTCATCTTAGAGAATAATAACACAGCCTAAAGTCTAAGTTGGGCTAGTAGTAATATACATACCAAGTTTTATAAAATTCGGTTCGGCCGTTTATGCGTGAAAAGGTAACAAACAAACAAACAAACACGAAAGAAACAAAATGCAGTTATGGTGTCTATGACATGTGAAACGAAAAGTTATCGTGAAATTTCGCGAAAAAAATCAATGTACAGACAGAGGTTACAATTTTATATATATATATATATATATATATATATATATATATTTATGAACGGAACTCATTTTCGTCATCTCCGAACTAGGATAAATGTACATTTGAAGGAATGTTTCGAAAACCACATTACGAATAAATTGTTATCCTTTTTCAGAAAATATGAATAACATTTTAGGTCTATAGAGTAGTAATATTTTTATTCAGTTCACACTCTTAAATATATGTTGGCAATAGTATTGACATGTATACCCAGCAGTGAAGATTAACTTAATTCATTCCAAGACTACGAAAGATCCTTCACCCAGCTACTACGTATACTAATCACAGATATGCCACGCTCAGGAATATAATGATCTCATTATCATTAAACTATCTATTCTCTACTTCTCTCTCTAGTAAGGAGCCTATGTAAACAGGAATAAAATGTTAGTTGAAGTGGATATATATATACACGCACGCGCTTAACAAGGACACACGAATTTGAAGGGATCTCTTTTTCATCCTCTCGTGGGTCGGATCGAAGATAAAAATACCTCAAGTGGAACAATAACGTAACTGTGAAGTTTTAGGAAAATTAGAAAAAACAAATCATAATTGCTAGAACGACTTGATTAATCGAAAAAAAAAAATTCGTCTTACTAATGTTTTACCTCTCACTTAGCTCGAAAATACGCTAATACTTACTTTGTGTAGCTTTTCCAAGGTATTTGCAGACCAATCAGCACTCGCATGTCGTTGACTTATTTCAAAATCTTGAAGGCCATGACTAAAGCTGTCCTTTATAAGACTAGTGAAAGTGAGCATGTAATATGTTAGTTTTTGGAAGCTTTGGGCCATTCCTAAAACTTTCGTTTGATAAATGCACTGAAATAACAAACAAAAAAAGCCAGCAGAAAAATAATGCAGTAATTAGCGATATCCCAGAAAACGAGCAGCTCTTTAGTAGTTTACTTCATTTACACTGATCATTTATTAGTGGCCTTCCTTCTTGCATGTTCCTCAGATATGCAATAGGATCAATTGACATTAAAATGCATTATATTTAATACGTGATTCTCATTGGATTAATGCAAACATCTATAGAAAATGTCCGTCACTCAGGGGCTATTCAAACTAAGCAGATTTCCTACGTACAGGAATGGCACACTAAGAATGTCATCCACCATGATCATTATATTATATTCACTATTTCTAAGTTAAAATTCCAATAGTAGTAGTGGGGGTTTACTGAACACAAGAAAGTACTAATAACTCGCTCAATATTTGAATTATAAGAAAATGTGTAGAACAACGTACACAACTCCACGATTGTAGAACATACATAGTTTAACAGCATATGTACTATAATATTTTTCGGTCCGACTCATAATAGTTTTGAATTTTAAAAGCCCCCCCCCCCTTATTCCTCGTCCAGCTTTTGCCTCTGACTAATATGATCTTCAGTGTGAATAAAACTGTAAAATATTTAGTACGGTATAGTACTAATTAACATTTTCGAGTAAAATCTTAATTGATCATTCAATGAATCTGCCTGCATCTCCCTTAATGAAGGGCAATTAAAAACTATATTTTGGTGTATAAGTATACATCTATTATTATACGTATTTGGTGATAGTGTTACTCTCTCTAGCTACACTTTGTAACCTCCTCTTACCACCCTATTTGACTCCCAATCATTATCTTCAGCTAACTGTCGCCAGGACAAAATTTATCAGCCGGAGTAAGTTAAGTGTGACTGTTTTTCTCACAGTGCGAGTTCTGGCGCAACGTTTTTTTAGTTTACTGTGACTGTTTTTCTCACAGTGCGAGTTCTGGCGCAACGTTTTTTTAGTTTACTGTGACTGTTTTTCTCACAGTGCGAGTTCTGGCGCAACGTTTTTTTAGTTTACTGTGACTGTTTTTCTCACAGTGCGAGTTCTGGCGCAAAGTTTTTTTAGTTTACTGTGACTGTTTTTCTCACAGTGCGAGTTCTGGCGCAACGTTTTTTTAGTTTACTGTGAGTGTTTTTCTCATCAAGCGAGTTCTGGTGGAAGTTTTTTTTCTTTTTTAATAGGAGAGTTGTTCTCATCAAGCGAGTGCTTTGGTGATCTACCGAAAACTGTTTTTTAGCTCTGGAACTTATCAAACCTCACCTGATCAACCGTTCACAGCTGGCCACCATGCCCCTATTAGAAAGAAACAGAATGAAGAGGATTGCTGGTGTGCAAGAGGAAAATCCCACTTGTTCTGGTTCTCGTACTCCGTCGCGATTTTGGCCCATTGTCCGAGGAGAAAAAACTAAAAGTCAAAAAGTCCGTCACGCAGGGGCTGCGTAAACTAAGCAGATTTCCCTCGTGAAGTTTAGTAATAGATAAATATACATACTGCTAACACAACAACACCGAGAATAAATACAAACGGAAATAAATGTTTCATCCAATTTCAATAACCTGCCGACAGGAAGCGTTAGGTTAGAAAAGTAAACAAACGGGTCGGCCTGCCTCAGACCGGAAAGAAAAACAATTACTGAAATATATCTGAATATAACACATTCATTTTATTGAGAACTATTTACTATATCTACTAGTGTAATTTATAATGAGTCAGAATAATTGTTATCTCAATCAATAAAAGTCCGTCACGCAGGGGCTGCGTAAACTAAGCAGATTTCCCTCGTGAAGTTTAGTAATAGATAAATCTACATACTGGTAGCACAACACCACCGTGAATAAATACAAACGGAAATAAGAAATGGTTCATCCAATTTCAATAACCTGCCGACAGGAAGCGTTAGGTTAGAAATGTAAACAAACGGGCCTGCCCGCTTCACACCGGAAAGAAAAACTATTACTGAAATATATCAGAAAATAACATATTAATTTTATTGAGAACTATTTACTATATCGAGTAATGTAATTAATAATGAGTCAGCAAAATTGTTATCCCTATCAATCAAATTTTAGTACTTAGTTGAAAACCTTAAGACGCGGGGGGGGGGGATCTCCAGGACATATTTGCATGTATCTCGTATAATAAAGTTCTCTTGAATAAGATTTTTGGAATTTAAACTTCGAATAATGTGATTTATTATGTAGCAGAGTATTTTTTACGTAACATGACTGGAAGTGGCGGTTTGCTGAAAACTAAAAAATGCAAATATCTCGGTTAATATTCAAGATAGAGAATAAACGTATGTAACAATATTTATAGTAAATTTAATTTGCAATAAGATTAGTTATATACAATTTTTCGATCTGATGCATAGTAACGGAGATATCTCGAATTTTCGAAAATCCCCCCTTCTAAACCCCCCTCCCTCTGGTCCGATTTCAGCCATTAACGAACTTGATCTGTCTTTTTACATAAAACGGTTAAATATCGAGTTTCGTAACGATGAAACAAAAATTGCGACCACTAGAGCGTTAACAGACAAATATATGTATGTATGTATGTATGTATGTATATATATATATATATATATATATATATATATATATATATATATATATATAATTTTGAACGGACCTCATTTTCGTCATCTCCTGGGTAGGATCGATGGACATTTGAAGAAATTTTTCGAAAATCGCGTCATGAGTACGACCTCAATAGCTGAATTCCCTTAAGGGAAATCTGCTAAAAAGAGTTGCCTAACATGTAGAGAAACAGTTTGTAATGATCATTCCTTTGTTGTATGTCATCCTTGTGTAGAACAAAATTTTAATTAGTTAGGTAGCTTTTTAAGCTGCTTGACATAATGTTTATTCAAAACAGAATACCTGTACGATAAATTTTGAATATTATTATTTTATTTTAGTATTTGATGTTTATAATAAATATAATTTTTTTTTTTTTTTAAATATTTTATTTACTAAATTATTTTTTGAGGGAAATAGGTGGTGTGAGAAAAATTCTCACGCGCGAGTTCTTAGGTCACTCATTTTGACGCGAGTTCTGGAGGGTTAAATTTGTGATTAAATTTACGTAATTTTAAGGAGCATCATTTAAGTAGACCAATTTGTGCATTTTCACAGCAATATTCTTTTTAGAGCATTGGATTCATAAGATTCTGAGCTCTGACAAAATCTCAAGAGATGTTTCACTTAAAGTAAACTAAAATAAAAAATCTGAAAACCTTTTAATTAAATTAATTTCTGAATCATGAAATGTAATCTAATCAAATACAGTAAATTAGTGCTATTCATTTTCTGTTCTTTACCATATTTATCTAATCATAGCTTGTAATTGTTCCTACTCGTTAAATAAAAAACGGTGCTAAAATTATTTTGGAAATATGTTATTCCTGATATCTGTTAGCATCATGTTTTATGTGCACTCGTTGCACAATTAACTCATGCTCACTGGCTATATTGTATAAAACAATTTTTAAGTAATTATTTCAAAACAAAATATACCGTTTCAAACGTGAAGTGGATGTCTTAAAAATGATAAAGAAATCTTCTGTTGCACAATTGAACATTTTCACTAACCAGCGGAATAATTGAGTAAATGTTAACCACCAAATGTGGTGGTGCTTTTCATTAACTTTCAACAATGCAAAAAAAAAAAAATAGGTACTGGTCATGATGGTGTGGATTCACTTTTAAGAAAGTTCATAGACTCATTGAATATTTCACAGCTGGCTAGGCTCCTGACCGCAAGTAAAAGTGGAAGATGTCAAATTTCCGGGTTTAAAATAGTGGAGTCCAGGTTTTAGTATATTTCCCTTAATAGAAGCTATTGAGGTCGTACTCATGACGCGATTTTCGAAAAATGTCTTCAAATGTTCATCGATCCTACCCAAAATGAGGTCGAAAATGAGGTCTGTTCAAAATGATTTATTTATTAGTCTGTTTAACGCTCTAGCACTCCCAATTTTTGTTTGATCGTTACCAAACTCGATTTTTAATGGTTTTATGTAAAAAGAAAGATCAGGTTCGTTAATGGCTGAAATCGGACCAGTGGGAGGGGGGTTTAGATTCGGGGATTTTCGAAAATTCAAAATATCTCCGTTACTATACGTCGGATCGAAAAATTGTATAGAAACAATCTTATTGCAAATAAAATTTACTATAAATTTTGTAATATACATTTATTCTATATCTTGAATATTAACCGCGAGATATATGCAATTTTTATTGTATGTGCGTATAACAGATGATGAGATCCGCTGAAGTTGGGTCTATTTTGGCCTTTCCACCGAAAGCTAGTTCGGCCATTTCCGTAAATGTTCGGCTCTCGTGAAATTGGTTTAGAAACTCGTTACTACTACTGTTATTAGTAGGCAGATTTCTCTATTGTAAAAGTTCACTTGGGAAATCTTTTAATTTTACGCAGCCCCTGCGTGGCGGACTTCTTTATTTGTACGTTTGCCGGTAGTTGGAACTGGGGTGGAAAACTAAAACAATCAATACTGTCAAAGAATTTAGTAGCTAGAATACTATAAATAACTTGGCAGTAGGAATTTTGATCTCTTTAAGAGTTACATTGGTTTTGCTACTGCTATAATATTGACAGACCGCAAATTTATATCTATTTATCTATCTATAGTTATATATAAATACATTAATATGAGTATACATTTATATATAGTGTATGCGTACACAAACGCACATACTCCCACACATAATTTTGAACGGACCTCATATTCATCATCTCCTGGGAAGGACCGATAGACATATCTCTCGCCAAGTGGGTCAAGAACGGAACCGTGAAACTTTAGTAAAATTAGAAAAAAAAACTAGTCATAATAGTTGGAAAGTCTTGATGAACGACTCATCTAAGTTTTATCTCTGGTGAACGTTATTCAAACTTTCTTAAGATTTTTTACAATCTACTACATTTATTTCAATTCATTTTACCTATTGAGGTTGTACTCATGACGGAATTTTCGAAATTTTTCTTCAAATGTCCATCGATCCTACCTAGTAGATGACGAAAATGAGGTCCGTTCAAAACTGTGTATATATATTTGTTTGTACCGCTCTAGCGGTCGTAATTTTTGTTTGATCGTTACCAAACTCGATATTTAGTTGTTTTATGTAAAAAGAAAAATCAAGTTCGTTAACGGCTGAAATCGGACCAATGGGAGGGGGGGGGTGTTTAGAGGGGAGGATTTTCGAAAATTCAAAATATCTCCGTTACTATACGTCGGATCGAAAAATTGTACAGAATTAATCTTATTGCAAATTAAATTTATTATAAATATTGTTATATACATTTATTCTTTATCTTGAATATTAACCGAGATATTTGCATGTTTATTAAATCTGGGCGGCTAACGGACGAAGTGACTTTCCCGCCAAAAGCAAGTTCGGCCGTTTCATTAACTTCTCTGCTCTCGTGAAATTTCTCTATTGTAAAACTTCACGTGGGAAATCTGCTTAGTTTACGCAGCCCCTGCGTGACGGACTTTTTTTGCGTTCCTGTAAAAATACAGAATTTACCGTTACGTCCTTGTTATACCGGATGAGCAATCATTTTTTTTTTTTTTTGTAAATCGTGTCTTGAGTACAACCTCTACAACTCATTATTATTAAACAGCTTAAGGATTTTTTTTTAAAAAAAAACAGTAATTCTATGTTTAAAATAAAATTCATAAAACATGGTGAAAAAGTAAATTTAACCAATTAACGAAAATTAATTTCTGTTGTTGAATGGGATGTTTTAAATGATTTACCTAAGTCGTTTTGATTTACTGACTGTCTCTCTTGCTGTTATTCTAGCTCCTTATATTTTCGGTTTGTAAATGAGGAAGTAATTTCCCTGTTTCTTTCAATTTAATGACATCCTGAGTGAATAAATGAATATGAATTTGGGTGAATGTTGAGTGTTCTTACATCGAAGAATGCCTCATCTGTCGAAACCTATAGGAGATGTTTTTACTATTTTGTATTATTACTATTCATTAACGTACAGTTTTTGCTACTATGGCTAATTGGGACGGGTTATCTACAGGTTACCACCCTCATCTAGTATGGTGTCTCTTGAGGTTGTACTCATGCCAAAATATTTTTGACAAATTTTCACAACTGTTCATTGATCCTTCCTAGGGTACGACGAACGTGATCCCCGATCAAAATTTATTTATTTATATATATATAATTCTACTGTACGTGTGTACGGCACTGAACTCCTCCCAAACGGCTGAACCGAGTTGAATGAATTTCTTTGTATGCGTTTGGGTGACGACCTGGATGGTTTAGATTCAAAAATCAACCCGGCCGATGGAACAGGAGTGGGGGTAATAAAGGAGGCCTAAAATTAAAAATAACGATATTTCGTTTCTTATTGGTTTTTCGGCATATATGCACATGATAAAAGTTGTTTATTTTGTTATTTAGAGTAACTTTTGTTATATTCACTTTTGCCGAATAACAAAATATAAACGAGATATACACTAAAAAACAAAGCGGGAGCCGACAGTTTTATTGGGATCTAACAATTGAAGGGAACTTAACAAAACTCTATATGTAAATTAGCATTAATTCTTCCATGGTTATAATTTTTTAGGTTCGAACGGGAGGTTGGGTTATAAGGGAGGGCTGAATAAAAAAATCGCAATATTTCATTTTCTATTTGTTTTTAGGCAAACGTGCACATAACAAAAGTTGTTTTTTGTGTTATTAAAAGTAGCATTTTAAACATTTTTTCGTATAAAAATGTGTGAAGCTAGTAATTTGTATAGAAATATTGTCCATATATATGTCTTTTACCAATTTATATATGATCGGTATGAAACTAGATATTTAAACGTTTTCTGTAAACTAAAGAAGACATAGTTCGTTAACGGGTAAAATGGTGGGACTGAGGATTCCATTTAATAAGTTGGACACTAAATAAATTCCTATTGTTCAGGCGAGAATCGAACTCGAAATTCAAGATTTACCGTGTGAGATTAAGGCTAACGATTCAACTCGCATAGCTAACCTGAGCCCCTTAACAATGGTGTTTTTACTAAACAATGGCAAAGACATTTTGATAAATAGTTATACAACACCCAGTAAAAGGCGCATTAGCTTGTTAAACAAATTTGATTGATATGAAGGTAATTTATAATATTGCCCAGACAATTTAATAAATGCTATTATCATTTGTAATTATGCTGGTTTAAGGAATAGGTTTTCAGTAGATGATAGTGTGATTGTAGATTGTTGATTGTAGTAACAATTGGTCAACATTTGTGGAAAACTCATCCAATACTTCATAGCCATTTAGCCGAGAGAATATTGTTTATATTTTAATTACTCCAAGACTAATTTAATAAAACAAATCTGATATTTTATATTTCCATTTAAGAGGAGGATTTATGGTAATAACTGTGAATGGTTTGAGTGAGATCGGCCCAAACTCAAACAAGAATAATAGCTTTTACATTTTCCGATTTACATTCTGTCTGCCCGCAAATCTATACCCATCCATCCTCGACCAATCCTCTCCTTGTTGCTCCGTCCTTTCGGCAAACTTTAAATCAATTAAATATTATTCAACTATTATAAGCAGCATTTGTGAAAGAAATTTGATCAACGTTAAAAATAAAACATTAAACTTATGACTTTAAAACGAAATGAATCTTCATTATTTATTTAAATGATTTCTCATCAATCAGTAGTCACTCAAAAAGGAAAACAGTGGGGAAAAGAAACAAGCTGCATCAAATGTGCAATGGAATAAATGATTTCTGAAATCATTAGCATGATCTCCTTATGCATGAAAATTTCAAGGTAATGAAAATATTAATAAAGAATAAAATTTTAAATATTTAAAAAAATCAACAGAGCGAAAAAAATTCAAAAAAGAGAAAAGAAAAATTAAATTTAACTTATAGGAATTGACTGTATTTAACATTAATATATACAAGATAATCTAGTCCACAATCTCTTCAAACTACTCTTCATTTTTTTACTACATGAGAAAACCTTCATTAACTACCTTCATGCTAGTTTTAACTATTTTGATTATCCATAATATGAATACTAAGAATATGAGTCTATAAATGTTTTTCTGAATAAATTTCATTTTTAAAATCAATTGTTCAAAATTTTTTAATCACAAATCAATTTTTTATAAAACAAGCTTTATTATATGATAGGTGGAAAGCTCCGTTTGCTTTGAAACCTTTTTTAAATATATTTCAGCTATTGAGGTTGTGTTATGAGACGAATTCCATAAATTTCTTCAAGCATTCATGAATCCTACCTTGGAGATGACGAAACCGATATACTTTCAAAATTGTGTGTGTGTGTGCGCGCGTGTTTGCGTGTAACCTGTCTTATACCCCTCAGATGGTCGTAGTTTTTGATTGATCGTTAGCTAACTCAAAAGACAAGAATTTCATGTAAAACAAAGGATAAATTTTCTTAACAACTGAATTGGAGATAGAAATTGAAAATTCAAAATATTCCCGTCAGTAACCCGTCTAAAGGAAATTAAATAGGTTTTGAACAGTATTTTCTTCATTCTGTACATAATTTCGTGCAGAGAAGATCCGATATATCCTCATTGTTGTCCGATATTTTTTCTCGCTTTGTTGAAGAAAGGGCAATACCATATGTTCTACTGTTGACTTTGAGTTACAATATTGGGAGGTTGGATAAAAAAGATTTTTTAGGAGATATTTACATGTGTGTGTGTGTGTGTGTGTGTGTGTGTGTGTGTGTGTGTGTGTGTGTGTGTGTGTGTGTGTGTGTGTGTGTGTGTGTGAGTGTGTGTATGTATGTGTGTGTGAATGCCGAGTGACCAATTCCTACTATGATTATATATATATATATATATATATATATATATATATATATATATATATATATATATGTGTATATATATATATGTGTGTGTGTGTGTGTGTGTATATATATATATATATATATATATATATATATATATATATATACATATATATATATTTTATAAGACTGAAGATTTTGCATTGTTTATTGATTTTTGATTGATACCATACTTCATATATAAATATTTTATGTTAAACTAAAGGATACATTAAAGTTAAATCTCTTGACCTAGTCAGTCCTTCAAGAACTAGAAAAAAAAGGTTGTTTTATACCTCTCAAATAGACATTCTATGCTTTTTACTCCACTAAATTTAATTTAAGACTAACATAATATGTAGCATTGTAAAATTAAAGGGTATTATGGAAATGAAATCACAGTTGTCAAGGTATTATATTGCTCTAGGGGATAACTGTAGTTTTTTCTACTAATAATACCGATGTATATTAACTGCTTCCTGGGACGTTATACAAGAAAATACGTTACACAAGGCATTTCTTTAAATGTACATAATAAAGATACGTAATTTGCAATGTTAAATGTGTAATTTTGCTTCGTATCATTTTTATGTTTATGTTATTCAACAGCTTGAGTTTCTTAATGATTTGTTTTTATTTTATTTCATTTTGTTATAAAAGAATGTATATATTAAAAGAATATCAAATGACATTCTGAAGGAAGACCTAGACATTATATATACTCTCCCAGGAGAGAAGAAAGTTTGGTAAAAGTATTTGTTTCCTATAGCTCTTCCCATTGAGGTCTGTGGTATTTGCTTTCCACCTTGTTCCTGGATTGTGATGGTTTTTACATTCGCCAGCCTTCCGAATCGATAGCAATATTCATCATCAAATACTTTCCAAACATAGACAGGTGCCTACGTAACGTCAGATAAACAACAGCTCTCTCGATTCTTAATCTCATGCGAAACGAGTTGTAGACTTCAAACGTTTTACTTAATGCTTCAGCCTAAGCTTAACATATTCTGGGAATGTAGTATCACTATTTTTAGTAACATTAGATATAATTATATAATTATTTGGGGATCGTTTACTCAAGCTTGTTCTTATTTAGAGTCAATGGAAATCAGGTTATCCTCTTTTACTGATTTTAAGTATTTGAGAATGGTGATAGCATTTATTATGCGTAGGTTATGTTTTTTGTGATTAAGTCGTCCGTAGGCTGTTTAAAAAGTCTGTCACACGGGGGCTACCTAAACTAAGCAGATTTACCACAGCAATGTTTACAACAAATAAATGTACATACTGGTAACACCACCGTGAATGTTAAATGAAAAAATACAAACTGTAATAAGAAATCATTCAGTCAATTAACAAGTTAGGAAAATCTCCTGATAAACAATATAATTAGGGATATAATAGTTGCCTTGTGCTATAAATAGAATATTAGGAAATAGTGTTCATATGGGTTAAATCAATTTTTCAAAATTAGCTTACATGGAAAGCAAACGTGGCCATGTAGCTTAGTCATTGATATAGTAATCACCATTCACATTGTTAAGGTTCTATCCCAGCCATGGTTCACTATAACAGTGTACTAGAATCACTTAACACCTAGCTTCTGTAAACCCTGTGACTGTCAGGAAGGGCTTAAACCGTCCAGGCTCTCGTCATCAGGCAGTCCGACTGCTGACTTTCAAAAACATATTTTTAACTTCTTATTAAGACCGTTCTTCAAGAACGACCCAAATATTTCATTTAAAATATTCTTAAGTTGTTACATTAATTGAATATATTTTAGTCCAAGGTCTCAGGTTAGCCATGTGAGTTAAAGCGTTGACCTTAATCTTGCATGGTAAACCCTAGAGTGGTGGGTTAGATTCCCGCCTGGGCAATAGGAATTTATTTAGTCACGGGATTCATTAAATAAAAATCTCAGTCCTACCCTGGCTAGAAAAGTGTGGTATCCAGCCCCAACCATAGTAGCAAAAAGTGGACGTTAATAAGTAAATAGAAATAAAAAATATTTTATTCCATTCGTTAACTATTTTAATTCAGCCCTAATCAAATCTCATGACACAATGTTAATGAAGTTTTATTATATCATCAAAAGGATGAAAATTGTTTCACATAGACGTAATTGTTTGAAATTAAGTCTTTGTAATAAAGTTCTCTAAATTAAGTGGATGGTTTGGTTGAGTCTTCAAATTAAGTTGGCATGTGTCTCCACTAACTTCTCCTACCTAATAGCTCCGCAACAACCTTAATTTAAGAACATTGCTCTGTTGAACGTTTTACAAGGGAAAGATGGCTTCCCTGGTTTGGTGCGTTCTTCTAAATGTTTTAAATACGTCATTATTTCCATTAATAAAGTTTTTTATGCCATTTTGAAAAGTTCAGCAGTTTTGATCTTTTAAAACTTTGCATCAGGTTAATCATGAAAGGTCTTAATACGCTTGATGCAACTGCAAGAATGGGTTCGATTCCCGTATCAGCAGTAGCAATTTATTTATTGATGGACTCAATAAATAAAAAGTTCGTCACGTGGCTGCATAAACTCAGCAGGTTTCAATGACACACTACTGGTCTCATCTCAGCATATATTCTCTACTACCAATAAAAAGACTCGATGAATAGAATTCGGTGGACAATAACGTCATCTCATTTGCACTTCATAAATGTCCGTTGAAAACAAAATTTCGTATTTACGCTTAGAATACGATCCATTTATATATCTTTTATTTTTAAAGTGTGATGACTAAAAGATGAGGTTTACTGAAGGCTGAAAACTACAAAATGCCAGTATCTTGGTTAATATTGAAGATAAAGAAACTATGTATATGTAAATAACAACGTTTATAGGACATTAAATTTGTAATAAGATTGGATCCGTACAAATTTTCGCCACGACGTATTATACCCGTATAACTATTGCCAACAATCTTAATCAAAGAATTATTGATGACATAAAATAAGACTTTTATTTTTCAATGTTTAAAACTGACTTATACCACTATTACTTTCACAGCCTCATATAATTAAACTAGAATTTGTAATTTAACATCTCTTTAACCCTTAATATCCTGAATTTTTTTTTCTTCAGGAAAAAAGTTTTTTTCAATTTTTTTACTTAAGCATCCCTTAACATGTAAAAAATAATTTTAAAAATTTCTGTTATGCCGTTTATGAGATAAGCCCTGTACCCATATGGCTACCCTAGGACATTTGACTACCTGTATTTGGCAGAACGTGAGCGTATCGCTCGATTTTTATGTAATAAGTGCAAAAAAGGAAAAAACAAATTAACCTTAAAACATATTTATTATGGTTATTTACAATATATAATTATAAGACAAATTATTTTTTGGTAAAATGCAGCAAAACAATCAATACACAACCCTACTTTGCACTTCCCACACATTGTTCTTACTTTGCTAGTACACTCGTTTCCTGCACATCTTTTCCTTTTATTTTCTTCCGTCTTAATTATACGGGATATTCTTAATTCCGTCTTATTTCCGTATTGGAGATATTTTATTAATTTGGAGATTAATTTTTAAATTACCTCCTTCAAATCCCCCCCCTCCCTCTGTTCCAACTTCAGCGGTTAACGAACTTGGTCTTTACTTTACATAAAACTTTTAAATATCGTCTTTGATACCGATCAAACATAAATTGCGACCGCTAAAGTGGTAACAGATATATATTTATATATATGTATATATGTACAAATTTTGAACGGACTTCATTAGGAGTCCTAACCTCCAGAGTAAAATTAGGGAATAGTTGTGGAAATTTGTCAAAAATAGCGTCATGAGTACAACCTCAAGAGACACCATGCTAGATGAGAGTGCTAACCTGATTAGCCATAATAGCATGAAGTAGACGAATAAAATATAACGTTCATTAAAAAGTTTTAACTTAAGGGAAATCAGCTATTGAGGTCTTACTCATGACGCGATTTTCGAAATATTTCTTCAAATGTCCATCGATCCTACCCAGGAGATGACGAAAATAAGGTCCGTTCAAAACTATATATATATATATATATATATATATATATATATATATATATATTTGTCTGTTAACACTCTAGCGGTCGCAATTTTTGTTTAATCGTCACCAAACTCGGTATTTAATCGTTTTATGCAAAAAGGAAGATCAAGTTGGTTAACGGCTGAAATCGGACCAGTGGGAGGGGGGGGGGGGGGGGTTAGACGGGGGGGGGGATTTTCAAAATTTGAAATATCTCCGTTATTATGCATCGGATCGAAAAATTGTATAAAACCAATCTTATTGCAAATTTAATTTACTATAAATATTGTTACACATTTATTCTCTATCTTGAATATTAACCGAGATATTTGCATTTTTATGAAGGCTGTGGTCGGGTATTGTAAGAGAAAACCAAAAAGAAAAGAATAAATAAAAAAAGAAAAGAAAATAGCATGATTTATGGGGTAGGGGAGTGGCACTAAAAGTTTAAAATGATAAAATCAGTTAACTGCTCTTAGAGAAAAACATTAAGTACATGAATTCCTGGGTTTAACAGTTTTTGATCCAATTCAAACAAACATAAATAAATAAGAACTTCAATTTTACCCCTCAAAAAAAGTTAAGAGATCTCATGACTTCCACTTCAGTGAATATTTCAAAATTCCGGGTTATGATTGTAACCTCAATTGTAGATTGCCATCATGCCTAAACCGCTCTGCCACGATTAAATTCTTACTAGTAGCATGTCAGTTGTACAACACTGAATGGTATATTAAAGTTGCTTTATACATCTCTTACTGCCTAATGTCTTCTATTTTTCACCTTATGAGGGTGACAGATGGATGGCCCTCTAATAGTTGAGGCTTTGAGTGGAATTCTCTATATTGTTACGTAGTGAGGTGTAGAAGACAATAGGAAACTACTAAATATCCTCGTGACATTCTTTCCTTCTCTTAATCGTTCACATGGAAATCACCATAACCCTGTTGACATACACAATCACTAGGCGTAGACATATGTACATTTCCATATCTAATTCGAGGTTTGAAAGCAATACTTTTAAAGAATAGTTATGCTAAATGTATTATGCTTATCATTGTATTTTGATATTTACCAGTGTATCCGTTATTTCTGTGACAAGCTGATTTATAGTGGCTAATACAGTCAGAAACATGCCTAGAAAGTTCTTTTCTAAGTTTTCTGACAATTTTTCTTATCGCTTTTTCTGAACGGTATCAAGAAAGTTCTGAAGGAGCTGTCGGGGCACTGCCTATTAACTCAGCCCAACAAAGGACTTGAGGGGAAAAGATTAATGTGAAAACATGATTATTTTGAATTTTAACTTTCCAATATTAAACTAATTACTACATTCTGTCACACCTTGTCATTGTGTTTCTCTTCCATTTCATTCCACATTATCGGTTTTTTCTGTTAAAATTTGTTTAATTATGCCCCCTCTTCTTCATTAATATTTACGACTATCCGCATTTGAATTCGTACTTCCCATACTCCAAACTCAAGTAAACTGATACTCTTCGGTTTACAATTCGTTGCTTTAATTTACTTAGATCCACGGAAGTTTTATTCTGATACAGTAAAGTACGAGAAATTGACCACTCCAGCTTGTAATTTTCATACTGTTGGAAGATAAGGAAAGGCTTACTCCTTTGAATAAATAAGTGCATTGAATAATTTCGCAAAGCAGCAAGTTATTTTTATAAATATTCATTTGAATGTGTAAGAGAATAAAATATATGTAATGAATGAAATCTGTTGCTCACCAGCCAGGTCGTGGGCCACACATTTTTTTTTTTTTTGTTAATCATTGTATAAAGTTATTTTCAAAAATAAATGATAATAATTATTCTTAAATACATGTAGGTATGTATTACACCCAAATAAATAAAACACGTCCATAAAAGAAGGTAAAATATACGTCCACTTTTTACTACTGTGGCTAATTGGGACGGGTCATCTACAGGTTTCCACCATTTTCTAGCCAGGGTGGGATAAAGGATTTTATTTAGTGAGTCCGTCAAAAATAAATTCCTATTGCCCAGACGGGAACTAAACTTGCCGCTTCATAAATAAATAAATAAGTAAATTAATATCAGGCAAAAGAATTCAATTATAAAAATAGAAAATACAATAGTAAAATAACTATACACACAATTATACATTAAGAACAAATGAAAGATATTTCATTATGTTCATCAAATACACAATTGCTAATTTATATTAGTTATTACGGCTGAGTGCTTAAAGAAAATCACTTTTTTCTTATTTTAGAAAATGAAATAGTTATTTGGCTCTCATTGGGCTATATACAGTAAAACATAAAAGTAAATGATAAATATTTTCAAAGTCGTCCAAATTACATACTTTCCTATTATGTTTTTAATAGTAAATTTGAATCTGTAATTGTTCTTAACGCTTTGTAAATTGGAAATGGTAGATTTATTGTAAAATATTCTTGAGTGGTTCCTGTTGTCACGGAAGTTTTATTGGCACCATCATTCAATAGTTTGTCTCTTTTGGCAGAGTAATTGATGGTTTACAAGACCTGATAGTATGAGTATCTTAGTTTAGCTAAATATTGAATAAATTCAGTTTAACAAAGAGCTCCTTGATTTGGCTTGATTTTTATGGGAATTGTAACATTGTCTAGGTAGGCTATTATCCATAGACAATATTTTGCAGAGCCAGGTAAGGGAGGCTCTTAAAATGTGGCTGGAAACAAAGTCTGTTCCAGTTTCTAGCCAGCATGCTACCTATTTTCTACAGTAATCTAATTGTGGTATTCTTTCGAAATCCTGTACAATCGAAGTAGTATTAGTTCAGTCGAAGTAGAATCAGTATTCCAGATCATAACGTTTCATACTAAGCTAACAGTTGCTTATTTGATGTTTTTCATCTATGTAACGACATGAGAAGAAACCCAGCATGATGATGGGAAGTATTTCTAGGAAACAAATCTTCGTGATTGATTTTTTTTTTCTTTAACCCTTGGTGTTGAGGATTCCGTAAAGGAAGATTTGAGATATTTCTTGTTAAAGGTCACGTCATATGTGGCAAAAGCAAACACCAACTGTCGTGACGCAACCCAGCAGATGTGGGAGTATTGTTGGCATTGAACTACAGGAGATAGCTTTGTTCCTCCGTCATTCTTCTTTTCCGGATTTGTGGCGAGCTCTAACGTTATATAAATTTTTGACCGACCTTTCAAATTATTTTGTTCTGGTTCATAAATTTTACTTGTAGATTAAATAAAGCTTAAGATATTTGGTTTTCACTTTAATTTGTTTGCATTAATCAAGGCAATTATAAATTTGCCGATTAATTACAATAAACGTCCGTCACGGAAACTAAGCTGGCTTCCCACGTGCTGGTAAAAACACATTTGTGGTCTCATCTCACCACATATTCTCTATTTCTATGTAGAAACGGATGAGAAGGAGGGCAGGGGGGAGAGGGTTACATATAACTGAAAACAACAATGTACGAATAATTCCCTTAATATTTGAGTTAAAATGAACAACAATTCTACACTATTAATAGTTTAACGATATTGGCTCTATAATATTTTCCGATCCGACTCATTACGACGGAGATATTTTGCATTTTCGAATTATTCCTCCCCCCTAAACCCACACTATTCCAGTTGCAATTTCAGCCTATAACAAATGTGATATTTAGTATTGAAAAACAAATATTATGTCTAGTGAAAAATAAGCATTTTCCAGACAAGAAAGTAAAATCTTACTTGATGACGTCATCACTAAACGAATTTACATGAAACTCGCACAATAGAGGTCTCTTGAAAACATTGGTATTTAAGTTTACAACAAAGAGGTCCTTCATATAACAGCTTCTTATTAATAAGAAATGAAAAGGAGTGGGGCTTTACCTATGGCTAGTAAGTAAAGATGCACATACCCCACCCTCAGTCCGATTTCAGCCGATAACGAACTTAATCTTTATTATTAGAAGAAACGCTTATATACCGCGTTTGGTAACGATTAAACTAAAGTTACGATCTCTAGAGCGGTAGCAAACAAATATATATATAATTTTGAACGGACGTCCATTTTCGTCATCTCCTAGGCACGATCGATGGACATTTGAGGAAACTTTTACAATCTGAATAACTGTGATCCCTTGATGGAAATCGGCCAAAAAATATGTACAGACACAAGTCCATCTCTTAAGGGTAGAAAAATGAAGTATGTGCTATTTCATAATAGACATTCTTAAGGTATTTTAATTTCATTAAGGAAATATAGGGCTCAGGTTAGCCAATGAGATTAAGCACTGGTCTCTATACACTTGGTAAACTTGGAGTTGTGTTTTAAGTGATACGTGTCCAATAGAAGTTTACTTCGACGCTAAATAAAATCCTGTGTAACACTCTGACTAGAGAAAGGTGGAAACCACCTTGCCTAATAGTAGGTAATAATGAATTACATTTTTAAAGATTTTTTTTTTATTTTATATAATTTTTAATGCCTGTTCACATTTGAACGAAAAATAGCCAGTCTTCTTAAAACCTTCATATATCTCCCTTTATTTTAAAATGAATGCAGACCTTTTTAGCAGATTTCCCTTAAGGGGGACACTTCATATTTGTCATATTAAAAGCTAATTTTCAGCAATGTGTTTCTTTATGTGGGTATTCTAGTTATTACAGAGAATGTAGAGTCTAAGTCCATTGAACTATTCCCATCAGTAAACAATTAGATAAAACTCAGATTAAATTTATTTGTCGTGAAGTTGATCTATTCTAAACTGTAAGTAGTTTTTCGCACATTTAAATATCTTTAATTATTAACCAAGCATTTTGTTTAATTAATGTTTTATTTCTATTTCGGTCCAGAATAATGGGTCTTTCAAACTTAGATGGAAGGCGGGAGCTTACGTTACATTGCCGAAACGCTTGGGGTAGCAAAGTCTACCATTCACAGTAATAAAAATGAAGAATAATTTTTTTTTAAATGTGTTAATTTATCTTTTTTTTTATTATTTTGTATTTTTTTGTAAATAATCAATAAAAATTATTCACTTTTGGCAGATTTTGTTTAAATAACCTATAGATTAACCAATTATTTTAATTAAAAAGATTAATATACATATATATAAAGTATTTAACAAAATTATAAGACTAAATCTAAGTGTCCGGTTTTTTTTGCGGTTGAGTTTATATACATATATATATATATATATATATATATATATATATATATATATAAAAAAATAAATATATTTGTCTGTTACCGCTCTAGCGGGCGCAATTTTTGTTTGATCGTTACCAAACTCGATATTTAGTCGTTTTATGTAAAAAGAAAGTTCAAGTTCTTTAACGGCTGAAATCGGACCAGTGGAAGGGGGGGGGGTTTAGAGGGGAGGATTTCTAAAAATTCGAAATATCTCGGTTACTATACGTAGATTTCAATATTATTGCAAATTAAATTTACTATAAAAATTGTTATATGCATTCATTCTCTATCTTGAATATTAACCGAGATGTGTGCATTTTTATTAAATCTGGGCGGCTAACGGACGAGTGACTTTCCCGGCAAAAGCTAGTTCGGCCGTTTCCTTAACTACTTGGCTCTCGTGATATTTCTCTATTGTAAAACATCACGTGGGAAATCTGCTTAGTTTAAGCAGCCCCTGCGTGACGGACGTTTTTTGCAAACGTTTCCTTCTTCCAACCTAATTTGCCCAGAGTTTGCATGACGATACGGCCATGGAGCCCTGAGAGAGGTCATGTGATAATTGAGTTAAGAGCTGTTGCTAAGTTAGCATTATCCCAGAGTCATATGTGGGCAAGAGAGTCGTGTTACTGATCCACTTACATCTCTGTTAGCACCGGATGACAACCTTCAATCATTTCCACTACGCTTCTGGACAAACAGTTTTTAATGGGATACAGCTGGACAATTACACACTTTCTACTGCCTTTGACAAGTTGTTTTCAAGAGCATTCTTTTAGATAGTATTTCCACCAAAAATGTTTTTTTTTAAAAATAGGGCATTCCGGTAATGAGTTCAATGATCGTACTAACAATAAGTTTCATCAAATCATTCCGAACTTATTAGAAGTTTGGATATTAAGCCTTAAGTGCATCATCAGGGATTTGAAAATGACAATCTATTATAAAGTCCGTTAAGCAGGTGATGCATAAACTAAACATATTGCCGACAGGCGGCTATAACACGCTGTTGATCTCATCTCACCATACATTTTACATTTCTAAGTTAAAACTTAATGAATAGAAGAGTAGGTTCACTGAAAGCTGAAAACAAGCAAGTTTAAATAATTCGCTTAACTCTCCGTCGGGCGCGTGATCTCTCAGATACACAGTTTCTAGAAAAATATTTGCCACACCTCCTAGCAGTGAGTAGTGATGTAGTGCTCCGAGTTATGTTCTTTATAGGTCTTCCCCTCAAGGTATGTTGTGTCACTGTGTTTAACGGAGTAGTCAGTTTCACATGTCAATCAGTTTAATCTCCTAGATACCAGGCGCCCGATCTCGTAAGTTTTTTTGAAATCTGTATTTCATAAATATGTACATCAATTAAGTTTCTCTTTATTAAATGGACTCAAATAAACCTATTATTCTATTATTTTGCTCAAACTTGAGCTTTCAGAAGAACTTGTACAAGGATATATTGTACGACGCAGTGACAACAGTAGACGTTTACCAACCGAACTAAGGACGAAATTTGAAGACTACAAAGACTCATAAGACAATACATTGAACTCAAGTACAGAACAGCATAAAAAAAGTCCCTCCACTACAACGAACAAAAGAAAATGATGTGAACCAAGCAAAACTGAAAATAAATGTAGGTCTACTAATTACTGTTGTGAGATTTGCAATGCAAAATTTGTTTACAACATAGTTCCATGCTTTGTCCTAATTGTAATGCAGCTCTGCAAAAGAAATAACAATTTAGCTGGTATTTTTAAAATGTTTTGATGATTTTCAATAAGTCTTATCTAAATGTGATTTCGTGCTACTTATTTTTGATTGAAGTTATATTTAGATATTTTTTTTATATTGTTCACAAACTGAAATGAATTATGTATAATTAAGGCATGTGCATTTAAACAATTCCTTTTGATATTTGTGTTTTTTAATTATATTTTAAAAATTACCATCCACGGTTTTTTTTATATTATAATACTTGTCAATTTTAAAAATTATTTACTTCTTTCAAACAAATACTTCCTCTGTTATGGTTTCTAATCACACGCTGAACATTTTAGTGCAAAATATATATTAAAAAACTGTATTTCCGTAAAAACGGTTGAGGATGATCTCTGAGATACACGCGACCGAAGACGAAATATTCTTGACGCGCCCGACCGAGGGTTAATATTTGGGCTGCAAAAAATGTATAGACCAACAATTGTATGATCAATCAATAGTTTAAGAGAAAAACATTGGTGATAAAAGGTTTTCGAATCCCCCTTCCATTCCTGGCCCGATTTCAGCCATTGACTTTAACGTAGAATGAAGTATATTTAGTATATATTATAGTAGTAATGTATTAATCAAATTAACATTTTCGAATTAAAAATGAATAATCCAAAATTTACATATTTCCATGTACCTCTCACAATAAAAGTTCAACAAAAACAATACTGCGTATTTAAAAGTTATTTACTAACGTCCACTTTGTGCTACGACGGCTAATTGGGACGGGTTATGTTCATAAGGTTACCACCCTTTTCTAGCCCTACTGGGACTAAATAGTGAGTCACTAAATAAATACCTATTGCCCTGGCGGGTATAGGAGCTCGACACTCTAGGTTTGCCATGTGAGATTAAGGCTAACGCTTTAACACACATGACTAACGTGAGTCCCCTTCTCATTTAAGCTTTCAATAAACTGGTTCATGATATAACAGCTTATCGTTAATATGACGAGTGGAAGTGGGGAAACTACTGGTCCTCGAATACTACAAAATTCAAATAACTTAACTTAACATTCGTGATACAGAAAATATGTATAAATCTACATTTATAGGACATTCAATTTGCAATAAGATTGGTTCTATACAATTTTTTTGTCCAACTTATAATAACGGGAATATTTCGAATTTACGAAATCCTCCCGTCCCACGGATCTGGTTTACAATAACACTGATTTACATTAACAAATTTTATCTTTATTTCTACATAAAACGTTCCAATATGGAATTTGATAACGATCAAATAACATTTTCGGCCACTAGAGCATCAACAGACAAATATATACATATATATATAATTGTGTTGATGTTTTCGACCAGATTATATTTTTATATGTTGTTGTTGTTTTTTTTAGGTTTGGTCAATATTGGTGAAAAAATCTTAGTTTATGCCGATATTTCGAGAATTTTAATTTCTCTTCTTCAGGGCAAGACTAAGGATACTTAAAAACGACTATACATATTGCACTAGGGTTACTGGTAACAATGCCAGGGAAGGTTATTGTAACTAGTAACCCTAGTGTAATATATATAGTAGTTTTAAATATCTTTAGTCTTGCCCTGACGAAGAGAAAATAAAATTCTCGAAATATGGCATAAACTAAGATGTTTTCACTAACATTGACCAAACCTCCAAAAAAACAACAACAATATATATATATATAGTTTTCAACGGATCTCATTTTTGACATCTCCTGAGTAGGATCGATGGACGTTTCAGAAAGTTTTACGAAAATTGCGTCATGTGCAAAACCTCAATAGCTCATTGATTCCCTAAGGAAGGGAAATATGCTGAAATCCTAAAGACTGTGCTGAATAAATGATGTGATACCGGAAGTGGGTGTTCCCGAGTATTTGAATGAAGAATAAAGTCGTCCCATAATGAAGATTTTTATTTATTGCACCATTCAGCATATCCGTGCCACTCTGCAAGTGCTGCAATTGCCATTTATATGGGTGCAGTAATGCATGCTAACTGTACGGAAGATGTTCAGGCCCGGGACCCGTAGAAGTATTTTTAGACCTGGAAACGTGTTGTAGACGAATATGATTATTCATGGGGGATATAGTTTAACAGTGAGTCACAGCAATGCCAAACAACAGTGTACTGAGCACTCCTATCTTAGTACATATATCCATTCTCTAGAGGATATCCTTCAGATAAGACAGTTTCTATCAAATCCTGGAATATCCTCTGAGTGTGACTGTTTTCGACGAAAGGCATAACGTTTCCTTGATGGCCTCAGTATAATTTCTGAGCTAGAATAAAACGATTCTACACCATCTCGTTGGCTTCTTCTGTGCCTAAAGGCCAATTCCTGTTCTGTCTACTCGTTTGAAAAATACTTTAAGATACTGTTTTGTATTTGTGGAATTTGATGAGGTTAATCACATGTGTAGTGCCATGCCTTGACCAACAAATGGCAATCAATAATGAGAGGAATGCTCTGTTAAGATACTAGCTGCAACTGGAATGCCAAGGCCTGAATCCAGCCATAAAATAGAGACATTAGTCTGATATTGAGACATAATATTTTTATTTTAAAGAAACCAAATAACCCTCATATTTATTTTATTTCCAACTCTTTAGAACGTACAGTTTATTAATGAAAATAATCCAAAGACGAGTTTTAATTTTAGCTGTTCACCCTTAAGGGGGGAAATGACGAAAATGAGGTCCGTTCAAAACTGTATATATATATATATATATATATATATATATATATATATATATATATATGTCTGTTCACGCTCTTGCGGAGGCAATATTTGTTTGATCGTTACCAAACTCGATATTTAGTCGTTTTATGTAAAAAGAAAGATCAAGTTCGTTAACGGCTGAAATCGGACCGGTGGGAGGGGTGGGGGGGGGGGGTTAAGAGGGGAGGATTTTCGAACATTCGAAATATTTCCATTACTATACGTCGAATCGAAAAATTGTATACAACCATTCTTATTGTAAATTAAATGTACTATAAATATTTTCATGTACATTTATTCTCTATATTGAATATTAACCGAGATATTTGAACTTTTATTAAATCTGGGTGGATAACGGATGAGAGAGTTTCCCGCCAAAAGCTAGGTCGGCCGTATCCTTAACTGTTCGGCTCTCGTGAAATTTCTCTATTGTAAAACTTCACTTGGGAAATCTGCTTAGTTTACTCAGCCCCTGCGTGACGGACTTTTTTATCCTTCCCAGATTTAAGTATTCTAATATTAAGAGGTTCACATCAAGTCAAATCATTGACTTAGGATCGGTACCAATAAGGGGCAAGAAATGATTTAGACCATTTCGGTAAATTTTGAAGCATCCTCTGAGTCAATTGTGATGTTCCGGGGAAAATCATTATTATATTCTTACATTAAAATGTTGAAAATCAGGTTAATCGGTGTGTTTGGAAACCTGCGGAGGACAGTTAGATTCCGAAGCAGTCAATAGACAATTATTTAGCGCCAACTCACTAGGAAAGGGTGGTAAACTGTAGATAACCAGTGCCGGTTAGTGTAGTTGAATGTTTAAACAATTATTGCCAAGGTTGGAAATTAACACTGAATGACTGATAGATGAAATAAAAACAAATCTGTTTATTAGCTCTATTACATTTATTATTCCCTGTTAAAATCTTTCTTCTAACGTCTCATATCGTTTAGGTACTATGGTATATATGTTTATAAAGATAGAAATAGAAGAATAATACTATTATGTTTTAACTTAAGCATGTTTGTTATGCATATTGTTCTTCGTATTATTTTTACCTAATTATATTATTATACTCAGCACGTCTTGGTGACAGAAATTATAATAGACCTTCATAAAAACTATTTATACTTCTTCTCAGATGCATAAATTAATAATAAAGTAAATAAAAATGAAATGTCTATCACTAAAAAACGTCTTTAGAAATAACATATTTCATTCTAAATAACCATAATTTACAAAGATAAGAAATCATATTATGAATAAAAAGATTATTTTTGACTACATGCGTTATTCCGTAGTACTTGTACATTTTGCTTCATCTTCAATACAGAGAAATAGCTTAATGTTCATTTCGGCAGTTTTTTTTTTTTACACCTCTGCCCCCGCTATACCTTTGGTCCCCCCTTACCAGTGGTCTCCATTTATTAAGAGATATAAAATTTTGAATAGATAAATTGGGCCAGGTAACTTAGCCTAGCTCTCCGAGCACGGCTAATCATAAAAGTGCAATATTTGGGAGATTTAGTTTTAAGTCCACAGCTGCGACTCCTTTGCCTCTGTTCAAAGAAGTGGCAGCAAGAGCCTAACTAACTAGACTACATACCTAAAGCCTAAATACTAACCTAAACTCACATAAACAATACTTATATACATATAATTTACAAATATTGAGATTTTTACTTCGTTTTGAACACCTCTCGGGCAAAGGTCCTGAAGGCTGAAAATCTATCTGCGTCGTTTACTAACATGTGGTAACTCCCAGAAGGCCAGTTAACATATGAGAAAGCACTCATTAGCCGAATACGCTTGGCGTTGAAACGCGGACATTGGATCCGCAGCATTGAAACGCGGCAGGTGATCTTGTCGTTCAACTTTGGATGTACTATACAAAAGGCATTCTTTTAATTGAGACATCTATTTTCTTCCATTTTTGGCTGAGTATGAATCCCCACATTCATTGAACTATGACGTTGAAAAAGAAGAAAAGATCTATAGAACACCTTCCAGATAGTTAACGTCAGTATAAATGTCATACCTTAGTCACCTTATATAATTTTTAAAAGGTAAATAAAGAGTACTGTAAATAAAAAAGGTCAGTCTTGAAAGACTTATTCTAAGGAGTAAAAATTCTATGAAAAAGCGTCATCCCTTAAGAGAAATCAGCTTTTGAGTTTGTACTCATGGTGCCATTTTTGAAACATTTCTTTAAATGTCCATCGATCCTACCCAGAAGATGACAAAAAGCAGGTCCGTTCAAACCTATATATCTATATATATAAATATGTATAAAAAAAGTTGCTGTTCAACTTAAACAATTTAAGTAGCGGGGCAGCTGTTGTAACACACACACACACATACACACATATATATATATATATATATATATATATATATATATATATATATATATATATTTGTAGGCTGGGATTAAAACACGGAAGGAGTTAGCGAAGTGAAAACCAGCTAACAACAGACGTTCTCACCGACGGGACACAATTACCCCAGAAAGAGCGGAAATACGTTACATCATTCTCCCACTGTTTCAGCTCTATGTTCACTCTCATCTCTTGTTATCGATATCACAAGTCGGCATGGAAGCTTTGTGTGCTCGTTAAAAGAGCAAATCTCCTTAGTCTACAAACCAATGGAGGTTAAGTAAAAGAAGAACAATATTATTATGTGGTCAGACTCTAAGCGACTCAATCACTATGAGTATTAGTACAGCACTGAATGAAAGATTCAGCATCCGGATGTACTTAGCACGAAATGAAACTTATTTGAATAAGACCGACTATTAGCCAGCTTAATTGGAAAAAAGTTTGTTCTGTACCATCCTCGAAATTTAGCTGTTTGATTCAATACTAAAGATCATATTAGTTAATGGCTGAAATCGAACCTGGAGTAGAGGGGGGGGGGATCCGAAAATTCAAAATACCTCCTCATAAGTCTGGTCCTGAGGCCCGTCAGGGCAACATCCAGGACGTCCGGGCACTGATGATGATGCACTGCTCATCGCTGTCGCTTTAATAAATTATTACTTTGGAGGTGTGTCCATTTCTCCTCCACCTGCAATAGAATTCACTTCCACCTGACAGAAGACCAATTTAGAAAATACCTCCGTTGTCATGAGTTTTTCGAAAAATATTATAGAGTCAATCATGTTAAAAAATCTACAATTGTTCTTCTACAGATTATCTCGTAACTCAATTATTAAGAGAGCCAATAGTACTTTACTGTTTTCAGCCGTCAGTAAACCCCCATATCAACTCATCAGATTTTTATTTAGAAAAAAAAAATATGTATATGATGAGAATAGTTCGTTGTACCACCACTAGGGAAATCTGTTTAGTTTACCCAGCCCATGCGTGATGGGCTATAAAAAAAACCGTCATAAAACATTGGTATTCCTTCGATTTTTATTTTGAGTCTTTATTTTTATCAATTCAACAGGCTATACTCTATACGTAAATATTATCGTGTTGAGGGAGAGGTAATTTGGAATTTGGAGAAGCAAGGTTATAGAACATAATTTATTTTTTAAAAAAAAAACTCGTTTACAAATTTGTTTCATGCCCAACTTTTTTTGTTTCATCCTTCTCTAAACCTCCCTCTTTCTTAGTCAATTCGACAGAAAGGGGAAGTGCACAACAAATGATACACCAGTTCTACATATGAAATTTCAATATTCTAACAGTTCTACTGCTATGCGAGGTACGTATATACGTTATGCCGAAACTAGTAAAAACAGGTTCAGGAATTTTTAAAATTAATAAATTCCCTGAAATATGATGACCGAAGTTTTTCGAGGTCATACTAGGAATTGAAAATAACACCCAGTTCAATATATAGTACTAATATTTTAAAAAGTATCTAACTTCATCGTCAATGTCGTTACGAACTTGGGCTTTAGTTTTACAAGAATATTAAAATTTCGAATTTGGTTACGGCTAAATAACAATTGTGATCTCTCTGATATTACTGAACTGAAATCTTTATTAATGACGACAGACGAAAAAGAATCCTCATTAACTCTCGCGTGAAAGTAATATGAGAAGGAGTAGTAGCTGTTTTAGAAAAAACGTATAAATGAACAATTTAATACAATAAAATATTCGACAGTACTATAGATATATTAGATTTTTTTCATCCAACTCCTAACATCATAGCTTTTCATTTCAATAACCTCTTCTAATCCGATTTTCGCTGATCTTGATCTTTAGTTTTCGTTAGATCAAATTTTCATATATGGAGTTTCCGCTACAGAATAAGTAGATTCTTATTTTCGCTCTCTCCTGGGTGAGACAGTTGAACATTCAAATACATATGTATCATAAGCACAGCTTTAGCACGCATTTTCTCCGTAGAGCAATCTACTAACACATATACAAGCCTAACAACTTCAAAATACCCTGTAACAGCAATCTTGCTTACTCCGTGACTTCCCGATTGAATTTAAACTTTTAATATTTGAGTATATACATGGAAAGTTCTTACAACTGTAGTAGTAAGAAACCTCTAAACCTAAAGGGCGTAATAACCCAGTAGTTTCTAGCCCCAAAAAACAGTTAACCTAACCTCTAAACCTATTCACGAGGGACGAATAGTTATGGAAACGGCCGCCAGAGCTTTCGGCGGAAAGTCCGAACATACTGGCGGCCACACGCAGAATACAAATGCAAATATCTCAGTTAATATTCAAGAGACAGAATAAATGTATAGAACAACATTTATACCAAATTAAATTTGCAATAAGATTTATTCTATACAATTTTTCGATCCGACGCATAATAACGGAGATATTTTGAGTTTTCAAAAATCCACCCTCTAAACCCCCCCTACCACTGGTCCGATTTCAGCCATTAACGAACTTGATCTTCCTTTTTACATGAAACGATTAAATTCCGAGTTTGGTAACGATCAAACAAAAATTGCGACCGCTAGAGCGTTAACAGACATATATATATATATATATATATATAATTTTGAACGGACCTCATTTTCGTCATCTCCTGGGTAGGATCGATGGACATTTGAAGAAATTTTTCGAAACTCGCATCATGAGTACGACCTCAATAGCTGATTTCCCTTAAGAGAAATCTGCTAAAACATTATACACAAAGTTTCTGTATCTCAAAAAAAAAGACACAAAGAAATATGTCACTTCTTACTCGCCCCTCCAAAGCTCCCTTATTTGTTCCTGATTAACAAACTTAAATCATCAATTCTCAACAAATGTTTATATTCCGGCTTTTTTTGGGCGTTGGACCTTGTACTCGTATGTTATCGTTTAAGGGTTAATGGATTCCTTTCCCCAATCACCAAAGACTTTTTATCATGGTCTAATTTTTCCCAGCCTTATCCGAGTCGGGTCTGTGCAGTCAGAAGGAGACAACCCCCAGCCTTCCTTTCTTAGGAGGCATCTGGCCTACTGTCATGTTAATATCTAGAATATCATGATGATATCTGTTAGATCCGACACAGTTCTCAGGTCTGTAGATATATCGCAGGATCCTCTAATGACCCTTAACATTGTCCACTCGATCGAGAGCTGACAACCCAACATTCCTCTCCAGTACTTTGTTGTGAAACCATGTTCGGAAGTGACGAACACCTTTCTCTTGCTATAGTCGCCTTTCATGATAAAGTTCAAGGACCAGAATTCCCTTATTCATCCTGTCTTTGAAGAATGGCGAACTCCAATATACACGAATTCCTCTAACCCTTGATTTTTAATTACCATCACTTTATTATAATAGGGGAAAATCCTTACATTTTTGCAGAGTAACTACTTTTCTTGCTGAAGCTTCGACAGGTTTTCGACAATACCTTCAACAATAATCGATGTTCTCTATGGTTATAGGTTAGTACAGCTCTTTTACATTAGTAATTAATCCTAAAGTTTCCAAATTTCAACACCAAAAGTGTACTTACAGCACGTGTAAATAATGAAGATTTATTTGAGTAAACTAGCAAGACTAGGTTCTTAAGCTGATAGGATGTGCAGTCCTGCCCTGAAGAAATATATGTTTTTAAACCTCTGTAAAAGTGCTTTATTACTTTCATGTATGTGTCAAAAAATTGAAAATCATCTATTCAGGTACTCTTGGCGCGATTTTCGACTACTACTAAGGTACTAAACTCGATATACAAGCGTTTTATATGAAACTAAATATCACGTTCGTTATTGGCTAAAATCAGAATGGAGTAGGAAGGGAATTTCGAAAATTAGAAATATCTCCGTTATTACGAGTCGAACCTAAAAATATGATTGAACCAATCATGTTAAACTCTACTCAAGAATTGTTGCTCTTTAATTTTTTTTTTCCTCAACTGAAATATTAAGATAGCTATTAGTACTTTATTTCTTTACGGCCTTCAGTAAACCTCCAGATATACTCATCGGATTTTATAAATAGAGAATGAGATTAGTAATGTCTCATGAGAGAAATCGGCTTAGTTTACGCAGTCCCTGGGTGAAGGATTTTTTTAAATTTTTTAACATAGCCCTGATAAGAAGAATTAAAAATATTAACCGCTTGATCATTCTACTTTTTGAAAACTGCAAAAAACGTTTTTAAGCGTTAATTATGTTGAGACATCATTGAAGTTCATAGAACCTTCAAAACAACCAAATATTTTTTAAACGCATTAGGATGGTTAAGCCACATAAAGCATTAAGAATTTGTAACAAACAGCCATTTTCGAAAATGTTCTTCAAATTTCCATTGACCATACCCAAAAATATTGACCTCCTTTCGTCATCCACTAGGTATAATTTGACGGAATTTCTTGAACACACCCCACGGGCTTTTTTGACAACCCTTAAGTGAAATCTCCTAATCTAGTCCATGCGTTCATGACGCCCAATGGTAGAGTTCAACGACACAACCTGACTATCTATAATTTACGACATTCGTTCCTCGAGAGTTTACATTTGGGAGACAGCTGGCCATTCTTGAATGATAAGATAGCCGGTAAGTGACATTTCGTTCTTCGGAAAACGTTCTGTAGTAAATCTAGGTGAATGACAATATATATTTTAGCCATTTCTCCGAGCAAAGTTAGTCTCGTAACAGTTGCACAATTCCAGGTAAGTACAATTTAATTCAAAGTTTCATCATGAAATTATTTAGTAACTCAACTGAACTTTGGTGCTCTTGACGTAATTTATTCATGTAGCTATCGACAAAATACTGGAAATTCCTTTGTGTAATTTCGTCACAACCGATCAATCGATCAACCAACCATCTCAAAACGAAACATGTTTGTTCTCGTTTTGACACTCTTATACGTCATGATAATTTCTAATTAAATCCCCAACCAATTCATGGTTGAAAATACAACCAAAGTTAAGGCATTCTTCTATTTTTTTTTTGTGCTGAGTCCTTTATTCTCCATGTTCGAAATGTGAAATGCAATACTAAAAGATTTTGGAGTTAGTACCTGTTTTTATGATGCACTAGCGCAGTATCAATGATCGTAAATAGAAAAATTGAAATAAAAAAAATATACAAATATTTTCATATACTCGACATACTAATAGTAACTTGCTTTGGAGTACCTAAGTCGTCTAAAAAGACCAATGGTACGACCTTGACATAGACCACCACGACTATTGAGTCGCCTTTACTTTTAGTAGATTTCCCTTTAAGAAAATCAGCTATTGAGGTTGTACAAATATATATATATATATATATATATATATATATATCTACTATATAAAAATAAGTCGGGTTTTCCTTCCTGACGCTATAACTCCAGAACGCACGAAACCGATTTCCACGGTTTTGCATTCGTTGGAAAGGTCTCGGGCTCCGTGAGGTTTATAGCAAAGAAAATTCAGGAAAAATTTCAACAGAAAAGCGGGAAAATCTTTTTTCATTATACTGTTAAAATAACATGTGTTTTCAGTGCATCGTTTGAGTACGCAAAGTACAGAAAAGTAACAGCTGTTATTGGAATATTCCTCATTATACTATCATTCATTGTATATTGCATACTTACTTAACCTGTATTTATTAAATCAATTTCTCAATAATTAAGCAAAAATTTGTCAATAATTAAGCAATCAATACCGCAAAAAGGTATTAATATAAGTAACAATAAAAATTGCACAATAAATATTAATTTTAAATTATAGGTCTATTGCCTATTCTATTTATCTGTTGAATAACCTTTGCAGTTTAATAAACATATGTTTCACATGCAGCGCCATCTCTGAGCGAGCATGTACTACAAACCAATATTTTAAGTAAATGGCGCCGGTGCGTGATACACTGTTTGACAGCTGCTCATTGTTCTCTGCTCAGTTAATTTCATCTGACAAACCGGTATTGTGTTCACTGTGAAATTGTGAAAAAAAAGTAAAAAAAATAAGTTATTCGTTTCCTAACATTTCAATTGGAAACCATCAAATCAATCACGTGTAGTGTGCAAATTTTTATTCAATTTCAACAGCAGGCATTTGTCTTTAAGGTGGTAAGTTGAACTGTGTAAATTATGTGGATCGTGCATTTGAGGTTAAATTCACCACTCTATCCATAGTCCAAAATGCCTAGAGGACGACTTGCGAACATCGGCCGCCGCACAAGACAAGCAAGCCAGCAACAAGTGTATTCACAGAACTTCGAAGAAAGACAAAATATAATAAGAGAAAATGCCCGATTGAGACAACGCGTGAGCACACGAAGATCATTGGCATCATACAATCGCTTGGCATTCCAATATGATCCCAGTGTGAACTACAGTGATGATGAATAACGTAAAAACATTATCGCTAACCACTAATATGAGAGTTCAACTTCAAAATGATCAAAGTGCTGCACAATTTTCCAAACAATTATTAGCTGTTGGAAATGGAAAAGTCCCAGTTGATGCGACATCTGGACTAATTACTCTTACCAACGACTTTTGCCGATTAGTAGACTCTCAATTAGCTCTTATTGAAAATGTTTTCCCAAACATTAGTGAGAATTATCAGAATTATGCTTGGTTAAGTCAACGAGCAATTCTTGCCGCAAAGAATAATGATTACACGCACTGAATTTCACCATTCAATCAAAAATTGATGGCGATTTTGTGACATACAAATCCGTTGATTCCATAACAAATCCCGATGATGTAGTAAATTATCCAACGGAGTTTTTGAACTCTCTGGAGTAACCAGGATTCCACCACATAACTTGCAACTCAAAGTTGGTACAGTTATTATGATATTGCGTAATTTGAATCCACCGCGACTTTGCAACGGTACTCGACTTTCGGTAAAAAGACTTATGCCGAATTTGATTGAGGCAACCATTATTAACGGAAAGTACGCAGGTGAAAATGTATGTATTCCTCGAATACCAATGATTCCGACTGATCTTCCGTTTGACTTCAAACGATTGCAATTTCCAGTTCGCCTTGCGTTCGCAATGACAATTAACAAGTCGCAAGGCCAATCGCTTAGTGTTTGCGGGATAAATTTAGAAAATCATTGTTTTTCACATGGGCAGTTATACGTTGCGTGTTCACGAGTTGGGAAACCATCCGCTTTGTTTGTGTTAACGTCAGACCAAAAAACAAAAATGTGGTTTACCAAAGAGCACTTCAATGAAACGGATAATTTGCGGACACGTATAACGCTTCGATTCAGTATTTACTTTGGATTCACTTTCATTTACTTAGAGAAGTTCAACTAAATAACACTTCATTTTTGTAATCGAAATTAATTCATTACTGTTGTGAAATGAAATCAAATTTTTCCTTTTCAAATATAAAACAAAAAAAAAATTGTCTTAATGTTTTAATCACCAAACAAAATGTTATATAAAACGAAGCCATCTGGTGGCGAAACGGAGTTCGCCGGGTTTGCTAGTATATATATATAATTTGTCTGTTAACACTAGCTGACGCAATTTTTGTCTGATCGATTCCAAACTCGATATTAAAACGTTTTATGTAAAAATGAACATCAAGTTCGTTAACGGCGTAAATCAGACCAATTGTATGAGGGGGAGGGGGATTTCCAAATATCTCCGTTATTATCAAGTATGGTGTAGAACAAATAAACATTTTTGAGTTAATAACGTCAATTCTTAAATGGTGACGTCATCATGCTACGCATTTGCCTCTACCTCAAACAGTAAAAGTTCAATGAAAACAACATTTGTTATTTAAGCTTTTAATAAAGTGGTACATGATATAACAGCTTATTGTTAACATGGCATATTGAGGAGTGCGGGTTTATTGGATGTTCAAAATTTAAAAAATGCAAATATCTCGTTCAATGTCCATGATAGAGAAAATATTTATATAACAATATCAATAAGACAAATATTTTGGCCATTAGCAGGATATATATATATATATATATATATATATATATATATAATTTTGAACGGACCTCATTTACGCCCTTAAGAGACATCTGCTAAAAGGTACAAGGTACATTGCGCATCGGTAAAACACAATTCTAATATAATTAAATGGAAAGCTGACATCATCTGTTTAACCAAGAGAGCATTGGTGCAAGATAAGGAAAGAAAGTCGATAACGCATCTGCGTTAACTATATAGATTTCCCAAGGGCGTCACGTATTTGCATTTACCTCAAATTGTAAAAGTTCAATGAGAACAATATTCGGTATTTAGGCTTCGAGTAATAGTCTTCGTAATATAAAAGATTATTATTAATATAACATGAGTAGGAGTGGGAGTTTACTGAAACCCGAAAACTAAAACTCTACCATTCCGATTTTAGCCGTTGACTAAGTTTGATCTTTATTATTATATAAAACTTTTAAATATCCAGCTTGGTAACGATCAGACGCAAATTTAGACCGCTACAGCGTTAACTGAGGAATATATGTCTATATTTTTGTACGGACCGCATTTTCATGCTCCTGGGTAAGACCGATGGACATTTGAAGAAATTTCCCTAAAATTGGCTCAAAATTACAACCTCATTAGCTGGTTTCCCTTAAAGGGAATGCCCCCTGCATTAGGTCAATTGTTTTGGTAAAAGTTGGTTATTATAATGAATTGACACATATATGTTAACAACAACACTACTATTTGTAAACAAACATCGTATCGCTGCACCAGACCTAGTTTGTGGATTGACAATGAGTGACCTAGAGGGTGGTAAAGCACAGTTTCCTCTGCCACCTTGCATAACGGCTCTAACTACTTCCTCCTATTAGCTAGTCTTTAGCTGCCATTACTATTGGCCCAGGACATTGCGTCCTTCCTCTTTACAACTCATTCACCACCAGTCCCTAAAGGGCTCTTAGTCGATGGCCCTTATGGGAAATCGGCTACTGACGTTGAACTCGTGGCGTCATTATTGACGAACCTCTTTGAATGTCCATCGATCTTACCTAGCTAGCAGATGACGTAACTGAGGTCCGTTCAAATTAGTTGAAGCGCGCTGCACACACACGCATATACATATACATACTTACATACAGGGGGAAAAGAAGAAAAAAAAAGAATCTTCCAGTCTCAAAAAATCTTAACTATTCTGTTATTTGAAATATTTGTGTGAACAATCTATTATTGGAAAGATGTTTAGCACAGATCAGTAGATGATGGAATGAACAATCCCCACAAATGGGTCGTTTGTGTGAATCGAAATCGCCTGGTTGGCCACAGGTTTCCAGCGCAGTCGCGGAGTGCATTAAAATGTATGAAAAAAAAAAACTCTTGAAATTTCTCTTTAACTAAAAATAAAAACTAATTCTATATGTTTATTTGTTTCAAAAATACAGACATGCCAATACTAAATCGGATAATTCCTTTTGATACACACTGCATATTATATATATATATATATATATATATATATATATATATATATATATATATGCACACACACATCCAGTGTTCAAACGAAATTTCTTTTTCGTTCGCTGTCACCTACGATAGAGAATGCCTAGGACCTCTCAAACTTCCTAATGGGATAACATGAAAACTAAAAAGGTCAGACCTATTGGGGTATGTACAGTAACTAATTTAGTACTAAGTAGCTCGTTTTAATAAACTATTAATTACGTTTTAAATTACGAACAAAGTTCATTTGAGGGGTCAGTTCGTCATGATATTTAGTGAACAATCAGAATATAAAATTAAAAATTAATGTTCTCGTTTGAAATAAGAAATTTACAATCAAGAAAGTATACTTCTAGTCACTATAGTTCAAAATTATTATTATTATTTATTAACGTCCACTTTTTTTGCAGCTGCGGCTAATTGGGACGGGTTATCTACAGGTTACCACCCTCTTCTAGTCAGGGTGGGACTTAGGATGTCATTTAATGAATTTCGTCACTAAATAATTTCGAACTCCTACTCATGAGGCGATTTTCCAAATATTTCTTCGAATGTCTATCGATCCTACTTATTAGATAACTAAAATCAGGTCCGTTCAAAATTATAGCTAAAATATTTTTCGTTGCCGCTCTAGTGGTCAAAATGTTTGTGGTATCGTTACTAATCTCGATATACAAGTGTTTTATATGAAACTAAATATCATGTTCGTTAAGTACTCAAAATCTGACTGGGCTAGGGTTGATTTAAAGGGAGGAAATTTCAAAAATTAGAAATATCTCCGTTATGACGAGTCGAACCGAAAAATATTATTGAACCAATCTTGTTAAACTCTACTAAACAGTTGTTGCTCTTTAAATTTTTTTTCTCAACTCAATTATTATGCAAGTTAGTACATTCTTTGTTTTCTGCATTCGGTAAACCTCCAAATCTACTCATCGAATTTTATAAATAGGGAATGAGGTTAGTAATGTCTCATGTCGGAATGAGGGAAATCTGCTTCGTTTACGCAGTCCCTTGGTGACGGTTTTTTTTTCTTTTTTAACATAGCCCTGATAGGAAGAACTAAAAATATTAACTGCTTGATCATTCTGCTTTTTGAAAACTGCAAAAAACGTTTTTAAGCGTTAATTATGTTGATACATCATTGAAGTTCATAGATAGAACCTTCAAAACAACCAAATATTTTTTTAAACGCATTAGGATGGTTAAACCACATAAAGCAATAAGAATTTGTAACAAACAACAATTTATCTAGCAATTTGTCAAATATTTTATTTTTATTTTTTATCTTTGTTTCAAGTAATAAACTGGTCCAATACTTTCTCACTTTCCCGTTAAGTGAAAAGATCATTTGAGTTTTCCTCAACAAGTGCCGCAAACAATCTTACCCCTTGACTCAATCTGCTGCTCAGTGATAGAATGAAATGCCATTATAGAAAGAAAGTCAACCAGCACCCTGTCGTTTGGACTTTCCAGTTTCCTCAACTTTTCCTTGGATATCAAAAGTAACAAATGGTTTTATGTAAGCCTGGCTGCCTCTGTAGTTCATTGGGGTCTTATATTCGGCTAGTAACTTGTGAAAAAGGTGTACGGAAATACCTATCTTAACTTTTCAATTTAAAATTTTTATGAAAGAATAACCAAATCCTCCTTCGGTGGGGCAATGATATAGTAAATATAGAACTACTTTCTTTCTGTTAAAAAATCAAATGCAATCGTACTTTTATTAAATGCCATATTTTTTTTATACCCTCCATATTTATATATTTCAGCCCAATTTACGGTAATTCTCCTTTCAGTAATTAAAACTATACGTTTTAAATTGGTTTTCTACCACCACCTTGGTTAGATAATTTCGATTAAAACTCCTACATCCTTCACCAATAAAAAAAATATGAATGATTTTCGGAGAGACTCGTATGAATAGGGTACAGTTATGTCCAGTATTTTTGTTCCTATGTAACAATTGCATGGTCTCTGCTATATGTTTGGGGTCATGACAATTATCGTTCAAATGTTTGCCGAAATTACGGTGTCGTTTGTTCAGTCTAAAACAACGTATTTGTTCATTATATCTTGTTTTCTTCCAGCATATGTATGCGTTTTTACAGGTGTATAGACAGCGTTTATTGTATATGTTTTTATTCTAATGTTGTTTGTAAGATGTTGCATGATCGTGTAATTAGTTTTTAGAGGATTTTATGCAGTAAGTTTGGTATATATTTACGGTCCAGTATAGTTGAAAACTTTACGTTTTGTGACTGTTTGGCTTTCTTTGTTTGGTTTATTTTTATTAATTTTGTTATTTTTGTGTAGTGTGTCTTTTACTTTCGTTATTCCATATATTGTTTTTAGTTATGTTTCGTAATTGTCTTGCGAGAGTGGTGGTTTTCAATCGGTGTACCATGTTTGAACTAACCTATTCCTTGATATGACAGAGAAATTGCCATTTTTTAATATTCAGTATTCACGATGCCACACTCCCACTCACACAAATTTTATTTTGAGTAACTGACTTACTAAACTTCTCATATCCAGCTTACAATTCAATTCCTCTTTACGTTGGAGTCTAGCTGCGGGAGAAATAGAAAATAGGTGGCGAGTTGAAGTCACCAGCATATAACAGCTCGTGTAAAATCTGCTTAGTTTACGTAGCTCCTGTATGGCGAAGGTTCCGTATCAGAGGTCCGAATCAAATCCGTCATATTATATACTCAGTCACACTAATAGTGTTCCCTCTTCCTTGTGGGCCAAGAGCAATGAAACCTGCCTTAAAGCCAGTGAATTCAGGGTCATGAATATCGTGACTAGCTCTAAACTGTAATCATAGCAAGTGACAGCAATCATGGCCACAGAAACAGCAGGAGGCTCATTTCAAACATGACATTTCATAGCGCCTACTTTAGGCGTATTTTCTCTACTTATACTGGTACTTATATTAACGAGAATTACAACAGTCACCCTTATATCTAGATTTGTCAGTAGTGTGCACAATACTTCTTTTATTCTCTCTCTCTCTCTCTCTCTCTCTCTCTCTCTCTCTCTCTCTCTCTCTCTCTCTCTCTCTCTCTCTCTCTCTCTCTCTCTCTCTCTCTCTCTCTCTCTCTCTCTCTCTCTCTCTCTCTCTCTCTCTCTCTCTCTCTCTCTCTCTCTCTCTCTCTCTCTCTCACTCTCTCGCACTCTCTCACTCTCTCTCTCTCTCTCTCTCCACTCTCTCTCTCTCTCTCTCCTCTCTCTCTCTCTCTCTCTCTCTCTCTCTCACCCCTCTCTCTCTCTCTCTCCAATCTCTCTCTCTCCACTCTCTCTCTCTCTCTCACTATCTCTCTCTTTCCCTATCCTACCCAGGAGATGGCGAAAATGAGCTCCGTTCAAAATTATATATATATATATATATATATATATATATATATATATATATATATATATATATATATTTATTCTAGCTCAGATACCCGGCTTCGCCTGGGAATTCATTTGAGGCTGAATGGTGATGGTATTTTTTGGCAAGGCATTACTTTGCACAATATTTTGACATTTACCCGTCCCAGTGTTTAGGGTTAATACGCGTTGTTGGCATTTGTTAATAATAAAATTAATTTTTTGTTTTTCTTCACTGTCCTCCAAATTGTCATATTTCCCGTCTCCTATGCATTATGCATAGATTTCAGCTATTAAGGGAAAAATATCAACATAGATTTGAATTAATTTTTCCAGCTGAGGTACCTGATAGTTCAAATAGGAATGAATTGTTGAGCATATCAATATTTCTACGCAAATTACTTGCTTCATGTATTGTTCCCGAAAAAAATTTATAAAACAAAAGTAACTCTAAATAACAAAGTAAACAACTTCTCTTATGTGCATGTTTGTCGAAAAACAAATAAACAATGAAATATCGCGAATTTTTATTTCAGGCATCCCTAATAACCCCCACTCCCGTTCTAACCTAAATATTTTAATATAGCTTATAATCATGGAAGAATTAATGCTAATTGACATACCGAATTTTGTTAAGTTCGGTTCAATCGTTAGCGCCCAATAAAATAGTTGACTCTCGCTTTAGTTTATAGTGCATATCTCGTTTATACATTGTTAAAAGACAAAAATGAATATCACAAAAGTTACTCTAAATAACAAAATAAACAACTTTTGTTATGTTCATATTTGCCGAAAAAACAATAGGAAACGAAATATTGCTATTTTTAATTTCTGGCTTCCCTTATAACCCACACTCCTGCCCGTCCCAAGAAATGTCGGTATGGCTTGTTATAATAAAAGCGTTAGTGCTAATACATATATCGAATTTTATTTATTTCGGTTGGGTCTTTTGTCCCATATAAAATTGTTCACTTCCGCTATAGGTTTTAACGTGTATCTCGTTTATAATTCGGTATACGAAAAAAGTGTATATAACAAACGTTACTCTAAATTACAAAGTAAACAACTTTTGTTATGTTCATATTTGCCAAAAAACCAATAGGAAACGAAATATCGCTATTTTTAATTTCTGGTTTCCCTTATAACCCCCACTCCTGTTTGTCTCAGAGAATATTAATATAGCCTAAAGTCTAAGTTGGGTTAGTAGTTATATACATACCAAGTTTCATAAAATTCGGTTCAGCCGTTTATGCGTGAAAAGGTAACAAACAAACAAATAAACAAACAGACACCAAAGAAACAAAATGCAGTTATGGTGTCTATGACATGTGAAACGAGTTATCGTCAAATTTCGCGAAAAAAATCAATGTACAGACAGAGGTCACAATTTTATATATATATATATATATATATATATATATATATATATATAGATATAGATATATGTCTGTTAACGCTCTAGCGGTTGCAATTTTTTTTGATCGTTACCAAACTCCGTATTTAATCGTTTTATGTAATAAGGAAGATGAAGTTCATTAATGGTTGAAATCAGACCAGTGGGAGGGGGGGGGGTTTAGAGGGGGGAATTTTGAAAATTCAAAATACCTCCGTTACTATAAGTCAGATCGAAAAATTTTATAGGACCAATCATATCGCAAATTAAATAATCTATAATTATTGTTCTATACTTATTTTCTGTATCATGAATGTTAACCCAGATATTTGTATTTTTCAGTTTTCAGCCTTCAGCAAACTCCCACTTCTACTCGTGTTACATAAGCAATACTCTGTTATATAATAAACCACATAATTTGAAGCTTAAATACCAAATATTATTTTCCAAGGACCCGTATTATACGAGATACATGCAAATGTTCTTTTGACCCTCCCCTCGTCTAAAATTCTTGGACTATTAAAATTTGATTGATTGAGATCAAAATTATTCTGATTCATTAAAGTTACAGTACTAGGTATAGTACATAGTTTTCAATAAATTGAATATGTTATGTTCTGATATGTTTCAGTTATTGTTTTTCTTTCCCGTGTTCCGCTGGCAGACCTTTGTGTTTACATTTAAGACACTTCCCGCTGGCAGGGGAAAGATTTCTTACTACCGTTTATGTTTATTCACTGGTGTTGTGCTAGCAGTATATAGGTTTATCTATTATTAATCTTCTCGAGGGAAATCTGCTTAGTTTACGAAGCTCGTGCGTGGCGGACTTTTATTTATATCAAATAAATGAATAAGCAATTTAAACTGTCGTTCACGAATTCTAACTACCAATTCTGTCCAAAGCGAGTTCCAAACCCGCGATTTTAAGAGGGGAAGGTATTATTTTTCGAGCAGAGGCCTAGGCTGCAGAGGAGACAAAGCCATATTTTAAATAAAGAATGGTTTTGAATGGTTGAATGTCATTGTAAATATATACGAGTGGCCTGTAGAAGGGACACTGGTTGAACAATGTGCCCTACTCCATTGTAGAAAGTGAGAAGTCGAGCTCTTCAACCCCTAATTAGGGGATGGTAACAAAAAACAAAGTGACTCACAAAACAGGAGTAGAACAGAGTCAACCATTAGCACATGGAATACATCATTAACTCTTTTATTACTCCCTTTTAGCACCATATTTATTAATGCAAGCCATTTTCTTTTTATTCGGTTGCTGGAAAGGGCTGCCTACTGTATCATTCAAATATTTTTTTTATTTATACTCCAATAATAAGCAGCGTATGCTAAACAGTTATACGTAAATCTAAAAAGTCCGTCACCGATTTCACACTTGTGACCTCATCTCGCATAGTAAAAAACTGATGAGTAGAGGGGGGGGGGGGGGCTTATTGATGGTAGAAAACAAGAAAATACGAATACTCTATTAATACTTGAGTTACGAAAAAACCGCATATTACAACAATTGTAGAACGCCAATAGTTTAAAAGATTGAGCCTTAAACCTTTTCCGATCCGACTCATAATAACGGGGTTATTTGGATTTTTCGTATTGCCCCTCTGGATCCTCCCACCTGTTCCTGGTACGATTTCACCCATTAACGACTATGAACTTGTGAGTTGAATTAAACAGTTCAATCCGGATTACGTCATAGATCAAATACACATTTTCGAGTAAAGTAGTTATACATAATTTATAACGTCATCACGCAACGTATGTGCATTTATCTCACAAAATAAAAGTTCATAGAGAACAATATTGCGTATTTACGCTTCAAATAAAATGATTGATGATATAACAGCTTATTGTTAATATGACATGTATAGGAGTGGAGGTTCCCTCAAGGGAAATCTGCTATAGATTGAGACCACTAGAGCGGCAACAGACAATTATGTATATAAATAAAATTTAGAAAGGACCTCATTTTCATCATCTCCTGAATAGAATCAATCAAATTTTAGCAGTCCAAGAACTTGAGACGGCGAAGGGGGGGGGGGGGGCTAACCAGAACATATTTGCATGTATCTCGTATAAAAAAGGTCTCTTGAAAACAATATTCGGTATTTGAGCTTCTAATAATGTGGCTTATTAGAACAGAGTATTGTATATGCGACTATGAGGAGGGGTGGGGGTTTGCTGAAAACTGAAAAATGCAAATATCTTTGTTAATATTCATGATAGAGAATACATGTATATAACTATAGTTATAGTACATTTAATTTTCGATAAGATTAATTCTATAAAATTTTTCGATTTGACTTATAGATATTTCGAATTCTCAAAAATGCACCCGTCTAAACCCTCCCTCTCCCTGGTCTGATTTCAGCCATTAACGAACTTGATCTTTGTTTTTACATAGAACGTAAATGTGGAATTTGGTAACGATAAAAAAAAATTGCTACCATAGAGCGTTAACAGCCAAATATACGTGTATGTATATAAGGTGAAAATTCAAGAAGTGAGCTTAAATACCAGGATGACTGGTTAACAGGAGGTACCAAAGGATAAATATAGACACCCATATTTGGTATACTTGGTAAATGTCCAGTCCCAATTTTTTTATCATTTTTATGCTTTGATTTTCCTTGTTTTGAGCGAAATCTTATTTAATTACATTATTCGAAGCAATGGGCTTCTTTTATTTAAAACTGGGAAGTATAATTAAGGAAATCAACGAATGATTGAGTCCTATACCTAGTATTGAAGAATATTTATAATTAGAAAAATCAGTTCATGCCTAAAAATGGTTTTTGCTTTCGTAGTTGGGTTCTTGTACAGTTGTATATTCTAACAGCTCAGCATTAAATGTAGATTTAACTCACCTTTTTCACTCAAGCAGGATCTGAATGAAGTAATACTTCATTAACTTGGTAGTAATAGTATTTAAAGGTACTACTTTAACAGGATTGAAGCAATACCTCACACCGGCCCTCAAACCAATTACACCGTTTGATTGAATCCAAACAGTCTTAGAGTGACTGTTTACTCATTGCACAATGCCTGGGCCGAAACTGGGTAGTTAGTTTCCTGTTGTTAATTGGACACCATAAATGACGTATTTATTCAATTGCCCCCTTTTCGGGAATCATGGCAGTTGTAATCTCACACCCAGATTGAGTGGACAATCAATTAATTCCGTTGAGTTAAAATCGGATCCTGTCATCATTAACTTTCGCTCAATGCCACATCTCATTAATACTTGGTTTCGTGGACTAATAATAATCATTGTCAGGAAATAAATATAAAGTTTGGACTCAACAAGAAACTTAATTATTCAAGCACATTCTACTCATTATTGTTGTTCCTCCTTTTGTAAGCAAAAGTCTGTGACGCAGAGACTGCGTAAATTAAGCAGATTTCCCACGTTCTGGTAAAACACATTTGTGATTAGGAGTGGGAGTTAACTGAAAGGCGAAAACTAAAAAGTCCAAATATCTTTGTTAATATTGATGATACAGAAACTATGTATAGATCAACATTTATAGACCATTCAATGTACAATAAGAATGGCTCTATACAATTTATCGATCCGACGTTTCGTAAAGGAGATGTTTCGAATTTTCTAAATTCCCCCTCTCCCTCTGTTTCGCGTCCTAAAGGCGTAGACCTCCGAAAATAGCGAACGAACTAACCATGCTTTTTATGGCTAATTTTTAATTATCTTCAGAAAGACCCATTGTAGTAAAAACACCAATGTAAATTAGTTTTAAAATTTAATTTTCTATGAGAATCTATTATTAAAAGCATTAAATTCATTCAACTGCAATGTTCAATGAATTTAATGCTAGCTAGGCGCTCTGAAGAAGACTGGAAGAGGTAAGAAAATAGTCTTCATCGTCAAAAGAAACTTCATTCTCCACAACTAAGACCTATCAAGTTTCATATCGAAATTCTCAAAACTCCTTGGGAAAAGAGAAAATGAGCAGGAAGTTTGAAACGCTCTATATTGTTCGGGAATTAGGCAGAGTTCAACGTATGATGAAAGAGAAACATTTCGTCCTTCTCCAAGTGGAGTTTTACTCTCTTGTTAGTCCCTAATATGCCTATCTTCGCTCAAAACTCTTCAATATTGATGCCCAGCCCACCTAAACGCTCAACAAGTGTCAAGTTCCTGACGGAAGGCAGGAGTATCTTCGAGTTTGAAGAGATCATTATGCCAGGAAAAAAAATAGTTGCATGGACTGGCCTAAGACAAATACAAATTCAAAAAAAAAAAAAAGTACATAATTACTTCATCAAATTTTCAAATCAAGCATATAACCACAGGTAGTCCAATAAAAAGACACATCATAATAAATGTCAATGTTTTTGTTGATATGATTTTGGGCAAAAAAAAAAAATCACGGTCGTCAATGCCCAACACTCTTCAGACAGAGTTCCCCAATCATGAGAAGTCGAAGACACGCTAGGCCGACTTTTTTATATTAGCAGATTTCCCCAAAGGGAAATCAGCTATTGAAGTCGCACTCATTACGGGATTTTCAAAATTTTTCTTCAAATGTCCATCGAACCTACCCAGGAGATGACGAAAATGAGGTCTGTTCAAAACTATATATATATATATATATATATATATATATATATATATATATATATATATATATATATTTCTATATATAGGTTACATATATATATATATGTCTGTTACCGATCTAGTGGTCGCAATGTTTGTATTATCGTTACCAAACTTCATATATAATCTTTTTATACAAAAAAGAAAGATCAAATTCGTTAACGGCTGAAATCGGACCAGGGGGAGGGAGGGGGGGGGGTTTAGAGGGGAGAATTTCGAAAATTCTTAATATCTCCGTTATTATTCGTCGGATTGAAAACTTGTATAGAACTATTCTTATGGTAAATTTAATCTTAATAAATAATTGTATATGTTTTCACTATCTTGATTATTAACTGAGATATTTGCATTTTTTAGTTTTCGGTCTTGAGTAAACCCCCACTCCTACTCATCTCATATTAACAATATTCTATTATGCTATGAAAAACATTATTTGAAGCTTAAATACCAAATATTGTTTTCATTGAACTTTTAATTTTTCAGAATAATGGTTCAGATAAATGCAAAAACGGGACGCACGTGGGAAATCTGCTTAGTTAACGCAGCCCCTGCGTGACGGAATTTATATATTTTTTTTTTTTTACTTTATGTTTTTTATTTCAACCCCCTCCCCTTTTTCCTTCTTTATTCTCCTTCACATTTATTTTATTTATTTATTTATTTATTACATAAATGTCAAATTATGGACATTTTCACGTGACTTGCCAAATATTTTTACATGACCATGCAATCTTCCTGGCCACAGTGGGGCTATAATTCAATGTACGGTACGTAAATTCAGTTCCACTATATTTCTTATTTGCAAAATTATTTTAGTTTGTTTTTTATTGAGTATATGTTTATATACATCTTCCTTAAAAGCTATTTTTTTTTCAATTTTATTATGTAAGAAATATTTAATTTTTGTTTTTACTTATATTATTTTCTTGCGATTAGTAATAATGTCACCATTAATAAAAAAAAAAAAAATGTTTTCTTTTTTCTATTTAGGAAAATCGATATTTTTATTTCCTGATGTATCGATCTAAATCAGCTGATGTTACCCGCCTTAGTAGTAATCTATTTCCTGTCTGGTACAACTAGTGGAAGCTCCTATATAACGATGTAGCCCAAGTTGTAGTTATCTTTTATTATATTTTCACCTGATGAGGCATCATGTGGACCTGCAACTAGCAGAGAAATAAAAACGGGTTTAATAATCATTTGAGATTTGTCTTTTTTGTTGACCTTCAGCCATCAGATTGTTCAGAAAATTCCATAAAGGATATTGCAATTGTTCGAGACAAAAAAATGAAAAAGTCGGGAAATATACTTAACTGCGCTCAAAGAATTTGCCCTCTGCCACATTTTTAAACCATTCCATGAAAACCCAATAAAACTATAAGTAACAGAACATAAGGATAAAAGAATGCCTCAAGTACTATTGGGCTTATTCCTCACTTGAGCAAGAAGAATTATTTTATTAGTGAACATTAAATTCCAAACCCAACTATGGTCAAAGCAGATTTCCCACGTTCATTGCGTATTTACATTTGTCTCAAAAAGTAAATGTTCAATGAGAACAATATTTGGTATTTGAGCTACAAAAAAAGTGCTTCATGATATAACAGCTTATTATTAATGTGACATGAGTAGGAGTTTGGGTTTATTGACGGTCGAAAACTGAAAAATGCGAATATCTCCGTTAATAATTAACATAGGGACTAAAACGTACATAACAACATTAATAGAGCATTACATTTGCAATAAGATTAGTTCTGTACAATATTTCGATTCAACGCATAATAATGGAGGTAATAAGATTTTTCGAAATAAACAAATATATATATATATTTGTTTATTTATTTATACAGTTTTGAGAGGACCTCATTTTCGTCAACTCCCGGGTTCGATGGACGGATATTTGAGGAAATTTTGCAAAAATTACTTCCTCCTGAGTACAACCTCAATAGCTGATTTCCCTTAACGGAAATCTGCTAAAAGCGTGATATGTCCACAGTCGCATAAAGAGGGCGTAAATCTAATTTAACAAAATATTATAAATAATATCATTGAAGATGGCTACCATACCAGGCCTTCCTTGTATAAAATAAATTTTGTTTACTAAAATATGGTCGTTTTCTATTTTTTATTTTATTAAATGAACTTGATCTAAAATCTGTTGTTAAACTACAACTTCCACGTAACATTAGGATATATGGAATTCCATTTCGTGTTTCAAATAAATTTCATTGTCACCAAATTCCCCTTACTTGTGATGCAATTTCATCTCGTAAATTGAGCACATTTTATTGATAATTATTTACTCTACTACGCTCAGAGATAACTATAAATCTTATTCTTCTCAACAACGAAAAAAGTTAATAATGAACCACTTACACGAAAATGTGCTTTTTAGTGTCTAAAATTGAGAAATCCATTATTTTGTAGCTAAAATGAGGTGGGAGAGGCAAGTTGTATGTTATCATAACTGGCCACACCTACTAATATTGCTTTTAGGCGTTGTAAATACCACTAGAAACTCCTTTATATCCTCAAGTTACTCCTGATGGAGCCTATAAATTTTGACTATAACTTTGCAAGTACAAAACTTCTTTTTAAAAGATATGAACTCCTAAATTCAACTCCTCAAACTAAACATCTTGAATCGTTTTGCAGGCGAGTAGTTCTCATATAAAATCCGACGTAGTTTTTGACATAATAATCGCGTCGTCTATTGTGTCCCTGACACAACAAAAGTGTATTCAATCTAGCTTCCAACCTCTGTGGCCCATTATGGTATTTCCAACGTAGTATTTTCAATTTTCCATTTCTTTTTTGTTCCTTTTATGTCCAGGAAAAATAAAATTTACATAATAATAGAAATAAAAATTGACATATGTATTCAGGTATGTGTAATTGATTTGCTATCTCTGAAACTACGTTGATTTCCATTAATACGCAATCGTTCTTATTAAGTAAAACAAATTTTATTAATACATAGGATATGAATACTTTGAAAAAATAAAATCCTCTAATTGAATCATCATTTTTAAAGCGATCTTTATTAAGAAAAAACTAACTAATTTTATTAATTAATATCTTCATTATTTATTATCTATTACAAAAACGGTTCCTCCATTTTATTTGGGAAAAATCTAAAGTCGTGTTGTAGTATCTTTAATACCATTCCTACAGAACCGCACTCCTTTATCTCAAATGGTTGCTGAAATATTAAATTGAAAACATCCAGCCTGAGACACCCGGTATATATGTAAATTCGAACAAACACACACACACACACATTATATATATATATATATATATATATATATATATATATATATAAAACTCTAAGGTATGTCTGATTTTCTATTCAAATTTGGATATAGATCAATTTTATTCACGTTTCAGAGCATTCTAAAAAACAATGGCATCACATTTGAGTGAAAATCTTGTCTGTTTGCCCCCCCCCCGCCCCCCGTTTGTATGATATGAGGGATATGAATATTGTCAATGTGTTCTGCATTTAGACACCTCAACCATTAACAGGAGGACCACCTCTCAACCTTAATTACATTTCCACAGGAAATCATTTTTATTTCAACTAACAAAGAGGGATAAACGAACTTTACTATTACTTCCGATTTCGGGCGACACCTCATACATTCTTCTATTTTACAATAGAATTTTATCATAATTTTTCTCCCGATTCTAAGATGAAGCAATCGTTTTATTTTGAATATAAACTAGATTTATTTGATCCCAAGAACGATAATAAAATCGTCATTAAATAATAGACAATAAACGCTTAAAACTATAAATATGACTAATTTGAAGGTAATAAAGATTATTTAGTAATTCCGTTATCCAGAATTTATATTTCGACGGGAAAACATTATTATATAAATTCGTTTCCAGGTAACAGCAATTCTAAGGATAAATTTGTCTTACTGCTTATATTTCGGGTAAAACAAATGAATGGCAGAAGTTTTACTATGCTCCAGGGCATTTGTGTTACTGATGAATATGACGGGTTAATTTTGTGTATCAAATCGTTATATTTCCTCGGTAAACCATTTACATTTCATTTTAACGTCCTTGGCAGAATCTAATGACACGAAAAGATTTTTTTCCAAATTCGTATCATGAATACAACATCAATATTCTAGCAAAGCAAAAATATTCTAGATTATTAGACCTTATTGCAATCTCAGAAAATAAACTCTAGAAAGAAACCGGAACTCCTATTTTCTGCAACAAAGTCCTCTATAAATAAACTCTTATTTCCAATAATACAGGACTTTAATTGACGATAACTAAATTTACGAACGGAAAATATGTAGGTTCAAATATAAAGTACTAAGGAAGCCCTGTTGGATCCAATAAGGCAGAGAACAAGAATTTATATGCTGGCTGTATGAAAAGCCTTCATCCAGCGGTTGCTTCTCTTTGAATTAAGGAGGGAGAGCAAGAGAACCGTCTGATTATATATTAATTATAGGGTCTTTGTTCATAACATGGCATATACCTCGGCCTTTTTTAAGTTCTTTGTCAGATAACACAGTCACTGCAAAGTAACTTCTTTTCATACTTCTTTATTCCTATTTCATAAACACTCTTAAGACTCAGACAAAGGCTGCCAACCAGGCAAAGCTAAAATTGTTTGAAATTCTATTTCTCTGCATCCTTGAAATATTAGAACTCATTTAAACAAAGTCTATCAAGTATGGTCTGCCAAAACTAAGAGCAATTTCCCATTTGCAGGAATAAAACCCCTATTTCAGCCATTGACAATCTTAATTATTAATTTCACATGAAATGATTGAATATTGAATTATTTATTGATATTGGTAATAACCGAATTAATGAGTTAACAAGCACATACGGATTTATGCGCGCTCACATGCACATGCACACGCACAGACATACTCACTCACACACACACACACACACACACACTCATCCGTATATAATGTATTTATAAGGTGGGCATTAAAATGGATGATGATAGGCGTTAGAGGTTGTCTACTAGTGTATTGTTTTTTCATTATCGGGTTTCCGTTCGTATTCACCTTTCGCATCACACGAAATAATTAATTATGATAAGTTACATTGAGTCGGTGCTTAGCTTAATCAGATATTAAGATTGTACTTATGAGTCGATTTTCGAAATTTCCTCAAATGTGAAGGAGATGACGAAAATGACCATTCAAATTTTTATTTACACACGCACACACACATAGGTATGTTTTTATGTTTACGCACTAGTGACCGTAAATTGTTCTATCAATCTCTACATATAAACGTTTTATGTTATATATCAAGCCCCTTAATGGCTGGGAGTGAACACTTCCTAGAGACATAATAACTAATGGAAACCTTTCCTTTATTACGATCCAAAAATTGTTCATACCTTTTTTTTAACATTAACCAACTAATTTCTGTTCTATGCATTTCTTTGCTAACTGAAATATTAAGTGACAATTTTTTTTTCAATCTTCAGTAACCCCCCCCTCGCAACTATTCATCTTGCAAGACTAAGCCCTTTAATAATGAATCTTGTTATTTCAAACATAAACGGACTTTCATTGTGAGAGATACAGGCAATGATGACGGCATCCATGATCTAGAGATTTAATTTTTTTCTTTATCGATACCATACTCACAATGTAACAGATTCATACAACACAAGATGAAAAGTTCTTTAAAGGGCAAGGATCATACCGCAAGAAATGGTAAAATCATAAATTCTAATTAATCCGTTTTTCGATCCGAAAAATATCGTGTAATTAATATTTTTAGAACCGTAATTTGCTAACATTTTTTTTTTTCTGCAAACGTTTACTGTAACTCGGATATTTAGCGAGTTATGCGTACGTTTTATTTTTAGGTTCATAGTGGCTGCGCAATTCTGCACCCGACCTAAGTGAGAGTATGCATTTAGAACGAAGCCGTTAATCGGAAATCATATGACGAAGTGCAATCGACCGCTGCTAAATAACCAACAACTAATTAGCTGGACTATCAGAAACAACAGTAATTGGCAAAGAGATCATCTTGGCCAGCCATTAAAATTTGGAGGTGGAAATGTCGACAAATAAGTAGACCGTTAAAACACAACAATTTATTGTAAAAATATGACCTATTTAAATTCACTTAACAATCTGATGACCGAAGGTCAAAAAAGAAAACCTCAAATGATTATTATAATCATTATCATTTCTCGACTATTTTCACGTCCCCATGAACTGTATGGATTGCAATGAAAGTTATGTAGGGGAATCATCACAATTACTTAAAAAAAGAATCACAAAATACGCGATAAAAGTTGATAATAAGGTCAATAAAACGTCCCTAACCGACCACGACATTAAATACACCCATCATTTTGATTTTGAAAGTTATGTAAAATACTATATGAAAAGTAAAGGTGATAAATAATAAAACAACGACTAAACATATGATATATATATATATATATATATATATATATATATATATATATATATATATATATTAATTTATTAGAAACTTTGAAGTAATGACTGTTCAATTACAAATTTTTCCCTTATGATTTAGACTACATTTCATTAAGGATAATCGATATTTTTATTCGGTTATGTATCGATCTAAATCACCTGACTCGACCCGCCATACTTTGTAGACCCTTCTTTCCGCGAAACTAGTCGAGAAATAAAAATGATTTTAATAATCAATTTTTGTATTCTTTTTCGATTTTCCGACATCAAATTGTTAATAGACCAATTTATGTACCTGTGAAAATTTAAGAGAAAACAACGAACACAGTGTGAGACAAATTAGGATCAATAAAAAGGCCATGTCCTCTACTAGTGTTTTAATTTAAAAAGAGTGCACTTTCAGAGTCAGCGCTCCATCGTCAGTGCCTACTGACAAACAAATACCTTAAGACAAAATAACAAACATTGCCCAATGTAAAAACATCCACAAAACAGTAAAACATAAAGCATATACAGGATAAAATAGAAAATTTTAGAAATAGTCAACCAATAAAATTAAAAACGATTAATTTTTTTGGTTCACTATTTTTTTAATTTTCTATTTTATCCTGTATATGTTTTGTTTTTTACTGTTTTTACACTGTTGGGCATGCTTTGTTTGTTATTTAGTCTTAAGGTTTTTGTTTGTCAGCAGGTACTAACGACGGAGCGAGCGTTGACTCTGAAAGTGCACTTGGCATAAATTAAAGCACTATTACAGGACAAGCCTTTTTATTGATCCTGATGAATTGATTCTTATACCATCCAGCATTTTCGGGGGGTGAAACAGATTATCGGTCTGCTGTTACCATAAATGTCCAGAGTGATAACTGAAAAATGATGTCCGACTGTACAACTTTGAAAATGAGACTGAAAGAAAGAAACTTACGTTTTGCATTGAATTCAGCAGAATATTCGAATATATGGTAAATATTTACATGTAAGGCTCATAAAAAGTTAATAAAATAAAAAGGCTACTCTTCAAATAGTGGCCAAGTGTCTTAGTTAAAAATCTAACTATAAAAGTCAGTCTAAACCAAGTGATTGCATATTTTTCTCTTTCAACATACATTCAAGTTTATTTAGGATAATTAATTTGTTGGCCACGCTTAACACTCCCACAAGTATATCAGCGAAGCCTATTTTGGCAAAAGCATCAACGACCGATTAGCAATTGCTTCTGGCCTCTGGCCAAAATGTTGATCTTGTGTTAAACGTAGGCCGGCTATATTTGAACCAGTTGCCTAGGTATTTGGGGTAAAAATCAGCTGTTTGCAAACAATATGATGTGTTAAGGGAGTATACTAGTGATGAAGTGGATCGGCCCCACCGTGATCCCGATTTAAATCCAAGGCACACTCTACAGGTCGTGAGTCAGTCTGTCGGTGAGCTGCGATGTCAGCCGAGAGCAGCCGTCTCTATAAGAGGCGTCAACCACCCAAACAGGACAGGCCACCGTAAGTCATTTTCTACCCTTATAATTCTCCATTAATCTTCCGGCCAGACTGTAAATATTTCGGTATAAAGCCTCTCAATGTGTTTGTAGCTCACTGACCAGGTGGGGCATCTCTCAATGGTCAGACTAAATATGTGGCTGAGGGATGTAGAAATAGACTTGTTATTTTTAGCAAGCCTTTACTTCGGCTCGGCTCGTTAGTTGTCGGTCAGGCACGAGGAAATATACACATATATCAAATTTATTTTTAAAAAAAATTGTGCCACATAATTCTCTTGTGGTTTTAAACTTTATAAAATTAATAAAAATAACGGTTTTACAAATACTCCTGCCAAGTGGCACGAATAAAGTATTGAGTTTCAATTAAATAAACTGAAAAATGATTTTTACGACTACCTTTTTAAAATCTTATCTTAGATCTTGATTAGAGGTACCAATAACAAATATGTATGTGTTTTTTAAGTCTACAACTGAAATACTTCTTTGAACTTTTAGTAATATTTACTTGAATTCCTCATTATGCAATCAAAAACACATTTTACCAGTATTTTCAATAGCATTTCTTGTTTTATTCATCCTCTCATTTGATCTATGACTTTAGATCTTCAGTGCAAGGTGAACGAATTCCATCTCTAGGAAATCTGGCTTCCTTAAATCTTCCAAAATATCATATGTCTAAGTAATTGCAAATATCTGCATCTTGTCCTTGCTGCTTATTACCTTTCTGGAATTTTGAAAGGTTCCATTGCTCACATTAACTGTCCTTGTTAATAATACTGTACACTTTGTTTTTTTGACCTTACGCCCTTGCTAGTCTGTAACAGTTGAAAACCTCTTTTTAGGGTCAGGCTTTATTTGGGTTGAGATGATTATTCATTAATGGCAATAATTAAGAACTACTACTCCTCCTCACTATGTGTATATGTTTGTTAAACTATATTATAATTGTTGTACTGTAGTTATATTATTTTACAATAGTTATTGCTATGCACTATTACAATTATTACTATGTTTTATTAAATCTATGTTATTGCCACTTACCACTATGTTATTGCAACTTGTACTATTTTACAATAGTTATTGCTATGTACTATTACAATCAATGTTTAGTTATTTTAAATTATAATTATTGTTGTGTTGTGTTAAAGTTATTCCTATGTTGTATCTATGTTGCTATTTTTATTTTTATATTTATTATGTTATAACAACCATTCCTGTGTGTTACTGCAATCATTGTTATGCCTATATTAAAGCTATTCTTATGTTGCACTATTATTATTCTATTATGTTACAGTTATTAATGCTGTTTGTAGTTATATTTTTATTAGAGCCACCTTCTTGTTGTATTAGATCTATTAAGTTATAATGTTATAATATGTTACAGCTGTTATAGTGTTATATATATATATATATATATATATATACATTTATAATAATAATGATATGGGTATTATATATAATGTGGTGTTATGGGGTGCTCGAGTGTTATGTATGTGAATATATGTATGGGTATGAATATTGTATAGTGTTGTGGTGTGTTTATGGTATTATGTTGCAGTATATGGTGCTGAGTTGGTCAATGTCTGTCTTTTTGTTGCATTTGTTTTTGTGTTGGGCTATGTATAGCATTTCCTTAAACATTCTTTTGGACTTGTTGGGTTCTATGTCTAGTATTTGTGTTTCGTTGTATTTGAAGTGGTGGTCATTGTTGATGCTGTGTTGGGCCAATGCACTGTTTAGTTTGTTTATTTTTATATCAGATTTGTGGCCTGTTATTCTGTTGGTGATGTATTGGCTGGTTTCTCCAATGTATAATGTGTTGCAGTTTTTGCATGGTATCTTGTAAATAACATTGCTCTTTTTGTTTGGGGGTATTTCTGACATACAATAACATAGGTTTAATAAAACATAGCAATAATTGTAATAGTGCATAGCAATAACTATTGTAAAATAATATAACTACAGTACAACAATTATAATTTAGTTTAACAAACATAGACACCATACTATAAATATATAAAACATACAAAAGGCTGTGAAATAAGGAAGGTTACTATAACCCTAGTCATAGTGCAATAAGAATGTATAATAGTTTATAGATTATTTAGTCTTGGTAAGTAATAATAAGAAAAAACACCCTTTTACAATAATATGTAATAACAAAGTGCAATATTATAAAGTAGTACATGTAATTTTACAGACCTGAAGAAGAGAAAATAAAGATTCTCGAAATATCGGCATAAACTAAGATTTATTTCACCAACATTGACCAAAACTCCGAGAAGAATAACACACCCTATATATATATATATATATATATATATATATATATATATATAAAACGATAGCGAGGTCACCAATTTTTTTTTTCTTACTAAACTCGTTATTTAAATCTATTATGTAAAAATATGAAATTCTTACGCTCCCCATATTGTACCAGAAAGAATGATGTTTAGGTAAATCTGAAATAGTAAACATATGTCTAATGTTAATAATATTGGCATTGCTGAAATACAATTTTTATATATGTCTCTAACTCGAATATTAACTGAGATATTTTTATTTTGGCGGATTCAGCCGCCATTACTTGTTTTCATACGATTTTCACAGGTATATTACTAACTATCTTATTTCACTGTATTTCTTAAATACTTAACTGGAGTCTAAACGGAAAAAAGGGGTTTCTTGTTCTCTTGCATATGATAGACACACAGTACCAGGTTGCAACAAAAGTATTTCTGCATTAAAGGATTGTTGAAATTAAAGTGTTCTTTTAAATTCTTACTTGACTCTAGGGCTCAGGTTAGCCAAGTGAGTTAAAGCGTTTAACTTAATCTCAAACGGTATACGTAGAGATGCGAGTTTGATTTACGCCTGGATAAGGAATTTATTTAGTAACTGAATTCATTAAATAAAATCCTTAGCCTCACCCTGGCTAGAAAAGGGCGGTGACCTGTAGATAACCCGTTCCAATTATCCTTAGTTGCAAAAAGTGGGCGTTAATAAATAATTTAATTTATTTGACTCATATGTAAACAATACATATTACTTTTATTTTCTCCAACTACGGTATTATTGACTATGGGAAAAGGCAATTCTTTGTGTTTGGTGGAATTATGAGAGTATTTTGCAATTGGAGCTGGTTCCAAACTATGAACACAACAACTCAAAAGAGTACGTGGACTTTTCAAAGAGAAGTCCTCTGCCGTGGCCAATCGGAATAGCGCTTTATCTCAGGAAGAAAATGATCCTGTCCATCTTTCTCGTTTAGTCAAAGAAAGCTAAAAATGGGCAGAGATAGGATCTTCCACCTCCATCCAAGCCTGGCCTTGCCCTATCTAACTATGGTATTTTCCAATCAATAGTCCATTTGTTGAAAGGTCAGCATTTTGAGAACAACGAGGATTCAAAGCCAGGGTGGGTTGGTTTTATAGCCTCGAAAATCATAGGTCTTCTGTCACCGCCAAATTCAACTTCTGACAGAAAGATCGTCTAAAGCGACTGGCAATAATGTACTATATTTTAAGCAATACATTTCATGTATTGATATTATACTGAAATTGAAATGACAGTTATTTTCTGCTCAAAGGCTTATGTAATAACCTGGTAGTCTAATATGGGGCCTTGGTATCTGTGAGGTACGCTTAACATTTATGTTTATGTGAGGTACATAACAGAGATTTAATATATGAACTACATGATCTGGAGAAAATCACCTATTGGTTACTGGCAAATTCATGAACTAATGTATGGGACTGCTTTACCACACTGTTAACGACACAGCTCTAGTGACTAATAAGAAGCCATATTACATATCCAATAGCTTCCGTGCGTCAAGAATCGTTTTCTGGTACCCTTGGACAACCCCTTTCAATGTTCCAGTTGTCAAAAGCTAAGCTTCACATTTTCTTTGTAGTCTATCAATTATGCAACTGGGAGCTCTGATTATTGAAATTCAAGACACCTCTCTGAGTGGAGTCATAGCTGAAATAACCTGCTTGCGATGTGCCTTGAATACTTCTTAGGGATAACATTGGGATGTCAGACCTAGTGAAAGGAGACTATTTATGAGTAAACGATTGTTAAGAAGGTTTTTAGTAGGTGCTTCACATAATAGTGTACATACATGCATTTTAATTAAAGTGATTTATAATTGAAATATTCAAGACACAATAGGAAACGGGGGGATTCCCTTTTGTGTGTTTCCTCCCAACCTCATAAAGAAGAAACTCGGTTATGAGTTCACGAATAGAATTGGGTCAGTCGTCTAAAGGAGCATTGGACATGACACACATATAGTGAAGTTGAGCTAGCTCAATAAGTGTGTGTGTGCTTGTAGTTCGTGTTTGTAGCTAATTCTTTCTGGTCGTCCGTCTTAGTGCATCAATCAGAATTTTCGCAAGTTAATTCTGGTAAGTCAGGCCTTGTTTGCACAATATATTAAGATTTGTTTGAAAATTTAATTAATTACTTACGTTGGCAATCGATTTATAAGCTTGTTAGTTATTTCATGCCAAGTGAAACAAATATAGATTGAGGTTTAATTTGTTTACAAAAACAACCCAGTTACTACCTTTTACGAATAAAATTAAACGTTTTGACTATCAAAAATAAACTGTCACTCAAGGTTTCCTTAAACTAATCAGATTCCTTAGTTACTGAAATGATTCAAACATGACGTTATACTACACCCTATTCGTAATTTCTTTCGCTAATAAGAACCAATATTTATTTAAACTGGGCATTAGATATTTAGTGAAATAGTAGCTTAATACGAAAATTGCTGGAGTAGAAGTGATGGATAACTAATGGCTTGAAACAGATAAAATGGACTATGCTAGATCAAAATGTGCATGATAAAAATTGTAGAACATTAATCGATAAATAAGATTGATTATAATTCAAATAAAGGGTTAGAACCGCCAATATAAATGATACTGTTGTCATACTTGTCAGTGGAGACCTTCGTCACTGGCTGATGGTCGAAAACCTACTGACCAACAGACATCTAACTCAGTACAACTTTTTGACGGCCTTGAAGATGGTGCAATTGCATCGAAAGCGCTTGCCTGCTGTAATCGACCATCAGCCAGTGACGACGGTCTCCACCGACAGGTATGAAAACAAGATTGATTATTTTAATTTGTGCCAATGATGTATATTTGGGAGATATTTGTTCGTTATTTTTTCTGACTCCCAAACCTGGTTTGATTTCGGCCATTAAGTAAGTGATTTGTTTTTTTAAGTAAATCGTGATTGAGAGAGAGAGAGAGAGAGAGAGAGAGAGAGAGAGAGAGCAAATAAAATACAATATTTAATAACACCTGTTAATACACTCTCTTAGTAGTGTTAGTACTGTTTACATTGTGTAATCTGGTTGCTACACAATGGAAATACTAGGTTTGCAGGAATTTTCAGAATCTTCCTTTAACAAATATCATGACATTTTAGTTTATAGTGAAAATCTCAATAGGACGATTATCGATTTACTTATAACAGAAATAACAGAAAAATGTAAGGAACACAAAATTTTATAGAATACTTGATTAAAAAAATTGTTTATATAACATTTCTGATGGGCCTTATAATGGCGGAAATATTTACTATGTTACAGATTTAATTCATTACTTGAACTTCGTGTAGGAACGACTAAAGAAACACTACGACGCCTTGAACGGACTACGTTTTTAGCAGATTTCCCTTAAGGGAAATCAGTTATTGAGTGAGGTTGTACTCATGACGCGATTTTCGAAATTTGTCTTCAAATGTCCATCGATCCTACCCAGGCGATGACGAAAATGAGGTCCATTCAAAACTGTATATATATATATATATATATATATATATATATATATATATATATATATATATATATATATATATATATATTATATATATTTGTCTTCTGTTACCGCTCTAGTGGTAGCAATTATTGTTTAATCGTTACCCAACTCCATATTTAGTCGTTTTATGTAAAAAGAAAGATCAAGTTCGTTAACGGATGAAATCGGACGAGGGGGAGGGGGGGGGGTTTAGAGGGGAGGTTTTTTTAAAATTCAAAATATCTCCGTTACCATAGGTCGGATCAAAAAATTGTATAGAACCAATCTTATTGCAAATTAAATATACTATAAATATTGTTCTATACATGCATTCTCTATCTTCAATATTAACCGAGATATTTGTATTTTTATTAAATGTGGGCCGATAACGAACGTATAGAGAGACGACTCTCGTGTAGAGATTTCTCTATTGTATAGCTTCACGTGGGAAATCTGCTTAGTTTACGCAGCCCCTGCGTGACGGACTTTCTTGTTATGATCAGAGGACACATAAAGAAAGTATTGAAAAATCACGTCCTGAGTACAACATCAAGGGGGTTGATTTCCCCTAAGAGAAAGCTGTTAAAAGATCGGTAGATTGTTCTTACGCGGACTTAAGCTGCTACTAAGAATCCATTTGTTGAAAGGTCAGCATTTTGAAAACCAGGGTGGATAGGTTTTTTAACCTCGAAAATCATAGGTCTTCTGTCACCACCAAATTCAACTACTGACAGATGGTCTAAAGTGACTGGCAATTATGGAATATATTTTAAGCATTAAATTTCATGGATTGATATTATACGGAAATTGAAATAAAAGTTATTTTATGCTCAAAGGCTTATGTAATAACCTAGTTGTCTAATACACTTGATAATTACAGAGATTTAATATTTTGGAGTACATGAACTGAAGAAAACACACCTGTTAGTTACTGGCAAATCCATGAAATAATGTATGGGGCAGCTTTATCAGCCTGTTAAGTCTTAACAATGCGAATTAAAAATATTGGATAAATAAGAACGTCAGTATGTTTTGGCCTAATGCCCTGATGTGTTTCTAATAAGTATTTGGGTGTGTGCGGGAATATTCGTACGCGTGATTGTTTTAGTAGATTTCCCTTTAGGGAAATCTGCTATTGAGATCGTACTCATGACGTGATTTTCGAAAAGTTTCTTCAAATGTCCATCGATCCTACCCAGGAGATAACGAAAATGAGGTCCGTTCAAAACTGTATATATATATATATATATATATATATATATATATATATATATTTGTCTGTTGCCGCTCTAGCGGTCGCAATTATTCTTTAATCGTTACCAAACTCGACATTTAGTCGTTTTATGTAAAAAGAAATATCAAGTTCGTTAACGGCTGAAATCGGACCAGGGGGAGGGGGAGGTTAGAGGGGAGGCATTTCGAAAAATCGAAATATCTCTGTTACTATACGTCGTAGCGAAAAATTGTATAGGAGCAATCCTATCGCAAATTAAAGTTACTATAAATAGTTTTATATACATTTATTCTCTATCCTGAATGTTAACCGAGATATTTGCATTTTTTCGTTTTCAGCCTTCAGTAAACCCCCACTTCAACTCGTGTTTCATAAACCATACTCTGTTATATAATAAACCACATTATTCGAAGCTTAAATACCTAATATTGTTTCCCGCGACCTTTATTGTACATGATACGTACACATATGTTCTTGTGACCCCACCCCCCGTTTTAAATTCTTGGACTTCTAAAATTTGATTGATTGAGATAAAAATTATTCTGATTCATTATAAATTACGGTACTAGATATAGTAAATAGTTTTCAATAAAATTAATTTCTTATGTTCTGATACGTTTCAGTTATTGTTATTCTTTCCGGTGCGAGGCTGGCAAATCAGTTTGCCCGCTGGAAAAGAAGGGGAAAGATTTCTAATTGCTGTTTGTATTTATTCTCTTAATATTCACGGTGGTGTTGTGTTAGCAGTGTGTAGGTTTATCTATTATTAAACTTCACGAGGGAAATCAGCTTAGTTTACGCAGCCACTGCGTGACAGATTTTTTTATCTTTTTCAATGAATAAGTAACTCCAATCCAAGTGTACAAAGTGAGAGTATTGTGGTAATTCATCCCCGTCACTGGCAAGAATTATAACATTTGTCGTCATATTTTATTCAATAACGTTAAAATAACGATGCGTCAACCATTAATGACGAAGCAAGGAAGAGGGATAAGTTAAATGAGATAAAGCTGTGATGGGAGAGTATAGGAAGTCACGACTCTTGACTTCCTCTAGCCAGCTGTAGCCCTGCCAAACCATCCCTACTATACCTTACATATTATTTACTACAAGCCAAACTATTTATATACATCTACATCTACACCTTTCGCTCCAACAATAGTCACACTGCTTATGTATTAACACATTTCTCTTGAAGGTAAATATGCTATTGAGGGTGTATTCATGATTTTCGACAAATTTCTTCGATTCTATTTAATACATTAAGAAAGTCCGTCACGCAGGGGCTGCGTAAACTAAGCAGATTTCCCACGTGAAGTTATACAATAAAGAAATCTCCATACGAAAGCCGAATAGTTACGGCAAAGAACCGAACTAGCTTTTGGCGGGAAACAGTCGTCCGTTACGGCCCAAATTTAATAAAAATGCAAATATCTCGCTTAATATTCAAGATAGAGAAGACATGTATAGAACGATATTTATATTAAATTTAATTTACAATAAGATTGATTCTATACAATATTTTGATCCGACGAATGGTAACGGAGATATTTCGAATTTTCGAAAACCCTCCCTCTAACCCCCCCCTCCCACTGGTCCGATTTCCGCCATTAACGAACTTGATCTCTCTTTTTGCATAAAACGTTTAAATATCGAGTTTGGTAACGATCAAACAAAAATTGCGACCGCTAGAGCGTTAACAGACAAATATATATATGTATATATATATATATATATATATATATATATATATATATATGCAGAAAATAAAATCCTTCCACATAGGCTTACTATGTAGAGGTAATACCTAAAAAAATAAAAAATAAAACCCCACTCATCGAATTTCGACTTAGAGAAAGAAAATATCAAGAGTGTTATACAAGCATATTTGAAATGTGTTTAGTTTATGCAGGCCCTCTGTTATGGGCATTTTTGTCATACGTTTATCAAGTTTTTATGTTACACATATGAAAACGACTGAACATGCACGCACACCTGTATATTATTATATCTCCGGAGTGTCCCATCGTTTTGACTAATCAATGACCTGGAAGTTTAGCCAATAAATTCAGTTTTTAGTTTTGAATCATGCGGCCAAAAAAAAAAAGATAGGAGGGCTATGAGTATAATGAAGAGGTATTCGAGGGAAATGGTGGAAGTAGGACTGAGGGCTTCTCTCGATAATTAATTATGACAGGGGATTATATTCTGGGCATAATCCGGTTAGCCACTCTACTAACTCACAACCACTGCCTTGTTTATTCAACCACTCGACAACCCTCTGCCCGTCCGTCCGTCCGTCCAACATGGCCGCTTCTTCACTCTAAATACCTTAGCCCAGGATCAGGATTAAGTCCCATTACCTTTGTAAGGCTTCGCCTAGGTTCTGCAAACTAATTCCTGAATTATAGCTAATGCTGTTGCTTTTCATTATACCGGCTTGAAGAAGCTGTAGGATTATAGACGAATATGGTGTAAGCTTTCATGTTTTAGCTGATTTCCCTTAACGGAAATGAGCTATTAAGTTCGTACTCATGACGGGTTTTTCCCAACATGTCTTCAAAATGTCCATCGATCCTACCCAAGAGATGATCTAGTGCCTTAATGGCTGAAATCGAACAAGTGGGAGGGGGGGGGAGGGTTTAGAGGGGGGATTTTCGACAATTCGAAATATCTCTACTATTATACGTCGGGTCGAAAAATTCTATAGAACCAATCTTACTGCAAATTACATTTATTGTAAATATTGTTATATACATTTATTCTCTATCTTCAATATTAACCGTGATATGTGCATTTTTCAGTTTTCGGCCTTCAGAAAACCCCCACTTCTACTCATCTTGCATAAACAATACCCAGTTATACAATTAACCACATTATTCGAAGCTGAAATACCAAATACTGTATTCAAGAGACCTTTATTATACGAGATACATGCAAATATGTTCTGGTGACTCCCCCCCCCTGTAGAACTACTTAAATTTGAATGATTGTGATAATAATTATTCTAACTCATTATAAATTACAGTACTAGATAAAGTAAATAGTTTTAATAACTTTAATATGTTATGTTCTGATGTATTTCAGTAATTGTTTTTCTTATCAGTGTGAGGCTGGCAGACCAGTTTGTTAACATTTCAGACGCTTCCTGTCGGGAGGGGAAAGATTTCTTATTACCGTTTGTTTTATTCACTTAATAATCACGGTGGTGTTGTGTTACCAGTATGTAGATTTATCTAATATTAAATTTCAGGAGGGAAATCTGCTAAGTTTACGCACCCCTTAAGTGATGGACTAGAGCGTTAACAGACATATGTTACCGCTGTTGTATATATATATATATATATACATACACACAATTATGAACGGGCCTTATTTTCTTCATTTACAATTAAACAATAATTGCGACCGCTAGAGCGGTAACAGACAAATATACAGTTTTGAACGTACCTCATATTCGTCATCTCCTAGGTACGATCGATGGACATTTGAAGAAACATATCGAAAATCGCATCATAAGTACGACCTCAATAGGGAAATCTGCTAAAAAATAAATAATAGATATTTTATTATTCCCAATAGGTAATGTAAACGTGTTTTTTTATGAGTTCCAACCTATTAACTAATATGTTTGTATCAGATACAGTATTGTATTGTCAATAGCCCATCATAAAAAAAAATATTATTTTTCATCTATTCTTTGTGAAATTCCAATTAATTAACTCGTTCCTAAATAATATAGAATGTTTTTTAAGCACACCAAAAATCAGTAACAATGAAGTTCCCATAGTTTTTCTGATCTATGTGGGAGAATTTTTGTTTCTATGTCCATAATGTTTAAAATCGGTTCCTATTACAAACAAAAATACTTTTTAATAGCATTTACATTTTTTAAGTATCTCTAATAATAGTTTCTCGATCTCTTCTGAAATAAATATAAAGGTATAAATATTAGAACGTAGATTTAACAGAATAAATGCATGCAGTTCCTCTTAGTAGTTGTATTATATTTATCTAAACTCATTAAAAAATATTTTCCTTAACGGGCTTCAAAACTATCAAGAGAAATAAGTGTGGAAATCTTTTTTGGGGGGAGGGGTCACCAGAACATATTTGAATGTTTCTCGTACAATAAAGACAAAAACAATATTTGGTATTTAAGCTTCGAATAACGTGGTATATTATATAACAGAGTAATGTTTATATAAAAAGAGCAGAAGTGGGGGTTTGCTGAGGCTTAATAATGAAAAATGCAAATATCTCAGTCAATATTCAAGATAGATAATAAATGTATTTAACAATATGTATGGTACATTTAATTTGCAATAAGATTGGTTCTATACAATTTTTCGATCCGACGTATAGTAACGAAGATATTTCTAATTTTCGAAAATCCTCCCCTCTAAACCCTCCCCTCCCACTGGACCGATTTCAGCCATTAACGAAATAGATCTTCCTTTTTACATAAAACATTTAAATATGGAGTGTGATAATGGTCAAACAAAAATTTCCTTAAGGGAAAGCTGCTAAAATAAAATCCCTTTCGAAGTGTTCATTGGGAAATAAATGACAAAGTAATATCCCATCACGTGCATCTGAAATAGGTACTCCAAATATTTAAAAAATATACACCGCACAATGCATGAAGAAAGAAAATCGAACAATTATTACTGAGACCAATAGGAAGGGGACTATAAGGATTTCCTTGAGAAAGTGTATAGAAGACTAAGATGCGTGACTCTTGTGCGAAAGAAATGTTTTCCCTCGTGCAGCCATCCTACCCTCGTATAATTGATACAGTATAAATGGGGCGAGTGTTAAGGCTTTATCATGGCAGTTGAGAAATAATGCCGTATACTTTCTTCATAGCTCCTGTGTTGCTTGGAAGAAGTCATCTTTTACAATCCCAACAAGAGGAATATAACTTTCAGTTCACAAATACCGGAATTGTCGCACTTCGCAGGAAAGTAAGCACATGGAATCAGAAAGTATGGAATAAAATAAAGTAAGATGCTATAAAAACAATTATTTATTTATTCTTACAATAATCGCTTTTCACGAATGGGCACTTTAGCGACGTATGAGTTAATTTCCTATCATCAGTTTATCATATTTAAGAAAGAATGCTCCTCTCTGGGTTTTATTTCTTTTTATCATTCATCATTTTTCCCCCTACCCTAAGGTGGGCTTATTTTTGTAATTCTATGTATTTTTATTATTATTTATAATATTTTACATATATGTTCTTTCTTAATACCTAACGATGTGCTACTCTTTCAAATAATTGATAGATAATTAAAGGACCCCCAACCTCAACATACGTAGTATTATGGAGGCAATGGTTCAGAACGAATATTTCCCCTGATAATCAGTTGTTGTTTTTTTTTTTTTTTGTGTCTTTTCTTTTATGTTAGGCATAAATTTATATCTAAAATTTCATTGTCTGGTCCTCTATTTAGTTCTAAATGAATAATGATTATTAATTTAGTTAGTTCAGGAAGAGCCTATATTAACATTAATTAAAAATATGCGTAGATGTCTTCCTCCTTAACTTTACGATTTTATAGTGATCCGTTATCCGTGTTCATGAGCTTATTTTCGAATTTAGGTAATTGAACTTAATGTTCTTCAATAATCATAATAATTGTCTTAAATATTTAAACCTAATTGTCCGTTATTGGAATAATTTTTGAAGTACGAAATATGGAATTTACTGTACTAAATATTTATTTTGTTTTACTTTTAATTTGTAGAACACATGTTTCGTTGGGCAAAAGACAATAAAAAAGAGGGAGTTGCTTTGTAGAATGATAAGGCACGACATTAATTCCATTCGTGAAATGCTGCAGCTCACCACCTAAACCAAAGAACAAGCAGCCCCTATCTGAGAACTCTTTGCAAATTTAAAAACTCATCTCGTCAACTTCATCTCTCCCTTCATTCATGTTTCATAATAATTAGAGCCTTCTAGAATTTAAAATCAGTCCTTAAAAATCAGTATGCAGTAATCCATAATGAAGTCAAATTTAACTTTGGCCGGGAGATTTTTAATTAAGCATTTTTATTATGATACTTATAGTGTAAGTCACGTTTTAGTATTTTGTAAAAGGAATTTCTAATATACTGTTTTAAGAATATGTTAATAAATAAGAAAATTTACTTAACGAAATTACTTTCATTTGGGTAATATTCCAGAAATAAGCAAGAAATTTCATGAGTTTCATTTAATTTTTAATATTTAATACCTCATCATTTAAAACAATTTATTTTATATAGAATAGAATATATATTTATTTGTTAAATATTTACATCTTGTACAATTTAAATAAACAAATAACAATTCTGTCATTTTAAATAAAAAATTAAATCCAAGTTCTTGAGATGAACAATAATATGACAATAAAGAAAAAAAAACAATATAGTGTGAATAGTAAAATATAGTACATAAAAGATAACTAAACGCATTATATAAACCCTTTTCCGTCTTAATATAACATTTAACTTGAGTGCGGTCCATCAGCACTTATAGATTCTAGAGTATTGCATGCTGACGTGATGAAGCAGTAAATCTTGTGTAGTTTTTCGAGGCTATCGATACTAAGTATCTCTTCAATTTTATACACATCACTGACTGCTGAGGAAAGTGTTTGTACATATTTATTTCTGTCTTCGATCAGCTTCTCACAGTAGAGAAGTATATGTGACAGGGTATTAGGGATGAACTGATTACAAAAAGTGCAAGGTTCCTGAGCTTTGAATGAAAAAGTTTAGTTTCGTGATTGAAGTTATTTTCTATATTAATGATTTTTTAAAATAAAAAAAAAACAACTTCTTCACATTAAACCAATAGCATATGGATAAACATTCCTTTTAGGAATTCAAATATGTATATAGATTCCATCCATTTCATACGAATCATAAATAACTATTTCCCAATCCATTGTACTGATAATTCTATAACAATTTTTGTCTTTTTTTGCAGGAAAATATTGACAATATTATGAAAATTTAACTCGGTATTGCTAAATAATGAATGGGGAATCATTATTATGATTGCTTCAAGTTAGACCACATTAACTTTTCCGAACACTTGGACACTCTGTACGTAATTAAATGATCTTGCTTGCAATAAGTGTGACATTTAAATAAAACTTCGTTTAAAACGTTTATCTGATTGATTTATAACGTTAGATGATGTCATTGATTGTTGCATTAGATATATGCTATGAACAAATTTATCTGCTTCAGCAATCTCCTCGTTAGTGTAAACGCTACATTTTCAGTAGCTCTGCGGCAAACTTCTTCCAGCAAATACAATAGCGCTGTTAGGCAGACAGACACAAGTAGCTGAAAGGCTTACTAAAATTAAGGTTTTAGTCAATGTACATTACAATATTTATAGTACATTACATTTGCAGTAAGATTTGTTCAATACAATTTTACGATCCAACCATAGTAACGGAGATATATCAATTTTCTCGAAAATCCTCCCCTCTAACCCCCCCCCCTCTCCTTTCACCCATTAACGAACTTGATCTTTATTTTTACAAAAAAAAATGTATAAATATCGAGTTTGGTAACGATCAAACCAAAATTCCGACAGCTAGAGCATTAACAAAAAAAAATATATATATATATATATATATATATATATATATATATATATATATGTTTGTTAATGCTCTAGCGGTCGGAATTTTTGTTTATTCATTTATATATATTTAATTTTGAACGGTCCTCATTTTCGTCATCTCCTGGGTAGAATCGATGGACATTAGAAGAAAACTTTTGAAAATCGCGTCATGAGTAGGACCTCAATAGCTGATTTCCATTAAGGGGAAATCTGCTAAAAACTTCAGTGAGACAATGATTGAAAGGCGCTAAAAATGTTAATGTACAATGCAAACATTGGCATGTAATATTGTAACAAGATCAGGAAGGAAATTCAGCAGCAATTCGTCTCCTTAGTATAACCTGTATGAAAGAGAAAAAGTTAACGCCCAGACATTGGCAAAAAGTCAGGACAAAAAAGTAGGCTTGAAAGAGCTTGAGGGGAAAGCATGACCGCAATAAAGGCCACCACAACAAGGTCTACAAGGAACATCTGAGTGGCAAATGCGCTAGCAATAGAAACGCCGAAGGATCTTGGAAGCCAGGAAAATTAAAATAATAAAAAATACTGGACATTAGTGCAGTGGGAGTAGTCTTCTTGTTTACAGAGATACCTTCCAGGTACAGTCTTCGGTATACACCCAACCTAAACCCGCGTGTTTGCATGTATATATATATATATATATATATATATATATATATATATATATATATATATATATATATATATACCCGCGTGTGTTAATTATTAACATAAATACGCCCTCGAATTTCATTAGATCAATGGGTGTTAATTTTTTATAATATTTCATATTTTATGCTGCGTTTAAATATTTTCAACAGGTAAACAAATCAATCTGCTTATTTGGAAGAAATAATGTAGGATCATGGGGTCTACGGTTAACAATCAACAACTTCCAAATAGGATTTTGGATCTATGGTTCCTTAAGAATTTATATATATATATATATATATATATATATATATATACTCGCGGATCCGGCAGATGTAGTCCTGCATGATATTTGAAGTGATTAGGACATTAAATTTAATAATATTAAGTTTAAAACGAAAGCTACTTTTATTAACACAAAAAAAAACTTTTGCTATGTGCACGTTTGCCTAAAAACAAATAGAAAATGAAATATCGTAAATTTTTTTTTCAGGCCTCCCTTATAACCCCCCTTCGAACCTAAAAAATTGAATATGCCTATAATCGTGGAAGAAGTAATGCGAATTTACATATAGAGTTTTGTTAAGTTCTGTTCAATCGTTAATGCCCAATAAAATTCTTGGCTGCCACTTTAATGTTTTAGTGTATATCTCGTTTATACTTTGTTATACGACAAAAGACAATATAACAAAGGTTACTCTAAATAACAAAATAAACAACTTTTATTCTGTGCATATTTGTCGAAAACCCCATAGGAAAGGAAATATCGATATTTTTAATTTTAGACCTCCCTTTCAACCCCCACTCCTGGTCTATCTGCCAGGCTGATTTGTGAATCTAAACCATCCAGGGCGTAACCCAAACGCATACTCAAAAATTCATTCAAACCGGTCCAGCCGTTTAGGAATTCCGTGACATACACACGTACAGTAGAATTATATATATGTATATATAATTCTACTGTACGTGTGTTCCTTTTATGTTTTGTGTTCTATGTTCCTTTTATGTTTTGTGTTCCTTTTGTGTTCTATGTTCTACGTATTTATATTTTGTTTAATTTTGTTATTTTTTGTATTGTTTTGTTTGTATTTGAGTTTTGTTTTGTTTTTTAAGTTTTATTTTAGAGCAACATCGCCAAAGCTGCGAAGCTCAAATAAATAAATAAATATATATGTATAAAGATATATATATATATATATAAATATATATATATATATATATATATATATATATATATATATATATATATACTGTTTTCTAGACCATCACTAACCCTTATCTCAGCCTGTCCCGGTACTGGGTTTCCAATCCTCAATGTCCAATTGCACTTCTGCCTGGTGGCTGTCCACGCACTCATTGTCTCTTGATACTCTTAGGTTACTTATTGCCCCTTGTATCCCCCATCTTAACTTCTCAACCTTTTTCAGATCAGTTTCGTTTCCGCTAAGCCCTGTGTAACCTTATGTTCAAAATGTTCAAGTTATGCTCCAGCGTAAACAGCCAGCACTTGAAATTTCACAACCACAGACTACTCTCTTCATGATTCACGTCTCTGATCGTAACCATGATTTTACCCGGTCATTGACGGAATTCCAACTTAATAATTCCTCTACCTGAATACAACATGTCCATAAATAATGGTTAGTCCATTTCAGAAGCATTTTTCTTCTTGAATGACTGTTATTTTCAACGGCGTGCATCTTAATTTCATTCATTACTGTTTGGGTGATTCATAGTTGTATAACCTCCTAGCAATCAAAAAAGGATGTCGGAATATTTAATAATTCGTCACCACCTTATTAAGGCAATCAGCTCCAAGGCTAGTTAGTGGTTTCAAAATCGAGTGGATTCAATGTGTCGGACGATAAACGTCTCCTGATGACTGAGGGGCTCGGTGTATGATGCAGCTCTTAGCACTCCAATAACCAGAGCTGGGGAACAAAGTACACAGTGCTTAACCTTAACCTCCTGTCACATAATTGCTCTACCACTGGCTCTGGCAGAAAACTAAGGTACTAAAGTTTCTCGTGGTGAACCTCCTGCTCCATTTTTTTTTTTTACCCTCACCTAAGAGTGGTTCATGAACTCATGCATTAATCTAAACAGTCACTATCTATTGCATTCTTTGGGTGGAATGACAGGCTTCTACAGTTTCTTCTCTGGTTGTTGTTGAATCACTCAATTAACTCTCTTTATCGATAGTGGTAACCTTTGTTACTGCTTTGTCTTCATAACAAAGTCCGTCACGTAGGGGCTGCGTAAAATACCCAGATTTCCCACGTGAAGTTTTAATAGATAAATTTCACGATGACCGAACACTTACTGAAATGGCCGAACAAACTAGCCGGAAACTCACGACTGGAACCGAAGTTAGCCGATCTCATCATGCTCGTTACGCTCAATAAAATGCAAATATCTCGGTTAATATTCAAGATAGAGAATAAATGTATAAAAAAAATATTTATAGTTAATTTAATTTGCAATAAGATTGGTTCTACACAATGTTTCGAACCGACGTATAATAAGGGATATATTTCGAAATTTCGAAAAAAAAACCTTTAAACCCCCCTTCCCACTGGTCCGATTTCAGCCATTAACGAACCTGACCTTTATTTTTACATAAAAACTTTAAATACCCAGTTTAGTAACGATCAAGCAAACATTGCGACCGCTAAAGCGTTAACATATATATATATATATATATATATATATATATATATGTATAATTTTGAACAGACCTCATTTTCGTCATCTCCTGGGTAGGATCGATGGACCTTTGAAGAAAAATTTTGAAAAATCGCGTCATGCTTTGGGAAATCTGCTAAAATGTGATGTGATATTCCTGAAACTTGTGTAATCTTTGAGGTGGTTTGAGCCTCCTAAATTAACCTTTTAGCCGGACCAATAAAATTCCGAGCCACAATTACAGTATATTCTGCTTCTCCCTGGCAGTTTTGTCTGAAGATCTATTTCAATTTTTCGATCTATAATAACTGCAATTATATGCGTCATTTAGTGACATAGGTGACTGTATAAATTAATGGATGAGTTCATGAACCACTAGTCTTAGGTGGGGGTTAACACAAGGAGCAGGATTGAGCTATACCAGTTTTACTCTCAACTAAGAGTTGTGGTAGATGAACTTAAGCATTAATCTACACAGTTACCGGCTCCACTAAATAAAGCATTTAATTGGAGTTATTATTGGATACTTTTAGCTTCATCAGAACATTTCATATTTTGGATTGGTAATAATGACCAGTCTTCGTACTGAACTTGTTCAATGAATTATAATGGAATAATTCTCACTCTTCAGTCAATTTCATATCATATATGTTGCCGATACTGTTTTGATTTTCAAAGGCATTAGTACTTCTTACCTCTTAGCAATTGATTCACCCCCCCCCAAATAAAATAAATACAACAAAACAATTTCTTTTTCCGTAGACGTTTTGCAGTGTTGATTCAGGTATGGGCAACTAGATTTACCGTCTTATGGAATATATGGTTCCATAAGACGGTTCAGCTCATTCATAAAGAAGACTATACAGGCCGAATATAGGATGAGAGAGCAGTTTAATATTTGAATCAATTTTTTTATTACTTTAAAAATATTGCTTTAAGTCCAAAATAAATTTATTTATTTTCACGTTTCATTTTATTTGAAATATTTTATCAACGAACCTTTTTTTGACACAGCTTGTATTTTGTTACTGTCCCTACAAGTTTTGGCACATTTTAGTCAAGGAAAATGAAAGTAATAGTAAAATGTAAAATGATTTAACACAGAGAAACTATGTTTATTATAAATACTCCAGGCTGTTTTAATACATAATTCATTTCAGAATGGCTAATTCAGAAAACATAAGTCTATCTTTCTTTATGTTTTACTCTGGATAAAGGAAGATGTCAGTTGGTTTTAGTCTGATAAAGATATAGAGATAATTAAACTAAAACAGATGGCACAGAAGTAATTTATTCAAGCTAAACAATTCCAATTTCAATTCAATTTCGCCTCTTTGTCTTTACAAGGCTTTAATTTTTTTTATTTTTTCCCAACGAGATGAAAGGGTTTCATTAATTTCTAATTAATCAATTTCATTAAATAGTTTGTTTTTATAAAATTCATATTTCATTATTAGCCAATGATAAAAGTAATTTAAATTTTAATTACCTGAATGGCAGTAAAACCGTCAATGTACTTTTTTTACCAACATTTTTACTCAGGACTTTTAGAGGTGCCCTATCAAGGTGTAAATGGACTGTGACTATAATTAAACACTCAAAGCTGTTTAATTGTATAAATAAATTTTACCAACAAAAAATAAATAAATAAAAGAAAAGAAAATGTGAGCGGTAATCCTGATCACTAAAGAAACCGTGAGCCCTACGTCAAGTTGTCAAGAGCAGAAAAGCTGAACCAAATATTCGTTTTTTTCCATTTCACGAACTCCGCTATAACCAGTATCTTTACGGCGAGTTGTTTTAAATTGAATTCTAAATTGATTTCAGTTTTAATTATTGCTTTTATTGTCAACAAATGAAGTTAATGTCATCATGATATGTCTAACTTACACAGTATTTAATAACTTATGTCAAATCTCTTCAATAAATCAAAAAGTCCTTATTGATGTTAAATGATGTATACCATGAAATTACATAAAACCGTGGCAAAATGTATGTCTCTTTTTCGGTTAAGTTGATAACATAAAAGCTTCTTCAAACCAAACCATCAAACTCCCTACCCTAATACTTTTACTATTGTATATTTAGAACAAGAACAACAATATTTAGAATTAAGTTTTTTGGCCGAGTAACATTTGCAATTGTATATTTATATAAATGAATGCTTGTTTGTATGTTAATAATTTAAATAATTAGTAACTAATAAGCGAGTAAGAATCAAGAAAAAGTAATAAGTTCCTTCACAAGCATTTAATTCAAGAACTCGTCCCATTATCAGCGCCCAATATGCATACAGCGAAGGATACATTTTTCTAAACGACTATTATTAGTTATTTTTTATTAATTAAAATATTTGTAAGAGGCAATCAAATAAAGTCCATGTTACGTGTCTATCCATCTTGTTGCGGGTGTCTGCATGGCGGCTGAGAGACACAGTAAAGTGACCACTCAGCTTGGAGGCTCAAGTTAGCCAGTTGATTTAAAGCATGGCCCTTACTCACACATGGTAGACCTAGGGAGACGAGTTCGATACCCGCCTGTACAATAGGAATTTATTTATTGAGGAAATCAATAAATAAAATCATTAGTTCCTCCCTGGCTAGAAAAGGGAAGTAGATGACCTGTAGACAACCCTTCCCAATTAGCCATAATAGAAAAAAAGTGGTTGTTAATAAAGTATGATAATAAATTGACCTCTCCCTAACTGAAGTCTGTCTAGGAATGAAGGTTTGAGCTGGTGGCCGATGGAGAGCTGAAAGTCTAAGGGTCCTTGATCGTAAAACCAACTGTTTTCTATTTTATATATTTTATTTGATCAGAACTACAAATTTAATTTTGGGTAGAAAAGATTTTATAAAGAGGTCCAATATTTTAAAAAATCGAATTAATACTCCGGCTGACAGTTTAGGTAAAAATTTAAAACTTATTTTTAAAAACAACAGTAACCAATATTACATTCCAACTATTATCTTAATAAACTTCACAATAATAAAAAAAGTCCGTCACGCAGGAGCTGCGTAAACTAAGCAGATTTCCCAAGTGAAGTTTTAAAATAGAGAAATCTGCCTAATAATAACAGTAGTAGCAAGGGCTCTATAAACCTATTCACGAGGGACGAATAGTTACGAAAACGGCCGCACTAGCTCTCAGCGGAAAGTCCCGAACATAGCCGACTCCTACCGACCAAACACACAATACAAATGCAAATATCTCAGCTAATATTCAAGATACAGAAAAAATGTATAGAACAATATTTATAGGTAAATTTAATTTGCAATAAGATTGATTCTTTACAATTTTTCGATCCGACGCATAATAACGGAGATATTCCGAATTTTCAAAAATCCCCCCCTCTAAGCCCCCCCTCCCATTGGTCCGATTTCAGCCATTAACTACTTGATCTTTATTTTTTCATACAACGATTGAATATCAAGTTTGGTAACGGTCAAACATAAATTGCGACCGCTAGAGTGGCAACAGACATATAAATATATATATATATATATATTATATATATATAGATATATATATATATATATATATATAGTTTTGAACGGACCTCATTTTCATCATCTTCTGGGTAGGATCGATGGTCGTTTGAGGAAATTTTTCAAAACTCGCGTCAAGATTACGACCTCAAGGCGATTTTCCTTAAGGGAAATCTGCTAAAAAATTAAAGCCACTTTTCGTTTCCCTTAGTCTACCTAACCCTTATTATCGAATTTATTTCCACTGCCTTCTGTGTATATTTTGTGTCAGTTTACTGTATTTCTCGGTCTCCAAGTCTCCCGTCCAGTTTGTTGCGTTTGTTGGCAGGCCTTCTCTCCTTCTCAGTGGGAATCAGTTTCCTTTCGGCGATACAAGTTGTAATTGTCCAATGCTTACTTCTGCAATTAATCCGGACAGCAGAGTGGTGAGACATTTAATTGCCCTAGAATCTATTCCTTTACCTTCTTCCTTTCCCTCACCCTTCAATGCCGTTTCTCTCTTCTTCAGAAGTAAGGCGAATTTAATATACTTTTTTCGTACATCGTGGACGTCTTGGTCCATTTTTCGATAACCGAGCTTACCAGAGCCAAATTTATGTTGTCGTTTTTTATTATTATTGTATATTTTTACGCACATGATATTTATCTTCCAGAGGATTCCCTTTTTATAAATGTTTCTTTGGTTTTACGTGTTTTTTAATATCTCATTTTATTCCTCAAGAAATAAAATGATATAATAAAAAACACAAGGTATAATTCTCAGGAAAATAGATACTCAAAACAAGGGTAATTCAATTGTTTTGCTTGTTAAACTACCGTTTTATCCTATAAACATTTCACAGAAGAGCCAGCTTCTCTCCCAAAAGAAAGTGAGCTTTAAATTAAGTTTAAGCTTCAGGAATAGTTAATTATTCAAGTCTTAAAGGCTATCTAATGCTCTTTAAAGCTAAAGGTGTACTTTAACGATATAAATAGGGTCGCTACATTAGTTAGAAAATATTATTATTTAAGAAAAAATATATTCTTGCAAATTTCAAAACGTAAGTTTAAACCTCGTTTCTTCATATTGTAATATTTGTAGTTTTTCCAATAAGCAAGTTGAGTATAATACTCTGATTTAAGGAAACTACTAGTTGATGATGGAAGTTCTACTTTATATTTTTAAAGTTGTGTCTCAATGAGACTCCCTATAGATTGACGGTCACCTATGCTAGTCTAAATAAATCCCTACATTCCACAAGCAAACATTAAACTTCAATGCACATTTATTAAATTTTTGAGAAACTTTTTGGAAATAATAGAGAATTTCCAAATTATTGTAACATTTCAAGAGTTTTATATAAATGCAAATCTGTCTGACTAAAAGACACATTTTTAATTTAAACTAAAATTCTGTGTAAATGCAATAAACGGTATTTTTTGTGATTCTCACATGACTTGAGTTTTTAAAGATTCTAGAAATGTTCACCGATTATGCTTTGTACATAACGAAAATAAGGCCCATTTAAAATTGTACGTGTCGGAGTGTAAGTATATATATATATATATATATATATATATATATATATATATATATATATATATATATATATATACACATATAGCTGAAGTAGCTATGAAATATAAGATCATATTTTTTAAAAAAAAGTATTTCTATTGTTATCCGTCACATACAACAATTTGAAAAAATCAATGTTCACCATCTGTAACTTCTAATTTGAGTACGTAGTACGTACCTCATTTTGAAATTTCTTCTTTCGTTTATTCTAAATCCAACTAGTTCCGATGATTTTGGCCCAATTCCGCTTCCCCATTGCCAAGAGGTCTAGAGAGGGGGAGGGGCAGAAGAAAACTAAAATTCAAAATATCTATGTTATAATAAGCCACATCGAAAAATTGTATAAAACCAAACTTATTGCCAATTTAGTTGTCTATACATTTTTCCCTAACTCTCATATCAACCGAGATATTTTTATTTCGTAGTTCAGATTCCAGGTAACCGCCATTCTCAATCATCTCTTATTAACAATAAACTAATTTATTACGGAGCGTCAATATATAATGTATTTCAGGCTTAAATGTGACATATTTTTTTCATCAAAAAAAGAGTAGGGATTTTAGAAAAGGGTGAAATCAAAAATGATCTCGTTGATAAGAGAGGACTTAAAAAATATTACGTTCATAATCTTATTAAAAATGTAAGAGATTACAAATGTGGTTTTAATCATTTTTTCTCTAACTGAAATATTAACTGAGATATATGCGTTATTCAGTTTTAAACCCCGTGAACCTGAGCCACTAAACATTTCTTATATTATACCTGAATCTCAATTTGTTTTTGTTTTCTACACAGTAATATGTAATTGCTCTTGAAAATACAAACTTTTCATTTCCTCAGTCCAATAAGAGGAAATTAACACTCGTTCAAATATTTTGCCATTGTAAATGTATATCAGGATCCTATGGAAGATGGATTGAAAAAATATTTCCATTTTGGGGCTCATTTAATAGTTTTTACCATTAGAATCTATGCTCAAAGTGTCACATTTGTTTGGATATGATCTTTTTTTATTGGATTCATAACCAGATATTTTGCCTTTAAATCATCATGGCGTTATTAGTGGCTGTAATAGGGTGAAATAATTTTTGATTAGTATTAAATCGTAATTGGAAAATGTTAAATGGCGCTGTTTAATAGATATTCATTAACAATAAGCAGCGCTAATGAAATTAACATTTAACGGGTGTTTTTTTAGAGGTATAGAACTTTAAATTGCAATAAAACAACGATGGATTATTCGATTGACAAGAATTTTTTTTTTATTCGAAAGATAATCTTGTGGCATTACATTTTAAATATGATTTCTGGTATATGACCGCCGCATAGACCAATGACTTTACATAGCCCCAAAGAAAGTAGTCTAGCGGTGTTAAATCACAAGATCTTGGAGGCCAATTCACAGGCCCAAAACGTGAAATTAGGTGGTCACCAAACGTGTCTTTTAATAAATCGATTGTGGCACGAGCTGTGTGACATGTTGCGCCGTATATGTATAATATTTAAAATGTAATGCCACAAGATTATCTTTCGAATAAAAAAAAGTTCTTGTCAACCGAATAATCCGTCGTTGTTTTAATGCAATTTAAAGTTCTATACCTCTAAAAAAACACTCTTTATATTTAATCGGCTCATCTTTGAATGTTATTTATTGCGTTGTTACGATACTTGTTCTCCGAAATAAAAAAATTATAGATAGAGATACATATATATAGTATATTAGTAATAGGTACTAAATATAATATTTATATTTTTTTACAAGGGTGTGTTCGCCTTAATGTCAAAACCACTATCTATTATGAATTCCAATAATTTGGGCCTTCATGATATTTTGAATTACCCTCAAATATTATATTCCATTCAATTATTTTGGTTATAAACAATTCCATTTTGTTTAATAGTATATTGTTTAATAGCTTCACTATAAAATTTAAAATCACATAGTAAAAATTTATATTTAACTATACTACTAATGAGTAACAAACCAAAACATTTTTTTACTTAAATTAAATTAAAATAAATAATCTGCTCTAAATATTACTTCGTAAAAGATAAAAAGGGGATCTCTTCTAGGCCAAATATAAATAAAAGAAAAAAATCTACAATGAAGTAACGAGTAAATAAAAGGCAAATTATACGGGGAAAACGATGAGGAGGGGAAAAAAGAGGTAAAAATATTCAGTATTTCAAGCAGACTTTATGATCAATGTTCTTCAAGATAACTCTGCGACGTTTGGAATTTAAAATAACTTTCATTCTAAGAGCATCTTCATATAGACTACTTCCTGTCCATGCTTTGACTTTCTTAAAAGCCTATCTAATTTATTTTATAAATATTTAGTTTAAAAATGTGAAACTCTCCTCACCAATGGAATGGTCATTTCATTTGGCCTGGGCAATCTTCTATTATTTTTTTCTATTCGAGAAACGGTGAAAAATCCTACATTACTTGATGATTCCACCACTAAATAAGAAAAATCTTTTCCTTCCCAACCCATGACTCTTAACACCAAGTACTTAATGTATATTTCCCTAAACTAATAGGCTTTTTATTATAAGTGAAGCCCGCATAATACTGTTTGTTGGGAGGCTTGAGTATAGGTTTGATTTTTCAGTCAGATTCGGGCTATATAATATATTAGAGGTGTTTGGTTTCAAAACTAGGTACATCCATTTTCAAAAATATTTCAGGACTGATCAAAATAGATTTCATTTTTTAAAAATGTCAGTTTAACAAAATGTTTTCATTATCTGCCGGTATTGATTTTGGAAGGATCTAGATGGTTTTGGAACAAACGCGCCCAATACATCATTACCGGCATTAAAAACTTATGAAAAATTTAAAAAAAAATGTTTTTGAAAAAAACGGATGTACCTGGTTTTGAAACCAAACGCCTCATTTTATATATCTGACACTCGAAATACATGTATTAACTTTCTCATGGAGTTTTTCTTCTTAACCTGTACCCAATATGTTCTTTTATATGTTCTTCATAGTTTCATGGCAAGGGTCCCCAATAAAAAACATATATTTCCACGCAAATTTTGTTCGCGCTCCCCTACATGTTTCGACGCTTACATGCCACCCTCTTCAGGGGCCGTCAATTTCTGAAGTGGTTGTTCCCTCTTACGTTCGTTGCGACAGTCCCTTTCTCACAGAGGAGGTCGCTGTTAGTAATTCCTCAAGAGCATATCCTGAGTCTCCTGGTCTTCTAAATTGTTAAACATAATGGTTATTCTATAGTAGTTCTCATAAATTCTGAAATTTATGGTTATTTTCATTTTAACAATAGTTCCCGAACAACATCATTTTATATTTATTCATCCATCTCGGATCAGTTGAAAAACATTTTCATGATTATCTACTTCTGATTCCACCACATCAGTACTTGATTCATTTTAACATATTTCCATTAAGGGAAATTAGCTATTGAGGCCGTACTCATGACGCGTATTTCGTAACAAATTCTTCAAATGTCCACTGATCCTTACGAGGAGATGACGAAAATGAGGTCCATTCAAAACTATATATATATATTTGTCTGTTAAGTCTGTAGCGATCGCAATTTTTCTTTAACGAACTCGATATTTAAACGTTGTATGTAAATCTAATGATCACTAATGGCTGAAATCCGCCGAGGGGGGAGGGGGGAGTTAGAGTGAGGAATTTCGAAAATTCTTAATATCTCCGTTATTATGCGTCGGATCGAAAAAGAAGACAATATTATTGCAAATATAATCTTCTATAAATGCTGTTCTGTATGTTTTTTGACTATGTTGATCATTGGCCGATATTTGCATTTTTCAGTTTTCGGCCTTAAGTAAACCCCCACTGCTACTCCTGTCATATATAAACTGTTGAAATATGAAACACATTATTTGAAGCTTAAATTGAACTTTTACGTTTTGAGGTAGATGTGAATACGTGACGCACGTGGTAAATCTGCTTAGTTAACACAGACCTGCATGACGGAATTTTATTATAAATTTCTTTATTATCTTTTCTTCTTTGTTATATATTATTTAAATGTGTATTGTATGCCTTTATTTGTGTAATTCCATCACCATTCTATTTTTCTGAAAGCAATCTTTACTGAATCTGCCGTTAATGTCACCAGTTTGTCAGGGTGTTCATTTCTACAGCATTTCAGCGACAGCAGTATGTCAACTACCCCGTGTCTCCCAAATGCACGGCTACTTCAATGATATCTTTTTTGAATTATCTTTGGAGAACCAAACCAATGCAGCCATTGAATTGATCAATAACAGTGTAAAGTTAGTCTCAGCTTGATACTCACGAAATTAAGTAGGTTTTTAAACCTCTGACCAGCTTCCTGAGATCTTTTTTCAAAACGCTCAATTCTCTTAGTGTTTCATATCTTTTTGAAACATATTCTGTGTATATCTTGAGTTTTTCTTAACACATCCTTTCATTTAATTGACTCCTGACATTATGAGCATACAAAACTCATCCATCTACAACATATCTCAACAATATATCAAGTTTGAACTCAATTCGGACACTTTAGTATCTCCACGCCCTACTTATTTTATAATATTTGTTTATTTTTATCTTTTTATTTTAATTTTTCCTCTTTGGGAGCAAAAACTTGATTATAATGAGAAAAAGAAGATTTTCTGGTCTCATAATATTGGGTTTTATTGAAATCATTTTAAATTTAAAATACAAGGAAGTTCCTTCTGTTCTATAATAGCTTCCGTTTATTCTATAACAGCTATTTTACCTCTACCAATTATATTTTTCTAGAACTAGACTAGAAGTAAAGTTATGCTAATAAGCTTTTAATCAATATCCTAGTTTTTAATGTATCCATTAATCTAAATGCAGATAGGATCTATAACATATTCTGTACCATTGTTGACGAGAATTATTTAAACTATTTCAGTTAAAAGCTGAAACAAAAGAAATATGCTTATAACAGAAGTTTCTTGTTTTTTAGTTTTGTTATTTGGTGGCCCAGGTTATTCATGTGAGTTAAGCGGTTGGTCTTAATGAACACGGTAAAACATTACCATGTGTTCGATTTTGGAGTGTGCAATAGGAATTTATTTTGTGACGAACTCTCTAAATAAAATCCCTTGTACCCCCTTGATAGAAAAGGGTAGTCTCCTGTAGATAATTCGACCCAAAGAGCCATAAAATCGTAAAAGTGGTCGTTAATAAATAAGAACAACAGTATCATTATTATTAATTTGATTTAAATTATTGTTGTTGTTTTTTATTATTCCTTTGTTTTTTTTCTTTTTATTCCTTCTAAATAGCTGATTAGTATTTAATGAATATTATCAAAAGCACATCACTAAAATAAAAAACCAGCTTGCAGAGGTTACCTAACTGACCATATTATTAATTTTGTTACTCTACATCATTAAATTGTGACTTGATGGGCAGCATATCAACTCTTAGAAGCACTCACTTCTCTACTTCAACACTTCTATTACTCACTTTAACATGTTTCACTTCACATCAAGCCTCAGTAGGTAGAAGATTGAAAAGTCTCACATGCAGCTTTTTTTTTTGATGAGTTGAACGCTTTTTGTGGATCACGCAACCATTCCCAGAAATTTTAGTTCACTGGGAAATTCAAAAGTCCAATCCCAGAAAAGACATGGATGTGTATTAGCGATATGTTTCCTACTTGATTATTTACTTGGAGCCTCACAGATGTGGCGATGTTTTTCAAAACAAAAGCTTTGTAACTAAAAAAAAAGAACAAAACAAAAAATCCCAACAAACTCAATTCAAAAAAGAAATGGAACAAAAAACAGAAAAGAACCCGAAAACAGAAAAGGAGCACAAACAGAAAAGGAACACAAAACAGAAAAGGATCACAAAACAGAAAAGGAACACAAAACAGAAAAGGATCATAAAACAGAAAAAGAACAAAAAACAGAAAAGGATCATAAAACAGAAAAGGAACACAAAGCAGAAAAGGAACACAAAACAGAAAAGGAACACAAAACAGAAAAAGGAGCACAAAACAGAAAAGGAACACAAAGCAGAAAAGGAACACAAAACAGAAAAGGATCATAAAACAGAAAAGGAACACAAAACAGAAAAGGATCACAAAACAGAAATGGAACACAAAACAGAAAAGGAGCACAAAACAGAAAAGGATCATAAAACAGAAAAAGAACAAAAAACAGAAAAGGATCATAAAACAGAAAAGGAACACAAAACAGAAAAAGATCACAAAACAGAAAAGGAACACAGAACAGAAACGGAACACAAAACAGAAAAGGATCGTAAAACAGAAAAGGAACACAAAACAGAAAAAGATCACAAAACAGAAAAGGAGCACAAAACAGAAAAGGAGCACAAAACAGAAAAGGAAAAAGGACAAAACAGAAAAGGTTCACAAAACAGAAAAGGATCACAAAACAGAAAAGGAACACAAAACAGAAAAGGAACACAAAACATAAAAAAAAACACAAAAACGAACTAAAATAAGAATGGAAAAGAAATATAAACGGATCACAAAACAGGAATGGAACACAAAAAACGAAATAGAACACAAAAGCTTAAACTAAAAACAAAACCGATTAGAATCTCAAAACCGGACATCTACTTGAATAGAGTTCTAGAGTTTCCCTAAAATGATTGATGATATATATATATATATATATATATATATATATTTATTTATTTATCGATCAAAAATCGCGCAACACACACACTCACAAACACAAAACAACAGAAATTGCAGGAAATTTGATCATTCCCCATGTCATGGATATGAAAATCGGACAGGATGGGAATTGAAGACAATTTGGTTTACCCACCTCTAGTAACACTAGTAATAGTAAAATACATTTATTTATGGGGTTTTTTCTTTAAAGTTAGTTAAAATAATGTTTGGAATATTCACTGTTTCCTCTCTCTCCCCCATCTAGGCAAGGATGAAGGAATATATTTTTCATTTACGTGATCATGTACTGATCGATCTCAGGGCAAGTATCCCCTAACATATGACTGACATTTTAGTGCGCCCCAAGAGAAATATGAATTACGATTCTTAGTATTTCACTTACAGAGTGTTTTCACTTATCCAGGAAGACTCTACGTTCGTTGTGCTAAATGATTATAAAAACTGATGGGAAGCTGCTTCATTCCAGTACCTAAGGCATTATAAGAAAATGGTAATAGACGACAATAGCCCCTTGATAGTCAGTGAAAGTGATGAATTTCAATAAAGAAGTTGAGTTTTTTTTTAATAATTACTCCATACTATTTTCTACATTCAGCCATTTTTTCTTCTTCAGGAGCTATTGTGTAGCTTTCACTTATAGTCAAGGTTAGGACATCGTATTTCCTGTTCCCCAAAATATTTAATTGATAATTGTACTTCACGTAAGCAAGCAAAGCTCTTGTACGTATCCTTCTTTTTTCCAAGACAAAAAGAAAAACGTCCGTCACGCAGGAGCTAAGCAGATTTCCCACGTGCAGGTGTGACGCACTACTAATCTCATCTCTCCATATATCCTCTAATTCTAAGTAAAAATTCAATGAGTAGGAAGGCTGAAACATTAAACTACTAATAACTCTTAATATTCGAGTTACGAATAAATGTATAAACCAACAACGTAGAGAATCAATATATTAATAAAATTGGTTCTATAAAATGTTTCCTTACTGTGTGATCTGACTCATAATAAAGGAGATATTTTCAAATGTCGAACCTCTCTCCCTCTAAACCACCCTATTACTGTTCTGATTTCAGACATTAACGAATATGAACACTAGAGCTGAATTAAACGGTAAATCTTGAGTATGATATAGATCAAATTGTCATTTTTGAGTCACCAGAAAATTTTAATTGACGACGTCATCACACTACACATTTGCATGTATCTGACGCAGTAAAAGTTCAATGAGAACAATATTTGGTGTTTAAGCTTGGAATAAAGTGGTTCATGATAACATTGTCAATATGAGATGGGAAGGAGTGGGGGTTTACTGTAGGATGAAGACTAAAAATTTATTTTACGGAAATCTCAGTTGGCTCCTTAGGGTAATTAAATAGATTATTTTGAATGACTATTGACAGCTTGGAACTAATATTTAGTTTGTGTAACTAACATTTCCTGATGCACTTAACATTGAAATTAATGGGCTGTCATTATGGCGAGATTTACCTTTTCTCTAAACAGATAATTCCTAAGATCCGCAATGTGTTTAAAATATAATATAGTTTTGCGGTAACTGCTGAGGTAGTGCATATTATTTATGATAGTACCTGTTGACTCCTACTGTACATTAAGATGGACACTGTAATTAATTTGTATGTTTACAAAGTAATTTCTTCTAGTGGTCCGCCCTAAGGATATGCTATATATAGTGATGATCTGCTGCTTGTTGCTAGGAGGCCAATCTAGTAGGTACTGATGAGGAAGTGGGTCATAGCGGCAGATGCCAGGCGTCCGTCCCCCCCTCTTACGCCAATATACGCCATGCTATTTAATTAATATACATAAATATACCGTTTCTATTCGTTTATTTTGCATTTACTATGTAACGAAGCACTCCTGTACAGGAATAAAGTCTGCCGAATAAATAAGCATGTTTTAGCAGATTTACCTTAAAGGAAATCACCTATTGAAGTTGGACTCATGACGCGTATTTTCGTAAAATTTCCTCAAATTTCCATCGATCCTAACCGGGTCATGACGAAAATGAGGCCCGTCAAAACTGCATATATTTATTTATCTGTTAATGCTTTAGCGGTTGCGATTTTAGTTTGATCGTTATCAAATTCGATATTTAAACGTTTTACGTAAAACTAAAGATCAGGTACGTTAATGGCTGAAATCGGACCAGAGGGTGCGGAGGTTGAGTGGGGAAATTTCAACATTTTAAAATATCTCCGATATTAAGGGTCGTATCGAAACCAATCTTATTGCAAATGCGTTGTTCTATAAACGTTGTTATATACAGTGTTTCCCTATCTTGAATATTAACCCGAGATATTTGCGTTATTTAGTTTTCAGTTTTCGGTAAACCGAAAACCTATGACCTCCTGCTAATATAATTAATAACAATAAGTACTTCATTTGAAGCCCAAAAATATATACTTGTCTCTTATCGATCTAGTGGTCGCAATTCTAATTTTATCGTAATCAAACTCGTTAAATAAGCGTTTCATACAAAACTAAAGGTCGAGTTCGTTAATGGCTGAGATGAAACCAGGGAGATTTACGGAATCCGAAATACCTCCGTTATTATACGTCTGATCAAAAAATTGTATAAAACCAATTTTATTATAATTACAATGTAATATAAATATTATTATATACTTTTATTCTCTATCTTTAGTCTCAACGGACATATTTGGATTGTTTAGTTTTCGACCTTCAGGGAACCCACACTCCTAATGATGTCATATTAACAATAAGCTGTTATATTATGAAGTACTTTATTTGAAGCCCTAATACCAAATTATGTTTTCTTTGAACTTTTACGTTTTGAGATAAATTCAAATATGGGACGCACGTAGGAAATCTACTTAATTAACGCAGCCCCGACACGAGGGACTTTTTAATTTACACCATAAACGATATTTTATTGTTTCATTCTTCACTAAAGTTCATAGTTGTTAGTGGCTGAAATAGGCCAAGACTAAGGGCGGGGGGGTCAAAAATTCACTGGTCTCCGTTACTATGAGTTGTGTTATAGAACCAATCATCTTAAAGAATCGATGGTATACAATTGTTGTTCTATAGATTGTTCTCTCATCACTCCATTATGTTACTGGTATTTTCTTGTTTACAGTAACCCCCCCCCTTTTACTCATCGGATTATTATTTTAAATATAAATACATGGAGAGAAGAGAACAGTAGTGTGTCGTAGCACCGCGTGGCAAATGTGCTTAGCTTACATAGCTCCTGCAAGACGGATCTTTCATATGTTATTAGCAAAGGAAATGCGACTTAAATTTAACTAGTTTTAAGTATAAACTTAAGAATTCTGGGAACTATCTCTAGTATTGTGCTGTTCCTCCACTCTCTGCAAATCAAAATAAGATGTTTTCCGGAAACAGGCAAATTACATAATAACTATTTTGAAATGTGCCTTTTCATAAGCCTTAACTTATAACCAACCATAAGCTCTACATTGGAGGTATTAGATACCATACATTTAAATTTATTGAAACCTATTTTAACTTCTTTTGTAGTGGTAAACCAAACTGGTACTGATTACAACTTTAACTTCCCAACCATTACCATTATTAAATTGAATTTTATATTGGAGATAAATAATTTTTGCATGTCATTTCAATAATTTCCTTCCTATACTTCATGTTTAGAATACCTTACCTTCAACCTTACTCTTTAATGTTTATTTTCGACTTGAATAATGTCCTTATGATATTTATAGGATTCTATTTGTAAACATCGAGTTAGTATAATATCAAGTCAATATAATATAGCTACTTTATATATTTGTGTCCAAGCAACTATTGTTTGCCCAAAACAATCTAGATGTTCTAGCTTTCCTGCGAGTTATATCTTTATATATATATATATATATATATATATATATATATATATATATATATATATATATAATTCTACTGTACGTGTGTATGTCACTGAACTCCTCCTAAACGGCTGGACTGATTTGAATGAATTTTTTTGTATGCGTTTGGGTGACGCCCTGGATGGTTTAGATTGACAAATCAGCCCGGCAGATGGGGCTGCAGTCGGTATCTAGGTTATTTATCTATACTGCAACTAAACGGCTGGATCAACTTGAATGAATTTTTGTGTATACATTCATTCATTTTGTGTATGTATTCATACAATGCATTTAATTTTTTTGTACACTGTGTTTTGATATTATATGTATCGCATTTACGAGGTCAAACAATGTCGATTTGTGGGTTGCATCTAGAAAATCCGGTCTTTTCACATGGCCAATTATATGTGTGTTCTAGAGTTGGATAACCGTCAAGTTTATTCATTTATAGTCGTCAGGAATTGACTAAATATATTGTTCATCAACAAATCAAATTAGGATAAAATTAAACAAACATTATTGATTACAACGAATTGTTTTAAGAAAAATTGATGATATTTCATAATAAAGAATAATGAAATTATTATATTATTTGTTTTTCATTTCATACTTTGTTTAATATCCTAATCGCTTGAAATATTATGCAGGACAACGTCTGTCGGGTCCGCTATATATATATATATATATATATATTCTTATGTTAAAACTCCTATCAACCTATTAAAAAGTTGTTAATAAATTCTATTGAATAAAAAATACTGGTTGTAGTGAAATAAAATTGAATTGTTTTATTCTTATATACTAGAATAAATTGTAGGTATGATTATTATGCGCAATAAATCAAGATATTATCAAGCTGAATCACTCTGTGTACCTTTCCATGAAGTATTAATTAACTCTCACTGAAATACAATGTAGTAATAATGTTTTACATATGTGGTCTGCCAACGTTTTGAAATTATAAGTACATAGCCTCATTTACAGCGCTCCAGAAGAACTTCATTTTAAATGGAAAATAAGAAATGAAAATTCGGTCGCGCAGGAACTAAATATACTAAGCATATTTTTCCTCGTGCTCATGGGAAAGACTAACTTGTTATTTATTAACGTTCACTTGGTGAAACTTCGGTTAATTTGGATTATCTGCAGGTTACCACCCCAGCCAGGGTGGGACTAAAGATTTTATTTAATAGTCTGTCCCAAAATATACTTCTATTGCTCAGGCGGGAATCAAACTCGCCTCTCTAGGTTTACCATGTGAGATTAAGGCCATCGCTTTAAGTAACTTGGCTAACCTTATTCCCCGGAAATACTGAAGACGTCATCACAAGTTCTATTCTCTATTTCACTCTCCTAGTAAATTTCCTACAAACATCGTGCTTATATCATTCAAAGGTATTAGCAAATAGATCGGCCGACACGATATCTCACACAAGTTTTTTTCGTTACAAACCATATTAAAGAAGGTGTACTGAGACTTTAAATTTCATAAGTTTTAAACCCCACAATACTTGTATTTACTTCAATACTCATATTAATGCTAAAACATAAATTACACAATATTGTTACGTTTTATTACAAAATCAGTAATTTGAGTATAGATAAATGTTTTGATCCTTATGAATGTTATTTGTTGGAGAAAAAAAGAAAAGAAAGAAAAAACCTGTAAAAGTTTTTGTAAAGTTCATTGACATTCACAATGGTCATCATAGTAAGATATGTGTCAATAATGGAAACGGTCAACATTATTTGCATGCCATTCACTGGGTCAGTTTATAACCTTGGCAAATATGACGTCAAATGGCGTATGATTTCGTTTATCTAATGAATGGAATCAAAGCCACAATGGAATGAACTGACTTCTGTTACGAAACATTCAAACAGCATTATAAAATAACGGCCTTTATAAAATTACTTAACCAAAAAGTAAAGTTTGTCACACAGCATTCATGTGATAAGCTAACATAGAGACTAGGATTTCTTCAGACGATTCAAAGCAGTCGTAATTAGTTCCAAATTCTCAATAATAATTGATTATAAAATCATATTTCACCTTTATTTTGGGTGTTAAAGGGTGAATTTTATTAAATCAAAAAAATATCCATGAAGTGAAAATGTCCACATTTCTGTTAAATGCAAGTTTAATCCCTAATGACCCAATTTCAGCAAATTTCCCTTAAGGGAAATCGGCTATTGAGATCGTACTCATGACGCGATTTTCGATATTTTTCTTCAAATATCCATAGATCCTACCTAGGAGATGACGAAAATGAGGTACGTTCAAAACTGTATATATATTTGTCTGTTACAACTCTAGCGGTATCTAATTAGTCTTTAATCGTTACCAAACTCGATATTTAGTCGTTTTATGTAAAAAGAAAGATCAAGTTCGTTAATGCCTGAAATCGTACCCAGATGATGGGAGGGGGTTAGAGGGTAGAAATTCGAAAATTAAAAATATCTCTTTCACTATTGAATTGAAAAATGGTATGGAAACTATCTTATTGCAAATTACATTTACCATAAATATTGTTTTGTACATATTTTCCGTATAATTAGTATTAACCGAGATATTTGGATTTCATGGTTTGTCGCTTTCAGTAAACCCCCACTCCTACTAGTGTCAAATAAGTTGTTATAACATGAACCGCTTCATTACAAGGTTAAATACCAAAGTTTGTTTTCAACAAACCTTTATTATACGAGATACAAACAAATAGGTTCTGTTGACCCCCGCCCCTTCTTTTGTTCTAGGATTACTTAAATCTGAGTGATTGAAATAGAAATTATTCTGCTACAATTCAAATTAATCTAATAGGTATAGTAAATAGTTTTCAATTAAAATTAATATGTTATATTCACATATATTTCATTAATTGTTTATCTTCCCGGTCTAGAATAACTATCTATTTAGCACTGCGAAGTTGGGTGCCCTGTTTGTTTACAATTCAGACGCTTTCCGTTGTAGATATTATTGACAACAATTTGTAAATTGACTGAATGATTTCTTATTACCGTTTATATTTATTCCCTTAAAATTCACGGTGGTGTTACTAGTATGTGATTTATCCGTTGTTAACCTTTCCGCTCTAGCGGTCGTAATTTTTGCTTGATCGTTACCAAACTCGATATTTAAACGTTATATGTAAAAATAAAGATCATGTTAGTGGGTGAAATCGGACCAGTGGGAGAGGAGGATTTTCAAAAATTCGAAATATCTTCGTTACTTTACGTTGGATCGAAAAATTCATTCTTATTGCAAATTAAATTTACTATAAATATTATTATATACATTTATTCTCTATCTTGAACATTAACCAAGATATTTGCATTAAGTGTGTGCGGATAATGGAAGAGATGAGATCTGCTAACTTCGGTCTAGCCGTGAGTTTACGCCAAAAGCTAGTTCGGCCGTTTCCGTAAATGTTCGGCTCTCGTGAAATTTATGTATTGTAAAACTTCGCGTGGGAAATCTGCTTAGCTTGCGCAGCCCCTGCGTGACCGACTTTCTTTGGGTGTAGTATTGGGAGCACTTCTGAATGTCGGCCCTTCTGAAGTAGACGTTTTAATTTTACTAAAAATAGCGAGTGTTTAAGAGAAGGTGTCATACGCAGTGAGATTGAATTAGAATTCTTATGTTCCTTGGCCACCGCCCTGCAAAAATCTTTCTTACAATCATTTACTATAATCAGCAAAAATTTAAAAAAAAAACTTTCTTAAACGTAAATAAATAATTTAATAAACGTAGTGGACGTTAATAAATAATTTAATTTAAATGTAAATAAATAATTTAATAAACGTAGTGGACGTTAATAAATAATTTAATTCAAAACGTAAAAAATACAAGCATTAAGTAATAGTTATAATTAATTCAGTAAGTGGGTAATCATGCTCCCAATAGCACCTAATCAGAAGCACACCTTTCTCAAATAATTCCACCATTCTGCGCTGCTTTAACTAAGCCGATTTCCCTTCCTGCGTCTGGGCATATTGATAAAGTCATCTCAGATTCCATTATCATTTTCTTCCTTAGTAAAACCCCTATGAAAATAAGACCTGGCATATAAGATGGTCACAATATATTTAGTAATTCATCAGTTTAGTGATAACATCCCATGAGGAAAAATCCGCCACTCTGGGGCTGGGTAAACTAAGCAGATTTCCTACGTGCGGGTAATACTCACTAGCGGTCCTATCTCATAACATATTCTCACTGAGAAACAGAAAGTCGAATTACTCGCTTAATATTTGAGTTACGACAAGAGAAAAAATTGTACAGATGTTGATCTTGTACATCAATATTTTAACAAGATTGGTTCTGTAACATTTTTTTGATCTTAGATATTTTGAATTTTCGAATCCCCCCACTCTATAAAAATCCGAGGAAGTTTTTGGGAAATCGAGTACAACCTCAATAGCTTATTTCCCTTAAAGGAATTTGCTAAAACAGAAATACGCCCGTTATAATCTAGTTAGAGCAAAAATGTATTGTAGGAAATAATTTTTCAAATAAGATTCGTTGTTAAACATATTTCAATGTGACGTAAGAACAGAATAATTAGAATTATTCGTGTTACATCTCCTCTAAACCTGCACTTTTCTCACGCCGATTCATCCCGCCTATCATCTTCATCTTTAATTTTACATAAAGCGTTGAAATGTTGAGTGTGCTAACGATCAAATAAAAAAAAACTGTTATTGATATATATGTATATATATATATATATATATATATATATATATATATATATATATATATATACCTCCTCGTTTTCAATCCTTTCATTTAGAGGAAGATATTTGAAGAAATGTTTAAAAAACCGAAGTCAAAGACCACATGGTTAATAAGACATTCCGCTTGCTGTATTCTACAGAGAGAAATGCTAACCCATATTGATCATCTGCTATCTACATAAGTAAAACTCTAGGGTTTGTCTGATTTTCTATTTAAATTCGGCGGGGATAAGGTGTCTTCGCGTTTCAGACCATTCTAAGAACAATGGTATCAAATTGAAATGTAGTCTGTCTCTCTGTAAGTTCGTTTGTTACTCAATCAATCAAAAACCGCTCAGAGGATTTCCATGGACTTTTATATTTGTGAGATAAATAAATATAAAATATAAATTATCTCAAAATACAACATAGGCTACATGAGCATTCGAAATTTCCATTAGGAAGGGTGTTTACTTCGTTGTGAAAATACATATTCCTGAGTATCGCTGTTAGTATTGGTTTTATCGAAACAATTTAAAAAACAAGTTGCCACCTTCCGTTCGCCAAAGACTCTATTCTTGTTTCACTAAAAAGGCCTGAATAGAATTATGAATTTTTTTGTACATGTATTTGGGGGTTATATTTGATACTTCACATCTCAAACATCCTTCTACCGCCTGAACAAAATGTTATCATGTTTTCTCCGGATGCTAAGATAATGCAATCGTTTTATTTTGACGGGAAACTAGATTTACTTGATCCCAAGAACGACAATAAATTCGCCAGTAATTGGTCCTATAGGCACTCCACGTTTCATGATCAAAGCTATAAATGTGACTAATTTGAAGGCAGTAAATAGATTATTAATTACTTCCGTTATCCAATATATATTTTTCGGCGGAAACCATTGAATTTTGAATAACAGTAAGTCTTATCATAGATTTGACTAAATGCTTTTATTTCGGGTAAAACAAAATAGTTGCAGCATTTTTACCGTTCATGCTTCTGGGTATTTGTGCTATTGGTGAATACGATATGATTTTGTGTATCCAATCTTTATATTTCCACGGGAAATCATTTCGAATTTAATCCGTCAACAATGGGTAACACGGCTAGTATACTACATTATTTATCTGATTTAAATAAAAAATATATTCGTTTCCATAAATGCGTTCTGATGATGGGAATTAATGATATAAATGTAAACTTCTTCCACGACAATATTAACATTTCTCCGCGTTATAGAATGTGAGATGACTTGACTTGAAAGGGAGAATCTACACCAAATAATTGGCAGAAACTATCAAAAGTCCGTCACGAAGGGGCTGCGTAAACTAAGCAGATTTCCCACGTGAAGTTTTACAATAGAGAAATCCGCCTAATAACAACAGTAGTAGTAAGGAATCTCTAAACCTATTCACAGGGACGAATAGTTACCGAAACGGCCCGCACTAGCTCTCGGCGGAGAGTCCCGAACATAGCCGACTCCTACCGACCTCACGCATGCATACAAATGCAAATATCTCGGTTAATATTCAAGATACAGAGTAAATGTATATAACAAAATTTACAGTAAATTTAATTTTCAATAAGATTGATTATATACAATTTTTCGATCCGACGCATAATAACGGAGATATTTCGAATTTTCAAAAATCCCCCCTCTAAACCCCCCCCCCCTCCAACTAGTCCGATTTAAGCCATTAACGAACTTGATCTTTCTTTTTACGTAAAACGCTGAACTATGAAGTTTGGTAACGATCAAACAAAAATTGCGACCGCTAGAGCGTTAACAGACAAATATGTATATATATATATATATATATATATATATATATATATATATATATATATATATATATATATATATATATATAAAATTTTGAACGGACTCCATTTTCGTCATCTCCTGGGTAGGATCGATGGACATTTGAGGAAATTTTTCAAAACTCGCGTCATGAGTACGACCTCAATAGATGATTTCCCTTAAGGGAAATTTGCTAAAACATTTGAACAGGAGATACAAACATTATACATATTAAAACACAAATATTTTGAAATATATTTTGCTAAAATACATTTTCCAGTCTACGAAATGAGAAATGTTTCATACGCACTACCAAATTTATTGGTTCAACAATTGGTGAATTAGACTAACACCTGTATCCAAAATGTAAAAAAAAATTAACACGTACAGACCTTTGTCTTTGATTTGAATAAACGTCTGATAAAAAGGAAAGTTGTTTACATTTCATTGTGAGAGCTCTACTATTCGGCCTTTGCGTAACAAAGATGGCCTCGTAAGAATGGCACTTGTTACAACTGTATTAATTACACGCCCATTGAGTCTAGTTTGCCGTGGAGCAATTGTTCAAACAAGTGTCAAGTACCTCCATTCACATTGTATATTTGACGAGAACCAGTTCTTCCAAGTCCCATGTGGACAATATGCACATATTGTGGGATGTCCCTTTAACACTCTGTTCAATTGAGAAATTGTAAATTTATAGCAGTCCCTAATTACATAATTTCCTTCGTAAGAAGTCTCCTCCGAAACTTCCGAACATTAATAGAGATGCGTGTAAGATAGAGAATGTGAGTGAGAGAGTCACACACACAGATAGAGAGAGAGAGAGAGAGAGAGAGAGAGAGAGAGAGAGAGAGAGAGGGAGAGAGAGAGAGGGAGTGTGTGAGCGAGAGAGAGAGAGTGAGAGAAAGAGTATTTAGAGTATCACAACATAAGAAATCACCTCAAGGAGGTTTGTTCCTACTACTTTTAGCAGATTTCTTTTAAAGGAAATCAGCTATTGAGGTGTGCTCATACACGATTATCAAGATTTCCTCAAACGTGTATCGATCCTACCCCAGAAAATTCGAATATCTCCGTTATTATACGTCGTATCCAAAAATAAATATTGAAACAATCTCAGTGCAATTAAAATGTTCTATAAATATTGTTATATACATTTGTTCTCTATCTTTCATATTAACAGATTTTTGGGTTTTTAGCAGATTTCCCTCAAGGGAAATCAGCTATTGAGGTTGTACTCACGACGCGATTTTCGAAAATTTCTTCAAATGTCCATCGATCCTACCCAGGAGATGACGAAAGTGAGGTCCGTTCATATATATATATATATATATATATATTTGTCTCTTAACACTCTAGCGGTCGCAATTTTTCATTAATCGTCACCAAACTCGGTATTTAATCTTGTTATGTAAAAAGGAAGATCGAGTTCATTATCGGCTGAAATCAGACCAGTGGGAGGGGGGGGGGTTTAGAGGGGATGATTTTCGAAAATTAGAAATATCTCCGTTACTATACGTCGAATCGAAAAATTTTATAGAATTACTCTTATTGCAAATTAAATTTACTATAAATAATGTTATATACATTTATTCTCTATCTTGAATATTAACTGAGATATTTGCATTTGACAGTTTTCAGCCATCAGCAAACCGCCACTTCTACTCATGTTACATAAACAATACTCAGCTACATAATAAATCACATTATTCGAAGTTTAAATACCAAAAATTGTATTCAAGAGACCTTTATTATACGAGATACATGCAAATATGTCCCAATGACCCCCCCCCCCGTGTTAAAGTTTTGGACTACTAAAATTTGATTGATTGAGATAACCATTATTCTGACTCATTATTAATTACAGTACTAGGTATAGCAAATAATTCTCAATAAAATTAATATGTTATATTCTGATATATTACAGAAATTGTTATTCTTTCCGGTGTGTGCGGGCAGACCCGTTTGTTTACATTTCTAACCTAACGCTTCCTGTCGGCAGGTTATTGAAATTGGATGAAACATTTCGTATTTCCGTTAGTATTTATTCACGGTGGTGTAGTGTTACCAGTATGTAGATTTATCTATTACTAAACATCACGAGGGAAATCTGCTTAGTTTACGCAGCCCCTGCGTAACGGACTTTTTTAGTTTTCAGCCTTTAGTAAACACCCTCACCAACTCATGTGATATTTACAAAAAGCTGTTATATCATGAACCATTTTATTCCAAGCTTAAACACCAATTATTATTTTCATTAAACGTTTACTGTGTGACAAACATACAAATACGTAGTTTGATGTATAATTAATTAATCATCAATTAAGATGATGATGGTCGTGAATCGAAAATAATAATTTCTTCTATACTACTAGATATTTAATTGTTTCATTCCATAGTAAAGATCATATTGATTAATGCCTGAAATCAGATGTTGAATAAGGGGTGTTTAGAGGGAGGGGGTAGGAAATTCAATATATTTCCGTTGTTATGAGTAGTATTGCAAAATGCTGTAGAATAACCAATCTTGTTAAGCTATTCATGTTCCACAATTCTCTCCTACTCATGTTTTATGTAACTCAAGTATTAAGCGAATAATTTGAACTTTCTTTATTTCAGACCTCAGTAACCCCCCTCCACATCCTTTTTACTCATCGGTTTTTTACATAGAATATGATTTGAGTTGAGATCACAAGTGTGTTATACCAGCACGTGTGAAATCTGCTTAGTTTACAAAGCCCCTGCCTGACGAACTTTTAAGACTCTCGACTTACTTCCAGGGTTACGGCCAGTGAGAGGCTATAATGTCCCAATGCTATTTTGCTGGAATAATTCCATCAGTGTTCCATCAGGAAAAAAGAGACCTACTTAAATTAAAAAATAAAACCGTAAAAGTATATAAATGCGATATTAAATAAAGTCCGTCACGCAGGGGCTGCGTAAACTAAGCAGATTTCCCACGTGAAGTTATACAATAGATAAATCTGCCCAATAACAACTGTTGTAGTAAGGTATCTCTAAGCCTATTCAAGAGGGACGAGTAGTTATGGAAACGGCCGCCAGAGCTCTCGGCGGAACGTCCCGAACATAGCCGACCCCTGCCGATCACATACAGAATACAAATGCAAATATCTCGGTTAATATTCAAGATAGAGAATAAATGTATAGAACAATATTTATAGTAAATTTAATTTGCAATAAGATTGGTTCAATACAATTTTCCGATCCGACGTATAGTAACGGAGATATTTCGAATTTTCGAAAATCCTCCCCTCTAAACCCCCCCCTCCCACTGGTCCGATTTCAGCCGTTAACGAACTTGATCTTTCTTTTTACATAAAAAGACTAAATAACGAGTTTGGTAACGATCAAACAAAAATTGCGACCGCTAGAGCGGTAACAGACAAATATATATATATATATATATATATATAGTTTTGAACGGACCTCATTTTCGTCATCTACTAGGTAGGATCGATGGACATTTGAAGAAAAATGTCGAAAATTCCGTCATGAGTACAACCTCAATAGCTGATTTCCCTGAAGGGAAATCTGCTAATATCTTATAGAAGGCTGTGTAATTAAAAAAATTTAGAAACAATGGTTAATAATAACAATAATAGATACTATGAACACTAAGTGCATCAGATGCAATAATTCTCCATAAGATGAGCTACTCCTTAGGAGAGGTCTTGCTCACCCTTCTGAACGTGCATTCACTACCGGTAACCGCAAAAGCTAGAAGGTATTTCCAGTCCCGAATAATGTTGTATAATCAATCTTTCTAAACATTTAATGCTGTGCAGTTGTTTTTTATAAACAACTTTTCTTAGTCTAGCTATTTGTATTCTCTTATTTTCAGCATTCAGGAAACCGCCCACCCCTACTCATATGACATTAAGAATACAACAATATATCGTGAAACTTCTTATTCCAACATTTCGTAGGGCCTATGTGAGAAACAAGGATCAATGTTCTGCATTACGTCATAAATAATAATGTTATGTCCACATAACATTATTTTGCTCATTATTTGATCTACTGCATACTCCATCCCTAATGCATATAAAACAAACTGTTGAGCATTAATGGGCGAAATCGGGCCTAAAAGGAGAGGGACACTAGAGAAAGTGCAAAATATAAACGTGCACACTCCGTGCTTATTGAAAACTGTTTTACAATCAAAGTCTTAGGGCATTGGCCGTGTTATCATGTTTCTGAATCTCAGAGAAAACCTTGAAGAAGTATGTTTAGCGAAACGAACGCCAGAAACATGATCGCTCACTCAATACCTGAAGAATCCGATTGTAACGTACTGTAATCTTATTTACAATGAAATTAGCCTACTTTGAATCAATAAATAATTCGTGTCCAGTGTAAATGTCAATTCCTGTTTAAATATGCTTCTTATGGAGGAGAAATAGAGAATAGATGATGAGATGAGACCACCAGGATCTCATTCCTGTGCGTGGAAAATCTACATACCAAACTCACCTACGGAACGGACTTTTCATATTCAATTAAACTTAATTTCCTTGTGCAAACTAAGAACTTTGACCCAGGCCCTTATTATTTGACACAAAATCCCAGTCACTCAGAAGTTGATTTAGGAATTCATATAGTCGTTAAGATATACAAACCTGTGTTGATTATTAATTTTTAGCGTAACTCGTGATTCTTGAGTTTCCTCAAAACTACTAATTTTAGTTCGTTCGTAGTCTTCGATATCACTTGGGGTATGAAGGCTCTGATGGGGGTCGGAGAAACTAGTGCTTGGTCTTCTGTTGGCGGAAATAGTTTTATTGAGTGTCGCTCTAAAGAATTGAAGCTCAAGCTTTCAATTCAATTGTCTCTGACCCTAAGGGGAGATCGGAGGCAGAGAGAAACATTGTATACTGCCGTTATTGATCTAGCAAAGGAAACGTGTACTTTAAAGAGTATCCCTTATTAGCAGATTTCCCTTAAGGGAAATCAGCTATTGAGATCGTACTCATGAAGCGATTTTCGAAAGATTTCTTCAAATATCCATCAATCCTACCCAGGAGATGACGAAAATGAGGACCGTTCAAAATTATATATATCTATCTATCTATCTATATATATATATATATATATTTATATATATATATATATATATATATATATATATGGACATATATATTATTTGTCTGTTAACACTCTAGCGGTCGCAATTTTTGTTTAATCGTCACCAAACTCGGTATTTAATCGTTGTATGTAAAAAGAAAGATCGAGTTCGTTAATGGCTGAAATCGGACTAGTGGGAGGGGGGGGGTTTAGGGGGGATTTTTGAAAATTCAAAATATCTCCGTTATTATGCGTCGGATCAAAATATTGTATGAAACCAATCTTGTTGCAAATTAAATTTACTATACATATTGTTCTATACATTTATTCTCTATCTTGAATATTAATCGAGATATTTGCATTTTTATGAAGTCTGTGAGACATGTGGTCGGGCATAGTTCTGATTAGGTCGGCCATTTTCGTTACCGGTCGGGTCAGGTGGAAGCTCCTTCTAACCTTACCTTACCTTCTTTACTTTGTGAGATTTATGCAAATATGTTCTGTTCATCCGCCCCCCCCCCTTCTTTAGTTCTTGGACTACTAAAATTTGAGTTATTAAAATATAAATTATTCTTACAATTCAGAAGCCCTTCCAGTGAGGAATTTATTTTAATTAACTGAAAGATTTCTCATTACCGTTTGTATTTAATCATGGTGGTGTTGTGTTACAAGTATGCAGATTTCCCTTTTGTAAAACTTCACGGGGGAAATCTGCTTAGTTTACGCAGCCCCTGCGTGACGGACTTGGAGATATCTACTTACCTGCCAAACTATGTTCACTAGAAAACGGGATATATGTATATGCTTCGAATTTTAACAACCTCCTTAACAATCCTGGATGTTACAAGGAGATCCAGTGATTCCCCGTTGCAATCTGCCCCCCAATAATAATATCAGTCACGCAAGGGCTGCGTAAACTAAGTAGATTTCCCAAGTGTTCAAATGACTCATTATTGACCTCACTATTGAAAACAATATTTGGTATTTAAGCTTCGAGTAACACGTTTCTTGATATATTCTCTTAATTTTAAAGATAAAATTAAAGTTGGCTCAGCTATAGCAGCATAAAGTGGACGTAAATAATAATAAACATAAAACATAATTTTAAAGTGATGTATATATATATATATATATATATATATATATATATATAATTTTGAACTGATATAATTTTCGTCATCTCCGAGGTAGGATCAAAGGAAATTTCTGGAATCTTCACCTACCGTAAATAGACTTTGGTAAATCGGCTTAAATTCTTTGCAAGTCTAATAGTATATATAATATATATTTTTACAAATTGAATATTATTTATGTGAGGGGACTCTGGTTAGCCAAGAGTGTTATGGCTGGGCTTTTATACTCTAAGATAACTTAGTGGCATAGGTTTGTATCCCGCTCGGTTAGAGAGAATTTATTTAGTTTTTGATTTATTAAATAAAATCCATAATCCAACCACGGTTCGAAAAGAACACTATGCAGTAGATGGCCCGTTCCCAGATGCACCCCTTCTCATTTCTCACAAGGAAAGATTCAAATTTCCACTTACCCCACCTAGAAGATAACGAATATTAGGTTCATTCAAATATCTATTTTTTGGAGGTAAAACGTGTTATATAAGCAATTTCGAAAATAATACAATTCATTAAAATGGTTTTTGTATCATTTTTATCGAACTCAAAAGTTTAGAGATTTAAGGTTAATGTATAAAAAATGAAATTTAACTCATGCTCTCCGTCTAAAGAAGAAATAGATTACGGACTTACGCACGTGGGAAATCTCCTTAGTTTTCGCAACCCCTGAGTGACGGACTTTTTTTTTTCGTTGTACTCACCGTATAAGAATAGTATAATAAATGTGAGACATCAGGAAAAGGGTTTGGAGATGTGGGACTATTTAATTGTAACTAGTTATTAGTTACTTTACTCATAAAATTACTCATATTCCTTTGACACATTTATTTTATTTTCAATGTCGTCTACGACTTAGTTTTGAATATTACCAAGTTTCTTTACGAATGGGTTATTTTATTTGTCTCATTAGATATGAATTATATATATATATATTCACACATAAAACTGTGTTAAACTATAGGAAGTATTCTCTCTATATTATCTCTTTACAGGCTTTCTTTGAGAAAATTATCTTTCAAAGTTTTAAATTCAAATTTATACAGTAGGATTTGGATAAAATAACATATGACAAGAACGAAAAACGCAGGAACGTGTGAACTTTATTTTATTTCCCGAATGTCCAACAAAAGAAGAAGGGATTTACCCTTCAATAGAGAGGGTTTAAAAAACATTAAAACATTTCATATGCAAAACGATTTTTCCTAGTCATGTAAGTTCTTATAAACTGATCTTTCTGTCCTCTTCCATAATTCTACTATCTGATACACCAAACATACTCTAAGATGTTTGTTATTGCTCTAATAATTGATGTTATTGCTTTGCCGAAAAGCAAAATCATTTATCATTAAATCAACAATGTTTAAGTTCATTCGAATTCAAATTATGGCGATATAATAATATATTCACCTGTTTGTGTGCCTTCATTATTGTTTTACAAGGGAAGATAAACAGGGAATTCCCGGAATGCGTGAGGCTATCATCATTATGAATGAGAGGGTACTAAATTTAAAATTCATGCGTTATTGATTTAAACGCATAAAGCGTACACAGTTCCAACAAATAAAATAAATACTTTCTCTCATTTCTTATAATTAAATCGTTTTCTAACTCCAATGTATCATCATCAATTCAATTTATTAGGAAAATGATTAGATGACATCATTGGTGAAAATTTAGGCTCCAAATTTAAATTAAGTAACCCTGATTAAAAGAATCTAATTCTCATATTATATTTGTAAAGTACTACATTTAAAGGTATCTTACAGCGTCATCAACAATTTTGAGGGATAACAGAAGTTGCAGGAACTCGAGGATTAAACAAAAACTGAGTTCAATGACTAACAGATCCTAGATATTTTCTTGGACTTGACTGAGCACATTGCTTTAAAGTTGCTTATTGTGTCATTTTGCAAATCTGGAATGAATTAAATATTTATAGTTTGTTCCTCATAATTTCTACTGAGACGCGGGACGGTTAAGAAACCAATTAATGAATGGCTTTGTCCTCTACAAATACATTAATATGCAAAGTGCACATATAAAAAATAAAATTATATATCTAACAAGGGAAAAACAAAAGTTAAGTAGCAGATATGATCAACCAAAAAAAAAGATCACGCTCGAGCTGCGTAAACTTAGCAGATTTTCTACATGTTGGTATAACACACTTGTTATCTCGTTCTCTACTTCTATGTAAAAACTCGATGAATAAAAGGGGTTGTAGGGAGAGGGGCATGAAGGCTGAAATCAAGAAATTGCAAATAACTCGCTTAATACTTGATTTACGGAAAACAATGCATAGAAAAAAAAGTGTAGAACATCAATAGCTCAACAAGATTGGTTCTATAAAATTTTTCGATTCGACTCATTGTAACGGCGTTTTTTTAAATTTTCGAAATTTGCTAAACGTAACGATCAGACAAAAATTACGACCGCTAGAGCGTTAATATACTAGCTAAGTCGGGAAATAACTCAATAAATCCCTCTCTACTGTTTGACACACCGTGAATTATTCAAATCATGATCATGGATAGCATTTATTATAATGAAATGGTATCTATAATGCACATATTTTCTGTCAAACCCGCTCCGAGCACACATAGTTTAGAAATAGTCGGTTATAAGTAGAAAGAAATTCTAATAGTGCTAGCATTTAACAGGAAATAAGTTCATACAATTAAATGTGTGGGCGGGCCTCCGTGGGACTTTCCCTTCCGCTTGAGATTTATAACCTCACTAATACGAATTATACATAGAACCACCATATAAGTCGCAAAACAACATTATTAAGCCTATAACAAATAAAAATTAATTAGTACTAATACAATTGGTTACCTCGGCTATATGTTTAGCGAATACCTCGTTTATACTTTGTTAAACGACAAAAGTGGATACATCAAAAGTTATTCTAAATAACAAATACAACCTGCTGTAATGTGCCTGAGATAACAGGCTTCCCGGATAACCCCCCCTCCCCCCGTGTCATCCACAGAAATGTTAACATAGCTTATTTTCATGGAGGAGAGGATGCTAATTCACATACCGAGTTTTGTTTAATTCGGTTGCTTTTTGCGCACAATAAAATTGTTGACTTTCGCAATAGGTTTTAGCGTATATTTCGTTTTTACTTCAGTATACGAAAAAAGTATATATAACAAAAGCTACTTTAAATAACACAACAAGCAATGTGTTACGTGCATCCGTTGAAAAACCAATGCGAAACTAAATATGGCTATTTTTCATTTCAGGCCTCCTTATAACCCCCACTCCTGTTTGATCCTAAAAATTTTTATATGGCTTATAATCTTTGAAGAAGTAATGGTAATTCAAATACCGAGTTTTGTTAAATTCGGTTCAACCGTTAGTGCCCAAAAAAATAGTTGGCTCCCGCTTTAGTTTTGCATGAATACCTCGTTTATACTTTGTTATAAAACAAAAAAGAATATAACAAAAGTTACTCTAAATAACAAAATAAACAACTAATGTTATGTTTATATTTGCCTTAAAACCAATAGGAAACGAATTATCACTATTTTTAATTTCAGGCTTCCCTTATAACCCCCACTCCTGTTCGTCTCAGAGAATATTAATATAGCGTAAAGTCTAAGTTAGGTTAGAAGTAATTTACATACCAAGTTTCATAAAATTCGGTTCAGCCGTGTATGCGTGAAAAGGCACAAACAAACAAATAAACACTCACCAAAGAAACAAAATGCAGTTATGGTGTCTATGACATGTGAAACGAAAAGTTATCGTGAAATTTCGTGGAAAAAATTAATGTACAAACAGAGGTTACAATTATATATATATAGGTACATAATTTTGAACCGACCTCATTTTCGGTATCTCCTGGGGAGGATCGATGGACATTTGTAGATGTTCGATATGAGTACGACCTCAATAGCTGATTTCCCGTAGGGGAAATCTGCTAAAAATAGGTAAATTCAAGACTGTGAAGCGTGTGAGATGAGTCACACTCCATTACCAGCCATTACCTAACCGCTCTCTATCTGAAAGCACACATTTTCCGGCCCGTGTGGGAGTATATTGAACATGAGGCATGAGCGCTATCTGTGGTCGACGGATGACGCGTGTTCCTCTCAAATTGCTGAATCTGTATAGCAGAGATGTGACGTGATTGTGTGTTGCAGGTTGTCGGCTGGCTGGGGACGGGATGGCAGAAGCTCGGCTAGCAGGAGAATACAACCTCTCGGCATGAAGCTAAGGGAGCGAGTCTCCCTCGCCTGCTCTCTACTGGGCGTACTACTAACTCTACTATTGGTCTTAGATCTCCAGGTCAGTAATCTTATATATATATATATATATATATATATATATATATATATACACCTACTATAGATTTATAAACTAACCGTAAATTATTTAACATAGTTTTCTGAGCCATTATATTTCAGGAAAAATAATATTTTCTGTTCTATTCTTATAAGCATTTATTAAATCCTCCACGCGATTTGAGTCCTTCTCAAGGAGTTATGTCTATACAAACTTATAAATGAAGTTTGTTAATTACATTTTTAATTGTTAACTAATGCAAATCTTGTTTCTACTTACAACCATCAATCAAATAGTATTTTTTTTCATACACACACTAATTTATCCTCGACACGTTTCCAGTCCCCACACTGCTTCTCAATGGGTGGGTCATTTCTATAAAAATTTAGAAAAAAAGTTTATTTTTTGATAAATAATAGACAGTTATTTATAAATCTATGGAAGACATATATTAATTCATATATACATAAACGCACACACACACACACACACACACACACACACACACACACACACACACACACACACACACACACACATATACATAATTAATATCAACACTTCTTGATCCATCATTGGTCAGGAAAATAGTATTTTTTTCATACACACACTATTTAATCCTCGACACGTTTCCAGTCCCCACACTCCTTCTCAATCGGTCATTTCTATACAAATTTAGAAAAAAAAGTTTATTAATTACATTGTTTATAATTTACTGCTATTTAACTAATTAAAATTTTGTTTCTACTTACAACGATCAAAGTTATTTTAAAATAAATCCTTGTATTATATAGTATAGTCGCCCTCATTAACGAAATTAGCTAAAACCATTTTGGCAAATCGTTATTAATCAAATCAATTGAACTTGGCAATTATAGTAAACTAACCTAATTCAATTTTAACAATTAGTTTAGTTTACTGTAATTATCTCGTTCAGTTGATTTGATTAATAACTATATGCCAAAACGGTTTTAGCTAATTACGTTAATGAGAGCAGTCGCATATAGTCATATTATATAATACAAATATTTATATTAAAATAACGTTGTTAGTTGTAAGTAGAAACAAAATTTTAATTAGTTAAATAGCAGTAAATTATAAACAATGTAATTAATAAACTTTTTTTCTAAATTTGTATAGAAATTACCCCTTGAGAAGGAGTTTGGGGACTGGAAACGTGCCGAGGATAAAATAGTGTGTGTGTGTGTGTGTGAAAAAAATACTATTTTCCTGACCAATGATGGCTCAAAAAATGTTGATATTAAATATATATATATATATATATAAATAAGCCTATTGTAATATACATGCTAATATATACGTCTATTAAATAATTAAATTGAATGAGTATTAGTAAATTATAAGACAATTTTAATTAATATATTTTTTTTTTTAATTTTTATAAATAGGACCCCTTGAAAAGGATTTTAGCCACTCGAATCGCGTTGGGAATTAAATAAAAATTTCTAAGTGGCTAGAAGAAATTATATTTCCTGATCTGAAATAGCCATGCTATTGTTAGTGCATGTATGATTAAAGAAAAGAAAAATGTAATATATTCCCACCCACTGGAATATATTTGGTCTCTCGTTGCATCTTATAGATCTGTGCTCAGACACGTTCACTTGCTAATTGATTTTTGAAAACCTTTACTTAGGCTAAATAGTTATATATATATATATATATATATATATATATATATATATATAATTTTATGAGATGCTAATTAGGGAGTTTTTCAATTGAAAACTGTAGTGTATTTAATTAAATAAATGATTTAAGAAAACAATTTCTAATGGTGACAATTTAAATAATTTGCAAGAATTAATTGTGTATGATTATGTACTAATGTTTTAATGAGTATTACTAAATAGATTTCACATAATTCAACATTAATTAAAAGATAATTATTGATTCGCATGAACTTTTTTACTTTAACTACATTAAATATTTGATTATTCAGTTCTTAAAATACTTTGTTTTGTGTTTATTTCTTGTTTGGGGAGAGAAAAATAAACGTCCAATTTTTCACAATTTTTAATTATTTTTATTTCTTGTGTTTTACTCACATTTTGTAGCCTTAAGTTATTTAATTTTTTATTAAGTTGACTAACAATGAGTGAAATTGTTCTTCCGTGGATTATTTTCGATAAATACTTTATAATAATTAAACGTTGTCATAGTAGTGGTAAATATTTAAATATTAAATTACTGGAGAAATATTTATTCTACATTAAATATATATACAGACACAATTATTTATTTAAAGGTACTGAAATTCCACTTCATAAAGGATATCTCTCTAATATAGTTATAATTTTTAACTTTAAAGACAGAACTGCATTACAAATGCAGAAATGCATGATTTATAAGGATTTCCATTATTAAAATAATTTACAAGCAAATATTTTTGTTATTGGAAATATAAAATACTAATAAAAATGCAAAATAAAATGATTCTTAAATTATGCAATATATCTAACGGGTAATTAGAATATATATCAAATTATTATTTAGTACTATAAGTCACTAATAATAATAAGGTTTTAATGAGTTTTCTGAGTGTCCATTAACAAATTTTACGTTCTTCATGTAGTTATCATTTATTAATGCCCACTTATGCTACTAAGACTAGTTGGGACGGGTTAACTACAGGTTACCACCCTTTTCTAGCCGGGTGGGACTCAGGTTTTATTTAATGAGTTTGTCATTTAATAAACTCCTATAGCCCAGGTGAGAATCGAACTAGGCCAGTCGAATTCTAGGCATTCTTCGTGTAACTCTGAAAAGAACGCTTAAACGTCATTTTATTTATCAAAATTGCCAATGAAATATTTTTTTTTCGAAAGGTCACCACAAACATTTGCAATTTATTAACACATATGTGTTCATTAAATCGATTATTTTGCGACTACGACGACGATTTTCATATTTATTTAGTCTCTCAAAAATTATAAACGGAATTAGTGTCATAATAGGGAATTCAGGTGATTCATCAATCTTCAGAAATTGCATTTAATAAAACGATTAAAACATCAGTTAAGAAAGTGAGCTTAGACAAATAAATAGCAATATTTAAAATATAATGAAAGATCAACACAAAATGGAAAATAAATAGAGTAAAAAGAAAGGATAATACATAACAAAGGCGTGATATATGGAATATCATTGTTACTGCAAAAATGGATGGTAATAAAGAAATGGTGTAAATGATAATGTTTTTTCAGATGCCTTATAATTGTGTTTATGTAATTGCTATTGTCAGTGATTATCTCCTGTAAGGCATGTAGCATGTCAAAATCTTTGATAGTCAGTCAATAAGTGGCACAAGTGATACACAGTCAAGGTATCGTTGGAATATATACAAACCGGTTTGTCCTTGTTTGTCATTCATTAATCATGACAATTAGCAATAATTAATGTTCTGTACAATATTTAGAGTATTTTCTTTTCTATAATAATTTGGCTACATTAGTTACGACTCTTCTGTATTAATTTAAAACACGACGCATTATTAAATTAAATATCCCCAAAAAAAGTAAACGATTTTTGTTTTTGCCAATATATGCACTATTGGTATTTTGTGTTGATTTTCGAATCTCTTTATCCTGCTTCTTTTTAACTCAATGCGCTGAAATGTTTAAAAAAATGTTAATAGTTTTGAAATATTTAGGGCACTTTCAGCAAGAGCTTTGTTTTCAGTTCAAGCAGTTTTGGGATATGATAAAAACTGCTGTATAGTTGAAATTCGTGTGTAATTTCCATACCCCCTTAGGGAAATCTGCTAAAATGCTAGAAGACAATTTCTCAGTTGCTTGTACATACTCATTTGTGGTTGGCATTAAATATTGTGTTTATGCAACTACAATTCTTCCACTTCGATTCTTACTTGACTGTATTATTCATAAAATGATAATCAAGTATACTTGGTCCATCCAAAATTTGATTATATTCATTTTCCCATCAATAAAGTTAAATTACAATAGTAATTCTGACTAAACAAAAAGTTTCAATTTTTACATTTTATTTTAATGAAACATAATTAATTGCTATCAAATGATTAACTATCAGTGCTATGTGAGCATGTATAATTTCTACATTATTAAGCATTTTATTATTCAGTTTTATACTCGTGATGATAATGGGATGCATATTCCGCAATTAGACCCCTGTCATGACATATCTTATCATCAAGACATTAGATAACAGAATCAACAGTTTTTCCCTTTAATAAACAATTTTTGTTTTACTGTTATTTTTGATAGAATACATACATCTCTGGTAATAATGAATGATACCTATTTTATAAAATAAGAAGTAATTCATTTCGTAAATTCCCTAAAGAGTTTTAGTTGCTTTTTATTGGTTTTCTCTTGCACGAAGGAAACGTTTTAATGGAGTCTTAGCTTTTTGATATTGAAGGATGTAGATTCTTAGTACTTAATTAAAGTTTTTAGTGATAGGGGGCTAATTGCCTCTCATTTTGTCCGCAAAAATAAATGAAATAATTAGTAGTTTGAGGATCCAGAATCACCATTTAATGCAAAGTAGATAGGTTAAGTTATGGGGTTGGTATTGGTCCTAATCTCAATTGGGAATCCTAGAGTCGTGAATTCGTTTCCACCGTGGGCAAAGGGAATTTAGTAAGTTACGTGAAAATCTTTAGTCCCACTAGAAAAGGGTGGTAACCTGTAAATAAACCGTACCAATTAGCCTTAGTAGCACAAACTGATCGATAATAAATAACAAATATCGGGGCTCAGGTTAGCCATGCGAGTTAAAGCGTTGCCTTTAATCTCACATGTAATCCTAGAGTGGCGTGTTCGAATCCCGCCTGGGCAAGGGAATTTACTTAGTGACGAAATTTATTAAATAAAATCCTTAGTCCCACCCTGGCTAGAAATGGGTGGTAACCTGTAGATAACCCGTCCCAGTTAGCCTTAGTTGTAAAAAGTGGACATAAATAAATAATAATAATAATAACAAATAATGCTGCAAAAAGATTTAGTAATTTATCGTCTGTGGTAAAATAGTCTTTGTGTTACTACATCTAACTGGGACGGGTTATCTATAGGTTACCACACTTTTCTAGCCAGGGTGCGATTAAGGACTTTATTTAATGAGTTCGTCACTAAATAAATTCCTATTGCCCAGGCGGGAATCGAACTCGCCACTCTAGGCGTGGCCTCTCCCTTGCCATGGGAGAGGCCAAGTCTAACCTGAGTCCCAATCTTTTATAAAAATGATGAAAAAGAGGAATTGGTAGCTGATTTTTCATGGTTGACTTAATAATATTGTTACGGTGGCCACAATATTAATAGGCAATCTCATTTTAAATATTATTAACAAATATGTATTATGTGATTTTGACAGCTTAATGCTCATTTTTACGTCTTGTAAAGTACTGGACTTTTTATTGAGTTCAGAAACACTTAACATTACCGTCATGGAGACCATAAAAGCAGGACCCTGAACCTTTAGGTTATCAGGCAATTAGTTGTTACGACCTTTTCTTACAGTGATTACAACTATATGGAGAAAATGTTAGGGTCATAAAATTCCAGGTGACAAAATAGTGAGTGAAAAGTTTAACCGTCTGTCGGAAATGAACTTACAACTAAAGGTCAATATAAATATATCAAGCATTACTGATTAGGATTCGTCGTTGGGTGTTGCCAATTGCTCCATTGAAATGCACAGGTGTTATCACCATCTGCCATATTCTTAAGCAATCACACGTTCCCAGATCTCTTGGCTCAGGAAAATTTGTTTCATTTTAACATTAAATACTGTAGATCTAGTAAACCATCCAAATCACCAATCCTCAAATTTTAAAAAAACAATAAATTTCCCTAGAGAATATCCGAAACTTGACCTATTTATTAACTATTGCAAAGGGGGCCCAGAGTGAATCTATTCATATACACATATATTCTTAGCAAAATATGGCCCGCTTCTTAAATTGTTTGAAAGTGTTGCCATACTTGGTCAAAACTAAAACTTTTTTTCTTCTTTAAAACATCCTATTAGACTGACCTTAACCGTGGTTAACCTAGAGTGGCGAGTTCGATTCTCACCTGGGCAATAAGAATTTAATTAGTGATGAACTCATTAAACAAAATCCTTAATCCAACCCTGGCTATAAAACGTTGGTAACCTGTAAATAACCCGTCTCAATTTGCAATAGTAGCAAAAAGTGGAAGTTAATAAATAATAATAAAAAAAGCAGAACATCCTATTTATTTTCATCGCCAACACGCTTCGAGTATTGTTGCTCCTTACCAAGGGGTTCCTTTTACTCCAAAAGTAATTTTGAATACATTATATTCATATACATCATCTATAATTATTTTCTTACATACTTCTTGTGATTAATATGCTAAACGAGTAACGTCCACTTATCGCAATAACATTGATTCATTCTTCTTTATTGTATAAAAATCACATCTATATTGGTCGTATAAAATAGGATGTTTTAAAACAGAAAAAATGAGAACAAAACATCACGCTGGAGAGCGTAAACTCAGCAGTTTCCCACGTGCTGGCATTGACAGACATTTATCTCATCTCACCATATATTCTCTAATTACAAATAAAAATCCAATGAGTGGAAATTGACGGTGAATAATGTCATCATCACACAACGTACGTGCATGTATGTCATCTATTAAAGAACTGTTATACGCTTATTGTTAAAGTGCTATGACTAAATGGAGGGGGTTTTGCTGAAGGCGGAGATGTTTTTAATTTTTAATTTTCTTTCTCTCTACGACCCTCCCCCCACTCTCTCCTCCCCGATTTCAGTCGTTAACGAACTCTAGTTACATGGAACGTTTTGTTTTTTTTTTTTTCACTCTTCATAGTAACCCTATGAGAAGTTATTTATTTATATCAGTACAACGCTACATGGCATATCACATGTATTATGTTACATACATTACTACAATATATGCTATTAATGGATTATTATAATATAATCAAATATAATAATAGATAAATTAATTAATTAAATAAAAATAGAATGAAATAATAAAAAAATAAGTAAAATAAAATTATCAAATGAGCTAATCTATATATATATATATATATATATATATATATATATATATATATATATAAAATTGTAACCTCTGTCTGTACATTGATTTTTTTCGCGAAATTTCACGATAACTTTTCGTTTCACATGTCATAGACACCATAACTGCATTTTGTTTCTTTGGTGTCTGTTTGTTTGTTTGTTTATTTGTTTGTTTGTTACCTTTTCACGCATAAACGGCTAAACCGAATTTTATGAAACTTGGTATGTATATTACAACTAACCCAACTTAGACTTTAGGCTATATTAATATCCTCTGAGAGGAACAGGAGTGGGGGTTATAAGGGAAGCCTGAAATTAAAAATAGCTATATTTCGTTTCCTATTGGTTTTTCGGCAAATATGAACATAACAAAAGTTGTTTATTTTGTTATTTAGAGTAACTTTTGTTATATACACTTTTTTCGTATACTGAATTATAAACGAGATATACGCAAAAACCTATAACGAATGTGAACAATTTTATTTGAGACGAAAGACCCAACCGAAATGAATAAAACTCGGTATGTGTATTAGCACTTAGAGCTATCAACACTCTTCTCCTTAAATTATTAATTCAAAATATTATTGTAATAATTTATCTACCTGATGGAATTAAATAATAGTGTTACCCTAAAAATAATTTCAATTATATTCAAAAAGCTAGTCGAGGGGAGCTAGAAGAGATCGTAGCCGTCCCTGCAACCTAAGTAATACTTTAAACAATCATCGAGTTTAAGAGCATTTTGTCTTTTGTCATAATGACATTAACGTTTAAGTGTTATGATAGTACATATTTGTTTCAATAACATGAAGATATCGGAAATAAGATAGTACCTATATAACCAAAATCAAAGAGTTTGATTCCCTAGTACTTCCCCTATCACTCCTTGAGGAAATTCAGCACGATTTTTTTTTTAAATACATTATACAAATTAAATAATGGAAATGCTCTTATAGTTTAAATTTCTATTGGAAATAAATAACAAAGTTATTTTCTAGGGAAAATAAATAAATGAGGCGAAGGGGGAGGGGGATTTATAATCTCACTAATCCGAATCATACTTAGTACTAAATAATCGAAATAGATAAGGCTAAAGCATAACATCATTTGTCATAATATGCCTATATTAAAAACACTTAAATAAATACTAATAAAATCGTCGACTCCCGCTATAGATTTAGCTTATATCCCGTATTTACTTCATTTTACGACATAAGTGAATGAAACAAAAGTTGCTCTAAATAAGAAAGTAAATAACTTTTGTTATGTACACCTTTGCCGAAAAACAAATAGAAAATGAAATATCGCAAATTTTTACTTCAGGCCTCCCGCATAACTCCCACTCCCGTTCGAACCTAAAAATTTTAATATAGCTTATAATCATGGGAGAATTAATGCTAATTGACATTCAGAGCTTTGTTAAGTTCGGTTCAATCGTTAGCGCCCAATAAAATAGTTGACTCCCGCTTAAGTTTATAGTATATATCTCGTTTATACTTCGTTAAAATTCAAAAATGAATATTACAAAAATTATTCTAAATAACAAAATAAACAACTTTTGTTAGGTTCATATTTGCCGAAAAACGAAACGAAAAACGAAATACCGCTATTTTAAATTCAGGCCTCCCTTACAACCCCCACTCCTGCCCGTCCCTAGAAATGTTAGTATGGCTTATTATAATGAAAGCGTTAGTGCTAATACACATACCGAGTTTTATTCATTTCGGTTGGGTCTTTCGTCTCAAATAAAATTGTTCACATTCGTTATAGGTTTTTGCGTAAATCTCGTTTATAATTCAGTATACGAAAAAAGTGTATATAACAAAAGTTACTCTAAATAACAAAATAAACAACTTTTGTTATGTTTATATTTGCCGTAAAACCAATAGGAATCGAAATATCGTTATTTTTAATTTCAGGCTTCCCTTATAACCCCCACTCCTGTTCGTCTCAGAGGATATTAATATATAGGATATTAATATAGGATATTAATATACCAAGTTTCATAAAATTCGGTTCAGCCGTTTATGCGTGAAAAGGTAACAAACAAACAAACAAACAAACATACACGAAAGAAACAAAATGCAGTTATGGTGTCTATAACATGTGAAAAGAAAAGTTATCGTGAAATTTCGCGAAAAAAATCAATGTACAGACAGAGGTTACAATTTTATACATATATAGATATATATTATTATTTATTAACGTCCACTTTTTGCAACTTAGGCTAATCGGGACGGGTTATCTACAGGTTACCACCTGTCTGTTCTATCTCCGGTGAAACTCTGGGACGGGTTATAGACATATCCCGAGTCTCGCCGAATATGTCGGCTCAATAGGGACCTGCTCTAGAGCACTAAAGATGGGGCGGTTCGCCCTGGAAGTACTGTTTTTATTAAAAGAAGTGTTAAGAGTGCAGGTATTTTCACCTTCTTATCATTCCGTTGGTAAATAAGAACATTATTATACAAAACTTTAAATGATGATGGACCTCCACCAGCCAGCCCAAATCCCGAGTTCTTATTTATGTACTAGAGTTAAGTTTAATTATATACACACACACACACACACACATATATATATATATATATATATATATATATATATATATATATATATAATTAAATGCATGGACATATAAGAAATAAACTCCCTCTCTGAAGGGCTACTACATTGAGGAAATAAATATATATAGACATATAACTTTGAAAGGCCTCATTTACATCATCTTCTAGGCAGGGTTGACTGACAGATTAAAAAGATTTTTTTTTTTTTTTTAAATCTCGTCATGATTACAATGTCAATAACCTTTAAGCGAAATCAGCTAAAACGTTTTTGCGTAGCCTCACTAGCTACACTTTCAAACTGTTTGTGTGTGAGAGTGTACCATGAGTTTGTGTTTATGATAACATTGAATTTATGAAAACTGTGATGTTTACGGAAACCACATGTTACAAAAAGGATTATAATTAGTGATTTACGATTTCGTGAACCATGTGACATTTTTCAAAAAAAGTTTGTCTGATTTTGTTGCAGCTGGACCTCGGGATGTCAGGGGTCCGGCTGACGCCCTCCCACGGGAAGGTGAAGCTGCCACCCCAGGCATTCCGGCGGAGGTACCTGGAGCGGCCTAACAGCTCCGAGTCTGCTGGCGAAGTCGAGGACGAGTTCACCGATCTACATTCCCTCTTGGACCCGTCGGTCACACAGGGAAAGGGAGTCATCGCCAGGACATCAGAGTTGGACCAGCCAAGCCCTACTATCGGAGAAAAGATTCACGTCAAGCCCTCGTAAGTTTCAAATATATATATATATATATATCTAGAAGTTAGTCGAATCGTTGCTCTCCTCCTTCTCATAACCTTTATGTCAGGCACCTAAAAGCAAAGTTTAAGTAGAGAGTCCGTCACGCAGGAGTTGCGTACACTAAGCAGATTTCCGACGTGTTGATATGTCACACTATTGATGTGTTTTTGCCGTATATTTTCTGTATCTACGTAAAAATCCAGCAAGGTGAAGTGGGGGCTTACTGAAAGCTGAAAAGAAAAAATGCAAATATTTGGTTAATATTTAAGATATTGAATAAATGTTTATAACATCATTTATATCAAATTACAAATTACAAGTCTTTACGCCCTAGTAAGTATACAGGTAGCATACTTATCGAATTTTCTAGTCTCAAAGAATAAAAAAAAGATAAAGAAAAAATTAGTTCCTGATCAATCTTCCTGTTTAAAATACTGTTTACAACATAAATCATAATTACGGATAGCATTTTTATTATAAAATTTGTATGAATACAAATTTATTTTCCCAAAAGCATCCCCTAACAACGATTCTATCTATTTTACGTATTTTATTACCATTATTATTATTTTATTATCATTATACGCCATGTAGTTGCAACCATTCTGTTCCTTCAGAAACATAATAGTAGGGTCCTTCAATAAAGTATTTGTTAGGACTCCCTCTTTCACTATATCCAAGGACCTTTCCTTCAAATATATAATGTGATGAAGTCGTTGTACCTTATTATATGCCCGAGAAGTTTCACTCTCCTTCCTTCCATGGCCTTGATAAGAATTTTGCACTCACTTATCTCATTTGGAACTTTCATGTTAGTTTTGTTTTTAGGCCAACTTGATCTAGTGATTCTACGGCAGATACACGTTTCCATTGCTCCCCAATATATTATATTCCATTATGTGGAGAGTTCAACTTTCGCTCCCGTAAAGAACCACACGTAAGACTTATCAAACATTTTTTGGTATCAATGCTTGTGTATATCTATCTATCTATCTATCTATATATATATATATATATATATATATCTATCTATATATATCAACCGTTATTTTCGTCAACTCCTAGGAAAAATCGATGGGCAGTTGAGGAAATTTTTCAAAATCGCGTCTCGAGTACAGTCTCAATAGCTGATTTCCCTTAACGGAAATCTGCTAAAAAAAGAGAAAGGTAAGCAGCTTCAGCTATTCTGTATGTCATTCAGGTTGATTTCCCACTATAATGGAGCATACATTGTCTAATGTTAATATAGAAGTGTTAGAACTTAGTTAGCTAATTTATTTCCTTGCAAATAATATAATAAATTAAATGTTACAAATATGAATTGAGCCCTATATTAAAGAAAAATGAGAAAATATCCTGACAAAACCCAATTCATTTTTAGAATCTTTAAAAATGGAGTATTAGGTTTTATTTTGGGGACTGAAGAGATCCTCAACCTCGTTTTATTTGCGTCTAAATTTAATAATATTAAAGTCTTTTCGCAGGATAGGCTTAATAAGGGAAATTCCGTTATTAAAAGGATGGCGCTCAACATATATAAATAAAAAAAATATTTGCTTCCTTTAAAAATTCTAATTTTACTTTTTGTAATATCTCTATTGCTTATATAGAAAATTATTTGTAATAAAGTACTTCGGGGTAATGCACATTGGAATGTTATGTAAACGACGCCAAATAATGTAATGCACTGAAATTGTTCTTCCAACACTGCTTCCTATACTAACTTTTAAGAAGAGATTTTTTTTCATTTTTCAACTGCTTGACCCATCAAGCCAAATAGATAATGTATTTATCCTTATCTGGAATACGGGGATAAGTGGAAATATGTGGAGGTGTTTTGTGGAGGGGCTGCGTAAACTAAGCAGATTTCCTGCGTGAAGTTTAATAATAGATAAATCTACTTACCGGTAACACAACACCACCGTGAATATTAAGTGAATAAATACAAACGATAATAAGAAACCTCCTGGTAAAGCAGCATCTGAAATGTAAACAAACATTTCTTCCGAAAAGAAATACAATTACTGTAATATATCGGAATATGATGTATTAATTTGATTGAAAACCTTTTACTATATCTAGAACTATAATTTATTATGAATCAAAATAATTTCTCAATCAATCAAATGTAAGTAGTACAAAAACATAAGAAGAGGGGGGGGGGGCTCACCAGAAAATATTTGCATCTATCTCGTATAAAGATGTCTCTTGAAAACAATGTGTGGTATCGATGTGGTTTATTACATAACCGAGTATTGTTTATGTAACATGAGGAGAAAGTGGGGGTTAGCTGAAGACTAAAAAGTTAAAAATGCAAATATCTCGGTTAATATTCAAGATAGGGAATAAATGTAGGGAATAAATTTGCTATAAGATTTATTCTATACATTTTTTCGATGCGACGTATAGTAACAGAGATATTTTGAATTTTCAAAATTCTTCCTCTCTAAACCCCCCTTTTTCTGTCCCGATTTCAGCTGTTAACGAACTTGATCTTTCCTTTTACATAAAACGGCTAAATATCGAGTTTGGTAACGATTAAACAATAATTGCGACCGCTAGAGCGGCAACAGACAAATATATGTATATATATATATATATATATATATATATATACAGTTTTGAACGGGCCTCATTTTCGTCACCACGTAGGTAGAATCGATGGACATTTGAAGAAAAATTTCGAAGTACGACCTCAATAGCTGATTTCTCTTAAGGGAAATCTGCTTAAAGTATCATCCGAATACTAAACTCATCTCCGGTGAATTTTGTGGAGAGTCTATGCTTCACCTAAAGAAAGTAGTAAGTAGTAGTGGAAGGATGCAAAGTGAGAGCCAATAATGAAGTATGCTTCTGTAACGTGTTCATCCTGTCCTCACCCTGCTTAAATCTTAACCTTTAGTTACTTAGAAATCACCCTCTGGTAAGGCATTTTTAAAATTCATTAAGCAAACTATGATTAACCAAATGCCTCTTGAGAATTTAATATGAAATTATATAACATAGTTGTAATCATGACCGCTTCAAAAATAGGTTTTCCACAAGGGGGGGAGGGGGCAATTAAAACACTATTTCAGCAAGAGTACACAGATGTTACAGAAAATGTAAAGAGACAATGACAAACAAAGGTGTAGTAGAAGATGGCACGAAAAAATGCTAAATTATGTTACCTGTGGCTGTTATAATGCTTATTGTCCGTACCATTGCCATTATGAAATTAAAGGAAATCTAACCGGTAGTTTTAGGGCATTCTGAAGGAACTAAACCGATATTTACAATGCATATATTAAATATTGGGAGAGGAGGGTGTTATAGATTGAACTAAGTGTTCGTCGCTCTATTTCGATCCCCAATCGTGAGTAAGATGGAAGTTTGTGAAATACGTTCTTTCATATGTGTGCATGTGTCATTCTCAAAATATATTTTCATTCGTTTCATAGATACTATTTATACATCTTATATTTAGCAGAGTCAATGGTTCTGTATTGTTCTGCTAATAAGGGAAACTAGACCTTTATTTGCAAATAACAGATTTTACCTTCTCCTTATGACAGTATTCTAGGAGCTGGACTTCACGGGTTACTGTTGCCTCTAGGGAACATCCATCACGCATAGTACCAGCACATCATCTGCACTCGCACACTAATTTCGATACACGCATTCAACAAGTTTTACACTTGTGTGTACTGTGTTAGCTTAGAAAATTTAACATGTAATATACACATTTCGAAATTTATACATCCTCACAATATATTGACTAACAGGAAATGCCAACTTGGGACTGAGCACTTCAGCGGGCCTCCAAGCAAAATACATTTCTGTACAATGTACTGAACTGGACCTAATGCGTGATGAAATAACTAGACTTAAAACACAAACTATTCTTGGCTTTATAACTGAACTAACACAAGAGATTATTACTTAAGGCCCAAAAAGGATCACAACATCCGAGTGTAGATCTAGCTTATAGGAGCTCTAAGCGGAAAGAGGTAGACTTAGAAATGATCATATCAGAATAACACACATGTTTCTGACGACCAGTTTGTAGACAATGCAACAAAGACGACAATTATAAACTCACTTTTTGAATATCATCAAAGGCAAAACTTAGATATGTCATACCAGACCTAATTGCTAAATGACCATAGCCAATATACTACAAAACTTTTTATGTAATTCAAAAATATACACAAAAATATCATTAAATTATTCCAAAAAGTTCCCATTTCATGAAGTGGCCATAATCTTGTTCATATTCATCTAAACATTGTAAAAAGCAAGTACAAGAGAAAGAAACTTCCCACGAAAAATAAATATCCACTATCATCCTCTACAATAGAATTTACACTTTAAAAGTTCCTAATCGACAAGAAAACGAGGCATCATCCATTAATTAAATAATAATAATGTTTGCCTAGACTAGCACAACTCGTAATTATTGACTACATTGTAAATTCGTCCAGTGGAAAAAAATATATATAGAGGGCTTGTTTGTTCAGCTGATAGCCGCAGTCTCGCCGTACTTTTCCATGTTGTTTGCAGTCAAAACAAGGCCATACGTCACCCACAGTCAAACGTTACACATTTAATGACCGATATCACATTATTAGCCAATGTTGGTTAAACCCAATTACCGCCGGCCACATGCCTGTCGAAAAGTTAACCAAACCACCAAAAAACCAATTATACGTTATATTTGGGTTACAAGTAATAAACTTTTGACGTATGTTTTAAATGCCTAAAAAGTTCATTTAATGAATACTCAATGTTCTAATTAGCCAATGGAATGTTCTTCAGCTTTAATGATTCACGAAATACAATAACACTATAAATGGTAATTGTATCGTATGAAATGTTTTAATTAACAATTTTATAACATTAATATCACTTTAAGCTCATGTATAAGTCCTATATTCATTTATTTATTGTTTCTAATAAGTTTCTTAATCTCGCCATTCCTTTCCTACATACAGCGAAGTTATTTTCAGATTATTAATATTAGGTTTACAGTTTAATTATATATATAAAATATTTACTTATATATTCTAATTGATTAATATACACATAGGCAGAGTAGATTAGTTTTGCGTCAATATTGTTCGAAACTAAATCTAACCTTTACCTCTTATTATACTCGAATTTCCAAAGTACATTTTGGCGTAACGAATGAAACTGAGAAATTAAAGTGAAAGAATTCCTAAATGCTTACTCCCTAATGTATTTATAAGATTTAATAGAGCTCTCCCAATTTCCCTGTTCTGGGCCTGATTCTGGCAGAGTTAGAATAATTTGCCCATGATGATCCCTCCACGAACTCGCAGTAAATGTTCTCAAATTGTGTCAGTTGCACATGACAAGGGTTCTTTAGAGAGGTTCCCATGTGTTTGGTCTTCTCTCAAAACTATATACTTCCGACAGAATTGTTTTAAATGATGTTCAGTACTAATCCTTCGGCTTCCAATTTTCCGAGTCATCCCCTTTACCCACATTTTCCATGGAACTATACATTTCTCTCACCATTACTAATCAGCAGAAGTCAAAGTAGTTTTTCCAGGCAAATCCGCAATCCAAGACAACATTGAATCCATATGTAATTTATATTGAGCGTGTAACTGTTTCCAGTAGACCAAACTAGAATCATCTCCCGTTTCAGTACACAGAATGGTAATCGGAAGGAAGGGAAAGAATGACAGCTTAAAATAAAAAACTTTAAAGCTGTCATTCCTAAATGTCATATTTATATTAAGTTTCTGATTTATTTTGGTTTCTTAAACGGTTTATTTATTTATTTTGGTTTATTTTTGAACTAATTAAACAAAGTTATACGCTGCATTTGGTCATTTCTTGACGATCTTAGGGTGGAAAAAGATTGTCCTACCCAATAGTTTCGATATTGATTTCCACTCCTCTTTGAAATAATAACATTATTCTCCCTAATATAAAATTGAAACGGCCGCCAATAAGAACTGTCTTAATAGCGCTTAAAAGCTATTCGTTACTTTAAAGTTAAGCAGGGTTTCTTCCAAGTTCTATTAGAAAAACACAGAAAGTAAAGAAAATAGGAGAAAGAAAGTTTGTAAATAAGTCAATAAAGGAAGCAAGTCGACTTCCAGTTTAAGTCAAGTGGTTCACTAAGTCAAGAGGATCCTTCTTTGGGCCGGGCATTCTTCCCATGAGACTCCGTCCAATTTGAAATTCATTTGAGCTGACTCCTTTCTTTTGCCAGTTTAAAGAAGCTCAAAAACAAAATTGATTTATTTCTTTAAGTTACTTTATAACAATTCTTAATTTGCAGAAAGGAACCTGAAGATGTATTAAATTCTTCTGGATTCCTCAGGTTCTGTTCAAGCGTTACACATAACTCCCCACGTTTTTCTAAACATCTCAATTTAAAGGTAAAAAGTGTCAATTTTTATCTTAATGACAAGGAAACATTTCTCATTTTCATTGCAATTAAAGCAAGTGATCTAATGATTTCTTATCTGACAGCTTTTTGCCAATTATAATAAATTAGATCACAAAAAAGGACGGAAATGTTTCTAAAAATGCCATGTCTTATTCAGCTGAAAGTAGAAACTATTAACACATTGTTCGTCCTTATTTAAAATATGTGTTTGCCAATTCATCCTCTAAACTATATGATGGTAACTTAAAATAAAGCAATTAAGTATTTGAAAAACTAGAACTAAATCCCTGAGGAGCAAGCAATCCACTATCACATGCATTGTATTAAGGCAGATAAATAAAAACTCCCTTACACAGGTGCTGTCTAAACTAAGCAGATTTCAGATATGTAGGAGTGACACTGATGATGATTCTATATTCCTCTCTTCTAGTCTATGTTAACTCGATTTGAAATTTAAGTTAGACTTGAAGTCGTCAATGATACGACTGTTTTTAGTAAAAATCCCATTAGCTGAAGTAGTTTAACGGAAAGCTGAAAACGAAAAGTACTAACAACACAATACAATGTATAGGACACCAATAAGAAAACATTAAATGGTTATTACCATTAAATATATAATTTTTTGATCTAGCTCAAAATAATGAAGATATTTCTTACTGGCATATTTTTTATATTACCCCCACCCTCCAGATCAAATTAAAGCATATGATAAGTGTTACTACATCAAATCGTTATGTTTCGAGTTTAGGAATCGATCAAATAAAATTTAAGGCATCTAAAGCAAGAATATTCATTAATGATTACTAGTAGGAGGTTTTCCAATGTACCTCACAAACTAAAGGCTCCAATAAAAAATTACGTGGCATTTCATTTTAATTCCTGATATAGTTCATGTGAGTTGAGTAGGGCCGGGGGGTTTACTGAAAATACAAATATCTCCGAAAATATTCCAGTTAGAGGCAACTATGTATAAATAAACCTGTGTAAACCGGAAATTAAATTTATATCGCGCATGCGATGTTTAGTAATACGGTAACTTTAAATGAAAATTACAAGAATAGGGGTGAGATTTTACGGAAAACTAAAACTTAAATAATACAAATAACGCTTCGTGATATATTGGCTTCTTCTTATTATGATTTTATGAGCAGGTGTGGAGGTTCAATTAACTCTAAAATATTGTAAAAAATACTAATTACAAAATTAAATTTCGAGCAAGAAAATATACGTATAAAACAAAGATAGAAGAATATTATTAAGCCAACAATATTGGTTGTACACAATATTCCTATCCTACTAAAAAAAAAAAAAAAGTCGAAGATATTAGCATTTTATCTGGTCAAATAATAACCTATATATGTCCACTTAACCAATGGTATGGCAGAAAGTGAACTCTGAAGAAAAACCTCAAATGATTATTAAATCACTTTTATTTCTCGATTAGTTTTGCGCACATTTGACGCCTCATTAGGAAACAAATGAAACTTTCTTAAAGTTATAACTACTCACCGAACGAAAGTCAGTGGAAGGTCCGAAGTAACAATGTAATCGTACCTTTAGTTAGTTTTATTTTTCCCATAATGAGGAGACAACTAGGCGCCAAACTAGTCGAGAAATGTATGTGATTATAATAATCATTTGAAGTTTTTACTGGAGTTCACCAGACTTGATATTTTAAGTTGTGTGTTTCACCCACCTGGTAGGAATATCATGCAGGACAACGTCTGACGAGTCCGCTAGTAAATATTTATGCATATATATATATATATATATATATATATATATATATATATATATATATATAGCAAACATGAATTAGCTGTCCTCTTACTGAGGGTACCTATGAGGTTAGCCTCCTTATCTCTAAGTTTATTGGTAATAAGCCTTATATCATAGTTCATATATACGTGCGCGCATGTCTGTGTGTGCATTTCATTTACCATTAATTAAATAGTCATCAATTCAATAATATTTATCCGTATTTGTATCCAACTTCGTTGTGTTGGTTCGTCCATCGAGCGACCTCGCTGACAATGTTAACAGCCTGTGAGCTGCCTCCTGTATTACCTATGAAGGGGGCAGGTTGGCCTCGGATTCAGTCGAACCTATTAGATGATTGGGATTAGAGTCTGCTCTCAAAGCACTACATCATTAGGTAATGGGTCTCTTTGCTCTTAGCGCACTTTCCCAATCTAACAAACAATGTCGCCATCTCACGATTTATCCCCTTTAAGCTAGAAAAACGTCTTATTCACCGAGTTATCTTCAGCAATACTTATCTCTCATCATATCGTTATACAAGTTCATTTTTTACGAAACTATTTGAAGTCCTTCTTTGTTTTACAATAGTTTTATGACCATTTGATGGTTTTCAATGGTTTTTAAATTTTAGTATGTTCCCTGTTTCAATTAAGCTGCGTCTGTAGAACTTTTTTTCTTTCGACGCCCCTCAATCGTCTCTAAGTGATGACAAAATGACATTGTCTGACTGATTAGTGAAGTAAGTAGTCTGACTACTCATACTGGATACGCCTTATCATTAGTCAGTTTATGCAGGTGCCTTAACAATTCTGGCCTTGAGTGAAAATGCTTTCATCTCATGATGTTATTGGTATGAATGGTATTTTAACCGTTTTGCCTCCGTTAATATTGCAAATACTATAAAAACGTTAAAACAAAATTTATAGACAGTTACATTTTCAACAACATTGGTCTATTTCATTTCTTTTATCTCACTCATAATAAGAGAGATGTTTTGAATTTTCTATCCCCCCCCCCTCCAAGTACGTTATCAGCCATTATCGAACTTGATATTTTACACGAAATTCTTAAATTTTGAGCTTAGTATCAATCAATCAAAAATTGCGACCTCAGTAGCAGACCTTAGAAACAGAAACTATAACATTTTGAACGGACCGCACTTTTCGTCATCTCCTTCGTAGGATTGATGGGCATTTGTTAAAATTAGCTCTAACAAGGAGTAGCACTAGCAAATATTGTTTATTATTATAATTTATTAACGTCCACTTTTTACTACTACGGCGAATTGGGGTGGGTTACCTACAGCTTACCACCTTTTTCTATCCAGGGTGGGACTTAATATTGTAGCAGATTTTTCTTAAGGGAAATCAGCTATTGAGGTAGTACTCATGACGGGATTTTCGTAAAATTTCTTCATATGTCCATCGATCCTACCTAGAAGATGACGAAAATAAGGGCCGTTCAAAATTATATATATATATGTGAGTGTGTTTGTCTGTTAATGCTCTTGCGGTTGCAATTTTTGTTTGGCCGTTACCAAACTCGATATTTAAACGTTTTATGTAAAAAGACAGATCAAGCTGGTTAATGGCTAGAATCGGACCAGTGGGAGGGGTGGTTTAGAGGGGGGATTTTTGAAAATTCCAAACATTTTCGTTACCATACGTCGGATCGAAAAATTATATAGAATCAATCTTATTACAAATTAAAGTTACTATAAATATTGTTATATACATTTATTCTCTATATTGAATATTAACCGAGATATTTGCGTTTTTATTAAATGTGGGCGAATAACGGACGAAAGTTTCCCGCAAAAGCTAGTTCGACCGTTTCCGTTCGGCACTCGTATGGAGATTTCTCTATTCTGTAACTTTATGTGGGAAATCTGCTTAGTTAACGCAGCCCCTGCGTGGCGTACTTTTATTCAATGAGTTCGTCACTAAATAATTCCTTATGCCTAGGCGGGAATCACCGCTCTTGATTTACCATGTAAGATTAAGGCCAACGGTTTAACTCACTCGCCTAACCTGAGCCAAATATTGTTAAACCAGTATTGATAATCAAGTTATATTCTACAAAAGTTGTCCTGTGTGTTTTTCGCTAATACGAGCACAAACTGTTCATTTTGTATTTTTTTTTGTTTCGTTTTCAGCCTTCAGTACACCCCTTACTCCTAATCTAAATGCCTATCCTTAATTGTATGTGTTTCTTACTAATGGAGGACTAGAGAATAGGTTCTATCATGAGATAATATGTTTCATTAAGCGTCTGATGGTAGGCATTTTTCTTTGGGTGCCTCAACACTCGAAGGTTTCTTAGACCAAACTTATATTAACAAAACAAAAAGTTTAGTTAATTCTTGCATATAAAATGAAATTCGAATAAGCCAATTTAAATTATTATCGCTCCATTAATGTCACAAAGATTATGATTATTGCAGAATAATATTAGACTGCCTTGGTTTTAGCTGGCTGGGCAAGTTTATCAAAAACAATTATCAATGAGAGAGTATGAAATATATGTTTGCCTAAGCCAAAATAGTTAACGTTGCTGGATAAGATATGATACCGCCATTGTGCAGTTAGATAATACACGTGGTTTCAGACAGCATTTGCATACTCAGCTGTGATAACTATTCTCAAATGTGGATCAGCTGACATACATGTAATTAGTTTTGATGTAGGAATAATTAATGAAATATATCAGTGTAAGGATCTAAAAAATAAAAAAAAAGGCTATCACTTTACAGATTACAATTTTATATACATTATTGATAATCATATTCCTTAGCTCTACAAAAAATCCTATAGTTAAAAATAAACTTGAAATTAATTTTGTATCTCTTATTAACAACAAATTCAGCTATAGGGACTCAGGTTAGTCGTATGTGATAAGGCATTGGTCTTTATCTCACCTTGTAAACTGAGAGGATGTGCTCGATTCCCGTCTGGGCAATAGTAATTTATTTAGTAAGTACCGCAATAAATAAAATCCAGAAAATAAAATGCTAGAAAAGGGTGGTAACCTGTAGATAAACGTTCCAATAATTAGCCATAGTTGCACAAAGTGAATGTTAATAAATAACAACTACAAATTCCACTAATTAATTGGTTTTAAGAATCAGTTTATATTTTAATAAATATTCTAGGCTCTAGTTAGCTACGCTTTAAGATGTAAGAAATAATACGGAGAGTCGTTTGTTCGATTCCAGTTTGGGTAGTAGGAATTATTTAGAGTCAAACTTTTTACTTGAAATCCTTAGGTCTCACCCCGACTAGAATAAAATAATAACAAGCAGATACCCACCTCGATAATACATACTAGATAAAAGGACGTTACTTTTAATAATAAATAATATTATTGGAAATAAAAATTAAACATTTCAAATAAATAAATTCATTTACTATGTTTATTACTATTCATATACTATCCTTAAGAATTTTGATATAGGAGTTTAAATTTTATACTTCTCCCTATTGACGAACTATTTTGCTCTAATATACATATTTATATCTCATGTTTGTGCCCAATTTTTATCCAAAAAATATTGACACAGTTCAAATAGGTAAATTACATTAGCATTCCTTAATATTGAGCTATTAAAATAGGTAATAGTTTTATTTCCTGAATACTGAAACATCAATACACTTTAAAGAAAGGTTTTTATTTGTGTACGTTGTCCATTTATGCTACTTAGGCTAGTTTTTTGCAGGTTTCAACTCTTCAAGCCAGAACTGTTCTAAGTTTTTTATTCTTATATTTACGTTCATTTGATACGATACTAAGTTAATTCCTTTTCCAACAAAAATCGAACCCAGGGCCTAAATTTCACCCAACGTTTCAACTAATACACCTTAACATTACGTCGTATTACCGATATAATTAACTTAGTTAGGTTAGGTCATTTGACCAATCGATAACATGTTCTGATCATTGTTTTGGGGTTTAATTCGATGATTAACATAAGAACATTGATAATATATATATCAAACACTCGCTTTAATAATCCATACAGTTTCAACTGAAGAGAATATTTAATAATTACTACTATTTACGTACATATATATTAAAATATTCGTGCAAGTAAATACTCAAACTAACACAATAAAAGTCAAACATGTATGTATTTTACAGTATAATGGTGAGAAGAAAAAAGGTGTCAAAAGAATGTTCACCTGTATTTCCTCTTCTGGACAAATTCTCTAATTAGGCCACTCTAAAGATTTTATATCATTATTAAAATACAAATACGCCATCTCCATGTATCCTACTCAAAAAATACATATTAATTTCAAAAATTTGCCAACTCATTAAATAGTTGGTTGTTTATGTCAAATTTTAATGCATTACATTCGTAATTTCAAAGACTGAAATTTCTTTTTAAATGATTTGGAAACATATAATGAAATACATATATATTCTTTATTTATTTGATGATTTCTATAAATGTTTCCCTATACGTACAGGACAATTATATTGATCTAAATCCCTCTTCAATCCAGAGGAAATTATTTCGACTCATTTAGATTAGGAATTTCGAAATGTTTACTATTTTTATGCCCCGAGATAGTTATAAAAACATACTTCAATATTTAAACATTTCATGATTATTAATTAATTCTAGATAATTTTATCATACTTGATAAATTTAAATACGAGTATCTAGTTTTATTAGAACTCTACTAAACGTCCCCGTGTATAAGGAACATGTTGGCCAAATCTTAATCATTTAGTAATGATGCTCCTGGTCCTAGTGGACTGACAAACACACCAATTTCTATCATGCACTTAACACTTAGACTTCCTAGGGTAACAGTGCATATAGCTTCAATTTATTTTTGGTGAGTTAAGTCTCAAGAAAGGCTTATTTTAATTATAAATATTAGTTTAAAATTATATACATATTCCAAATAGTCAAATTTTAAAAAATATAAATTTTCTGAGTAATGGAAAGTCATCAAATATTCTTTGGCTCTAGTAGTTCTGGTGGAAATGGTGGTAGCTTATCAGCATAGAGATTGGGCCGGAATAGTGGGAAAGGTTGGTGTTATCAGTAGGTAGTTTCTAACAGTGAAAGCCAATACGTTATCGTTGCTGCCTCGATTGTTTGGGCCCTTCATCACCTGCTGGATCATTAAAACATACCTCTGGCTCAGATCCAAACATCAAATCGGAGTATTACTTTTATTAAATAATCTAATCTTTAATTTTCGTTTGTTTCATTATATAAAAAAAAGTTACGACCTCAATAGCTGATTTCCCTTAAGGGAAACCTGCTAATATAACTTTTTCTGTCGAAATAAACATTTAATCTGCTTCCAGTGATAGAATTTTCTTACGCAGCTCATGGGCGTTAAATACATATTCAGTACTTATTAATCATAATGTAATAATAATAATAACTAGAGGATACTCATCATAAATAATGAAACAACATATCTATTACAAGCATATTACCCTTTTGTCCTATGCTAGGCTTCGCAGCCGCCAGCCTACGATTACTGGGATTTGAGTGAGGGGAGGAACTGATAGAGATTAAGCACGTCAGTCTAGGAACACCCTACACTTTGGTTTATATTCCGACTTCTCCATTTCTTGGCGATGCCTCTTCAAATATATTCAGTGTTCTGAATTTTTTCACAGGTTAATAACTGGAAAAATGGACACAGCTTATAAGACCGGAGTACACACCTTGACTAAAGTACTCGGAGAAGAAAATGTAATTAGGTACTTATCGATTATCGGGAGGCCATCCATTTAAAGAAGATTATTAAATCATAATTAAAAGAAAATCACTTTATTATTTAAATTTATAAATGGCAGAATGTCTAATGGGAGACCACTCATTATTTAGAGAAAAAATATTTACTGGTTCAAAATCTATCTAGTTTATCTTAGTCTTATCCTGTTACTTTTGTTATCAGAAAATAAATCATCGTTTATTAACAACACTTGGTGTGTATTTAAACAATTTGGTGTTTATTATCTCAACTTGGTGAACTTTTATTATTAGACCAATTGGACCTTGCTACCTTGCAAAGTTCATGTGGCAGACGACAGCCGGGGACGACCGCTATATGCAGCTACTCCGCAACATTAATTTATAATTACATTTTGACATTCTAATGAATTCTAGAAGTGTTATTTTAAATAATAAACTGTTTTTTGTTTAATATGACTTAATAATCGTCTTTAAATCGGTGGCCTCCCGATAAATAATAAGTAACAGGAAATGTGTACCCTAAGTACTTTGGACTACTTGCCATATGCTTTGCGTTAGTCCTGTTCTACGTATGATCAAACTAGTTGCCATATCTAAGATTGCATTTCTCGTACAGCCTACAACTTTCTACATTAATTTTGATTAATATCGCGATTGTGTGAACTCAAGATCCGAGTTTTGAATTCTATACTTTTTCATATAAAAAATTAGAAATTCTAGCTTTTAACCAAAGATGCTCAAAATACAGGGAAATGATGAGATACGGATTACCTGTGAATGGAAAACCCAAATTCTTTACTTGATTTTCTTAAATATTGAGCCTCCCACCTTACCCGTGTTCTTGAACACCGAATATAACAATGCTAATTCCCCATAATATTGTCAATCAAGAGTTCCCCTCAAGGGAAATCAGCTATTGAGGTTGTACGTCGATTCGAAAAAGGACACAGAACCAATCTTCTTGCAAATTGATTGTTCTATAAATGTTGTTATATAAGTTTATTCACAATATTGATTATTAACAGAAATTTAATTACATACATTTTTAGCAGATTTTCCTTAAGGGAAATCAGCTATTGAGGTCTTACTCATGACGCGATTTTCAAACATTTTCTTCAAATGTCCATCAGTCCTACCCAGGAGATGACGAAAAAGAGGTCCGTTCAAAAATTTATATATATAACGCTCTTGCGGCCGCAATTTTCGTTTGATCGTTACCAAAGTCGATATTTAATCCTTAAACATCGACATTTTTACATTATTTTATGTAAAAAGAAAGATCAAGTTCGTTAATGCCTGAAATCGGAGAAAGGGAAGGGGGGGGTTTAGAGGGGGGGTTTTCGAAAATTTAAAATATCTTCGTTACTATACGTTGGATTTCAAAATTGTATAGAACCAATCTTATTGCAAATTAAATTTACTATAAATATAACACATAATATTAACCGAGATATTTTCATTTTTATTAAGTGTAACGGACGAGCTATGGTCGCTTCTATTCTTTCCCGCCAAAAGCTAGTTCGGCCATTTCCGTATGGAGATTTCTCTATTGTATAACTTTACGTGGGAAATCTGCTTAGTTTACGCCCCTGCGTGACGGACATTTTAAGTATAAAATAGGTCAGACCAGAAAATTCATAAATACATAGTCGTCAATAGACAATATCGGAGGGTTTTGGCCATTGGCAAACTTATAAACAGCTCTAACCTATGCAATATTACACAGAGCGACTTTGTTCCAAGGCCTTGCTAAAGCAATCACCACCTTCCGTTGGTGTTGCATTGACTGTATTGCAAGTAAGTTGTTGGTATGACAATTTCCCGTAACAGTTTGCTGGGAGCAGGTCAACAATATCGAAGTAAACCAACAAACACTCTGTAGAGCACAGGAATTGCTAAATATTTCTACGACTTCCATGGCAGTATATCGAGGTTTTAATGTTGTAAGAGATTCTAACACATCCTCATATTGATCATGAAATTGTTTAAAATCAAAAATATATATTACTTTCAGATGGAGTGTAGTTATAAATATTGTAGAAAGATAATGTGGCCAATAAAAGTCAAATTAAGTTATTTTCCTTAGTTTCGGAAAGAATTATTTTTCATTTGAACCTTGGGGTTACAAATTCTTTAGAACAGTAATTTTTCTATCAAATTAGTGGAAAGAGAATTAATTCCAAACACATTATTGTTTTGACCTTTTTCCTACATTCTTATGATTTATTATATATATATATATATATATATATATATAATTATTGGGGCGACTAATTTAAACAAATGTGAAATTCTTATGCTGATAATACGATTTATTTTCCTTGTAGCTGTAGCCATTCTTATGGTGGATCATATTTTACATAACTGTAAAAAATATGGAAAACAGCGCTGCTGTCTTATATATAGAAAATATATTTATAAAGCTTATTAACTGTTGCAAACATATCAACGAATATTTAAATTCCCCAGTCATTATATTATTAGGTTAGTATTTATAGTTAAACTATAAGGGGTTATTTGCTTTTCCAAAATAATTTTTGAAAATGGAAAATATCTGTCGCACAGGGTCTGCTTAAAATAAGCAAATTTCCCAAGCGAAGGTTTACAATAAAGAAATATACATACGGTAACACCACCACAAATATTAAGTGAAAAAAAGTAGAAATGGTAATGAGAAATCTTTCACTTACAAGTTAGTAACTCTACAACGGAAAGCTCCGGAATTGTAAACGAACAGGCCAGCACATTAATTTTATTGCAAACTATTTGCTATGGCTAATGCTGTAATTTGTAATGAATCAGAATAATTTTAATCTCAATTACTTAAATTTTAGTAATTCAAGAACAAAAGAAGGGGGAGGGGGATCAACAGAGTGTATTTGCATATATCTCACAAAGTAAAAGTTCAATGAAAACATTTTTCAGCATTTAAAATTGTAATAACTTGGTTCATGATACAGCTTATTATTAATATAACATGATTAAGAGTGGGGGTTTACTGAAAGCGGAAAACTATAAAATCCAAATATCTCGGTTAATATTCATGATACATGAAGAACAAGTATGTATAGAACAATATTTATAGAACATTTAATTTGCAATAAGATTGGTTCTATACAATTTTTCTATATATATATATCGAGATATTTCGAATTTTCAAAATTCCCCCCTCTAAACCCCCCCCCCTTCCCACTGGTCCAATTTCAGTCATTAACGAACTTGACCTTTATTTTTGCATAAAACGGTTAAATATCGAGTTTGGTAACGATTAAACCAAAATTGCGACCGCTTAAGCGTTAACAGACTAATATATATTTATATATATATATATATATATATATATATATATATATATATAATTTGAACGGACCTCATTTTCGTCATCTCCTAAGTAGGATCGATGGACATTTGAAGAAAATTTTCAAAAATCGCGTCAACAATAGCTGATTTCCCTCAAGGGAAATCTGCTAAAACGTTCCAAGAATAAGCGAATTTTCAAAATTTAGCATATTTACTAGTAAATAAATATTATTTCTCCGTGCATTAATATCTATTTATTAAATCCTTAATTATGTATGTTTGGAGTATAATTAACATCTATACAGATGTCTGTAATTGCTTGGTGTCATCCCCTTCAAGAGTTAATTATTTCATTGACATTGCTTTCAGTTGTCATAGAAGAAGACAAAATTAAGTATAACAATAGTGTCCTTATGATTCTATTATCATAAAATTTTCTTTCTAAATTCATGTCATAATTTTGTCTTTACTCGTTAGCCCCCCTCTCTTAAGATATCATCAAGATCCTCTGAAGATTAATATGGTCCTTAATTTCTGTGGGAAATTATTTCTGTTGTTGCCCAGATGATTTACGGGCGAAGCGGCTGTGTATTTGGGACTTTAGGAGGGCGGAAAATTGCTGCACGAATGCCGACATGACATCCAATGCTGATAATAGGAACATTTCTCACCTACAGCCAAGCGATTCAACACAAATACATATATCGTGTTATTACTGTTGGCATCTCCTATCATGGAGCACGATATATAAATACACAGTTTGTCTTATAGATAGCGCTCCGGGCTCTTATAAATCTCTTCTTAAAGGATTCACAAAGCCGGGAGAAAATTAAGCTATATATTTTCCTTCCTTAAGTGCTATGACAAAATGCTCGAGTTGAAGTACAATAGATAACAACAAATAATAAATAAATCGATCAAACAGAAAAGTGATAGACAGCCAACATCTGACTGATTTTCCTCAATTAGTGTGCCATGTTTAATTTATATTTATCAAGTGACAGCCGAAAATATGCAGGTTTGACAACATTCAAAAAAATCGATCAACATATAGAGCAGCAACTTTAATTACTACATGATAATCCGTGTAGTTACCATTTATTAAATAAATAATCTATTTCGAAAAATTGAATTTTGAAGGTGAGCAGCGAAAAATATCAAACCCATTAATGGCAACTTATATTTATCAATTATGTCTCTAACATAGAATTTTTTGTATTTTCCTTATTTCACTCATTTAAAAAAGTAAATAAACATGTATTACAGAAGAAGATATATATATTTATAGTATTTTTCAGAAATGTCCTAAATGTAAGTAGAAAGTAAAAGTCAGAGCTATGTTCATTTATGATCTTCAAGTTAGCAGTTACACGAATCCGAATCGCTACATATATTTAAATTGAGTATATTTTTGATTTATATCCTTTCAGAAGTCCTGTTTGACGAAAGAGAATTTATGATCCTTTCCTATTTCTGTTAAATATTTACTTGTTACCACAAAATTAAATATTTTACTGAGTCTCCATAGTGCGTTATGATATTAGATAACAAAGCTAATATAAGGATGTGTGAGTTGTCTTTACCGAATGTCATACCTTTCAACCTTTTTGATGGTTTAATTTCTATTTGTGTAGGTTTCTAGGGATTCTTCCTATTGAAATTAATTTCTATAGTATGTTTTCATAATTTTTTTTTTTTTTTTTTTTTTACAAAGTTTCACACCGTACACTTCTTGCAACTAGTTCCAATTGTGACAAGCTGTCTACAGGGTACCACCCAGTTTTTAGCCAGTGAGTCCCTCAATAAATAAATTTCCTTGGCCCCCGCGAGAATCGACCTGCGACCCAGTTGTCCCAGTAATATTGAAGACCAACGCTTTACTCACATAGCTAACCTAATCTCCTGTTCATAAAAAAATTTAATTAGTATAATAAGTTATAAATTTAGTCGAGGTAAAGGTATTATAAAGGTGTGGCATATGGAACTGACATTTCTTTGAATTAGACTCTGAATTTTTTTCAAATACCAAAAGAAGGAAAATAATCACTGCCTGATGTTCGTCACATATTGGTGTCCACTTGTTTAGAAGGATGTGAGGAGACTATTTAAGGAAGTAAATGTCAGTCACGCAGGGGTTGCGTAAACTAAGCAGATTTTCCACTTGTTGGAATGACACACTACTGTTCTCATCTCTGCATACATTTTCTATTTCCAAAAAAAAAAAAATCTAATAGTTCAGACGTCGAAGGGTCCAGACAATTCCCCTTTGATGTATGCCGACGACCTATATAAAGAACCAGCCAGCCGCGAGCGAGTCAGTTTTCTTCTCAAGTGCTCATATGTGCGTTCGGTGCTACAGTGCGACTTAGCGCAGTGGAGTAAAGTGCTATTATAAGAAGAACAGTGTTGTGCCGTGACTGTAAGTAACAGTTTAGTGCCGTGTTTAAGACAGTGCATTGCTGCGAAGTAAAGGACAGTGCAGTGCCGTCTTTGGGTGAACTTCAGTGACCGTGAGCGAATTATTGGACTGTGTAATCTGAAAAACAGTGACGCTATCAGTCTATACTGTGAGTAGTAATTAAGAATAATTACCAAGTGTATTGTGCATTGAAATAAATTGTGCAGTGATAAAAACTGTGAAACTTGTGAGTATTTAATTTTGCAATCCAAAAGAACTCTTATTAACAACGTTCATTACTGGTTTTTGTAATAAAACGTAACAATAATAATAAGCTGGGGCTTTATGAAACTCCATTTCACTCAAATAAGTAGGAAAGGTGTCAGTTGGAGGAACCATTTTATCACTATAAAAAGAACTATTATCAATATACTTAGTACAACCAGGATACTATTTATAAACTATTTTTGATTTAGAAATAAGAGAACGGTTCTCAAGCGGTTGACCAAACCAAGTAGTATCAATTGCATCCGATTTAAAGGCAACATCCTGAATGTTTGCTGTATTCCTCCAGACATATTCAATTGGCATTCGATAAACCTCCTGAATCGAACAATCAAAGTCCTTAAATGAGTCGATATTCGCAACATCTCCAGTACCAAATCTAGACAACAAATATTTATACATAGCCTCCCTCCTTGTTTTTGAAACTGCTCCATCAGTAACTTTACAATTAATAACCCAAAATTTTATATAGGATCGATAGACATTTGTGGAAATTGTTTCGAAAATCGCGCCATAAATAGCTGATTTTCCTTAAGGGTAATCTGCTAAACATGAATCGTTTCTGTATTTATGCTATGACCTTAAAATAACTCTAGTAGGTTATAGGGGAAATAAAGCCACCTTCGGACTCCTTGCATTCAATTTGGTGAAAATAGATTTCAGATACACCATTGTGACCAACGCTTAAAATTTCTACTCTAGCGTACATTCTTTGCAAACTTTATACTTAACACAATTCTTTCAATCACATAAGACAGAAAGTACTGTGTCTCCTTAGAAATGAAAATAGTGTAACAAGGGCTAAGACAAGAGATAACATAAGGGTAGATAGTATTATCCATTAATAATGTGCATTAGTAGGGGATTGGAGGGATATCGGCTGGTGTATGCATTAGATCAGCTGTGTCTGCTGAGAGAATACCTAATAGGATAGTTCCTGATGTGGGTTAGTAACAGCTCTAGGGATTCGCTACTTAACCATTAGTCCCCATATCATTCATATTATACATATGCCAAGTTTGGGCTGCATTTATGTATATCTATAACCGACAGATGTACCTGAATGGCTTAGCTGTATTTTGTTAATAGTTACCCACCAAAGGCCATAACATCAAATTATTCTCCAATTGTGTCTCTCTGGGTTGTCCTTGAATAGCAGAAATCTAATGTCAGCTTTGATTCATGTCCGGTTTTCTAGGTACGAAGAAATATATCTTTGTAGTATATTTTGTTCTTGGCTTTCTTACTAAAACTATCTGCCCTCACCATTTGTAGTAGTTCTTACAACTTTCCCCGTAGATAGCATTAGAATGCTCCATTTCCCATAAGTACTTGAGAGATTAGGGGGTAGTGTTGTCAGCCTGCTGCTAGAACTGGTAGTGGGCAGGTGTGTACCTTGAAGACTGTTAAAGAGAACTCGTTGCGGCTTGGTGCTGATGTTTATAGTGTTTTTTGGTATACTTATAATCGGCAATAAATCATTCGTAATTTATTCAGCGTCTAAAGAGTTAGAAGCAGTGAAGAGCCATTGAGAAAAAAGATCCGTGAATGTTAACCTTGGTGAAAGGATGAGGGCATTTCACATGGCCATTTGAGCAATATTTGATACATACAGAATTTTGGGGGGGGGGGAGAAATTTTCCCAGGTTGTTAATTAGCCCACTAAGGTTTGCTAAAATTCTCTAAAGTTTCGATTAAAGAGAATTTGCCTGCAGTGGCGTTAACACTATCATTGTTGACTTCCACATTTTCACTTTCTTTAACTCCTAACTATTGTATATCATCGCCTTGTCTCCAAATGTGAGTAGCATTGAACTTGGGGAGTATTAAACATCATATTTCTTCAGAGAAAGTTCCATCCCGTGTGAAATACCTTGATTTACTGACATTATTAGATAGGCCATGTTTCCCTAAGACATCTTGCATCTAAGTACTGTTGATGCAGTACAAGGCCCAACTCTAGAGATTCCCCAACAGATGCAGCTTTGATCAATATCATTAAAAAAGAATTAGAAGAGAAGTGTAGGCAAGACCAAAGCAATCGAGCGACTCCAGGCTACACTTCTATAATCAGCAGGCACTGATGATGGAGCTTGGTCACTGAAAGTGGAATCTGCATATATTTAAGTTCTTGTAGAGGACAAGACCTTTTTATTGATCCTAAGAGATGCAGCTTTGTCCTATATCGCAATTCGCATCTAAACTACAGTAAACAGTATATTGTATTATTTATATCATGGTAAAAAATGTATTCATTAAGTAGTAGTGAATTATCTTTGAGGGGAAATACATAATGGCAGTAGGTTTTATAAGTCGTAAGACTAACATTTAGCTCCGGGAACATGATAATTTTTCGTTATTAATCCTCTACATGGCTAAAACAGTATTGGTTAATTTTAATCATATATTTGGAAATCAATAGTTATGCATCCCTTCGGAATTATTTCAATCTATTTTATTCGTATAAGTTTAACATTGTAGGCTGAGAGAATACCTTTGAATAGTGCTGAGTTGAAACTGGTTTCATAACAAATACATTACTTATCATCACACACGTAAACAATTAACAAGCATGAACTATGAATAATTTTGTAAAAGAATAAAAAAAAAAAAAGCATACGATTAGAATAATACAATGAATAGATTACTATTGGTGAGGATGTAATCTCACTTCTTAAAAAAATAATGATAAGTTATATCTCACTTGCCTGATTGTGTAAATTTATCGTATTGCATATTGAATCAAGAAAAAGTAAAAAAAGGGTTAAACGTTGACGACAAATCGATTGTACATTGTACTCGATAAAAATAATTTTGTTTTGGAACATAGACACATAGTTTAAAAATATAAGCAAAACATTAATAATATCAATAATATGGGCAACGGTTATTCTTTATAATTCTAGCATAGAAGAAAAAAAGAATTCATAAAATTTTAATAGAATTTGTCTCAAGATACGGGTTAATAGAAGCAGAAAATGACATAATTTAGTCTTAACTGTTCATATCCCTCAGAATCGATTTTTACCTTCATTTGATGTTCGAGTAATATGGTACTTGATTTACATCGAAGTTAGTCTAAATGAAAAATTATAAATGCGGAAATGTCAATCAAATGAAAAGTGCTTTTATCACAACTTCTCGATAACCAGAAAGAAATAAAGGAACCCAAATATTTTGTTGACAATATATCTATATTTTGACTTGATGTGCTATATTCAACACATAATTAATGATAGAGATTATTATTTATGATAGAGATTATTATCATAGAGAGTATTAGACATCATTTATGGCTGCGGAAAGGAGTTTACTTAAGTTTGTCAGAACAGAATATTGAAATACGAAATGAAATTTTAGAAAAGTTAAAAAAACACCTTTCAATTGATATCCACCGAGCAAAAAATTTTAAAATTAACCCCATCTACAGAATTATATCCAGTTTTAATATATCCAGCCCGGTGAACTACCTGACATTTAAGACAAACATAGAAAAGCTAAAATCTGTTAGCCAATTAAGAGTATTAAGCTCAGAATTCACCAAACTTCAATCACGAAACAAAAATTTCTCATTCAAAGCTCAGGAACCTTGCACTTTTTGTAATCAGATCATCCCTAATAGCCTGTCACATATACTTCTCTACTGTGAGAAGCTCATCGAAGACAGAAATAAATATCTACAAACACTTTCCTCAGCAGTCAGTGATGTACATAAAATTGAAGAGATACTTAGTATCGATAGCCTCGAAAAACTATACAAGATTTACTGCTTCATCACATCAGCATGCAATACTCTGGAATCTATAAGTGCTGATGGACCACACTCCAGTTAAATGTTATATTAAGACGGAAAAGGGTTTATCGAATGCTTTTAGTTATCTTTTATGTACTATATTTTACTATTTACACTATATTGCTTTTTTTTGTATTTCTTTATTGTCATATTATTATTGATCTCCAGAACTTGGATTTAATTATTTATTTAAAAAGACAGAATTGTTATTTTTTTATTTAATTTGTAAAAGATGTAAATCTTTAACAAATAAATATATATTCTATTCTATTTATGATAGAGATAATGATCAGAAGTAGTGATTCAGTCCTCCCAGCGTACACAGTTTTGTAATTTAAAAATACGTATCTCTAAAAAGTCTATTGTATTGGGGTCATTGACAAATCGCTTCCAAGCACCCTCCCATATGGAGGGTAGACAAATTTTACCGACTATTAAAAAGATTAAGAATATACAAATGTATGTCATATTTTGCGTAACATGTTTTATGAAATATGAAATACAATGGGTTGATGCTTTGTTAAAAAGTATTTTACGAACATTCTGTTCTGGAGGAAGCGTCAGGTCCTGAAATAAACCTATTGAAGGGATAACAAATATCCAGTCATTTAGCTTGGAGTATTTAAGTCGCACGAGCAGAGGAAATTAGTTGTGAACAAAAACCAACATTAAGTGTTAGGACAAAGAAAGGCTTTACGGTTCTTGATTATATTTTTTCTGCTAAGAAATAGCTCATTTAAAGGTGGCGCTGTTTCAACGGAGACTGTAACTAATCCCTGACAATTAAACGCCCTTCAAGGATTAATTTATAGACAAAGGAGTAATTCGAATTGGCTGTTTGACCTAATGGCCACCTCACAGGCTTAACGCTCTCAAACAACACAGACATAATGGTAAACAATTAAAGTCTCCTTCAATAATAACATCATTGGTTTTGGGTGTTTGAAACCCAAGTCCCTCAGTACTACTAAACTAGGAAATTAACTGTCGTGAGAATAGGACGAGTTCCTAATATTCTCCTTTGAATCTGTTCTTAAGTAAACCATTTTTATCTAAAATTAGAAACGTAAATATTATTTATCCTATTCTGTAATTAATAGCTTTTTGAATCCCTATATGTGTGTTGCGATTTGGATTTATTTTGTCAATTTTAATCGTAAATTAGAATCTTCCTTACATTACATAGAAGTTGACGTAATCAGTAATCAATTAGAATATATTATATTATATATATATATATATATATATATATATATATATATATAAAGTCCGTCATGCAGGGGCTGAAACTAAGCAAATTTCCCACAAAGGTCACGTGTGCGCATATATCTCACAAATTAGAAGTTCAATGAAAAAAATATTTCGTATTTAACCTTGGAATGAAGTGCTTCATAATATAACAGCTTATTGTTGAGTGGGGCTTACTGAAGGCCGAAGACCAAAAATGCAAATATCTCGGTTAATAATAATGATAGTGAAAAAAAACATACAAAACAACATTTATAGATAATTACATGTAAATACATTTAAAATAACAATGGTTCAATGTTTCAATCCGACGAACAATAACGATGATATTTCGAAATTCCTCCCCTCTAACCCCCCCCCCCTCCCAGTATCCGCTTTAAGCCCATAACGTAAATGATAATTTCTTTTACATAAAAAGCTTATATATTGAGTTTGGTAACGGTTAAACAAAAATTGCCACCGCCAAAGTGGTAACAGACAAAGATATAAAGATAGATAGATGGGTGTGTGTGTGTGTGTGTGTGTGTATATATATATACTAGCGGACCCGACAGACGTTGTCCTGCCTGGTATTTCAAGCGATTTGGATATTAAATTTAATAATATTTTGTTTAAAACATAAGCTACTTTTAATAACAGAAAAAACAACTTTTTTTATGTGCACGTTTGCCTAAAAACAAATGGAAAATGAAATATCGCGAATTTTTCATTCAGGCCTCCCTTATAACCCCCACTCCCGTTCGAACCTAAGAAAATTAATATAGCTTATAATCATGGAAGAATTAATGCACATATTATATAATTAGAATTGATGCTTAAATTAACATATAGAGTTTTGTTTAATTCGTTTCAATTGTTAGTGCCCAATAAAGTTGTTGGCTCCCACATTAATTTTTTAGTGTATATACTTTATTATAAGAAAAGTGAATATAACAAAAGTTACTCTAAATAACAAAATAAACAACTTTTATCCTGTGTATATTTGCCGAAAAACCAATAGGAAACGAAATATAGCTATTTTTAATTTTAGGCCTCCCTTACAACTTCTGCTCCATTTGTTTGGCTGATTTGTGAATCTAAACCTTCCAGGGCGTCACCCAAACACATACAAAAAAATTCATTCAAATCGCTCCAGCCGTTTAGGAGAAGTTCAGTGACATACTCATGTACAGTAGAAATATATATATATATATATATATATATATATATATATATAAAGATATCTAATTTTGAACGGACCTCATTTTCGTCATCTTCTAGGTAGGACCGATGGACATTTGAGGAGATTTTTCAAGACTCGCTTCATGTGTTCAACCTCAATAGCAGATTTCCCTTAAGGGGAATATTATTTCCAATAATAGACAGCAGTGGCCTTTTCAATTTTGTGAAAATTACAAATTTGTATAAAGAAATTTAAATTACATTTTTTTTTTGTATCTTGGTTTATATTGTTAAAATGGCGAAATGGGTAGGGATATGATTACAATTAAGATTTACAAAAATTACTATACTGACAATTTATATAATCACAGTTTACTCTGAAAATGCAGGTACTTAACCAAAACGAGAGTTATAGATATTACAGGGCGATGATAACCTAGTAGTTTTTCGACCTAAAACCTTATGAAACAAACAAGATTTGAGTATGGTTTACGTACTGTTGGATTTGATATGGAATCTCCTGTTTACGTTATAGAGGGTGTCAATAAGAGAGACTGTATTTATCGAAGCATATATAACAGTAGCAGAGAGAGAGGGTGGTTTCTGAGACTGTAGTGCCACCACATACCGCCAAGGGGAGAGCCAATTACTGAAGCTGTGGCTAACCCGGCCTGCTCTCCTTTCTCACGTGTGTCGGCAGACCAAGTTCATCATTAATTAGAATATAGTTTTCCTGCTTTTCTACATATCTAATAAAGTAAGACTAAACCTTTGTTCAGAAGTACGTCCTTTAATTAGCCTTGCCAACAACCGGTAGCTCAGTATTGTCTCTTTGATCGACTCACAAATACAGTTAATGAAAACCTTATTGCAGGTGTTTTCCCGAACAATGTGAGAGAATATCATTAATTTAGTTTATAGAAATTCATACTACTTGGTTCATCGATAGGTGAAATATCAATATCTCTGTCTATTTCGTCATTAGGCAACGTAGTGAAATTATGAAGTATACTGATGGTGAGCATTTTAGATGAAGGCGGGGGAAATAAAAAGTCCAAAACGCAGTGCTGTTATGACACACGTGATCAACTCACATAGTCTCTATTTCTATGAAAACTAACCGATGAGTAGTACGGGGAGGGAGTTACTGAATGATAGAAACAACAATGTACGAATAACTTGCTTAGCACTTGAGTTACGAAAAAATGCATAGAACAACATTTTACAATCCGACAAATGTTAACAGAGATATTTGGAATTTTCTAACCTCCCCCCCTAAATCTAAACCCCCACTATTCCCGGTTCGATTTTTGCAAATCACAGATATGATCTTTTAGTGTTGAATAAAACATTTTAATATCGGCTGTGGTATAGATCAAATGTACATTTTCGTAACAAAACGATTTATGGTGTCATCGAACAACGAAGTTCCTTGGATCTCCTTCAATACAGGTTATATATATATATATATATATATATATATATATATATATATATATATGTATGTATGTATGTACATACATGCATACATACATACAGTTTTCAACGGACCACTCCTGTGTAGGATCGATGCACATTAAAGGAAATGTTTCGAAAATCGCGTCATGAGTACGACCTCACGAGCTGATTCCCTTAATCTGCTAAAACGAAAAAGTCTCTTCATGTATACTGAAATCTGCAGGGTAAAATAAATTCCAAAAGAAATAGTTCTCTAAATGACTATATATTACTACAATAATTGGAACCTAACGCAAATATCCTTTATGTTAATGTTATGTGGGATGTCATATGGCATTTGTGTGTGTGCAATGTTCGTTTTTTCTTACAACGTATTTCTACTACGACGCTTCAATCCGTAGAGGACTTCGTCACCTGATTGAGCAACTGATTGCGACCCCTCAACAAAATCTAATTGGCTCCTTAGACCACAGATGGGCGCTATGAGCTAGACTTCTCCAGTTTTGGAGTCCTCGCTTCTGAGGCAGGTTGTGGAGGAACCAGCAGCATCTGGGATTGCCAGGTTTATTTTTTCCTGGTATACCATATCGGTAGATTCTGAACAGGCTGGGGAAACTCCGTCCTTTCCAAATGGTCACACCACCTCAGTCTTAATACCTCAGTTTACAGAGTTTCTTAATGCTTGGGACACTTAACTAATGCTGCCTGGCCTTTTTGAACTAATAATAATATTTTTATTATCTAACGCTTATCAATGATTTTTTATTATCAGGAATTATAGTTTCTTTTGCGACAAATGTACAGGTTTCACTGCACATAATCACAAATCTAACTATATTTTGCTAACTTTGTTATTTCTTATTAAATGAGAACATTCAACGAATCATAATGTCACATTCTGTCGTGTTCTTGCCAGGTCCTTGATTGATTTATATTCATAAATATGTATTCCAAAGAACAAAACACTCTCAGACCTGCTCATATACATGGTTTTATTTTCGGTAAATTATGAAGTTACATCAAAATTTGCACGGAGTCTCTTAGCTCATTGCATTCATTAAAAACATATATACTTCACATCCACTCATCTCGCACATATTACACAAAATGCAGACTATAAACAAAAGAATAACTATGTAAAGGTTACCCGGACATACAAACATTAGACGAAGCACACAAGTAGACGAACTCGCCAAATCAACTACTCAAAAAAGAACTCACGATAACACATATTGTACACACCAATACATTCAAGCCCAAGCAAAACATACGATATTCAATTCATGGCAGAAACCTTGGTCTGCCACAACTGATAACAAACTTCGAGAACTGTAACGTATACTTCGTGAATGGCCTTCCTCAAAAAGGCTATTTAGAAGAGAAGAAGTAGTTTCAACGACGTTTCACTTACTTCGTCGCAGAAGACGAACATTACTGCCAACCCTATAACTGTAGACTTACTATAAAACGTTTACTAACTGACTGTTACCTAAGGACTCATATAGACCTATCATACACTTTGAGTGAATTACTACATGACCGCAGCCAGTATATAGAACACGTATTACACTACTCAAAACAACAACATTTTCAAAAAAGTCCGTCACGCAGGGGCTGCGTAAACTAAGCAGATTTCCCACGTTAAGTTTTACAATATAGAAATCTGCCTAATAACAACTGTAGTAGTAAGAAACCTCTAAACCTAAAAAACATTATTTAGGGCGTAATAACCCAGTAGTTTCTAGCCCAAAAAACAGTTAACCTAACCTCTAAACCTATTCACGAGGGACGATAGTTATGGAAACGGCCGCCAGAGCTCTCGTCGGAAACTCCGAACATAGCCTATTGGTGACACGCAGAATGCAAATGCAAATATCTCGGTTAATATTCAAGATAGAGAATTAATGTATAGAACATTATTTATAGTAAATTTAATTTGCAATAAGATTGTTTCTATACAATCTTTTGATCCGACGTATAGTAACGGAGATATTTCGAATTTTCGAAAATCCTCCCCTCTAAACCCCCCCTCCCACTGGTCCGATTTCAGCCGTTAACGAACTTGATCTTTCATTTTACATAAAACGCTTAAATATGAAGTTTGGTAAGGATCAAACAAAAATTGCGACCGCTAGAGCGGTAACAGACAAATATATAGATAGATAGATATATATATATATATATATATATATATATATATATATATATATATAGATATATATATACAGTTTTGAACGGACCTCATTTTCGTCATCTACTAGGTAGGATCGATGGACATTTGAAGAAAAATGTCGAAAATTCCGTCATGAGTACAACCTCAATAGCTGATTTCCCTTAAGGGAAATCTGCTAAAATTATAATGTAGGACAATACTAAAAATATTTACAGATATGAGCATACTTACGTAAATATAATAAAGTGATGATAGGAATTTAACTCATACGTTGCTAACTCATACGTTGCTACGCGAAAAGCGATTATTGTAAGATTAAATAAATAAAATAATTATTGACGTTAAACTATGGACTCAGATATCTCAAAATCGCAAGAAATGGCTGCCTCTAGTATGAGAATAAAAATTATGGTTGAAGCAGGGCCTTCTTGTGTCAAACCACTTATCACTTTAAGAGTATCAGATAACCTGCTGCAATTATTATTGAGTAAAAGATGTACTTTTATTGATCTCAGTATGGAGAAAGCGCAAAAAATATACATTAAACATAATTCTTCATAAGCAGAAAATCATTCAAGTTATACATATATAATGACTGCAATACCTTCAGTTACTTAAGCCAGCTCAGAAGTCTATGAAGCATATAAATCAGACTCATAGGATTATTATCTCAACTAGTTCGCGTCCATATGACGCCTCATCAGGAGAAATCTAATATAAAAAGGTAACCTTCCACTAGCTATACCAGCCAGAGAATGGCTTACAAAGTACGGGTATGGCGGGCCAAGTCAGTTGAATGATAAGAAATAAAAATATATCGATTATCCCTAATGAAGTGTAGCCACATCTACCACCAGTTTAAAGTTTCTAATAAATTAAAATGTATATCTAATTTACATGTTTAATCTTTGTTTTCTTATTGATAACATTTTTTCTATTCTTTATGATCATATTCTCCTTTATCATCCTATTGCTTAAATTTATTTATTTTTAGCCCTTAAGGAAAATCAGTTATTGAGGTCGTACTCATCACGCGATTTTCGAAAATTTCTTCAAATGTCCACCGATCCTACCCACGAGATGACGAAAATGAGGTCCGTTCAAAATTATATATATATATATATATATATATATATATATATATATATATATATATAAATTAATTAAATCAAATTAATTCCCTACAAAAAAAAATTTCAGCATATATAAAGCATTTAAAAACAATTTTTATTTTACCTATATACCCTGGTGGGCTGATTAGGAGGCTGACCCAAACGGGTACCCTCAAAATGGGGGCAGCTTGTTATTTGATTTGATATATATATATATATATATATATATATATATATATATATATATTTGTCTGTTAACGCCCTAACGCAATTTTCGATTGATCGTTACCAAACTAGATATTTAAACGTTTTATGCAAAAAGACAGATCATGTTCGTTAATGGCTGAAATCAGGCCAGTGGGAGGGGGAGTTTCGAAAATTCGAAATATCTCCGTTACCATACGTCGGATCAAAATTTGTATAGAACCAATCTTATTGTAAATTAAATTTACTATAAATATTGTTCTGTACATTTATTCACTATCTTGAATATTAACCGAGATATTTGCATTTTTATTAAATTTGGGCCGATAACCGACGACTGAATTTTCCGCCAAAAGCTAGTTCGGCCCTTTGCCGTAACTGCTCGGCTCTCGTATGGAGATTTCGCTATTGTATAACTTCACGTGGGAAATCTTCTTACGTTTTCAAAATCAAAGTTATGGGGTGTATTTAATTGCGTGGTCGGGTTGGGACGTTATAGTGTCTTTATGGTCAACGTTTATCAAGTGATGTCGGATTCTTCTTTTGAGCAATTGTGATGATCCCACTGCATACCTTAATTATTGCAATCCACACAGTTTGCATACATTACATTTGGTATCTGTTGATTGCAATTTATATTTATATGGCTAAAGCCTGGATATTTTCCTGTGATTTGTACAATATCATGAAATATCGATGTGATATTCCTGGCTACTGTGGGTTTATAATTCAATTTACAGAACATTTTTGATATTGTTTTCTATATATATGACCTTGTTTCATCGATTAGTTAAGTGCAGTTAAACCGGTCGTATTTTCTCAACAAACATATGTTTTCTTAGGAGGGTGAATAGATGATCATGAGACTTACTTCCCATGGTTTTTTAGAGTTTGCCTGATTGAAAATATATTAAATAAGCGAAAAAGAAAATATTTCGAAATATATTCAATTCTTGAAATTGATATTCCTTCGGCAAATCAAATTTATTGTTTCACCTTTTAAACAACTATTATCTTTACCTCTTTGTTCACTAACATCCATCCTCCTTTATCGAACAGATGAATCAAGAGGGAAGATGTTCCAGACAGGCAGGGAGAAGCAAATTCAGCAAAATAAAAGCAATTTGGGGTAAAAGTTAGTAAGAAAGTTGGATTGGTGAGATAGACGGTCTGTTAGGGGGCCGGCCTCAAGATATCTAATGAGATTTAATTAAAATATAACGTGTTAACTAGTTACTAGAGATCTACAGCGGAAGTGAGCCAGCCGTGCCATCTGGCACCAGCATTTCCCCAATCTCACTGTAATTGAGTTTTACATTAAACCCTCATCTTAGCCCTTCGCCAACTCGCTTTTCATTTCTTTTAAAGGCCCTCCACCAAGGATCCTTATCTCTCCCTCTCCATTTAGGATATAGCTCCAAGTAATATTCCAATAGTCATAAATTTCATTTTCGATTGGAAGAAAGACGAATAGATATTTGATTGGATTACTTCAATATTATATTACGGGATTTTTTAAGATTCAATTTAATTTATTCTTATAGGCATAAAAGTAATTTTGTTAACAGTTTTATCATATAAAGTTTTGAAAAAATATATATTAATTAAATAATTCGTTATTAATAAAAAAAATTAATAATTTATTTTAATCTTCATAACAAGTTAACATTATTAATAAACTTAGACAGCTAGAGGACATTTCAAAAAAAGTCCGTCACGCAGGGGCTCAGCAGATTTCCCATGAGAAGTTTTACAATAGAGAAATCTGCATACTGGAAACACAACACCACCGTGATTAAATACAAACGGTAATGAGAAATCTTTCAGTTAATTAAAATAAACTCCCAACTGAAACGGCTTCTGAATTGTAAGAATAATTTATATTTTAATAACTCAAATTTTAGTAGTCCAATAATTAAAGAAGGGGGGGGGGGCGGATGAACAGAACGTATTTGCATAAATCTCACAAAGTAACGAAGGTAAGGTAAGGTTAGAAAGACAGGTAAGGCTAGAAGAAGCTTCCACCTGAGCCGAGTACTGACGGAAATGACTGATCTAATCCGAACTATACCCGACCACAGACTTCATAAAAATGCAAATATCTCGGTTAATATTCAAGATAGAGAATACATGTATATAACAATATTTATAGTACATTTAATTTACAATAAGATTGATTCTGCACAATTTTTCGATCCGACGTATAGTAACGGAGATATTTCGAATTTTCGAAAATCCCCCCGTCTAAACCCCCTCCCTCCCACTGGTCCGATTTCAGCCGTTAACGACCTCGATCTTTCTTTTTACATAAAACGACTAAATATCGAGTTTGGTACCGATCAAACAAAAATTGCGACCGCTAGAGAGGTAACAGACAAATATATAGATAAATATATATATATATATATATATATATATATATATATATATATAATTTTGAACGGACTTCATTTTCGTCATCTACTAGGTAGGATCGATGGACATTTGAAGAAAAATTTCGAAAATTACGTCATGAGTACAACCTCAATAGCTGATTTCCCTCAAGGGAAATCTGCTAAAATGTTCGTCATAATCACAAATCTTACTATATTTTGCTAACTTCGCTATTCCTTATTAAATGAGAACTTTCAACGAATCATAATGTCACATTCTGTCGTGTACTTCCCAGGTTCTTCATTCATAAATATGTATTCCGAAGAAAAAAAACCTCTCTCAGACCTGCTCATTTTCGTGGTTTCATTTACGTCAAATTATGATGTTACATCAACATTTGTACTGGCTCTCTTAGCTCATTACATTCATTAATACAAATATATATAGTTGACATCCACTCATCTCGTACATATTACACAAAATGCAAACTATAAACAAAAGAATAACAATGTAAAGGTTACCCGGACATACAAACATTAGACGAATCACACAAGTAGCCGAACTTGCCAAGTCAGCTACTCAAAAAAAGAACTCACGACAACACATATTGTACGTACTAAGGTATTCAAGCCCAAGCAAAACATATGATACTCAATTCATGGTAGAAATTTTGATCTGGCACAACACACTTCGAGAACTGTAACATATACTTCGTGAATGGCCTTGCTCAAAAAGGCTAATTAGAAGAGAATAATTAGTTTCAACGAGATTAAGAATTGACCATTAATGACTGACTCACTTACTTACTTTACGTTTAATTTATTCTTATAGGCTGAAAAGCAATTTTGTTAACAGTTTTATCCTATTGCCTTATAAGTTTTGGAAAAAAATATATATAAATTAAATAATTCGTTATTAATAAAATAAATTAATAATTTAACATTAGTAATAAACATAGACAGCTACAGGAAATTTCAAAAAAAAGTCCGTCATGCAGGGGCTGCGTCAACTAAGTAGATTTCCCATGTGCGTCGCGGAAAGTAAATGTTCAATGAGAACAAAAATTTGGTATTTAGGCTTCAAATAAAGTGCTTTATAACATAACAGCTAAACGTTATTATTATTAGTATTTATTTGAGTTGCCGCTACAATGGCGATTCATCTTTTAACATGTTTGAATATAATTTTCCAATACTAAATAAACATTATAATTTTTACAAAGCTAAATTTTACATATATACAAAAAAAAAAAAAATAGAATCATTCCGCTACAATGGCGAATCATCTTTTAACATGTTAGAGTATAATTTTACAAAATTAAATAAATAATAAAATTTTTACATAGCTGAATTTTACAAATGTACAAAATAAATAGAATGGACAAAACTAAATATAAATGTTTACTATATTTACAACATGAGGGTAAAACGAAATAAAAATAAAACAAAAAAACTATAAATAGTTAAATTGGAAGGAGGCAAAACTTATATTCTACGTACAGTGCTTGCATATAACTTTCATAAAGGTAAATAATAGCTTCTATATTTCATCAAATAATCCATTATTTCTTAAATACTTAAAAACATCATCTATAAATTGGCTACTGTCGACTAAAAGTTAATAGGACATGAGCAGGAGTGGAATGCGAGCGTGAAAAATACGAATACCTCCTTTAATAATCAGCATATTGGAGAAACGCACATAACAACATTTATAGGACATGCCATTTGTAATAAGATTAGCACTAGTTGTCAAAAGCTCCACTAATCTCAGGGATAACGCCCATTACGTATTTAGAATCACTATTTTCCATTATCAGAACACATGGTTACATATTACTGGATTCTGCTTTAAATTGGGAAGGAAGCTATGTTTTTCTGGGAAAGAACTACCTGTTTGTAATGCCTTCCTGGAATAATAATAATGCGTATTGAACGGTTTTTCTGGTAGCTGTATTTTCGAATCCATATATTCCGGGGGTGTGATACTGATTTGAAACTTGAGAATCTTTTATAACAACCCCAATTTAATTTTCCCAATGTACTTTTCTATAATTTTTCCCATCTCGAATAGTAAGCGAGTTTTTTTTTCTCGCACATTTCCTCCAAGGGACTCAGCTATTGAGGTTGTACCCTTACCGCGATTTTCGAAACTTTTCCTCAATTGTCCACCGATCCTACTTACGAGATGTCGAAAATGAGGTCCGTTGAAAATAATATATATATATATATATATATATATGACTGTTAACCCTGTAGCCTTCGCAATTTTTGCTTGATCGTTACAAAACTCTAACTTTAAACGTTTGTAAAAAAAGTTCAAGTTCGTTAACAGCTGAAATCGGACCAGTGCGAGAGAGAGTTTAGTGGGCGGAAAAATCGATGTCTCTTCGTTATTATACGTCAGATCAAAAACGAGTATAAAACCTATAGTATTAGAAATTTAATGTACTATAGATATTGTTATATAAGTTTTTTCACTATCTTGATTATTAACCGAGAGATTTGCATTTTTACATATTTTTTTTTCACTCATCAGTAAACACCCACTCCTACTGCTGTCACATTAATAAGCAGCTGGAATATCATGCACAGGAGCTTAAACACCTAATATTGTCTTCATTTAACGTTTACAGTGTGAGATACATGGAAATACGTAGCATGATGACGTCATCAATTAAGAATTTCCAGTGAAGACTCGAATATTTTTCTTTGATCTATGCCGTAATTCATATATTACCGTTTAATTCAACACTAAAGTTAATGGCTGAAATCGACCAGGAAAAGTGGTGTTGGGAAGATTACGAAAATTCAATATATCTCCGTTATTATAGGTCGCTTCAAAACATGTTATGGAATCAATTTTGCGAATCTATTGATTCTCTACTATTGTACTTCTAATCATTTTTAGTAGCTTAAATTTAAGCGAGTTATTCGCATTTTCTTGTTTTCAGATTTCATTAAACCCTCACTTCTACTCATCGAATTTTTATTTAGATATAGAAAATATGTAGGGAGAAGAGATCAATAGTGTGTCATAACATCACGTGGGAAATCTGCTTAGTTAACACAGCCCCTGCGTGACGGCCTTTTTAGGTTTTCGGCATTCATTAAACCATCGCTTCTTATAGTCTGATTTTTACTTTAAGTAACTGAGTCGCTAACTATCGCATGTTCAGCGTACATTTAAATTTCCGTATACATTGGCTTCTTACTTCGGGAGAAACAGTAAATAAATGCTTAGATAAGATAACCAATGTGTAATTCCTGGACGTAGAAAATCTGCTTAGCTTATACAGCCCCGCGTGGCGGACTTTTAGTTCTTTAAAACATATTGTGCAAAGAATAAGCCAAGAACATTTTGTATTACTTTTCATTGATTTACTCCCTTCAATCATATTTTTATCTATTCCCGGAAAGATATAGTTTTAGCCTTTAATTCTTAGTTTTAATAAATTACTCAATGGAAAAGCTTGGTTGAAAAGGCCGATATTAAATATTTGTATAACTGAATCACCAAGTTATTATTGTTATTTATTATTGCCCACTAATTGCTACTACGGCTACTTAGAACGGGTTATCTACAGTTTATCAACCTTTTCCAGCCAGGGTGCGACTAAGGATTTTATGTAATGAGTTCGTCACTAAATAAATTCCTATTGCATCCAAAAATTTTGCAAAAATAAAAACTTCAATTAAAAATATAACACTTGTTCAGATTTTTGAATAGACGTGTATATTCCTTAAATGTTCGAGAATAGTATATCTATGTATGGAGTCCCCTTTGTTGTGTATTTTTGTGTAAATCGTGTGGTATCTGTAAGTAATTGCGTTTTCTGCAGTCAGTCAGTATATGTTTAACTGTCAGAGCTACATTACAACATCTACAAATCGGTTTGTCTTGTTTCTTCATCACTTTTTTAAAACAGGTCAACACCTCTACTTGTTTCAACTCTTTATTAGATCTTTCAAGGGACTAATCTCTCTCATCTTCAGATCTTCTCTTCTGAATGTTTCTCAAACATTAATAAATATATCTTTATACGCCACACTTCGCTAGGAAAAAACTGGTGGAAAAGTGTTAGAAATAGTAACAATAGTTGAAGGATCTTATCTCTCTAGGAGAGAGTGCTATCTGAAATCTAACAATATTTCAAAGGAAAAGAGTTTCCATAAGGTACAAAGCCCTACTTGCATGGAAATCGGTCTGCCCTTTTATGCTGTAGAACCTTTTCCCTCCTTTTTATTGAAATCATGTGGATTTAAATGATGTATTAGTAATAAGAAGCAAATAATATATAGAAGCAATTGCAATTTTTAGCAGATTTCCCTTAAGGGAAGTATATATATATATATATATATATATATATATAGATATATATTTGTCTGTTAACGCTCTAGCGGTCGCAATTTTTGTTTGATCGTTACCAAACTCGATATTTAATCGTTTTATGCAAAAAGACAGGTCAAGTTCGTTAACGGCTGAAATCGGACCAGTGGGAGGGGGATTTTCGAAAATTCAAAATATATCCGTTAACATACGTCGGATCAAAAAATTTTATTAAACCAATCTTATTGAAAATTAAATTTACTATACATATTGTTCTATACATTTATTTTCTATCTTGAATATTAACCGAGATATTTGAATTTGTATTAAATGTGGGCCGATAACGGACGAGTGAGTTTACCGCCAAAAGCTAGTTCGGCCATAACTGTTCGGCTCTCGTATGGAGATTTCTCTATTATATAACTTCACGTGGGAAATCTGCTTAGTTTACGCAGCCCTGCGTGCCGGACTTTTTTTTAACGGCTTACTTTGGACTGAAACAAAATATAAAGTGAAAAGCGCGGAGTGCAAAAAAAAAAAAATTCCATAAAGATACATTATGGTATTCTAAAATGCCGGAATTAGTTTGCATATATGTTACTAAATTCAAAGGCCGTTAAATAAAAAAGTTAGCGAGCCCAGTAAGAGTGGGGGTGTCCCATTTGTAGCGAGTTTTATAAAAGGTTTATTATTAAGGCGCGAGTTGTGTGCCGTGGACAGTAAGTAAACTAACGAAGATCTAAGCGGTCCACATTAACCCAATATGGCTGTCTAGGGGGTTGTCCCCTTTTATTTACGCTACCTCTACCCCCCCCCCGTCGCATTTTATCTTCATAAAATTCTTACTTATATTTCTTATTTTGTTTTCATATTTCTTTCTTTGACTATTGCTTATTAGTTATCAGAGTTAGAGTGGCTATTGAATCAATCCCCTTTGTTTCCAATAATAATGATTCTATCGAAACCTCTGCTCACTTTAATACACCCATTTCTCCAGAAAAGTAATAGTAAGAAATAAAACTGAAATGTGTCTATTTTAATTAAATGTTAACATAACATAATAGAGGAAGTCAAATAGTTTTGTTTTCTATAATCAATTGTCTAATGTTCTGTCAATTAATTTCTTTACGAACAATTGAAAACCATTACTACGTAATGGTTATGTATAATACATTCGTTATAAAAATAGATCAAATTCTATAAATACATTTTATAAATTCCATCAATTTTAATAATTATGTACAGTTAATTTCGGTAAAAAACTTAATACCACTCTAAATATATAACATACATTTTTTATTTATTCATATGAAAATGTATTAAAGAATGACAAGCTTTATAAATGATGAGAAATTTGTCCCAACTTGAAAAGTCAATGTTCCTGATCATAAATTATTTCTTAACCGATTTTCCGACAAATATGTTCCGTTTCATAATTGAACATTATATATAGTATTCATCTTGTGTATAAAAAAATCTTTCAGACACAAAGTTATTTTATTTATTTTTAAACAAAAAAATATTTTTTAATAAATTTAATACATTCGGGCAGAACTTTAAAGTGTGTTTGAAGCATATTCTTTGTATCTTGTTTTATGATTAGGTGTTATACGAGTTCACGGTTTGTTTCACAAACAATATTGTTTGGTACAAATATATTTAGGGAAATTCTTTATTTTTGACTTTTGGCTTAAAAAGCGGAAGACAGGGTTCTCTCGGCTTTGTGTACGTGTTTTATGACTTCACTGGATGTATACATATGTAACTCCAGGTTTTGTTTACTATTGCATAACATTTGAGGGAATGTTTAACCTAAATTACTGTGCAATTATAATAGCTGGCATATGCGGATATATAAATCTGTCTAATCTGAAATAAATCAACGTAATAACCTATAAATATCTTCCTGTGGCTCTAAATTTGTTTGAAGAACTTACGTAATACGTTTTTGCGTGTCTTACATACTAAGGCAAACATTATCCGCAATATATTATATGAAAACTATCGTTCTGAGAAATTGAACTTCACACATAAAGGCTAATTAGATTCTGTAGTGTGAAGAATTAAACATATTAAAATGTCATCTAGGCTAATGACATATTCTATCAAAGATCATTATTCAGAGAATATATCTTTTATCTCCTGAAATCACGGCACTAAAAGTCATAGATAGAAATAGAAGAGATTATAAAGTATAAAGGTATTTCAATAACCTAATAACAAAAGGTTTTTGGTTATAATATAAACCTCCCCCATTTCAACTATACACATCCAGGATAATGTGATAAATCAAAATAGTCTTAAATGAATTTTAAATTTACCTTCTTTTTCTGAGATAAATCTATTATAGATAAATCTATAAATTGAAGGATCATTTAGGAATATTAAAATTGATATATTTATTAAACAATTAGAAACAGATTTTTCTTTGTTTTTTTCCTCCCATAATAAACCTATGAAAAGTCATACCATTGCCACATGGCATATTTCTTGTATGGTTATATTTAAATAAATTGAGTTTTACAATATTTGCAATGCAATGAATTATTATCATAAAATAAATAAAATTATGAAATAAACGAAATAATTGCAAAATAAAATTGATAAATGAAATTCAAAATCAAATTAAATTCAGGTAAACTCAACCGATGTTACGGGTTTACTCTTTTTTAATTCGCAAGGCTATGTAAGGCAAAATACATTGAATTATAATTCTCATCCTCGTAATCAACACTAAATTCTAACTTATTTTGCTATACCTATAACTATACTTTTGATAAACTTTATTATATCATTATAATATTTGTTAAATAATATATTAGGTGGTTCTGGCAATTACCTCCTTTTAAAATTATGTTCATTACTAATTTGACCTGATTTGATTAAAAGTTGAGCAGTCGTAGAGTTTATATATGAAGATTTGTGTTGTCTGTGTGTCGCAAGTTCATTTATCATTGTCTTGAATTTTAATTCTTGTTAAAAAATGTACTGTCTGTCCAGTTCCATTGCTAATTGTGAGCATTTGAGATGGTGGCTCTTTATTGTGTTGTAGTTGTTAGTTATAAAGCATTCATAGTTTCCGTAAATATATTGCCCACGTAAAAGCCTGACGCCCTTAAGTACTAGTAGCAACTATATGCATTCTCTTCGTGTATTGCAGGTTTCTGAAACAACTTCAACGGAAGATCTGGGATTTTCGTATATTTGCAATCCCCCACTCTCTTACCGATTTGTGCACTCGGTAAGTTCTCTGAAACAAAAAAAAAACCTAGGCATTCTTGACGCATTCCTTATAAGTGATATTAAGTGAAATGTGATTATGTTTCTACAAAGTTATGGCCAAGAATATTATTACTAAAGTTTTATGGAAGATATGAGTCGTACAAATAAATGAGAATATTAAATAATAAATTGGCTAATTAGTACGTTACTACTACGTAACGAAAAAACTTATTTCATTTTGGAAATTAAAGTTTCTTAACACATCCTCGTTTCGTACGAATGGGATTATAACTTTTCTCTTTCTTATTCCTTGGTTTTAGTTGGTGTAAACCAAAATAATGTATCATATGAGCTGATATGTTGGTTATATAAATTGAAGTGGCTATGATAAAGTAGAATTTAGACGAACCAATAAAAAACTCATATTTTGTAATGTGTTGAGTGATTGCCTTTTTCCTTTAACGCTGAATATCACTCAAGCAGAGGTACTCACAAGGAATCATTTATATCCATATTTCTTGTCAAATGTCTTTTGCGGTAGCATTTTTAGATGATAATATCTATACCAATTTTCTCGTAGTGACTTGAAATAAAAAATATTCGACGGATATTGAAGCAATATTCCTTCGTAGGAAAAATAAAAATACGTGTCGTTGGTAAGTAACCAGATTATGAGACAACTGTCAACGCTGCGAAATAGTGAAACATTGTTGCAATGTATTAAGGAATCTATTCTGCCTGGTACCATCATCATTTCAGATCTATGGAAAGCGTATTGGAAGATTAATGATATACCAGGTATGCAATGTACACATTAACCTGTAATTCAGAGTGATAATTTTGTAAACCCAATAACTGGACTGCAAGAATAGAACCATTGTGGGCATCTGCAAAAAGAAGAATAAAATCGAAGCTGGTACAAATTTTATTTTGTATTACCTCCCTCTGCGAATTTATGTGGGGGAAAAGGCATATGTTTAAATGATATATTATAGAGGGGCTTAGAATAGCCAAGTGAGTTTAAGCGGTGGCCTTAATCTCTCATGGTAAATCTGAGTAGCGAGTTCGATTCCCGCCCAGGCATTAGGAATTTATTTAGTAACGGACTCATGAAATAAAAGTCCTTAGTCCCACCCTGACTAGAAACGAGTGTTAACCTGTGGCTACCCCGTCCCAATTAGCCGTAGTTTCAAAAAGTGGACGTTAATAATTTTTTTGAAATGATATATCCAACTTTTAGGGGACAGCCATTAATAAAGTTAGTTTGTTTATTTTGTTAAAAACTTCTGTTATTTAAAATCAAATTATCATTTACGATAGCAGATACCACTAAAAGTAACTGGCAGGGAAAAAAAAAGACCCAGAATATGTTTAGATGTCAAAATGTTGTTTTATTCCATGATCGATATTCAACTGCTTTAGTCAACGCAAAAGTTCATATTAGTTAATGGTTGAAACTAGACAAAGAATGAGAGGGGGGGGGGGGTTAGATGGGGAGAGAATTCTTAAATTCAAAATATCTCTGTTATTATGAGTCGTATCAAAAAATGTTAAAGAACCAATCTTGTTAATCTATAGATGGTCTGCAATTGTTGTTCTGTACATTTCTTCGTAGCTCAAATATTAAGCGAGTTATTAGTACTACCCTTACTTCTACTCATAGGATTTATACTTAGAAATATAAAGTATGGTATATATGGTGTTTTGAGATGTTTGGGGTTTGTAACCGCATGTGGGAAATCTGTATAGTTTACGCAGCCCCTGCGTGACGGACTTCATTAATTTCCACTTCATATTAGAGAGACATTCAACTTCATTTTAATGAGTCAGATGGCACTACTGTATCTCCTTGAAGCCCACTTCCTTCCGTTTAAAATATAAATACCCACTTCCGTCCGTTGTTTGCACCCCATTAAAATAAATCTGCAGTTCCTCACGGTAAGAACTATGTTATGTGGATACACAAAAAGTCCGTCACTCAGGAAAATGTCCAATGAGGAATATATTTCGTATTTAGGCTTCAAATAAAGTGCTTCATAATATAACTGCTTATTGTTTATATGACATGAGTCGGAGTGGGGGTTTACTGAAAGCGGAAAACTAATAAATGCACATATCTCGGTTAATAATGAAGGTAACGAAAATACGTACATAACAACATTAATAGAACGTTACATTTGCAATAAGATTGAATTTATATAATTGTTCGACACGACGCATAATAACGGAGATATTTTCGAAATTCTCCCCCTCTAAACCCCCCCCTCACCCTGATCCGATTTCAGCCGTTAACGAACTTGATCTTTCTTTTTGTATAAAACGATTATATATGAAGTTCCGTAACGATAAGACAAAAATTGCGACCGCTAAAGCGGTAACAGACAAATATATATAGATATATATAGAGTTTTAACGGACCTCATTTTCGTCATCTCCAGGGTAGGATCGATGGACATTTGAAGAAAAAATTTCGAAAATCTCGTCATGAGTACGACCTCAATAGCTGATTTCCCTTATGGGAAATCTGCTAAAAACGTTACTATTAATCATGACTTAAGAGAGTGAAATCAGTACAAAGTAAAGCGATCATTCAAGTTATTATATCATATGTAATATTCTGAACCACTTAGTACCTTAAATTACACAATAAATGTTAGCTGGAATGGTATGCTTTTTTGCAATATTCGCATATATATAATAAACTTGGTTAACATCAAGACATCCCACCCGTAGGACAATTTATTATTGCTAATTATTAACTGTTGGGATAGTAACACATTATCACAATGTTTAACCACATGCCAATGGCCACATGGCAGTGACTACTTTAAGCAAGTAAATTCCTAATCGTCAAATAACATGTGTGCCAGAAGGGAGTTTGAAGGCAATAGAAAAATTGATTTAGTTTCTCTCGTTAGCAGTCAAATAAATACTAAAAACAATTAATATGAACTTATTTATTTAAATATTTTCAAAGTAAGTATTACATTAAGTATCATTCTTTTGATGTGTAGATGCTTTCTGATTCTCTATAATAGACATTTTGTTGATACACAGCTGTCTGCATAGAGACTTTTATTCCGTATTCATATCAGGTTCCCTCATTTATGCGGAGCAGGGCTTTTGCTCTTGTCTAGTTCCTACACTAATGAATGCCATGCAACTATTTGAAATTGGTTGAGCTAGGAGTATATTCTAAAAACACTGGAATATTTAAAGAACACGTAATAATTAAATATAAGACTATCTATGGAAATAAAAAACGCTGTATTCCATTTATGCGATTGTTGCATTATTGTGCAAAATTAATTAAATATAAAAAGATTATACATTGGCGGAATAATTTTCAAATAAGCATAGTACTTGATATCTAAGGCGCATCCAAAAAAAAAAAAAAAAAAAAGATAAAATTTGTCCAAGTGTTTTAAATTGATTCAACTCTTCAAATTTCATTGCCTCAATAGCACCCCTTCATTGGCTAAAACTGCGCTTTTGGGTAGGTTTTTTGCTATCCAGAAATATTAGTATAATGACAAGTTGGCAACAAACTAAAATATTTTAATTAATTTACGTGTACCAAAAATTTAGGTGAAATCTAAGCCCAGGATATATCCTGGACTCCTTTCTAAATGTGAAATTTGTTTTAAAAAGCTATAAATTAAACGTCTGTGACGCAGGAGCCACCTAAAATAAGCAAATTTCCTATGTATTACACGCCGGTTAATAGCATCTCAGTATCTCACTACATATTCTATATTCATATGCTTAAAAAAAAAAAAAAAAAAAAAAAAAAGATTAGTACCAATGGGGGGGGGGGTGGGAGGGTTATTTTATGTATAAAAGAAGGACGTCCGAAAGACTCACTTAATGCTCGAATTACGAAATATCAAGGATGCTATACATCAAATAAATAATTTCTGGTGAAGAGAGAAGAATCTAATTTGATGACGTCATCACGTAACGTATTTGCATGTATCTCATAAAGTAAATGTTTAATGAAAACCATATCAGGTATTTAATCTTGTAATGAAGTGGTTAGTTCATGACATAACAGGTTATTGGCAATATGACATGAGTAGGAGTGGGCGTTTAATAGTATTACCAAAATAAAGAAATATCTCGTTCAATATTCAATATACAGAAAATGTCTACATAACATTTACAAAAGATTGATTTCTGCAATATTTATATAGTTATATAATATATAATGGAGATATCTTGGAATCCCCCCCCCTCCTATTTGTCGGATTTCAGCCATTAACGAACTTGATCCTTAATTATTTATAAAACTTTTATTTATCGAGTTTTATAACGATTAAACAAATATTGAGATGGGCATTTGAGTACATTTTTCGAAAATCGCTTGAAAAGAGTACAACCTCAATAGCTGATCTTACTTGTGGAAAATCCCTTACAAAAAAAAAATCAGCTAAAACGACACCTTATGGCCCCAAATGTACACACACACACACACACGTATGTACATTTATTTATAGCCTACCAATTCCCTCAACATACTGCATAGACTCAAAAAGACGGGGAATGTGGGGTCCGGACCTCCTTCGTTTCGCCACTTATTTGATGTGAGAGAATATGTAGTTGTCTGATACTCTGACAAGGATTAGCATGTGCTGTTTGATCAGCAATTGCATTTATCTGACCCCGAATAACCCGACTAATGACAGAACGGCCAATGTGAAATAATGGCCAGTTGACGGGTCTAGCTAATTTGGAGGAGTTCTAGCTCGACATGCAATATAGTCACCGAGATTACAATGAACGAATCTTTTAGTGATAGGATACAATGACTGCACATCGACGGTAAAGGATACTGGATACTGGTTACCAGCAGTCTGAAATTAACGATACATATCCAGGATTATATGACCATTAATTTTGCAACATGGAGGAATTCCGTTTATAGACTTAATGACGCATCACTGGTTTGCTATCCTTTACATTTGTTAGACAAGAAGTGGAGAAAAGAATAGCTCTGTGTTGGAGGAAATATTGGTCATTAAAATCAATAATGAATGGAAATTTCCCAATCAAAATGAAGAAAAGAGTTTTTGGTTCTTGCATTCTTCCGACAGTGACATACGGTAGCCAAACATGGTCACAAAAAGCCAAATAAGAAAACTTAATAAAGCAAATATCAGTGAAAGGAGCATGATAAAAATCAGGAAGAAGGTCTATATGAGAAGTTCCATCGTTAGGGAAAAGGGGCAGGCCACCTCCTCAGAACTCGATGACAGATGGTCAAAGCAAACAATTCTGTGGACTCCATACAACCAAAAAAGTTCGTCAGGGGCTGCTTAAACTAATCAGATTTCCCACGTGAAGATATACAATAGACAAATCTCCATACGAGAGCCAAAAAGTTACGGAAACGTCCGAACTACTAGCTTTCGGCGGAAACGAATAGAACCGACCTTAGCAGATCCCATATCGTCCGTTATCGGCACATACGTAATACAAATTCAAATATCTCGGATAATATTCAAGATAGAGAATACATGTGTATGACAATGTTTATAGTAAATTTAATTTTCTATACGATTGGTTCGGTACAATTTGCGACCCGACGTATAGTAATGGAGATATTTCGAAATTCCCCTTCTAAACCCCCCTCTCACTAATCCGATTTCAGCCGTTAACGAACTTGATCTTTCTTTTTACATAAAACGATTAAATGCCGAGTTTGGTGACGATTAAACAAATCTTGCGACCGCTAGAGTGTTAACAGATTATATATAGTTTTGAACGGGCCTCATATTCGTCATATCCTGGCCAAAATCGCGTCATGAGTACGACCTGAATAGCTGATTTCCCTTAAGGGAAATCTGCTGAAAGAAGACGTGTAAGACGGCCAAAAGATGGGCAGACTGGATGAAAGAAATTGCAGAAGCAATGTAGTGTAGATTGGCCAGAGATATACATGCTGGGATGAAGAAGAACCTAGAGATGGCGACAACTTCTGCTTCCTAGAAGACGGCTCACCTCTGGATGGTGTACGACTACAACTCCCTAAAGGGAATGCCAATGTATTAGTTGTCTTACCGGTCTTAATTAACAGAATAATAATAACTATATTATTGACGATGCTTTGCTTGTTGTTTGTTTCATAAGTTTTTAGGGCTCAAAACTACAAGGTTATCATCGCCCAGTAATATTTATAACTCTCGTTATGTTTAATTACCTGCATTTTGAGAGTAAACTGTGTTTATGTAAATTGTCAATATTGCAATTCCTGCAAATCTGCATTGTAATTATATCCTCATCCATATAAAAAAAAATTGTAATTTAAATTTCTTTATACAAAATTAAACAATTTATCTAGCTCTTTGGAGTCATCTCCAAGGGCCACTGCTATGTTATTGGAAATATTGCATTCGTTTCGAAAATTTGTATATGTATGGCATTCCATTATATTGTAGGTAGTCAAGTCTGATTTACACTTGACTATGAGTGGGGATGTAATTATTTACTTATTGCATTACAGTTTTGTTTATTTCTACTTTTATTAGTAGTAAGTATATAACAAGTTTGTAGGTTCAAAATTATTTAGATTAAATTTTAATTGATGTTATTAATGAACTATTTCATTTGTTTGTTGTATAGCAACAGAGGCATAATAAAGGCTATTTTATATTGATTCATTCACATTAGTTAGACACGCGCTTCTAAGAACACCTAAGAGCTCGAGCAGCCACCATAATGCTGGCCACTCCTATGCAGTACCTTATCGGATTTATTTAGAGGTCGCAGGTTGGTTTGAGCTCAATATTAGATCCCATTGTACGCTAAAAATCTTTCTAACGTACACTAATGAATAAATGTTTTATTTAAAAAATGTTTTAATTCACATGAAAATACTCCAATACTGTAATAAACAAACATTAAAAAAAAATTGACAAAGCAATTACTGTATATCAGAGTAACACTTAAGCAAAGGTTTTACTCTTGGAATTTAGTTATCTATAAAATAAACCCTTGTTAACATGTTTTCTTTGAAAAAGCTTTTCTTCAAAATAGGTATGACAGCTTTTCTTTTTGAAGAGAAAGCCTCGTGTATGCTTCTGAAAGTCTTCCCATCATTTTGAAATATAAAATTGATATTATTATAAGTGCTCTGTCCTTGATTATTCTTCTCATTTGAAGTTATTTCTGTTTCTTCTTTCACTCTTGGGACCAATATTCACCTTCTGCAGATTTTATGTCATTCAATTTATTTAGATACTCGGAGTCTCCACTTTTTATTCTGTAAGCAATATCAGATTTCATCAAATTGTTGACAGATCATCTCTGACAAACTGTTTATTGTCAAAGTTCCAACAATCAAAGATTTTAGTTGAATTGAGGCACAATTTCTTCAAGGTACACTAATAAGAAAAGATCTAAAGTTTTATCAAATATGGAGTTGTTCATAAATGCTGTAAATGGCTAGTATGAAAATAAAGATAGAAGAGAGAGGTTATGTCGTGTGAAGTCTCGGCAAAAGCCCTTTTATCTAAGAGAGCAACGCATCCCTCTTGATGACTGATGTTTGTGGTTATATGTACTAGCTTATCTCCCACTACTCCCAGCTGGTCACGTACATATCGTCTCTATTTCCCTTATAAAACATAAGATATGCTTACGTTTGCTGTGATTTAACATTTGGGTAACTCGGTTAAACCAATTAGCATGTCCCGATGTAAGTATCCTCAATACTATACCTATTATTACAATATCATTAGTTCTATGATCGGAGTAACTGCTTACTGAATGTGCTTAGCTCAAGGAGTTTAAAACTGTAAACTGGATTAGTGGGCGTCTCTGTGTCGTTTTTTATGGGGGGGAGGGGTTAATGAAGGCTGAAAACAAGAAAATGCAAATAACTCGCTTAATACTTGATTTACGACAAATGTATAAAACAATAATTGTAGAGCATCAATGGCTTAACAATATTGATTCTATAACATTTTGTCATAAGACTCATAATAACGACGATATTTTGAATTTTCAAATTCCTTTAACTTTTCTTTAGCCCCTCCCCTATCCCACCCCCAATTTCAGGCATTAACTAATATGATCTTTATTGTGCAATGAAACAGTTAAATATTGAGTACGGAGTAGAAATAAATAATTTTAATTCACGACCAAAAACTAAATTGATAACGTCATTGTAGTACGTATTTGCATTGAACTTACACAGAAAACGTTTAATGAGAACAATATTTGGTATTTAAGCTTGGAATAATGTGGTTTAAGATGTAACAGCTTATTGTTAATATGATATGAGTCAAACTGGGGTTTTACTAGAGGCTGAAAACTAAAAAATTCAAATATTTCCATTAATACTAAAGATAGACAATAAATGTACATAATAATATTTATAGTAAATTATATTTGAAATAAGATCGGTTCTATACAATGTAACAGACCAGTGTGTGTGTGTGTGTGTGTGTGTGGGCTTGTGTGTGTGTATATATATATATATATATATATATATATATATATATATATATATCATTTTGAAAGGACCTCATTTTTGTCATCATCTAGGAAGGATTGATGGACATTTGAGGAAATTTTTCGAAAAACGCGTTATGAGTACGAACTCAATAGCTGATTTCCCTTAAGGGAAATCTGCAAATATTCCAAATACTACACAAAATGACTGGTACGTTGCTTGCCAAGTCTATTCATTCTTGCCTTCGCCCATCTTTCCAACAATTTCAAGATACTTAGATGGAAGATAGATGATCGTGAAAATAAAAATTTACGTGATTTTCCGGATAAATGTAGACTGATGTATTTCTCCTCCATCATCTTCATAACTCATATTAGTTGTCAAGTAGTCTAACGAACCCAATGTGTCTAGTTCGTTATTATTAGGACACTTTTTCTATTAAAAGAATTCGCATAGTATTGTCATATTTTCTCTCCATGCCTGAGCCCATCTGACTCATATATAATTGTAACGAGCAGATTCAGGAATTCACGAAATTAGGAATTAATTCATTATGTATTTTGGTGATAATCACATCAGAAAAATACCTCTTAGCCTCTATTTAGGAATATTCGAGAGGTAGTCCATTTACTGACTACTTCGATGAAATAGCTGTAAACATTTCATAATCACTTCTCATTGGTATCCAGGGCCACTGTCTTAGTTATGTTCGTATTTAATAATTTGTGGAATTTTTCTTTCTGCATTCCCTTCATATTAGCAGATCAAGCATAAATCTATTAAGATTGGCCGATAATGAATGACCTTTGTGGCACTGTATCATATGCTCTACATTGCTCCGCCCTAATTGTCCCGACTACATTAAGATAACCAGACAGGATCAATGTTTGTTAGTATTTAATATGTGTATATATATATATATATATATATATATATATATATATATATTATACCGTGCGTAGCTATCCTAAATTTTGATAAAAATGGAAGAAAATGGCACGCAGCATGTTTTATTAGTTAGGTTGGTCACAGTGTCCATTATTACTGTAATTCTGAGCAGAGAGGAATCGATATGAAAAAGAGGCAATCGAGTGGATAGGAAGAGCAATTGGTTGAAATCGGAGGAAGGTTGGATTGGCTTGTAATGGGCCACTTGCTGATAATGCCCCGATAATGTAAGTGCCCTTTCAAACCCTCAACCATTGAATAAGAACTTCATTTTTGAAAGACTGCCACATTTCCACTCATGCACTTATACTCCAATACATTTCGAGAGTTCTTAGTGTTTTCCTAAACGATTGCTGTGCTCTTTGCAGTTTTAAGTAATTTACATGAAAAATCTTCATATTCAGAGCCCTTTGCTCCTTCCAGAAACTTCACAGAGTACACATCTGTCCCACTTTACAAGCTCCATGGCCAACGGTTTCAATTGAATTTTAAGAAGTTTTCAGGATGCCAGAAATATATATAATAAACTTTTAAAGCTTTTCAAATTAAAAACTTGAGTTTTTAAAATCCTTTTCTCATATTTTTCTGCTCCTGCTGTTCGTTATTTTTTTTTATTTTTATTTTTTTCTTTGTATAAAGCCTTTCCACATAATTTTCTGTATGCACCATACTAGGTGTGTTGCTTACATTGTGATGCAAAGTTATGTTTTAAAAAATTAAGGAGACACAACAATGAAATTAACATTGTACGAAAAAGTAAATGAGAACTAAAATAAAAAATAAAGGAAGGAAATGAAAATGCTAAAGTCAAATAACAACACCTTAAAACCTTTATCACAATCAACCAATAAATAAATTAAATCAAAATTCAGAACAATAAAAGTCCGTCACTCAGGGGCTGCGTAAACTAAGCAGATTTCCCACGTGAAGTTATACAATAGAGAAATTTCCATACGAGAGCCGAACAATTGCGGCAAAGGGCCGAACTAGCTTTTGGCGGGAATCAGTCATCCGTTAGCGGCCCAAATTTAATAAAAATGCAAATATCTCGGTTAATATTCAAGATAGAGAAAAAATATATAGAACAATATTTATAGTACATTTAATTTGCAATAAGATTAGTTCTATAGAAGTTTTTGATCCGACGTATGGTAACGGAGATATTTTTAATTTTCGAAAATTCTCCCCTCTAAACCCCCCCTCCCACTTGTCCGATTTTAGCCATTAACGACCTTGATCTGTCTTTTTGCACAAAACGTTTAAATACCGAGTTTGGTAACGATAAAAAAAAAATTGCGACCGCTAGAGCGTTAACAGACAAATATATATATATATATTATAATTATATATATATAATTTTGAACGGACCTCATTTTCGTCATCTCCTGGGTAGGATCGATGGACATTTAAGGAAAATTTTCATCATTTCAACATCAATGTCATAAATACGACCTCAATAGCTGATTTCCCTTAAGGGAAATCTGTTAAAAAACACCAAACCATATTGTTATTTAGTTTTAGGAAAGAGAGTGTTTTATGATTGCGTTATGCATTCGACTACGTAATACTTCTTTCAAAAAACTATGGTTTTTGGTGTGTCAAAAGGGCACTGGCGATGATGTACTCATGCGAAAGCACCCCCACTCTGTTGCTTCAATAAAAAGTTGTTACTGTTGAAGTGTGGCTATTTTTTCTATACCTGCATTATAATTCTCTTCCCACCGGCCAGAATGGCAACATAGAATAATAATAGATAAATGGTTTTTAAGTATTTAGGTGCCTAATTGATTCAAAACTATTAACCATTGAATTCATGGCTTTAAATTATTTTTAGATAATGAAAATGCAAGGTTATTTAAAAAACTCAATATTTTACTTATCTTGTTTATTGTCAAGTATACATTTCGAGTAATGCATATGAATGTATATGTATATCTACATTTTGAATAAATTAATTTATTTGAAACTGAATTTTTGATGAGATATTTTGTTCTGCAATTTATGCAACTGATTACCGGATAGTTGGGGCAAACTAAACATTTCTTTTAGCTTTACAGTATTTATTCGTTTTTGTTCCTATCATTTAGTTTATTAATATGTCATTAAAGATTTCTAACAGGCTTTTTTTGTGTCCCCAGGACGAACATGAGTGTCTTGGAGCAGTTCCAATTGCGAATCTCAAAGCTTGAACTATACAGTCAGGATGATCCTCTGGTAGACCAACTCCTCCGGCAGATGGCTACGCAAAAAATAACACATGTTGGTAAGTGATTTCAGTTAGCATCATTAAATTCATGTTCCAGAGTTTTTTTTGTGTGTTATTTATTTCATCTTTGATAAAATTATTCAAATATAAAATAGATTGCTTGGCTGTATAGCTGCTACCTAAAGGTGCAGTACGCGTTTTTGATTTTTAAAACAACGTGTTTTCCAAAATTATAATGTATTTATACATTAGTTTATGGCTCAGGTTAGCCGTGTGAGTTAAAGCATTGACCTTAATCTCACATGGTAAATCTAGAGTGGCGAGCTCGATTCTTGCCTGGGCAAAGGAAATTATTTAGTGACGAAATTCATTAAATAACATCTTAAGTCCCACCCTTGCCTGCAAATACGTAATGTGGTAAAGGCATCAATTAAGATTTTTTGTTCTTTACTCTAAAGTATCTATTTTTTCTATGACATTCCCGATATTTAAGAGTTTCAGTCAATACTAAGCATCATGTTTGATGTTGTCCAAAGTCGGGCCTAGAATAGCGGGGGTTTAGAAGTGATCGTTGAAAATATTTCAGCTATTATGTATCGGATCGTAAATTATTATAGAACCAATTATGTTTAACCATTGATGTTCTGCAATTATTGTACTGCGTATTTTTTCGCAATCTGACTATTATGCGAGTTATTCGTTCCTACTTGTTTTCTTAATAGAGATAAATAGAGAACATGTGATGAGATCATAAGTGTATCATATGTGTTTACACCACTCCTACCCATGTCATTTTAACAATAAGTTGTTTTATTATGAACCACTTCATTCTTTTAAATGCCATACATTCTTTTTATTTTAATTTATGAGAATATATATGGGTAGAATAGATCATAGTGTCATACCAGCGCATAGGGGATCTGCTTAGTTTATACAGCCCCTGCGAGACGGACTTTTTTAAGAAAGGTTTTGTTGCGTCTTTGTCCTGCGTGTATCAAATTTATATCAGACGGATTACAACATTTATTATTACAATGTTCGGAATACAGCTATCATAGACATCAATACTTGAAGACGTTTATAGCCACAAGTGATGACTTAATGTCTCTGGAAAATATTCTTTACATTGAGGACATTCATAAAGTGACATGATTTACTTATTCCTTTCAGAAGTATGCAACTAGGCAACGACATAGTATATACCACTATCTTGATAATTAAACACTATAATATAGAAATGTCCAACGAAGTCAATTAACACGTCACAGTAAACAAATAAATAAAAGTAAATACATATGATGTTGAATAGTACTATAAGATTAAATTATAAAGAATTTTAGAAGTCGAAAACATTTATTTAAAAAAAATTTATTATTGTATTGTATATAGTTGGTTAATATTATGTCACTAGTTCTTTATATATATATATATATATATATATATATATATATATATATATTCTTTTTGTATATTATTAGTAAGATTACTAACACTAAATGGGCCAGACTCAGGCAAAAATATGTATATATTAGCCAATAAAATCTGTCTATCTATCTACAAAAATAAAATGCTGCGTGTATCAACTTGCTTAGAAATTTTAGCATTAGTCCAGGATCTATTCATCTGAAGAATCCTTTGGGCTTAAGTTCGAATGAAAATACATGAAAATTTTAAAACAAATTATGCTTCCATTTGCCGATTCCACGGGTTCTTTTTTGGTTTTCGGTCGCCCAACTATAATAATAACTAACAATTGTAAAGCTGGTTTAGTGCGCGACCATCTCCTTTAGGAAGCGGTGCGTGAGGGTAGAGACGTCACTAGACACAGGGGTTGTATCAAGGACCGGTGAGCACTAGGGCTGGGGAATGGCCTCTATCCGATGACGATAATTGCCTAATCAATCATGTTAAATGTAGCTACTTAGTTACACCGACACTAACTACATCTCCATCTCGCTATCGGGTCCACACTCAGAAAGCCGCCGATCAGCTGGTTTTCAAATTGACACTATTCACGACTCTAATTGCAGAATTCTGGGTGCAAATTAAAATGTGTTCAACAGATATTCTCTTAATGGGAATTCGATTTATACTCGCATGACTTGTTTCCTTATTCCCCCATTGCCTTCATAATGTCACACTGTTGAAACTGATCAGGATCAATAAAAAGTCCGTCACGCAGGGGCTGCGTAAACTAAGCAGATTTCCCACGTGAAGTTTTACAATAGAGAAATCTGCCTAATAACAACTGTAGTAGTAAGAAACCTCTAAACCTATTCACGAGGGACGAATAGTTATGGAAACGGCCGCCAGAGCTCTCGGCGGAAAGTCCGACCATAGCCGACTCCTGGCGACCACACACAGAATACAAATGCAAATATCTCGGTTAATATTCAAGATACAGAATAAATGTATAGAACAATATTTATGGTAAATGTAATTTGCAATAAGATTTATTCTATACAATTTTTCGATCCGACGCATAATAACGGAGATAATTTGAATTTTCAAAAGTCCCCCCCTCTAAACCCTCCTCCCTCTTGATTTCAGCCATTAACGAACTTGATCTGTCTTTTTACACAAAACGGTTAAATATACTATATTAACTGAAATATTTCTCATTACCATTTGTTTTTACTTATGGTGGTGTTGTGTTACCAGTACGCAGATTTCTCTATTGCTAAACTTCACATAGGAAATCTGCTTAGTTTACGCAGCCCCTGCGTGACGGACTTTTAATTTTATGCAAAGCTCTTGAGATCCTAGACATATCAACATTTACGCATATTACCATCATAGCAAAGAGTACCCTTCCACATTGAAGGGAAAAGTTGATTTGGTTTTGTCAGATTTAAACCATAATTATTGAGAGATATTTGTCATAACGCTGAAATACACTGAAGTTCTAAACAAACAAAAAGAAACGATATAATTTGACACCTATTTATTTATATATTTTGGAGCTTCGCAACTAGGAGGATATTGCTCTAAACAACAAACAGCAAAAACAAAATACTCTAAACATAATATAAAAATGGAAAACAACTAATAGAGTAGAAGTAAAACAAAAAATATAAAACAACAAAGAACAAGAAAAAAAGTAATAGGTAATAACAAAACTCAAAAGTAGAGATCAAAAAAGAATAACAAAATGCCCAAATAGAAAACAACGAAAATAATTAACAAATATAATACTACAATCAAACGAAACAAAACACGAAAAAAAGTGAAACAAAACAATATATAAAAATTATTTACAAATAAATAATATAATAGGTTAAAATAAATTTAAATTATTAATTAAATCCATTAATGGGCTAAGTAAAAATGAAAAAATAAGCAGATGTACTACGACACTATAATAAAAATAAAAAAAAAAAAATTGCAAAAATAAAAATTTAAAACTTAAATTAAAAATATATCAGTTGTTGTCAGTGATATATGACACCTATTTAAACCATTGTTGCATGGTAGTAATTACAATGGAATGTCCACTGCCTTTGACACAGAAATCTCGTTTCATATTACATATTAGAATGTGCTAACAACATTCATAGACTAATAAGGCCCATTAATGTATGTAAAGCGTACAAAATTTCCCATTTTTTTTTCTTTCAAAACATACAACAGTACATAAGTTCCTATTGAATTGACTGGTAAGGTGGATTTATCATTACATAGTGACTTACTAAGTAGTATAACTAATTAATTCATTGCTGAGGTTATGGGTAAATGCAAATGTAAATATTTGAATCATAAATTAAATAAACAGTAGCCTCAGATGAGAGATTTATTCCCAACGTGCATTGAGACACCCGACTTTAACCATTTAAGACCACACCACACGCCTAAGTCAGACAAATAAATTCAATTTTCCAGATCTCTTCATTCTGCCATTTTCTCTGCCTGGTGTCATAAATCTCCGATGCTCTCTGCGAAGCCCATCCTTTTAAACATTTTTTTTTTTTATTTAGGGGAATTTTAATTAACTCTTCTGAGCATGAACAACTCGTTGTTAGTGATTTCTCGCTTCGAGTAATCTGTGTACGAAATATTCAACTCATTATGCGTTTTATTCGGATCAAGGTGGCCATTATGGACAAAGCATTTCCTTTTTTTTTTTCTTTTTCTTATTTTATCACCACTTCATATAAATTAATCTGTAAAGTCTTCTACATTGTGAACATTCATTTACACCTACATTATAAGTGAAATCTTACAATGGGCTTACAATGATATTTTTGAACAATATTCTGCCCATGGGAGAGATTTATGCTGCGAGCACATATGAAATCCCTTAAAAAGCTTTGAAGTCGGGACCGGTCCCATTTAAAGCCGATCATATGGTTGAAGGACTGTATCCTCTCAAATGAATGAACTTCAAAAGACTCCCTGCGCATAGCTTTATATATAAATATGCTAGCTTTGGACACATTATACATGGTTTATTAAGGATTAATTAATCGTTGTTCTCAGATTACGTATAAAAACATACTGTACGAACTAACTTCAAGCCCCCCCCCTGAAATAAGACGTTCAAACAAACAAGATATGCTCTTGTGAATATGAATTAAGTGGATCTTATTTTATTTTATATTAATTGAAAAATTGTAAAACTATATTGAACAACTGTTTTAGTAGCTATTTGTTAATTCTAAAAGGGGATCAAGTTAGCCATGTGAGTTAAAGCGTTGGTCTTTAATCTCGCATGGTAAACCTAGAGTGGCGAGTTCGATTTCCGCCGGGGAAAATAGGAATTTATTTCGTTACGAACTCATTAAATAAAATCCTTAGCCCCACCATGACTAGAAAAGGTTGGTAAACATAAATAAATATTTTCAAACTTTAGAATAAAAACGAAATGTCTCGTTATATTTTTTTTTGTATTTATATGATCGGTTACGTTCATTTAGAGCCCAGATTTCATTTTCAGGTGACTTTTCAATAAATTATACATTTAAATTGAATGAAGCACATTTCTATAAAATGTAAAAGTTTATTTCTTGCTCCTTTTAAATGAGACGAAAATGGAAGAAATAAATTGTCTAAAAACATTGAAAATATATTCAGAGTATACATATACAGATATGATGAGTATTTAAGTATCTCGTGAAGTTAGTTAAAAGGCACAAATAAAATTGGTAAAAGAAAAAAAAATTGAAATATATGTATGTTATTATATCCAATATAAATTATTCTGAACTTTTTAATAAAGGGGTCCCAGTTGATTGAATTATAATAATCTCCTGGTTTTTAAACTTTAAATAACTTAATCATCAAAAAATGCCCTTCCTTTTGTTCATATGACACCCACACTGTCTGTTTCACGTTTATTCTTTCACTCATTATATTCAATAATTTAGAGATTCCTTTTCTCTATTTACTTTTTACTATGCATTTGCTATTTTGATCTCATTATGTTGTCAGACAGATTTTCTTAAAGCATAGCACTTCCAATCTTAACTACAATCTATCACTTGTACTGCCAACCTAATTTAAATTATTGAGTAGTTTCGGATAGTTAGTTATGCTGCCATCTTTGTTAAGCCTGCGTTACTACATAAGCCCATCAGTTACGTATTCAATAGATAAGAAGAATCATCAATCAAAGTCCTTTAACTCGATTTCAGAATTAATTCATCAGCTGTCTATGAGACACCTAGTTATTGAAGTGCACGCCGTATGGATCAACCAATCCTGAATATCTTCATCGATTAACGTCTCAAAGAGTTTTGTGCATGTGAGTGTGTGTGTGTGTGTGTGTGTGTGTGTGTGTGTGTGTGAGTGTTTGTATTTGTGTTTGTGTGTGCATGTGTGTATGTGTATGTAAGTATGTGCTTGTATGTATATATTGTATATTTATATATAGTTAATAAATTAAATCATAAGATATGAAGCAATAATAATAAATTATATCAAAATATAAGATATGAATCAATAATAATAAATTATATCAAAATATAAGATATGAATAAAAAATAATACATTATATCATAATATATGATATGTATCAATAATAATAAATTATATCAAAATATAAGATATGAATCAAAAATAATACATTATATCATAATATATGATATGTATCAATAATAATAAATTATATCAAAATATAAGATATGAATCAATAATAATAAATTATATCATAATATAAGATATGTATCAATAATAATAAATTATATCAAAATATAAGATATGAATAAAAAATAATACATTATATCATAATATATGATATGTATCAATAATAATAAATTATATCAAAATATAAGATATGAATCAATAATAATAAATTATATCAAAATATAAGATATGAATCAATAATAATAAATTGTATCATATATTATGATATTCATCATTAATAATAAATTACATCATAATATATGATATGTATCACTAATAATAAATTATTTCATAATATATGAAATGTATCAAAAAGGAAATCTCCTAATAGTAATAAATTACATCATAATACACACCATGAATGAATAATAATAAATTGTATCATATATTATGATATTTATCAGTAATCATAAATTCTATCAAAATATAAGATATGAATCAATAATAATACATTATATCAAAATATAAGATATGAAGCAACAATAATGCATTATATCATAATATATAATATGCATCAATAATAATAAGTTATATCATAATGTATGATATGTATCAATAATAATAAATTATTTCATAATATATGAAATGTATCAATAGTAATCATTTACATCATAATATACACTATGAATCAATAATAATAAATTGTACCATATATTATGATATTTATCAGTAATAATAAATTATATCATAATATATGATATGGATCAATAACAATAAAACTATAAGAGTATCATAAAGTCAAAGTTTTAGTCCCTATTATTGAATTTAATTATGGATAAACATTTACAATGTCCTATCTTATAACTTAAGCATGCTCATTACTCACTTTTAATTATTCTATTGGGAATATATTTCTGAGTAAAAATGTGTATTCTAAACGTGATAGTATTACTTGTTCTTGATTGTCCTAAATCCTACTAAACATTTAGTAGTACTTGAGACATAAAAACAAAACGATAAACAGCTAACAACCCCACATTCAGTAATTGACACATATTTGTTCATGAAGACACCTATTGATTTGGTTCTATGAAACATCGTCTAATATGTGAATCAATGATTTTGAAATCATTCCTGGGAAAAACGTTGATGAAATTTTACACCATCCATTTTCATTGTTGGAGAAGAGGAAATCTCTGCGGGGGAACCTTGCCGTATAAAAATGACATAAACGAATTAAGCCGCCGATTCTTGATTGCTGGGTGTGCGCTAATTGGTGTTATTTTTCAGTGATTTTGCTTCCCTTCCGATGCACCATTGTGAAAACTCTATAGCCTTTGATACGACGTACACTATAACTCATTTGGAAAAGTTATACAACTCATCCGACTGTAGGTTTCAATAGTGTAATAATTATTTTTTAGGGTTCATTGTTGACTTTCTTACAATCTGTCTAATGTGCTCACCCAGGTGTCACACTTTATATATTCCAAATAAATACTTACCAACCTGTCATGTATTTGTAACTAATTTTGCTAATTGATTAAAGTAACAACTTCACAATTCCTCTTACCCATTAGGGGTCACTAGATAGCACACAATTAAACATATTTAACGTTCCTACAGATTTGAAAATATTTTGGTCATGTAAGAATCAACGAAAAAGACCTCATTCCTTCACAGATATTTATTATAAGAGGCTGACCGTTTTCGGAGCAGTGCTGGCAAACATGAACTATTAACAAACTTAATGCAAGATCCGTTAGTTCGAAATGTACACATAGAAAATAATGTAAGCGAAACGTGAGATAGTTATTAATCCAATATCTTAAGAGTGAATACGTTGAAGTAGGAGTTTCGTGAAGGCTGAAAACGGAAAAAAAAATGGAATGACTGCCATATTATTCCAGCTAAATCATAATGTATAGAATAAAATAATAGAAAACAGCTCACGAAGATTGACTATGCAATCCCCAGTTCCTACTGAATACCGTAATAATAGGACCGTAATAAGGATTTTTTTTTTCACATGGTACCCCTCCTCTAACCCTTCGGTTTTACATGACATGTTTGTACATCGCAAAGCTAATAAACATTTGACTCCAGACAAGTAATCAAAAATTGAATTTTATATATATATATATATATATATATGTGTGTGTGTGTGTGTGTGTGTGTGTGTGTCATCATCAAATCACATAAAATTTAATTATTTTTTAATTGAGGGAACTATTATCCGCACGCACCATTTGGGAGTCAAATACTGGATGTTTAATCCAATAATCTTCTACTTAAGTTAAGACAAGGCTATATACCGACTTATATAAAAAATAAACGTAATATATTGACTTAATTTTATCATTTTAATTTATGACTTAAGTTTATTTAAACCAGAAAACACTTACCTCACTATAAATTCTCCATCTCTAAGTAAAAATCCGATGATTATTTTTCTATGCAACACACAAATAAGTAGTTATTTTGAAATTCCCAACCTACCCCCTCTCTAAACCTTCCTTGTCCGTTTTCAGCCATTAACGAGTATTAAAATTAGAGTTGAATAAAACGGTTCAATATAGAAAGTGGTATAGATCAAATAATCATCTTTGAGTCGAGAGCGGAAAATCTTAATTTATGACGTCATCGCACTAAATATTTGTATGTATCTCGCACAGTAAAAGTTCAATGAAGGGATATTAGGTATTTAAGCTACCAACAAAGCGGTTTATGCTATAACAAGTTATTGTTAATATGAAATGGGGAGTAGTGGTGGTTTACTAAAGGAGGAAAACTAAAAAAAATGCAAATATCTCGGTTAATAATCAAGATAATAAAAAAAAACATACAAAACAACATTTATAGAACATTTCAAATTTTAATAAGATTGGTTTTACTCAATTTGTCGGTCCGTCGCTTAATAACGGATATATCGCGAATTTTTGAAATCCTCCTGACCCCCCCCCGCCTCACTTGTCCGATTTCAGCTCTTGACGAATTTGATCTTTAGTTTTACATAAAATGTTAAAATATCAAGTATGGTAACGATCAGACAAAAATTGTGAACGATCCAGTGATTACAGGAAAATATATATAATTTTGAACGGACCTCATTTTCGCCATGAGTAAGTAGTTCCTCAGTAGCTACTAATAGAACATAGTCCTTCCAGAACAAATTAATAAAAATGGACCACAAATGTGAGGAAACCTGAATGTATATACAGCTTATAAATTATTCAGTTGCCCTTTACAACCTAGATGATCATTGAACTGTTAATCAAGTTTATCTATTTACTTTTTTCTGAGCCTACCCTTGTTATGTTCGTTATTTTAATTATGTTCTTCTCTTCGCCAAGGTTTATTTTTTGCTTGTTATCGGATCACATTTTTCCTTTATTTTTATTAATTTTGCTTTCTTTCTTGTCTTCTCTTAAGTAGCGACTTTCATTTTTTGTCGCTGCTTCTTATATTCTAAAACTCTTCTTCAATTTTTAATTTTTTTTCCCGTCAATGACGTCATTTGCAAATTTGAGTACCTATTTCACCCCTTCATCAACCATGTAGAGTGCTCACGTCTAGATTCCTTTACATCAATGAAACTATTTGTGTTTCAAATACCTGGAACGAATCAGGGTGGCGTTAACATTCTTTTTTTTGCCAACCAGCTCCAATTTCTAACCTTTTCTGAAAATAATCTATTAAGACTCCTTGCCAAACGACAAAGTGAAAAACCTAACAGCGGTGAACGTTTCTTGGAGATAGGAGATAGTTTGAAATACCCAATAATTTAGTTTAAGATATATTTGTAAAGGTTTTGATTATTCTTATGAAGTTAAGGAGAAGCTAGTCACACTTCTTTTGTCAGCAATACTCGGTGCATTAGCATCTAGATAAAATTTAAAATAAAATTATTCCAGCTGTGTTAAAATCTTTACTAAGAGAAAAAAAGTATTAATTTGTGGCAACAGAGATGGAATCAAACAGATAAAGGATTACATCGAAAATTATATATACCTATTTTAAAACCAATATCTCACTATCCCAACATACACTTTATCTAACACAAATACTAACTGCACACGGAAATACAAACTCTTACTCATACAGATTCAAACTTACTGACTCAAATACTTGTAAATGCGACAGTTACACTGAACATCATCCAAATAAATAAAGTAAAACAAGTATAAAAACATCTGTTAAAAACAAACTAAAAAAAAGATGGTTTAGCTGGAAATATAAAAATAAAAAAGTAAGTTTTGTCTGAAATTCTATCTATTATTTGTATAATGATACATTTTTTTTTTTAAATTTTTCAAGTCATTCTAAAAGCAATGGCGACAAAATTGAAATTCTTGTCTAGCTAACTATGCGTTCACTCACAGTAAAATTAATAATTATAATCCCCATACGCTGAGCTTGCGAGAAGGAGGAGTAGTTGTTTAAATACTCAGGCAGACGTGATTTATTCCTCCCTGCTTATAAAATGGCTCTTCAGCCGAGCAGTTAAAATTATACTAGTACCTAGGGAGAGGCACAATTATATTTCAGATATTATTTTATAATGATAACGTCAAAAGGTTTTTATAGCAATTTAAAAGATACAGAAAAAAAATAAGGACCAATCAGAAATACATAAGATTAACTGTGAAGATTGTGCTGGAGCTTCTTCGTGGATAACCAATAAAGCTTAGGATTAGTGTGAGTATACTTAGATATAGGAAGAGGCACAGTTATATTGCAGATATATGATTATATTTTTTCTTTTGTATGTAATTTTATGAAGCTAACTTTAAACTATTTTTAGCAAATTTCTCTCAAATGTCCATCGATCCTATCTAGGAGATGACGAAAATGAGGTCCGTTCCAAATAGTAATTCTTGTTGCGAAAAGTGGAAATTAATAAATAATAATAATAATAGTAATTCTTATTTTATCGTAAACGAAGTCCAAATATAAGCGCCTCATACAAAATTAAAGTTTGAGTTGGTTAATGGAGTAAATCGATCATGTGGGGAGGGGGTTAGAAGGGGAGAATTTCCTAAATTCGAAATAACACCATTACTATAAGTCGGATCAAAATATTGTATAAGACCAATAGTAATACAAATAGAATATCCTAAAAAAATTGTTATAAATAATTATTCTCTATCTTTAGTGTTATCGGGAGATATTTACATTTTTTAGTTTTTGGCCCTCAGAAAATCACCACTCCTATTCATGTACTATTAAGCTGTTATATTATGAAGCTCTTTCTTTGAAGCCCAATGCCAAATAAAGTTCTCACTGAACTTTTAAGTTTTGAGATAAATTCAAATACATGGAGCACGTGGGAAGTCTGCTTAGTGACGCAGCCCGTGCGTGACGGACTTTTTCAACTGGTGATACAAAATAAAATAGACCGCGTGCTAATGTTATTTTTTTAAAAATATTTTGACCATTCTAATTTTAAATATTTAAAACCGAAGTCGCTGAAGGGATTCAGTAGAAATACAACCTTAGAAAATTGTTTTCTTAATACCTCCGTTATAAGTTAAACATTTATTCACTTCAACCCACACTACCTCATAATAATTATATTGAAAGTTAATACGATTTAATTATTAATAAGTTCAAAACATCACTTCGGTTTCCTTCAACTGCAGTCAATTCTCTGCTTTGGAGTTTAATTGTTTGTTGGCAGCTGAATTTAACTTAATCCGAGTTAATGTCCAACTTCTAGAATCCCACCATAATTAGTAGACGCCATGTTCTGTTTTCCTTTTGATATGTCAGTTAAAACATGATTTAATTTCAAATAAGTTGGATGTATTCCAATGAGAGCAAATAAATTTATCAGTTCTAAGGTTTGCTAAATTCAAAATTAAGTAAGTAGTCAAAGTAAATTAAGTATAAGCACGCCCTTCTCGTGAAACTCAGTTCGTTAAAATAATATTTTAGTCATTCAGTCAATAAGTGGATGTCTTTCTGTTTTTCTAAGTCTACAGACCTGTGGTGATATAGACTCGTAGCTAGTTGAATCCCTCCCGCCTCCAAAGAAAAACGTGATTTATTATAACAATAAAACTTTCGTTATTATTATTTTTCTTTTTTCGCCAATACAACTTTAGACATTAGCAATCAATAAGAGAAAAATCTTATATTTTCTCCTACAATCCCATTCTAACTCAATGTTCCTCAAAGGTAACTAATATTTTGTTACAGTTAGGTTGCTGGCATGTTATCTATTTTTATTATTATTTATTACCGTCCACTTTATGCCACTATGGCTAACTGGGACGGGAATCAACAGGTTACCACGTTTTTCTAACCAGGGTGGGAATAAGGATTTTAGTTAATTAGTTCGTCACTAAATAAATTTCTATTGCCCAGGCGATAATGGAACTCGCCACTCTAGGTTTACCATGTGAGATTAAGTCCAACGCTTTAACTCACATGACTACGCTGAGCCCCTTATCTTAATATTATCTATTATGTAATCTATTATCTTATATTATCTATTAATTCGGTGTATAAGGTATTCCATGTTAAATAAGTAATTGATTTCACTGACTGAAACATGAAAAAAATCGTAATATCATTGTTCGGAGGAAGTGGATGGCAAATTTAAAAATTGAGATAGGAGATTGGGCAGACTCTAATCGTCTGTACGGTACTCTGCTAGACAAGATTTATGATTCTAATCATTTTAAATCCTTCAAAATTGAAGCTATGTCCATATTTTAAACACGTTCATTAACCAAGGATTCTAGTTCCCTCATTTTCTAATTTTTTTTCTAATCATTATTTTTAACAATGGGATGTAAACATCAATCTAAGGCATGACTACTCTTTAAGGATTGAAGGAGGGTAACAAATTATATCTTACACCAATTATAAACTAAATGATATCTTAGCTTAAGAATTATAAAAACTACTGGACGAAAGAGGTTTCCTGTATTTTTTCCGGTTTTCCACTGAGACTATCCCTCTAACGTGGGAGTATAAGTTTTGTGTGCTCCATCCGTGGATACTTTTCAATAATTACACAATAATAGTTTGCATGCAATAATTATAAATATTTTAAAAACAATAAAAATATGTAAACCTTACATATGTATGTGTGTGAAGAGTAGGTGTAGATCTAAAAAAATGATGTCCAACTCTTGTTGCATTAAATCCCTTGTTGTATGTGAGTAAAAGTTTCGGTTTGTTCGTCGGCCAAGTTCCATTTTGTAAGGTAATGTACTTGATGAGTTTTTTCTTGGTCCGTCAATTAATGTACAGTCATATAAGTGGAGGTCACATGTATGTTGTCTCATTGTCACATTTGCATTTATTTGTAATTGTTAGTTTAAATTTGTACAAGCATTTTGTAGGTCCATGTACTGATATAAATTTTATTTGTTTAGAATTGCTAAGTGTTATTTTTTTTCGCTGGTATATAGTTGGTGTGTACTTATGTAATTGTCGTCCTTTTGGAGTGTTTGTCTATCTGTAGTCCCATATTGTATCAGATTCATGAATCAAAAGAGTTTTAATGGTCTGTTTAGTCAGTTTAGAGTATGCAATAGGTATTGATTCGTCTCTTGAACCTGTATTTGCAAGTTGGTCTGCTGACGAAAGTGGTTATTCTTATTTCTACAAATGAGCCATCAGTTGTTACTATGAATCAGGGGATGTATTTAACAAAATCAGTGAATTTTCGTCTCATAGATATTGTTTACGAACTGAAGCTATAATAAATAACAGAGAAAATAAATGCTCGGTTTTCCTTTGGGAGAAAGAAATTTGCAATTTTACATTGTGCTTTATAATGATGGATACTATCCATGAAAATAATTTATATTTTCTACGATACGTTCAACACTAAAGAGACATTGTTTAAGAACTATTATAAGTTTATCCTTCAAGTCCTAAACATAAATACCCAATTTTTCCAGAGTGGTATTAACGTTAAAATATAAATAGCAAGATGGAAAATGTAAAGATAAATTGTATGGTCGTGGTTTGTAATGAATAACATAGAAAGTTGTTATTCAGTCTAAGAATATTTTCAGAGGAAAACCAAATACCACAGAAAAATTGTTACACAGGCGTATACAAGAATTAATGAAGCTAATTTTTTTTTCGAATATGATTAAATGTAAATGAAAATGAAACATTATTACTTTGATCTGGAAAACTTTTAATTGTAAAATGGGAAAGAATTACTGGCTACTATGTTAAATATACCTCAACGGTACACTCTGAACAGTACTTCCAATGTGGACATTTAAAACTATGTGAGTTTTATATAACCTGAATCATTTATTCTTGTTAATTGCACATTTGCACGCAAAGCAAGTTCTTTCTAAAGAGTATTGTGCTAAAAGCTAAAACATTGAATACGGCGTTAAAAGCTTTTAGATTCAGATACATATTTGGTAGAGCTTTGACTGCAGCTGCACTGCATACTAATTAGATGTCACAGGATAATGGTAGAATATGACATCATTAGCCTATTTATCGTCAGACGGGTCTCCATATGTACTATATGCACCACATTGTGCAACGTATATTATAAACCTTATAGCTGATTTCCCTCCATTGAAAGAGATGTATATGTATATACGCATAAATGTCTATACAGAGAGAGAGAGAGAGAGAGAGAGAGAATTATGAACCACTGGGTCAAAGCCTTGCACTAAGTATGAAAAGTCCGTCACGCAGGGGGTGCGTAAACTAAGCAGATTTCCCACGTGAAGTTTTACAATAGAGAAATCTGCCTAATAAGAACTGTAGTAGTAAGAAACCTCTAAACCTAAAACATTATTTAGGGCGTAATAACCCAGTAGTTTCTAGCTCCAAAAAAACAGTTAACCTAACCTCTAAACCTATTCAAGAGGGACGAATAGTTATGGAAACTGCCGCCAGAGCTCTCGGCGGAAAGTCCGAACATAGCCTACTGGTGACCACACGCAGAATACAAATGCAAATATCTCGGTTAATATTCAAGATACAGAATAAATATATAGAACAATATTTATAGTAAATTTAATTTGCAATAAGATTTAATCTATACAATGTTTCGATCCGACGCATAATAACGGAGATATTTTGAATTTTCAAAAATCCCCCCCTCCCACTGGTCCGATTTCAGCCATTAACGAACTTGATCTTCCTTTTTACATAAAACGATTAAATTCCGAGTTTGGTAAAGATCAAACAAAAATTGCGACCACTAGAGCGTTAACAGACAAATTATATATATATATTATATATATATATATATATATATATATATATTATATATATATATATATATATATATATATATATATAGTTTTGAACGGACCTCATTTTCTTCATCTCCTGGGTAGGATCGATGGACATTTGAAGAAATTTTTCGAAACTCGTGTCATGAGTACGACCTCAAGAGCTGATTTCCCTTATGGGAAATCTGCTAAAAAAATTAGATTGCAAAAAGATAAAAATATTAAGTCACTAAATTTACTTCCCGCCGCTACCACAGCCTATCTATCACGTTGTCACGGCTGGCACAAGACACTACTGATCTCATCTCACCATATATTGTGTATTTCGAAATAAAATTATAAAGTTATAAAATAAAATTAACTAGAATTTTCTGATTACTGAAAACCGGAAAGTACGACTTGCTTAATATTTGAGTTACGAAAAATTTATAGACCAAGAATTGTAGAGCAACAGTAGTTTAACAAGATTCGTTCTATAACGTTTTTCGAGCCAACTCACAATAATGGAGATATTTTGAATTATCAAACTCCCCCTCTAAACCTCCTCCCTTTGATCCAATTTCATAGACGAACTTGATCGTTAGTTTTGCATAAGACATTTAAATATCGAGTTTGGTAACGGTCAAACAAAAGTCCGTCACGCAGGGGCTGCGTAAACTAAGCAGATTTCCCACGTGAAGTTTTAAAATAGAGAAATTTCAGAATAGAGTCAAACAGTTACGGGAAGGGCCCGAACTAGCTCTTGACGGAAACTCACGACTAGACCCGAAGTTAGCCGATCTCATCTCAGAAGCTGAAAACAGAAAAATGCAAATATCTCGGTTAATATTCGAGATACAGAATAAATGTATATAACATTATTTATAGTAAATTTAATTTGCAATAAGATTGCTTCTATATAATTTTTCGATCCGACGTATAGTAACGGAGATATTTTGAATTTTCAAAAATCCTCTCCTCTAAACCCCCCCTCCCACTGGTCCGATTTCAGCCATTAACGAACTTGATCTTTATTTTTGCATAAAACGTTTAAATATCGAGTTTGGTAACGATTAAACGAAAATTGCGACCGCTAGAGCGTTAACAGACAAATATATATATATAGATATATATATATATAGTTTTGAACGGACCTCATTTTCTTCATCTCCTGGGTAGGATCGATGGACATTTGAAGAAATTTTTCGAAACTCGCGTCATGAGTACGACCTCAAGAGCTGATTTCCCTTAAGGGAAATCTGCTAAAAATTGCGGCCGCTAGAGCGTTTGCAGATATATATGAATATATCACCCTCCTATTGACATCCGAGGTTTCGATTTGTAATGAAAATGTTTATACGTTACCTAAACATATTTCAGTATTCTGATAAGCCACATAGAATATCAAAATAAAAGTACAGTTTCGACATTCTTTGGGATAAGTTTATTTTCGTTTTCATAACGGATCAAAAACATAAATACAATTTCCCATGAAAAACAAAGAAGCATAATTTTAAAATATGTATAATATTTAGTCAGCCAAGAACCGTATACACTACGGATTTTCTAGTTCATATTTCATATTATTTTTAAATGAGTTTAGTTTAAAGTGCGATTTGTGAGAGTAGCACATTAATATTAGTGAATTTTACTTTCATTATTATTATTTCTATTCTAAGGACAACGTAATGATGTTGCTTGCCTAACGTTCCTCACGACTGACAGGTCAGGTTTGTACATTGTCTGACAGTATACAAATTGTTTAAAACTAGTGGTCTCTTGGAAGAATAAAGAACTCGGGCAGAAGTATAATTACTAATGACAATAAAAAATAAATGTGAATGGAAAAAAAACAAGACTATTACACTATTACTATTAACACCATTACTATTAACTATTACTGATTAATTATCTTTTGTAAATTCCTGTTGTATCAATATTGGATAGATAATGAGCCTGGTTGTTTATTTTTTCTTCAACCCTTGTATTTTGTATTCAACCCCTTACATTTTTGTTCAACCCCTTGTTTTCATTCTCATTATTTTAGCCCTCAATATTACAAAAGGTTTCTATAGGTTTATTAAGTCTTCTGTAATGTGTTTCACTCCAAAATTTTAAAAAGTATTATAAACTCTTTTATCATTAGTGTCGAAATTTTTCAGAAATTTGTGCAAAACTACTCCAGCTATTGGGATGATTTTAAAAAAAGTCTACAACTGAATTTCTGAACTTCAGTAAGCAAAATTAGCTTTATAGTGTCAGGAACAATTATTGTTGGTTTATTCTCATAAATGAAAATTAGAATTGTCAAATAGGTTTCGTTTATTATAAAAATCAATATAAAAGAACGTACAAATTAAAATCAATAAGGAAAGAAGAAATAAAATAAAATAAGAAAGAGTAGCTTTATTTTTATTTCTAAAAAAAGACAATCGTTTTAACCAGACGAGCCCTTAAATTTTTAATCACTAACTCCAATTCCCAGTATAATTATGTATTTATTTAAACTTGCATCTTTACATTAACATCTGTTCTTAAGAAATTTTCCCCACCTTAATTAGAAATGTAAAAACAATCTATAGCATAGACATACGTCATGAATTAAGTTTAGAAGAAACTTGTGCCGGGAAACATCATGGAGAAACATCATTTTTAAACAAAACATATAATGTAGTCCATACATCCAAACATTCGTTTAACGATGAGCCAAACAAAATAGTCAACTGAGTTTAACTTAGCCAGGTTGGTGGGGTCCTGAATAGCCTTTGAAAACATACGATCTAATTAGAAATTTCTATTTTCAATAAAAATGTATTATAATTCACGTATTTTGTTTAAAGTATAGACAATATTTTCATATGATTAATGAAAAATTTTATAAAAAGTTTTGAATTTTGGGTGTTTGATTTCAGTCCATTTTCTAGAACTAACACATATAAATCACTACGTTGTAACATTAAGTAGGCTTGGTAGTGTGTCGTATAATGATACCAATATGCTGTAATAAAAGTTCATAGTTACAGCTCAGTCGATTAAGAATGTAATTGGACAGAGATTTATTGTAAACAATATGTGCGCTCAAAACGCGTTGGGGACGAAAATTAAAAAAATGTTTTTAAGAAGAAAAAAAAATTTTGTTTCTGGCACAAAATAGCATCACCACTGTCAAACAATTTAAGGTCATATCTGGCAAAAGTTGGATATATGAATATATACCTTTTTCGCCAGACGGACCTCATTTTCGCCATCTCCTGGGTAAGATTGATGGACATTCGAAGACATTTTTTAAAAATCTCGTCATGAATACCTCAGTAGCAGATCCATCTTTAGAAAAATGTGCTAAAATAAAATATGTCATTAATTCCTTAACGAATGTATATGCAATTTTTATAAATACAATTGGTCCTATTATTTGTTATTTGTCTGTTACAGCCCAAAAAACTGGAGGAACGCAGTTGAAACTTGTTATTGACTACGACAACAAAATGCAGGCGCTCTTCAAACCTATGAGGTAATATTGTTTGTTTAGTTTGACAGTCTTAAAATTGTTTTTCTCCTTTCATAAAGATGGCAAATTTTTATATGAAAGTAGAATAAATGGCCTACTGAACTCTCATAATTTTATTTTCAGCATTTTTGGTCAGTTCATTTCATACAGAATATGTATTGAACTCTTATACGGCTTTTGAAATTTAATTTATATATAATGTTTTGCCTATATTTACCAATACCTCATGCAGGCCAACAATAATTAAAATTCACAAGAATAGCATCAATAATTATTAGTTTATCAAATAAACTGTTACAAATGCCTTAAAACGTTTATAGTAAAATATCATGATGTAAGTTGGGACTGCCACTTGGGACTCTAAATGGGGGTTGTAAGGGAAGTAAAAAACTAAAAGCTAAATAACTTCTTCCCTTTGCATTGGACCGAAAAACCGAAATTGGACGAAATATCCGTGGGTTTTGTGTAAGAAATAAAAAAGATCCTATTTAAACTTTCTGAGTCTCTCCGGAGACATGTACTCCCTTCTGGTTTCGCCGCCCTCCACACCCCCACTAACCATCTGAAAACATTTTGCCGGTTTACGAACATGGATATACTACTATCATTCGAGCTTCGAGGAAATTGAACTTTCCGTTCATTCACTTACAATTAGTAAAAACTCAGGCCAGGCTTCCCGCTAGGGCAGATCTATAATGCTACCCAATCTATAGATGGTTCTGATTGAGGAGTATTATAATACTCCTCAATCACAACACATAATGCTACCCGGATACTGGATAGGGCCAAATGCTAACGCATAGCCAATTTGTGTGGTTGTATGTATATATAAATATATATATGTGTGTGTGTGTGTGTGTGTGTGTGTGTGTGTGTGTGTGAGGGTGAGCGTGCGCGCGTGCCTATGCATATTTTCCACCAAATTTCAACGGAATCATCCCTTATAGACCGCCCTCAAATCATTTTTAGCAGATTTCCCTTAAGGTAAATCAGCTATTGAGGTTGTACTCGTGACGGAATTTTCAAAATTTTCCTTCAAATGTCCATCGATCCTACCTAGTAGATGACGAAAATGAGGTCCGTTCAAAACTGTATATATATATATATATATATATATATATATATATATATATATATGTATATATATTTGTCTGGTACCACTCTAGTTTGATCGTTACCAAACTCGATATTTAGTCATTTTATAAAAAAAGAAAGATCAAGTTCGTTAATAGCTGAAGTCGGACGAGTGGGAGAGGGGGTTTAGAGGGGAGGATTTTCTATAATTCGAAATATTTCCGTTACTATACGTCGGATCGAAAAATTGTACAGAATTAATCTTATTGCAATTAAATTTACTATAAATATTGTTATATACATTTATTCTCTATCTTGAATATTAACCGAGATATTTGCATTTTTATGAAATCGAGGCGGATAACGGATGAGAGTGAGTTTCCCGCCAAAAGCTAGGTCGGCCGTTTTCTTAACTGTTCGGCTCTCGTGAAATTTCTCTATTGTTTCGGTGTGCCTGTTGATCGGAATTTACGTATCTCGCGTAACTCAAAACCAATTATTGAAATTTCTCATTTAATACTGTTGAAACGTCTAATTATGCACCTCTACTTTTGATCAAATTAGACTAGGTGATTTAAAAATATACAACTTTCTCAGTAGTTATTAGAGACAAACGTTTTGAATTGTACCACTTTTGTTCTTCATAAAGAGATCTACAAATTTAATTCTATAACATTTCTGAAGCTTTGGAACGGAAATGTTGTCAATTACTTTCAATTAAAAAGCATTTTAAATGTATTCCAGGAAAAAATGATGTATATTTAATTTAAAAGCACGTCATGTAGTGTCCGTGTTAAGAGTTTTGTTTGTTTTAATATAATTGTACCAGCTACCATTTCTGAATTACCTTTCCCCCCTCCACTGAGCTAGAAATGCTTCTTTATCAGCCGAAGAAGGCCGATGTATCGATAAGTGTAATAGAAGTGAGGGTGAGTTGTTTGTCCAGCGGGTAGCAGGGTTGTGGGAATTAGCTAGTTGCAGACCCCTCTAATCAGCATCCTCCATACTCTTACGTAGCAATCACCTCCCTCCCCTTGTCTCTCCCTCTGTTCACTGGCCTAATCACCCCTGCTTGTAGCGCACTCTATCAATAGCCACCAACAACCCCATCATTTTTCCGATATATTTCAAAGTCTTTTTCTTCCTCGTTCTGAATTTTCGCTCCAAACATTTTAGCAGATTTCCCTTAGGGGAAATCAGCTATTGAGTTCATCTTCATGACGCGATTTTCGAATAATTTCTTCAAATGTCCATCAATCCTACCCAGGAGATAACGAAAATGAGGTCCGTTAAAAATTATATATCTATATATATATATATATATATATATATATATATATATATATATATATATATTTGTATGCTAAGGCTCTAGTGGGCGCAATTTTTTATTTATCGTTACCAAACTCGATATTTAATCGTTTTATGTAAAAATAAAAATCAATTTTGTTAATGGCTGAATTCGGACCAGTGAGAGGAGGGGTGTAGAGGAGGGATTTTTGAAAAATCGAAATATCTCCGTTATTAAGTGTCGGATCGAAAAATTGTATAGAATCAATCTTATAGCAAATTAAATTTACTATAAATATTGTTCTATACATTTATTCTCTATCATCTAACCGAGGTATTTGCATTTGTATTGTGTGTGTGTTCGGCAGAAGTCGGCTATATTCCGGACTTTCCGCCGAAAGCTAGTTCTGCGGTTTCCGTAATCTAACTGTTCGTCCCTCGTGAATTGGTTTAGAGATTCGTTACTACTGCTGTTATTAGTTGGCAGACTTCTCTATAATAGTTATTAACTTGTAACTGAAAGATTTCTTGTTACCGTTTGTATCTATTCACTTAATATTCCCCGTGGTGTTACCAGTATGTATATTTATCTATTGTAAACCTTCTCATGGGAAATCTGCTTAGTTTACGCAGCTCCTGCGAGACGGACTTTTTCATAAATATATGTGTTACTAGAGCTTTGTAAGGCCCGTCCATATATTTATTTAGCAGATTTCCATGAAGGGAAATTGGGGGAATTAGGTCAAATGCCCAAATACAAATGACGAAAAGGTGATCCATTTAAAATTATATATAAATTGAGAGGGAGGTACACTTATAGACACATACATATTCTCCTGCTATCGTACCAGTGATTGTCATTTTAGCGGATTTCCCTTGACCTAGTCCTCATGATGCTGCATTACTTCAAATGTTAACTGACCTACCCTGTATATGACAAAAATGAGAGAGAGAGAGAGAGAGAGAGAGAGAGAGAGAGAGAGAGAGAGAGAGAGTCAGACAGACAGACATGTTTTTCTATATATTTACCAATCTAGCTGACGCAATTTTTGTTTTATCGCTACCAAACTCGACGTATTAGCGTTTTATGCAAATTTATAGAGGAAGTTCATTATCGGCTAAAATTGAACTAGGGGAAGGGGGAAATTTTGAAAATCGAAATATCTATGATATTGTATGTCGGATCAAAATATTATAGAACCAACCTTATTGAAAATGTAATGTTATATAAATGTTATTCTATTCATTTGTTCTCTATCATTAATTTAACCAAGATAGTTGCATTTTTTATTTCATTCTTCAGAAAACCCCATCTCTTACTCATGCCATATTAATAATAAGTTGTTATTTCATGAAATAATTTATTCCAAACTTAAATACCAAATTTTGTTTTTATTGAACTTTTACTGAGTGAGGAACTTGCAAATATGTAGAGCGATGACGTCATCATTTAAGACTTTGTGTTTTTAATGCACGAAGAATAGTTATTTATTATAGTGACGAAAGTAGATCATTTTACAACTCGAGTGAAACGTTTACCCACACGAGCGAAGCGAGTGTGGTAATTTCACGAGAGTTGTAAAGTCTACTTTCCTCACGAGTGTAATATTAAATTTTTTCTGTAATCGTGTAATACATGATCAGATCTAACCAGAATATGAACAAAATTAGGATGTTGTGATGATTATGGTATGTTGTTGGTAGGTTATAAGCATGGTTGTGAAAGGTTATAAGCATAGTTATAAAACAACTAGTGATGATTGTGAAGTAGTGCAGTTATAAACAAGTGCAGGTTATAAACAAGGAAGGTAATTATTATTATATTTAAATTTTAAAATATATTGATTATTTCCACCAATAATTCATTCACATTTAAATTTATTTTGTTAAAATAAATTCTGACAATGTTAAGAAACATTTAAAAGCATTCAATTTCCAACTCAAATTATTTTTTAATTTATACTTATTACTAATTAAGAAGGCAATTCACTCTCTTCACTCTATTGCAAAATGTTTCACTTTCTTCACTCATTTCAGTTTAGTAATGTTACCATTATTCAACGATTACAGAAAAAATATTTTTTTGTATATATCATACTTGATATATAACTGTTTTATTCTTGTTTAATCTAGTTAATGGCTGTAACCGGACAAGAAGGTGGGAATTTGAAAATCCATAATATTCCCGTTATTATGAGTCGCATCAAAATGTATTATAGATCCAATCTTGTTCAATTATCCACAGTCTACAATTGTTGTTCAGTGCATTTTTTCATAACTCAATTATTAGGCGAGTTATTTATACTTTTATTCAGCCTTTAGCAAACCCCCACTTCTATGCACGGATTATAGAATTAGAAAATGTATGGTGAGATTAGATCAGTTGTGAGTCATACCTGCACTTGAAAAATCTGTTTAGTTTACGCACCTTCTGTGGGACGGATTTTTCTTTAGATTTAGCTATTTTCATCCGGGGTTTCCTATTCGTGAATATACTGGCGTTTAGACGGCATTATACTTTGACAAGACTACTAAATTTTGTATTTGATCCACATTCATGTAAATTCATAAGGTCGCGCTTGTTAGTTATTGAAGTAGTGAAGTAAAGTAAAGAGATGACGTAAAATCGAAAATTCTAACTTGTTATAATGAGTCGGAAAAATTGTATATAACCTATCTTCCTTGGGATTTATAATTCTGTAACTGAGCCTGAACATATTTTTCCTCTAACTCGAATGCTAATCGAGTTATTTGTATTTTTTTTTTGTGTTCAACCCTCAGTTAACCTCCACTTCTATCCAAACAAAGGCTTTCCCATCAGAAATTTCAAGTCCTTTATGTATAGGTTTCTAATTAAGGGATAAATGTTGAGTAGATGTTCAGGAATGGCTAATATCGCACTAGGATGAGAATGCTGATTTCGAGAATAGTTGAAACGCACAATATCTCGGATCCAGAAATAATGAATAGCCAATCTTGTTGATAATGTGATTTGGTACATTGGTCGTCCTAAACATTTTTCTTTATCTATATATATAAAATTGTAACCTCTGTCTGTACATTGAATTTTTTCGCGAAATTTCACGATAACTTTTCGTTTCACATGTTATAGATACCATAACTGCATTTTGTTTCTTTCGTGTCTGTCTGTTTGTTACCTTTTCACGCATAAACGGCTGAACCAAATTTTATGTAAGTTGGTATGGATATTACTACTAGCCCAACTTAGACTTTAGGCTATATTAATATTCTCTGAGACGAACAGGAGTGTGGGTTATAAGGGAGCCCTGAAATTAAAAATAACGATATTTCGTTTCCTATTGGTTTTTTGGCAAATATGCACATATCAAAAATTGTTTATTTTGTTATTTAGAGTAACTGTTTTTATATAAGCTTTCGTCGAATACCGAAGAATAAACGAGATATACATTGAAAACTAAAACGGTAGCCGACAATTGTTTTTGGCACCAACGATTGAACGGAACTTAACAAAACTCGGCATGTGAATTAGCATTAATTCTTAAACGATTATAAGCTATATTCAATTTTTTAGGCTCAAACGGGAGGGGGGGGGTTATAAGAGAAGCCTAAAATAAAAATTCGCAGTATATTACATTTTCTGTTCGGGCTTCAGTCACTGTTGGTCTTTGTACCGTTTCAAGGGAAAGAAAGTTTAATTCAAACATAGTTTGGCGGACAGAATACTTTCTATGATTAAGAATTATATATTAAAAAAAAAAACTACATGCACATGAGACGGGAAATATAAAAATATTGAGGACAGTGAACTCTTAAATAACAAATAATGTTATTATTAACAAATCCACAGCAACGACGAAAATACATCGGTAAATGTTAAAATATTGGGGAAAGTAAAGGCTTGCCTAAACAAATACCACCATCATTAAACCTCAAATGAATTCCCGAGCGAAGCCGGGTACCTTAGCTAGTCTTGTATATAAACAGAGTATTCGGCGTGTTTGGCCATAGGTATACCACCGTTCTTTGACATAGGGTTTGTACTTAGAAAAAGAGGAATAAAAAATACAGGCATGATGAGATGCCGTCAACTGTGCTGGTATTATCAATCCTGTACACGGGAAATCTTCAAAGTTAGTGTGACTCCTGAGCAAGGAACTTATTCATACAAGTATAACTGATATTATTTGGATCAATCAAGAATCTCAAAATAATTACCTGAAAGTCGGGTTAGCTTTAATTATTTAACACTTTCTCATATGCATGTAAATAAGTCGGATCTTATCCTTTTTACAATATTAATGTTAGATTCAGTGTTGTGTAAATGTTGTTTTAAAGTTTCTCCAGGAGATTTGGTGGTTTCATGAAGTTTATTAATTATGAATGAGTTGAGGTGATGTTTAAGGGACGGGAGAGCTTCTCTAGTCATTAATTTATCCTCCGATTATCTTCTCTTCGTCATACTTCAATATTCTTCTCATTATTTCTTTCCGTACATTGTTATCTATTATGCCATCCTGGTGAAACTTGTTAATTTAAAATGACATTGGTTAATTCGATGTAAGTTGGTGAAAATAAGAATACGCTGAACGAAAAATATCGTCCCGCAAGGGATGCGTAAACTAAGCATATTTCCCACGTGAAGTTTTACAATAGATAAATCTACATAGTAGTGACACTTAACGCCACCATGAATATTAAGTGAATAAATACGAACGATAATGAGAAAGAGTTAAGTTAATTTCAAAATGCTTGGTTAATTTCAAGGTAGAGGAAGCTTTTATACAAAATTAATTTTTTAGCAAGATTAGTTATATGATTTTTTTGATCAGACTCATAGTAATGGAGATATTTCGAATTTTCGATTTTCTCCTCCTATAAACTCTCCACCCTCAAGTTCACTCTCAGCCGTTAACCAACTTGATCTTTAGTTTTGCATAAAATGCTTACATATCGAGTTTGGTAACGATGAAACAAAAATTGGGGCCACAAGAGCAGTAATAGACAAATATATACCTACACTAGATAGGATCGATGGACATTTAATGATATTTTTCAAAAATCGCATCATGTGTATAACCTCAATAGGTTATTTAGAGACTACTAGAATGTTAGGAGTAAAGACACCAAGGCCCTTCTCCTTCATTATCAAAGTCGTATGGATGCGAACATGACTGACTCTCAGAGCCATCCGAATTGGAACTGTGGCATAGCACTCACTGGAGAAATGGGACAAAAGTAGTTATAATATCTGAAATTAATCAGTCGATTTCACACGACATGAAAGTAAAGAGGTTACGATGGACACAGCATGTGGCCTGGAGTCGCCCTGAGAATACAATGAATACGACTAATCAAGAGAGCGATAGGTTGATATAAGCTATGATTGATTGATAGAGAAATCAAGAACGCTCAGGAGTTTCTTGTAATGGATTACCATCATCTCTTTGTCAGATGTGGGTAAGGTTGATAATGCTTACTAAAGATCTACAGAATCTGTAAAACCGATTGTATTATAATAATAGCCTATTCCTCTTTGAATTATAATATATAAACCCAAACTATAATAATATTAATTATTTAAATCCCACTCCGGCAGTTAAGACAATAACAGGTCTCCATGGACTTATGAACCCCAATTAATGCTGAAGTATTAGCCAAAAATGTAATTTTAGTTTATTATTCTCTGACATCAATCCGTCACGCAGGGGCTGCGTAAACTAAGTAGATTTCCCACGTCAAGTTTTGCAATAGAGAAATCAGCATACTCGTAACAGTAGCAGTAATGAGTCTGTAAATCGAATTCACGAGAGCCGACCGAACCCTTATGGAAACGACCGAACTATCCGGACACTTTTAATAAAAATGTAAATATCTGGGTTGATATTCAAGATAGAGAATAAATGTACATAACAGTATTGATAGTAAATTTAATTTTCAATAAGATTGGTTCTATACAAGTTTTCGATCCGACGTATTGTAACGAAAATATTTCGAATTTTCGAAATTCCTCCCCTCTAACCCCCTCCCTCCCACTGGTCCGATTTCAGCCATTAATGAACTTGATCTATCTTTTTACAATAAAATTAAATACAGAGTTTGGTAACTATTAAATAAAAATTGCGACCGCTAGAGTGTGGTCTCATATATATATATATATATATATATATATATATATATATATATATATATATATATATATATATATACATATATATATAATTTTTCCAAAATCGCGGCATGAGTACGACCTCAATAGCTCATCCCCCCCCCTTAAGGGAAATCTGCTAAAACCAGATGAAATGACCAAATGAGTCCGTCAATAAACCTTTAAAATTAATTTAAAAACTGTACTTAATTTTTTTTTAAAAACTCGGAATACTCTAGGCTAAAGGACTTTATAACTTTATCCGAAACTTAAAATAGTAATATTTCTACTCTGTAACTCTGTTGATACTTGTACTGCTAGGCTCAGAGATATCGATAAGCGTCAACCCTCATTGATGAGGATTCTTCAAACAAAATAGAGCAGCTGTTTCTCTTCTTGATACTAAATCTATATCTTAGCTGGTGTGCTAGAATACTGGTAACTCCTAAAGGGCAAACATAGTAAGTTAGTAGAAATAGGAAGTAAACCCACTCCCCCCAAGCAATTTAGGACCGCAACGTCAATTCGAGGGACGAGGGAGACATTGGCGACGCATATTGCCCAGTCCAGTAGTCAAATTCCATAAATAATAAATCCATAACAGACATACTTTTGATTCATCCTTCAGTTCGAGGACCCCTAGAGTCTCTGAAGATAAAGGAGCTTAAATTCATTATAAGATATATAGTCCAGAAAATTCATCCGGTGTGGGTCATTGGGGTTCGTCAACTAATAACTTCTAGTCCACATATTAAAATAGAATCAACATCCTATATTTTCAAGTTTGCTATGAAAAGAAAAACTAATAATATAAATTCAGAAGATTAGAACATGAATGCAATCTTTAGAAACTTACTAGCAGTCTTCAATGAATCATAACCATCCAATCTCCTAGAAAAGAAAAGCACTATAATTCCTTCCTGTTAGGGTTAAAAAGGTGGTAATTTCATAATTGTCGACAAGGGGGCAAGGCCAACGAAATTCTCATTTAAAATTTGGCACTTCATATTGGCTTATCTATGTATTCTTCTATTTCCAGGTTTTATTCCTCCTGGAGAATAGCCATCTCTATTCACTTAAAAAGTTTAATTTTAAATGGTTAAAAAGAAACTAAATAAAAACGACTAAAGGGCACAAAAGGAAGCCAAATTGAAGATTTAATTGTTAATACCCCAATTAGGAGAATACAAGAGATGTTGACTTGAAAGATAGAACCCTAATGGCCACTATCCCCAGCCATCAAAGACCCGCTCTGTTAAATTTGCAACTGTTTCAAGATTATACATTACGCAAGTCATATAAATAGCATATCCCAGTCTTATAAATAGCATATCCTAGTCATATAAATAAACATTGTTGTTAATTTTCTCAATTATATATGAGAAGCCTTCTACCAAGAATTCATATGTTTTCAACCATATAGGGATAAATATATGTATATATCCGAATAAGTATACACACCTCTTACCGAGTATCTGAGTAATTATTTTTAATCTACTGAACAATAAAATTGTCTTTAGCATTATTTTTTGCATCTCCAACTATATGTTTAACATATTACGAATAACATATATACCCTGATCTCTTTTGCGAAATCCCTCATATTCCTCAATTTGCTTCACTGTTACAATTTCTAAGCATTGGGGGCCTAGAGCCTCTTGGTAGATCCCACATATTCTACAATTTATGTCACTGTTACAATTTCTAAGCATTGGGGGCCTAGAGCCTCTTGGTAGATCCCACATATTCTACAATTTATGTCACTGTTACAATTTCTAAGCATTGGGGGCCTAGAGCCTCTTGGTAGATCCCACATATTCTACAATTTATGTCACTGTTACAATTTCTAAGCATTGGGGGTCTAGAGCTCTCTCTTGGGAGATCCCACATATTCTTCAATATATGTCACTTTTACCATTTCTAAGCATTGGGGGTCTAGAGGTCTCTCTTGGGAGATCCCACATATTCTTCAATTTATGTCACTTTTACCATTTCTAAGCATTGGGGGTCTAGAGCTCTCTCTTGGGAGATTCCACATTCTCTTCAATTAATTTACTTTTACTATTTCTAGGCACGCGGGATCTACACTCTCTTGAGAGATCCCTCATTTTCCTCAATTTATTTCACTTTTACCATTTCTAAACATTGGGGACCTATAGTTCTTTTGGGAGATGCCACATTTTGCTCTATTTATTTACATTTATTATGTATACGAACACGGGATCTACTCTCTCTTGGGAGATCTCTCATTTTCCTCAATTTATTTACATTCACTATTTCTAGGCACAATGGATATACGCTCTTGTGAGATCCCTTATTTCCCTTCCTTTCGCTTGTCTTTAAGCAGATCTCTCTTAAGGAAAATCAGCTATTTGTCTTTCCGGTCTATCTATGCAGTGCTACGAGGCTGGCTGGCCGGTTTGTTTACAATTCAGCCCCTTTCCGTTGTAAAGATTAATAACTTGTATTGTATAGTCGCTGAAAGATTTCCCATTACCTCTTGTATTTATTCACTTAACATTCACGGTAGTGTTACCTGTATATATATTTATCTATTGTATACCTTCGCGTGGGAAATCTGCTTAGTTTACGTAGCCCCTGCGTGACGGACTTTTCTAGGTTAACCAGGTAATTTAAGATAAACACTTCTTGACAAAAATTGCACGAATGTTTATGCTTTATTCGATAGATGAAATTGAAATTCAACTTAAGCCCCCCCCCCTCTTAGGTGCTACAGTTAAAAGTAAATGGTTGCAAAGAATGGACGAATCGTTCTACGAGTTTTGCTATAAGACAGTTATTTTGAATTAGGACACAAACCGAATTTAGTTTTTACAAATGTTAATGAAAATCACGAGATTTATTGTTTGTTTAGTATTATTGAGAACAATATAAATTTCAATGATAATAATAGTTAACAAATTCAACTTTCGAATTGTTCATGCTCTTCTTACTGATATCATCAGAAATACTAACTCCTTAAGTTTAGGTTCCTGAGCCCAAGATGGATACCATAATTCATTTGATGGCAAAATTAAAAGTAGCTTTCCCTATAAAGTAAATGGGAGGCTTCCTCCTAGATCTTAAAAGTGGAAAGTGGATATTCAAACTAATTTTTCTAAATGCATTTTATAGTAGGATATAAAGCTTTAGTGAATTACATTTTTCACGGTCAGTCACAAAGTTGTTTACGACTTACTTTGCTTATTTGGGGTGACGTTTATAATAAATGCATCATATACTTTATGGATCACTTTTACGGCAACTAGAAATGCAAAATTTTAGCTAAATTTCCCAAATATCTTCACATTTTACAGAATGTTATTATTTGCAATGTTAACATTAATTTGATTATTTTTTTGGAACAAATACTCCACTACATTTTTTTTAGGAAGCCTGAGCGGACAAATCCAACATGTCCAACAACTTTTCAATAGCGTTCAATAATTTGCTTCTTTTTTTTATTTGTGCATGAACTGAAACGAATTATCCTTCTTATATTCGGGCTATTAGCATATATCCCTTAGAGGAAATCAGGTATTGAGGTTGTACTCGTGATGGGAATTTCGAAAAATATTTTTAAATGTCCATTGATCCTATCCGGGAGATAACGAGTTTTCGGTCTTCAGTAAACCTCCACTCCTACCCATGTCATATTAACAATAAACTGTTATATTATGAAGCACTTTATTTGAAGCAGAAATACAAAATATTGTTCTCATTGAACTCATACGTTTTCATATATTTATAAATACGTGACGCACGTGGGAAAATGCGTTGCCCTGTCACACGAAGCAAACGATGGACTTTGCAAGCATTGACATATTCCACGAATTTATGTACAATCACAGAAGTCCGTGTATCAAAAAGATGGATCATGCAAAATAATTAATTTCCCATTTTAGAAGGTTCCAGGATTAAAGAAATGCTACTAATTTTAGCAGATTTCCTTTAAGGGAAGTCAGCTATTGAGGTCGTATTCATGGAGCGAGAAAATTTATTTATTTCTGGACAACACATCAAAGGTGATTTGCCCTTTCAAAAGTCAAAAATTGTACGAAGTGAAATAACAAAAGTTAAATAGATAAGAGATAACAACAAGTAATAATAACAAATAACAAAAAACAATGACAAATAATAAAATTGAAATAGATAAAAATTTTATAAGTGAAAGGAAAAGAAAAAAATTGGTGATGAGCATAGTTGGTGGATGATCAATAGGAAATGAATGGCTGAAAATGGTACTTTTGCTAATAATTGTCGTGATTTCTTCTGAGTAAATATATGCATGTGTACAAACGTATATAATACAAATAATGTAAATAATTTGAAATCTTCTTGCACACCAGAGACTTAATTTGTACGGGTGTTACATTTATATTAGATTTTGTCGCATATTTAAATTTTGTGTAGGTATGGGAATATGTTGTTAATGTTTGGGCTGCCTTCCGTCAAACGTTCTTGTAGGTCGCAGGGGAAGTCCTGGCGTTGTCGTTTTCGGCATTCTGTCAGTATATGTCTTATCGCCAAGGGAACGTTGCAAGTTGAGCAAGTAGGTCTTGTCAGTCTTTGGCATTAAGTATGAGTGAGTTAATTTGGTTTGGCCGATTCTAAGATGACAAACTACCGCTACTTATAAAGAAGCATGGGGAATTTATTAGTGAGATGGTTAGAAGTATGTATTATAGTGATGATTGGTGAAGATGGCGCAGAGAGGATGCTGGACATGCAAAGCAAACAGGCAGCGGACGCCTGATTGCTCCACCCTTGGCTTCCACCGTTATGTTTACATAGTCCACCATTTACTTAAAATTGTATTACCCCCAACCCTCGCCACAATCACTGAATTTGTCCCAGCAATACAAACATACCGCTTTCCTACAAATCACGCCATGTCCATTTCTTCTATTTTCTTATTTCTACATTTTTAGAATTGTCCTTATATGTATATTCTTTATTATTCTTTCATCTCTGACACTCCGGAATAAAACAACAAAGATATTTACTTAAATATCTATAAAACATTTACTTAAATTCTAAAAATCATCTAGAAAGCTCAGATCCTATACGAGTAATTATCGTCCTTGCTAACCTCTCATGACTACATGGCAACCACAGTCATTAAATAATTGTCAAATCCTTTTGTGAAATAATTTTTTTAAAAAATACATTTAATTTCTACTCTCTTACCTCCCCATTCTTTTTTCACACAGACAAACATTAGCTTTCACGTATACTGTATAGTGGTAAAGATCACTGGGCTTCTATGGGAGACATATATGTATATATGATTTTCCAATTTATCGAGGCATGAGTTTTATATATATATATATATATATATATATATATATATATATATATATATTCCAGAATTTGTTTAAAACAAAAATATACGATTCAATAAAACATGATGGAAATATTTTTAATTAAATATGAAACCTTATACTATCAGTAGAATATAATAATCTAGTGGGATTATATAGATTTATTATTTATTGTCGAGTATTTTTGAACATGATGAAACATTGGTAAAGGAAATGAAACAATATAAGAGAATCGTCTACAAAAATAGTGCATATGCTATTAAAACGATGTCTTAAAGTAGTCAATAAATTTATGGTCACATTCTATTCCATTGGTCGATAATAACGGGATTTTTCGGTTGCTTTAACTGAAAATACATTTAAATGTTGATATTTGACTTATATTCAAATCTAAAGTATACCGATTGTAAGAAATTATTTTTTCAACCAGATTGTTTATATAACTTCATTCGATCGGAATAATGAAAATGATTGAACATTGCAATTTTTTTTCCTCTTGAAAACTTCACTTTTCGTATCCAAATTTTAGCAATTAGTGTTACATTAAGGCTTTAAATATGGACAGTGAAAACATTCGAACAAAAATAAGCCCGTTCCAAGATAATATGGATATGTGTGTCTGTGTGTGTGGGGGGGGGGGGGGGATTATAAATAAGTAATGCGTCAGTAGTCTTTGATGTATATTATAAGATACATATGAGTTACAATGCGTGTTGATGTAAGCCGAAAGGCTTAATGTACTTTACTGAAGAATGACAATCATTCTTTCGTATCTTGCACCTATATCCTTAAACATGTAAAACAGTGAAACAGTTGTAAAGCAAGTGAACATCTGTTTCACATGTGAAGCAGTGGTTAAATGACAGATTCTATTCAAAGTATCACGTTAAGTTACAAGTAAACTGTGGGCAGTATTGCGATGGTTGCTTGCGGTATACTTAGTTCTGTTCTTCTACTAGCCTTAATCTGGGTAGCTCTGAGAAATATTCATGAACCGTCGGCAGGAGACATTCCTTGAAACATTTAGCCCTTGTCTAAATGGCCTATTCTGGTTGGATCCACTTACTCCCTTCGGCTCAAACAGTCTGTTGGGTATTCTTGTCATTCGTCTCAAGAGAAAGGGGAGTCGTGTCATCTTTACTTCTGGGAGTTAGTGCTAATCCGTTGCAGGTGAAATCCACCCCTTCTGAGATAATTTACTTAGGCAACTGACACCGAATGGTTATTTCTAATCTAGGTCAACGCAGGTTCGATTCGTAAAGAATTCACAAATATTGTCAATTTTTTGTTACTATATTTTCCTCAATAAAAATCAGATATTGAGACTGCATTTAAGACGCGAAACTTAATCCAAATGCCGTCCTTACCCTGGAAATTTCAGTACATCTTATTAACCATAAATACAGAGAGCTATTTTAAAATCAAACTATTTAATTCTAGATCACGTTGGAGTTTACGGTAGGTTCGCTTGAAACGTCTACTTTCCAGGATAAAACAAATCGTTCGGGTGAAATCATTTATACTGCTTTTCCTTTCCAAACGAACCAGGTTTGAATTAAGAAGGAAAGGTATGAGAAGCAACATGCCACGTCTTATTCAATTTAACTTGTGAGATAGGAGCATCAGTAACTTTTGGGGGGAGGGGGGTTACAGTTCAACCCCTTTCTTGATAAATCTGCCTTCCGACAAATTAACAAACAACCACTTTCCTAATTAGCTCTTTCTCGCAGAATTAAATTTACTCTTTTTTTCCCCCTTCCTTCATTTTTTGATGAAGCGATCTATAAAATAAAGTTTCTTACAATAAAGGCAAAACTTAATAGTAGGTAAAAAACGATTGGCATAGCAATATTATGTCACACCTGTATTATTTGAAAAATAAATTTCAATTTATATATTGTACGCATCAGATTTAGAAAGAGATACTGTTCTTAATAGAATAGGTTTTGTACCTCAAATATATATATGTCTGCTAAAGACCCCTTATCTCGTTGACCTTTATCTCGCATGGCAAACATATAGTGGCGAGTTCGATTCTCGCCTGGGCAAAGGAAATTATTTAGTGACGAAATTCATTAAATTACATCCTAAAATCCCACCCTGGCTAGAAAAGGGCAGTAACCTGTAGATAACCCGTCCCAATTAGCCTGAGTTGCAAAAAGTGGACGTTAATAAATATTAATAATAAAGACCCCTTAGATTATCTTCGTTGTTGATGAAGATAATAATTAGATTAAAAATGGCAATCCTTAGTTTTCAAAATACATTTTATAATTACAATGACTTAAATGTAAATAACGATTCAACTATGCCATACTCCTGTACACAACTACCACTACACACAACCATAACTAGTCGCTCTATTTGTTTGGATATTAATTTTTATTATGTTTTGAATATATCCAACTATTTTCCTCTGACTATAGTATCAAGTATAATAGACTGGCGAATTAGGACGGGTTATCTACTAGTTACCACCATAATTCATTGCATGTGTTTAAGTCTTCCATTTACTGTAACCCTAAATATTATAAATGGTTTTATATTGTTTCAAACTTCCTAGCTTCTCTGTCATTTTATTTATAAAACAGCTGGCTAGTTATCTTTATATGTATATATATATATATATATATATATATATATATATATGTATATATGTACTGTACGTGTGTACGTCACTGAACTCCTTCTAAACGGCTGGACCATTTGAATGAATTTTTTTGTACGCGTTTGGGTGACGCCCTGGATGGTTTAGATTCACAAATCAGCCCGGCAGATGGAGCAGGAGTGGGGGTCGTAAGGGAGGCCTAAAATTAAAAATAGCGATATTTCGTTTCCTATTGGTTTTTCGACAAATATGCACAGGATAAAAGTTGTTTATTTTGTTATTTAGAGTAACTTTTGTTGCATTCACTTTTGTCGTATAACAAAGTATAAACGAGATATACACTAAAAAAGTAAAGTGGGAGCCAACAATTTTATTGGGCACCAACGATTGAACTGAAATTAACAAAACTCGGTTTGTGAAGTAGCATTAATTCTTCCATGATTATATGCTATATTAAATTTTTTAGGTTCGAACGGGATTGGGGGTTATAAAGGAGGCCTGAATAAAAAATTCGTGATATTTCATTTTCTATTTGTTTTAGCCAAACTTGAACATAACAAAAGTTGTTTTTTGTGTTATTAAAAATAGCTTTTGTTTGAAACATAGTATTATTAAATTTAATATCCTGATCGCTTGAAACAACATGCAGACAACGTCTGCTGGGCCCGCTCGTAACATATAAAATATTTGGGGCTCAGGTTAGTTAAGGTTAGGTTAGCCAAGTGAGTTACATCGTTGACTTTAATCTCACGTGATAAACCTGGCGAGTTTGATTCCCGCCTAGGTAAAGGAATTTATTTAGTGACGGAATTCATTAAATAAAATCCCTAGTCTCACCCTGTCTGGAAAAGGGGGTAACCTGTAGATAATCCGCCCCAATTAGTCTTAGTTGCAAAAAATGGACGTTAATAAATTATTTAATTTAATTAATACATAAAATAGTTGACTTGCGTTTTTTTTTTTTTTTATTTTAGCAAATATCCCATAGGGAAATCAGCTATTAAGTTTCAACTAATTGCGAAATTTTCGAAAACGTTCGAGTTTTATATTCTCAGACTTCAGCAAACCCCTTTTCCGAGTATACTTTCGATATTCACCTTACTTATTATATCACAAATCACCGTGTCTCTAGTTTAAATGTCACTTCTTCTTTACTTAGGGTTCTAACTACGCGGAAATAAAAAATGGAAGGTATGATTACATCTTATTCTAACACTCGGGAAATATGCTCAGTTTACTTGTACCCAGCCTGATCTGCCATTCTCTTTTCATGTAAGCTCCTCAAATATATACATTTCTAAACTTTATATATTTGAAACGGTTACATATCAATTAATTTTCTTTTTCATTAAGAATTTAAACGATAATGGTATACTCCAAGAAATTCCTTAGTCGACTCAAAATATTTTCCCCCTGGCAGGTGTCTGTTATTTTGTGAATTGAATAACGGTTTCTATCTTGAGACGAAACAATCGTTAGGACCCAGTTGACATTGTAAGAGAAAGGGGAGATAATCGAGTTGGTGGTGTACTATATAAGATAGTTTCTGGAGTCCCGCAGGGAGACTTCTTCCCGATAGCTCTCCTGTTCTAACTGTACCCGAGGGCACGATCCGTCACCTACCAAAGGTGGGGCAAATCTTTTCTCCTGCTCCAAGCCACTTTTCCTCCAAAGCCCAAGTGTCGGCTGATGTTCTCCAACATCGGAGTATGCGCCATCTTTATCAGAAGTAGATTAATTCTAAGATAAATGTTGGGTATCGCATGATTAGCGTACAATGGGGATACTCTAATTGTGTTGCTTTTCTAGAAGCCTGTAGTATCATTTAACTTAATCTGTCAGTGCATCTACACAGCCTTCTGCCCGTTGAGCAAAAACAGGGCTAATCGAAAATAAAAGATTATTCAGAAAATATAAACTATAATCAATAAACTCATTTCAAGGCAAAGAGGAGTCAACAAACTGATAATTAATTAGACCACTCAATTAATTTTTTTTTAAATCTAGCCTGCAGGAGCAGTGTTAACTAAGCCGATTTCCCACAAGCAGTACTTCAAAATTTACATTTACCTCAAAACGTAAAAGTACAATGAGAACAATATTTGGTATTTAGGTTTCAAATAATGTACTTCATAATATAACTGATTATTGTAAATATGAGGAGTAGGGGTTTCTGCAGGCTGAAAACTAAAAAAGTCCGTCACGCAGGGGCTGCGTAAACTAAGCAGATTTCCTATGTGAAGTTTAGCAATAGAGAAATCTGCATACTGGTAACACAACACCACCATAAGTAAATACAAACGGTAATGAGAAATCTTTCAGTTAATTATAATAAACTCCTAACTGAAACGGCTTCTGAATAATTTAAATTTTAATAACTCAAATTTAAGTAGTCCAAGAACTAAAGAAGGGGGGGGGGCGGATGAACAGAACGTATTTGCATAAATCTCACAAAGTAACGAAGGTTAGAAACTACAGGTTAGGTTAGAAGCTTCCGTCAGAGCCGACTTACGAAAACGGCCGAACTAACCCGAACACCCGACCACAGACTTCATAAAAATGCAAATATCTCGGTTAATATTCAAGATAGAGAATAAAAGTATATAACAATATTTATAGTAAATTTAATTTGCAATAAGATTGGTTCTATATAATTTTTCGATACGATGCATAATAACGGCGATACTTCGAATTTTCGAAAATTCCCCCTCTAAACCCCCCTCCCTCTGGTACTATTTCAGCTATTAACGAACTTGATCTGTCTTTTTACATAAAACGATTAAATATCGAGTTTCGTAACGATCAAACAAAAAGAGCGACCACTAGAACGTTGTCGGACAAGTATTAGCAGATTTCCCTTGAGAGAAATCAGCTATTGAGGATGACACTAGAGCGTTAACAGACAAATATATATATATATATATATATATATATATATATATATATATATATATATATATATATATAATTTTGAACGGACCTCATTTTCGTCATCTCCTGGGTAGGATCGATGGACATTTGAAGAAATTTTTCGAAACTCGCGTCATGAGTACGACCTCAATAGCTGATTTCCCCTGAAGGGAAATCTGCTAAAAATGCAAATATCGCCTTTAATAATCAAAATAGTGACGTACATAACAACATTTATTGAACATTACCTTTTCAATAAATTTGGTTCTATACGTTTTTTCGATCCAACTCATAATAACGGAGATATTTTGAATTTTCGAAATTCCCCCTCCTCTAAACATCCCCTCGCACTGGTCCGATTTCAGCCATTAACGAACTTGATCTTTCTTTTTACATAAAACGACTACAACCAAAATGCGACGGCTAGAGCATTAACAAATAAATATGTATATATATATATATATATATATATATATATATATATATATATATATATATATATAATTTTGAACGGACCTCATTTTCGTCATTTACAAGATAGGATCGATGGCCATTTGAAATAATTTTCGAATTTCGCGTCATGAGTACAACCTCAATGGCTGATTTCCCTTGAGGGAAATCTGCTAAAAGGCATTTCTCTCCTTTTTGAATTTATTCCTCACTCTAAAGTTCTTTGGTAACAGAACCAATTTTTATTTATAAATGGACACCACATCGAAGGTGATTTGCCCTTTCAAAAGTAATAACAGGTAACAATAACAAAAAACATACCTTAACAGCAAGTAACAATAATAAATACCTTGGTAACAGAACCTTTGAAAATGTTTGACATGCTTAAATTTTATTAAGTTTAAAATCTCTTTTCCGGGACTTTTAGCAGACGCCAGTTTCATGTTAAGTGTTATCTAGAACAAAAAAAACAATTATTTTATAATTATTAGAAATAGAAATTAATATAGAAACATTTTTGTTGCGTGTTAAGTACTTTGGAAAAAGTATTCCGAAGATGGATGGCGTTAATTTTAATATAAATACAAGGCATTTGTGAAACTTTAGAGAGAGCAGACTGATGGAAATAAAATCTTGGAGTTAAGTATTTCTGCCCGAACACGATCATGAAAGGAAATAACTTATATAGGCAAAGGGGTTTTGAGAGTCAAGAGGGGGAGGTTATTGTTCAATTTGAATTTAGATGCAAGAATACGCTACATAGGTAATGAAACATTCTTCTCAACTAGAACATGAAAGCTTAGAATAAATCCATCACCTAGTTCACTATTATCCGATCATAAATGTGGCTGTAAAATTTATTTTCTTGGAATCATGAATAGAAAAATTTAATTAATTAATTATCTTCATTTTCAAAACTTATATGGCTTAAAGGTAGTCAGTATGTAAAGAAAAAAATAACTGTTTCCTTCGCTAACTCCAGAAACATACTTGAAATGAACATAGTATTTCATATTATGCGATCAATATAATCATTACAGAAGTAATCACCAAAATATTCTTAACTATTATTTAAATAATTTTTTAAACATTTTTAATAATTGTTTATGTAATCAAAAACATGTCCTTTTTCAGATTCCCTAGAGACCAAGGAACATTGCCTAACCACTTCTACTTCACTGATTTCGAGAGACATACTTCAGAAATTGCTACATTTCATTTAGACAGGTATTTACTTTTAAAGTTATGAACAATAAGCACCCATGTATTGAATACCTAACGATGAGTACAAAATTAATTAGTTTCACTGACTTCATGAAAGGTTCAAATTAAAAACACTTATCTTTCACAAATACAATCTTTTCCTAGCTCGATGTTTAAATACGTTTTAATAGTTTTCTACCCAGAAGGAGAACATTCCTTCACTAAATGATCTACTTACAAAAATATAAATTTACAAAAACGTATTTTTTCAAGCACTCTTCATTTCAAATAATACTGAGATTAACCGTCTAAGAACCATTTCACTAGAGAAATGATGTAATGAGTGTTGCTCCTCCGTGTAGAAAGGGAAGAAAATCTGAAATTCCCTTATATTCCAGTGAAACTTTGCCTGTCGAAAAGTACTAAACTCTCTCTTACTTCTGCCTGTGCCTGCGGGCCTTGTCTATCGCTCTCTCTTACTCTCTATCTCCGTCTTTGCTCTGCCATTTAATTGATATTTAAAACTGTTTTATATCTTGAGCTAGTTTCTTTTGGAAGTATGCTACAAAGGTCGTTCACATTGTGTCATTCCTCTAAAACGTTTCAAATCTTTGTGACCTCTGTAAAATTGTCATGCGTTAATCAAGTTGCATGAGGTTTGGAAAATATCAAAATTATTTTCAATAATGGCATAAAATTAAGGTAGATGACAAAGGTCAAAGAGTCGTATACAGCGTTGAGGGAGTAATAAATTTCAGCAAGGTGGATAAATTTGAGAAATAAATGAGACGAAATCAATTGGATTTGAAAATTCACTCAGGCACTTACACCCACACCCGCGCGCCTTTTAACAAATAACAGAGATACGAAGTAGAAATAGATAATAGACAAGAGAGAGATCTGAAGCGAAGGTAAAATAAATGTAATAATGAACATAAAATAAAGAGAATATGTTAGTGTTACAGTCTGTAATCAGGAAGTTTTTGAAACTTCCTTCTAAGCAAGTTCCAGCTAGAACCCTTATAAAATCACCACTGTGTTTACTCATTCGAAGTTACAACTTGATATCTTTGTTAAGGGAAGAAGTAAATTCACGATCATTCAAATCGCATAGAAATGTTTTTTGATGACTGACGACATAGCGGCATGCAATGTTGGAAATCTTTTCATTTTTAAATTCCAAAACGTTGATCATAAATACTGCCAAAGTTGGCAATTTTCCTGTCCTCTGCAGAATTGTCTCAAGCGTGTGTCTACATTTCTGGACTGATGATGTCTCGTTAAGGTGGCAAAAGTGGACTATCTTAATATATTAATAATAAATTAATCATTTTATACACAAATTTTATTTTAATTATTGATTTATTTATTTAATATTTAAATATTTTATTAATGATTTCTTTATTGTCCAATATCAATAGTTTTGATTTGCAGTTTTCACCTAGCTTTGAATTTTGTCTTTATTTGTTCTCTTGCTCATTTATTTTTTATCTTTGCTGTATTCAATATTTGTTTTTTGATTTCCATTCATGCTTTTTGAGTTCCATTTTGTTTTTGAGTTCCATTTACATTTTTGAGTTCTAGTTCCGTTTTTGTGTTTCATTCAGTTTTTGTGTTTAATTTCGCCTTTTGTGTTCTATTTTTTTTTTTTTTATTCCATTTCTGTTTTGAGTTGCGTTCCTATTTCTTTCCCATTTCTGTTTTGATATCATCTCTGTTTTTTGTGTTTTCTCTCTGTGTTTTGATCCTTTTATGTTTTGTAAATCCTTTTATGTTTTCTGTTCCTTTTGTGTTCTGTATTCCTATTCTGGTTTGTGTTCCATTGCGTGTTGTGTTCCTTATCTTTTATGTTTTCTTTTTAGGCTTTGTGTTCCATTTCTGTTTTGTTTAATTTTGTTAATTTTTTTTGTTTGTATTGTTTTGTTTTTTTTTTGTATTTTTTTAAAGTTACAAATCCTTTAGTTTAGAGCAACATCGCCGAAGCTGCGAAGCTCCAATAAATAAATAAATAAATATATCTTAATAAATATTTTATGGTGGCATTTTGCAATTTCATTCATCTTTGGAGTATGTATTCCACGACCACTGCCTTGTGTGGCAACCAATGTTCTATTATTTACGTCTTTGGGTCAGTCTTCAATTCTGTAAAAAGTTTCATCTTTCAAGAACGTTCTCCTTCTGGCAGTAATCAGTCTTATTTATAAAAACCGTTTGGTTGTTTTTATTCGATCACAAGCTTAATATAACATTCCTGTATTTAATATCATTTACGGTCTCGTGTGTCATTTTATGTATGATTAGTTTTTTTTGCCATGGCTTTTTTAATGGTCATATAACTGAAAACCACAGAAACGTTTCTAGTAGTAGGAATTCTCTTCTCGTAAGTACATACATACCATTTAATATTCGCACACTTCCTCTTTGCATACTCCACTGGCTCAGTGATTACAATGATCCTTTTTTTTGGCATAGTTAGTTAAGACTCATATGATCTAGACATTTTTTGAAGAACATCATACTACCATGCATCCAGAGCAGGTTTACTATTTTTACCTTTTGCAGTAACTTTAGCCTCCAAACGGTATAAAACCTCACCTTGGAAGTACAGAACACAACATTAAACACTTTATAGAGAAGACCAGCACTATTTATATTGGGATGAAAAGATGTGATTAGTCGGCTTTGATGCGAAATTCCATTTTCCAAAAAATCTGTACAGGAGTCATCTAAAATTGAGGGAACGAAGGAAATTTATCAATAACCATTTCATATTAGCAGACCTGCCACTTAAATCCACATATATCAAATGTATCGTTAAGTATTACAAACAGGAGTCAATAGCAGGTATAGGCTCACAATGATATCTGGTGGCAGCTGAGTTATATCGTTATATCGGGCACCTTCAAAACATCCCATTGGTTTAGATATTGGTATTTCTGGTTTGGATTGTCCTCAAGAAATCTAAACTTTCCGAGTTTTCAAACATCGTAACGGACGAATGGTTCGAAACTACAATTTCTAGATCTACAGGAAATCCGCTTTCCATAACTGGTATCTACATGCTAAATCACATTTACTAGATGAAAAAAACTCAGTAATGAAAACTCTGATCACAAGACCTTATCACGAGAGGATATAATAATGAAAGATACAATAAAAAGTTAATTCAATATGTGTTTAAGATAGTAAAACCATTTAAGAAAAAAAGGTCCAAAGAAATTGAAACAACAGATAATTTGCCAGTATACGTCATGTCACCAAGAATGCGGAAAATATAATGATCATTTTCAATACTGACAAGAAAATAAGCTACATGGTAGTTTGTCCTAAAGATTACCTACAATCACATACAAAGTGTCATGTGGAAATCTTGGAAATTGCTCAACGAGCAGTTAAATATTAAGAAGGTCAGCTCAGCCCCTTAAATACTTTTATAAATTAGAGGTTACAAAATCCTCAATGACAGATTTCCTTAATAACCATGATCACTAGATAAACTTTGACGAAGTAAACGTTTAAACCAAAGTAATGAACTTTCAAGAAAGGATTTCCAGAGAAGCCATGGAAATTTGAAAATGCCCTTTTAATTTTAATAGAGAAGATGACTAAACTTTCGGCAAATTGTGTACACCTCCTATTCTAAAAGAGATATGTGACAACTCATGGAGAAGTACAATCGGCCATAATAAGTGCAGACCCGAACGAGGAATCTGATCTGGGGGAATCTGATCTGGGTCGGCTGCGGTCGACCCTTGAATCGGCAAGGCAAAGCCAAATACATTGGATAGGACAGCTGACTCTCATTTTTAGTTGAAACCCTGAGAAAGGTCCACGATGACTAGTGGAACTTTGGTGGACAACATCATATGACGTTCAATACCAGGTTTGGCAAAATGCACCATGCACAACTACGTGAACATAACATAAAAGGTCCCTGTGTGCATATATCTTAACAGGAGTACTCCTGAAATTCTATACTCTCTTTAAGTATTTTTTGATTAATAACCCAAGTTTTTATGGACAAAATTTTGACATGGCTTTATCCATACGGTTCTCATGTTCACACCAAAGGAGTGGATGAAGGTGAAGTAATGGATGAATTGAAAAAGGATCTGATGATGGAGTTTATTATTTAAAAAAAAAATCATCAAAAAAAAACTTTTATTACTAGAAGTAGACCACTATTACGGCTTCGACTTTCTAGTAAATGTTTCCTTGGTATGATAGTCTTACTTGGAGAGTCTTCAGAGGTGCAAGAAACTAACCATCAGATTGGACTTGTTCCAGAGTTTTAGGGCTTAAGATGAGATCCCTTGGGCGATAGGTTGGACTTATCCCTACTGGATTGTTACCTTCCGTTGGCTGGACCACTAACGACCTTCTTTCCCCGTATCCCTTGGGTTTACTCCCTACCATCTCCATCCATTGTATAGGCTTATAGGATTCATTTCCCTCAAATCCACCTTAAGTTAGTACTGGTTGCTACATTATTCGATCGAAAATAAATGGTGTAGAATTAGATGGAAGATCTCTTTCTTTTGAACTTTAATCTGTAAAACCGCAGATATGACCTCCACAACAGAGATTCATCTTTTCAACCAATTTATTGAAGTTTCAATTTTATATACTGTGCTGTAATCCATTATTATACATTTGATAGTGATTTTGTAATTATCTGTACTTGAATGTAATGAGCTCTGTGACTTTCTTTTGTATTTTATTAACGTCTACTATACGCTACGTTTATCTTATGAAAAAAGGGGTCTACGAATTTTATCTAGTGAATTTTTCACAAATTAAATTCCTATTAGCCACATGTGATACTAACCCACAGCTCCAGAATTACCAGGTGTATTAAGAACAGTCTTTAACACAAATGGGGCTCAGCTTAGCCATGTCAGTTAAAGCGTTGCCTTTAATCTCTCATGGTAAACCTCCTTTAAGTTTGATCTCCGCCTAGACAAAGGAATTTTTTTAGTGACGGAATACATTAAATAAAATCCTGAGTGCAAACCTGGCTAGAAAAGGGTGGTAACCTGTAGATAATCTGTCCCAATTAGCCTTAGTTGCAAAAAGTGGACGTTAATAAATAATAATAATTTAACCCACATGTCTAACCTTATTACTAAAGTCCGTCACGCGGATACTAAGCAGATATACCACGTGGCACACTGATCATTTCATCTCATTATCGATTCACTATTTCTCTCGTAGTAAGAAGCTTTTAACAGATTTTGAAAAGGCTCGGGCAAATCAGACAATTATAAGATAGAAACCTCCTAAAAATAGATATAACTTCTTTCAATATTCCAGATAAGAAAAAAAGTATTTAGCAATAGGTCAAGAAAATTCCAACAACATTGGTTATATACACTTGTTCGATCCAACGAATAATAACGGAGATTTTTCAAAATTCCCCATCAAACCCCGTCAACCACTAGTCCGTTTCCAGCCTTTAACGAACCTTGACCTTTAGTTTTCTATAATTCACTTATTTATCGAATTTGGTGACGATCAAACAAAAATTATAACTAGAGCGGTAACAGACAAGTGTGTGTGTGTGTGTGGGTGTATATATATAATTTCGGACGGACCTCATTTTTATAATATACTAGGTAGAATCGATGAAATTTGAGGAAATATTTCGAAATCGCATCATGAGTGCAACCTTCAAGGAAATCTGCTAAAATATATGTGTTTATCATGCTCATACAAGTCTCACTGGTCATTATTCTTTCTGAGTTTAACATTTGGCCACGTAGTTTCTATTCTTTGAGTGTGGAATTCATTCTTTGAATTTCACTCTAGGCCATTTTCTGAGACCCTAATACTTCACATAGATTTAGTAATGATGAAGATTCAATAAAATCTTTAAAATTTTGCCTGGTCTTCCCTAAACGGCCACTGGGAAGCAAACCCCTTCCGCCGGGAAAAACAGAATTTGTATGAAACATATTTTTCAACATTATCCAAAGATTAAGTTTCAGTTCAGTATAACTACACTAACGTTTTGCGTTCACTGAAGAATGTCTTGATTTTCTGTTACCAGTTTTTAATAAATAATAGTCATTTAAAAGTTCAATTATGTGTTGACACATCTGAATATACAAGTACATAATGAATAACCTTCGGTAAAGATAATCGATATTTTTTATGAATGGCAATGCTATGTTAGTTTTCAAACACCAGTGTTAATAAATTCTAATTTGAAATGGGAATATAATGAAATATAATTATACTTATTTGTGGTTAAACGGAAAAAATAATAGTAACATCTATTTAATAACTATATAAAAATATAGTTGGGTTTCATGATATTAATTAGTATTCAAATTTAATAATCAAAGATGCAGCTTAATTTATTTTAAAATCTAATAACTTTATAATAATAAATAATTTAATTTTTATTTTCTGGATTAAATTTCACTTTAACAGATTATAGCTGACTTGTTATGGGTAAAAGAAAACTAATGGAGTGAATGGTTGTTGTCATAATTTATGCAAATATGGTAGAATAAGGTTTTGTAGAGAATTGAGTTAGAGAGAGGCTTTGTACTGCTTTCTTATTTCAAGAATCACGCGATTCAAGATTATCAGCTGAGTGCTCTACTTTATGTGGCATTAAGTACAGAGAATGGTTGTCGGACCCATGATTAGCGCTACGGCTCCCATACTGCAAAATAATAAAAATAATCAAGTTTTTTTTTTCACATTTACTGTGTTGGAACTAACTCATGATTAACTGAGTGCTGGGGTATTTTTTTTCTACTGTAAGTAAACACTCACGTGAGCTGTGAACATAAAAAAAACTATGAACGTTTTATATTATGCACAGAAATTAAAAATGATTTCGATCAGATAAGTAAACACATTAGATTTTAGATATGTTATTAGAGTTTATAACCTTATTTATAACAGAATATAATGTACTTACTGTGCTACTGCCAAACATATTTGTATAAATTATAAAAGATTTCCTCGACGTAATATTTTTTAGCATAGTTATTCAATCATATTTAACAACATAACTGGGGCTCAGTTTAGCAATGTGAGTTTAAGAATTATTTTCTTTAGAAACCCTCGAGTCGTGGGAAATATCTCACGTTGACAATATGAATTTATTAAGCAATGAACTCATTTAATACAAATATTTGTCCAACCCAGTTAAATTACGACCTGTAGACAGCCCATCCAGTTTAGGCCCAGTACCATAAAGTAGATGTTGATTTAATTCTGGAGCTCAGGTGTAGCCATGTGAATTAAGGAGTTGGTTTTAATCTCACATTGTAAACCTATCCAGTGAGTTCCATTCTCATCTGGGAATAGGAATTTAGTGACGGACTGATTAAATAAAACCTTATAAATATATACTTAGTAACAATGTCCCAAGCCAGACACACAGGGTGTTAGTGTAGGACATGACATCACTGTAGTACCAACTCTAGCAAAATCATTAGTACCAAGGAACTAACACGAATAGATAATGAAAGTTCAGTGAGCACTTATGTCTGTGGTTTGAACTAGAATCACCCCACTATGACTTCCTGGGTGCTAACACTTAGTTAAGCCTTCCCTATTAAATTTTTAATTGCCCAAACACCATCCAAGTCAAAAAATTCTCTCTTACTCCAACCTGCCTTCCGGCGCAGTCTCTCAGTCGTTGTACACACCGTCTTAGATCGCCTAGATACCCCAACTCGCGCTGTGTTCGCTGGTTGAACTTCCTACAAAACTGGCCACTAAAGCGGCTATTTTAAGTTCATAATGATCATTATTGAAAATACTCTTGTGTATGTCTGGAGCGTAAACTTTTTAGTGAAAGAATCGATGATATGTGTATATTAGTAATGGTACATAGTGTGTTCAGTAAAGTATAACATATTAGCGGTGCAGTGTATAAATAGCAGAAATAACCTATAATAATCATTAAAACATTAGATTTGTTTTACAAAAGGAGTACATATAAAAGAGGCGAATGTACCCAGGAATAAGATTAAAATTAAAAGGTGATAATCAGGGCCTAGTAGAAGTCCCTTCTGTTAATGCCTTGAATGAAAGTCAGAAAATAAAGTGACCCTCCTGCCTTAACCTACTCTGCTGCTTAGACAGATATACATATACAGCGAAAACCGAGCACAACAGGTATCGTAGTTTACTTAACTAATTTTCCCTACGCTGAATAATAATGGTAAATATATCAACGATTTGCTTGTTGAATTTAAATTGTGATATATAATAATATAGATCATTTTATTGCAAAAACAATGTGTAATCTATCAGTTTGTAAGGACAACATGGATTGGAGTGTTGAAGACTTGGGTTGGAAGTAATTTAGTTAGAGTGTAGTTGGCCTACCATGGATACCCACTATTTGCCTTCGCCCCTATCTGTGGTTTACTTGTGGATTCCTCTGAGAAAAACTTGCTCTTACATCCAAACTTTTTTCTTCAACAAATATTCTATTTGTTTCTAATGGAGTTTCAGCTATACATATTTGTCCTTAGCTCACTTCTCCATATGTACATGTGTATCCTAGATTTTCGGCATTTTGATATAATTCCTTCAAAAATTGCATAAGACGCCATTAATGTAATAACAGTCTGTGGTGAAATGTTTCATATTGGATGTAGTGGTACGTCTTTGCCTACCCATCGAAGAAATTTGGTCTTGATGCTGTTGCTAAACTGAGATTCGTTGGTTAGAAGTACATTGTATAGAATTATCGAGACCTCTTAATGACCAGTAACAATCAACGTTAATTAGAATCAGCACTTGTGTTTCATGAGAATAGAAAAGTTTTTTAAAATGGTTTTCGAAAATTAATATTATCAACATAAAAAATTGTTTGGAAAATTATTTACTTGAAAATTGCGCATTTATGAAGTACGAGTTCCTGCAAAATATTGGCCCATGTACCAGTCTAGACGACGTGAATCAGCTGGCCTGAGTCGGTGGCTGGTCTTGAACTTGCCACCGGTCTATAAAGCCCAGCTCGCCCGACAGTTAGTTAGATCTCAGTTTTCTTGCCGGTAAAAAAACAGTGCGTTCAGTGCAGCTTTTAATGAACAGAGCTTTTTAGTTTCAGTGCAGTGCCGTGTTTTGTGAACATCAGTGATTCGCGTAAACGTGAGTTATTGTGCTGTGTGATAAGAACTTGAATTTAACAGTGCATATTGAGAAAAATAATTGAAAATAATTGACGAAGTGTGTAAAAGTGAGTGCTCATCGTCAAATAAATTGTGCAGTGATAAAAATATTAAAGTTTGTGTGCTGAATTTTTCAATCCAGAAGAACCCTGATAATCAATGTTTATTATTTTTTTAATAAATAACAATATGTTAATACTTTACTACCACTGACAGAACTGAGAGTTACATGTCCAAACACTTTCGGCAATACATTAGTTAATATTCCAAGTAAAGGAAAAAAATGGCCACACATCCACAGTAACACACAGTTGTCAGTGTGGCCATATTTCCTCTATTTGCAATATAATTCACTTCCACCGGCCATAATATCAACGTGAGTTAATATTGTTTTAATGGAAAAAACTAAGAAAATTAAATTATTTATTAACGTCCACTTTTTGAAACTAAGGCTAATTCTGTCAGGCTATCTACAGGTTACCACTCTTTTCTAGCCAGGGTGAGACTGAGGATTTTATTTAATGAATTCCGTCACTAAATAAATTCCTTTGCCCAGGCAGGAATTGAACTCGCTACTCTAGATTTACCATGTGCGATTAAGGTCAACGCTTTAACTCACATGGCTAACCTGAGCCCCCGAAAAAACGAAGAAAATTAATTGGGTTATAAAATATACTTCTCTGTTTTTGAAAGTCATTTTGTTGTGTGAAATTCATAACTATTACTAACTGGTATCTTGGGCAACAGAATGCCTGAACAGAATTCATACTAATTGGAACTCATCATAAGGTTATACATTCGTTGTATTTCGATGAAAGTTTATTTTCACCCGGCAACGATTCGTCAAAATTCATCCATTTGCCACTTGATGCTCCATATAACAAGAAAATGGTTGAACAGAAAGCCTGCCACTACGTGACGAGAAACCAGGGAGTACTTGATTAAGTTAATGAAATCTTAATATTTTGACGGGAAATCATTTTTATTTGAACCCGTAAATGACGCGTGAAATAGCTAACGTGTTAAAATTATCACAGGAAGTATTATTTATTTTTCAATAAATGATACCGCGGGACATCGCTTCGTCGCGGAGCTAATCAAATAAATAAATAAAAATATATTTATTTTTCCACAGTTTCAACAAAAGGTTTTCCTCTTTCTTGCTTTGGTAGGCTTATTTTTTTTTTTTTACAACCGACTTTGAACATTTATTTTTATTTAAATTCTTGTAGAACTATTGCAGTTCACGTTCATAACTCCGTCCTCTTAATATAAGCTGTCTTCATTGCTACGAGATAAGAGCATATCAAAATCACCCACTAAATTGAGGGATTTACTAATACACAGAACTAGTGGTTTTCCTCCCTTTAGGTATTTGTACATATGTTTGAATATATAAATCAAAATGTTTTAATAGAATTTTTGAAATGATGACAAGATGGCAGTGGATGTAAAAGGTGGTTTCTGGACCACTTTAAAAAAGAAGATTTCCACAAAAAACGAACGATAAAAACACAAAAAGTCCACAAAAAAATAATTGTTTTTATCAATTATTTTATAATTTTTTTTAAAAATACATGCAATTTAGCATAAAATTATCATTTTTTAAATAAAATTTACATCACTTTTCATTTGTTTTTCGGTTAGCAAAATGGATTTCGTTTCAGGATATCTAAAGTTCCAAAAAAATTAAAAAGTTCTAAAAAATTTAATAAATCTAGTTATATTAGATTAAATTAGATATTATAAAATATCCCTCATTAAAAAAGTTTAAATTAGACTGCAAAAAAGTTAAACATAATTAAAGTTAGTTAAAGAAAGTTTAATTTAGACTGCAAAAAAGTTAAACATAGTGTCCATCTAACTAACTATGTTTAACTTATCTGAAGGACGAATGGAAAAAAAAATTTTAGATATCCTGAAACGAAATCCATTTTGCAAACCGAAAAACGAATGAAAAAGCGATGTGAATTTTATTTTAAAAAATAGATAATTTTAAGCTAAATTGCATGTATTTTTTACAAAAATTATAAAATAATTGATAAAAACATTTATTTTTTATCATTTTTGTGGAATTCTTGTGTTTCTTCGTCATTTTTTTTAATGGAAATCACGTCTTTTTTGAAAAGTGGTCCAGAAACCCCCATTTCATCTACTGATGACCCAATTTACTAAAATAATTATTTAACCTCGAACGATGACAGTGATGGAGTGTAATGGTCGGCGTCTGAAACTTAATTTGACCAAAAGAGTTAGCTGACTAGAGCAACTTAAGTCTGTCGAGTGACTTGCAGAGAAAAACATGAAGAAAATTGGAATATCTGAGAGGCTCCTTTGCTCCATGAAATTCTAATGTCCTTCCAACAGTCTTCCGTCTGTAACTGTCCAAGTTATTAGTTCTCCTGCTATAAGGACTCTTTAGGATTTCTCTCTTTTTCTCCTAAGTAAAAAGGAACCAAACATGCTGAGTTGTTTAAAAATTTACTGTCTTTCTTTAACTCTATTCTTTAAGAGATGTATGTTCCTAGATAATACGAGCTCTTATTTCACTAAATATTCAGGAACAGGTAAACAAACCTCTTATATTTAACAAGATTCATAGCATTTACTAGAACAAAAAAAAACTTCAGGTCCCACCAAATCTATTTGTTTTACTAACATAAAACATTTACCTTTCTGGGCATTTTGAATGCTACGTTTAAAATTGTTGCCTTATGATAATACTTAATAAATGTACTAAAATACATTCAAAAACTTATGTTAGTCAGCCTTAAAGCAATGTGGCAACTATAGCCATTAATCTATATAGAAGTAAAGTAATAACTAATGTGTCAGACACATTCCGGAATTTTTAAATCATTATTTTACTGCTTATTGATCATCAATCGTTCATTTTAGTATCAATGAAAACTGTATACTCTATTTACTCATTAGATCCCTTGGATTTACACATTGGATCACTCCTGAGTCGCTACTGCTTTGTTCTGCTCTAATTTTACCGAATTGCCCATTAGGTAATACGCCGTTACTGTAGGTATGTTTTATAACACTGTTATAAATAATCGGCATAAAATACTTACGAGTCGTGATCCGTCTACAATACTTAAAAATATAACGTTGCATTTCCAGCAAACAAAGAACCTTGGATTTTCAAGCACAAACCTGGATAGAGAATGGAAAAATGATTTTAGGCCGAGTCTCTTGGGGCCATTTTGTTTCCCAGTGGCTCACACATGGTGCACATCTGGCTGCTGAATGGATTTACCTATCAGTTTTAATTACTGAACAATAGCCTTTACTTTTAATAGTCTGTAGAGTCTCTTTATTGACAAATCTTCATAGATAGTTGAAAAATTAAACTTTTGGTTCAACAGTCCATGAAAAGCCAAGGCCTGCCACACTATTTTTGCGAATGGTCAAATTTCCAGTTTCATGTATTTCCTTCAGTATAGTGATGGCATTATAGATCCAAGGTAGCTACTTCTATATTCCAATAGCTAAATAAAAGTATGAGTCCATAGGGTTTGAACTTGGCACGCCTAACATAGTAAGCCACTTCTTTCAATCCTTCAACCACTTCATTTCTTTTCCATAAATAATCGCGAGGATTGGAAATAATTTTGTTTTTATGGCTTTCTGTTTTGTTAAAAACTTTATTCTTGATGGTTAGGGCCCATAAGATTCTATCTTTGATTATACAATTAATGTACAGCGGGTTTTAGCAATCTATCCTTTTTAAAGACTAGTTCTGGGTACCATACTTCTTCCACAAAGATAGTAACATATTTAACTACTAGATTCCTATTAGTTATGTAAAAAAATTTTGTAGCTTAAGTTATACAGGACCTTCGATAATTTTCGACATCCTTCCAGTTTCCAGTTATCGGCGCTATCATCTCTTGCAGGTATTCTATGTTGTAAAACTTGACATTTGGACAGGATTGACTTCAGGGAACGTTTCCATAATCTCTTACATTCGATTGCTGATCTCGATGCAGAGTATAACTCTTCCAGCTAAGTTAGAGGCTCACCACAATACAAAGGCATTGACTACCGTTTATTTCGACAAGAAAATTAATTTTAAAACAATGGGATAGAGAGGAATATAAGTGTCTGAATGAGCTTTAGTTTGGGACACATATACTGGAGAATGTGAACGATTGCCACTGGTTGAAGGTCTTAAATAAGCAGGCTCCTCTCTGCTCAACACTCCTGTGTCATATTTGATCTGTGATATGTGTCTGTATTTACATTGATATAAAATCACCATAAAGCATCAATTTGGGTTTTTTTCTATTGGGTTTACAGCCATTGGAGATCTTTAGCCGCCATTACATGCATCCTCCACCTTTGCCAATCATTGCGATAGCTTTCCAGTCCAGTAAGTGGAACTCCGTAGCGTCCTTTTTCACTCTGTCTACCCATCACATCTTTGGACTCGGTCGTGTTTGGGTGTCCACCACTGTCGCATTCATTGACTTATATAGGGTTTCAGTTACTTCTTGCTGCCACATGTCCCGCCTATTGTAACCTCTAACCTTTCATATCATGTGAGATCGACTACCATAGTCTTCCTTCTCCAAAGTCCTTAGTCACCATCCCATTTTGGGCTTATTATTGCTCAAAGAACCTTGCTCTCAAACCTTTCAACCTTTGTTTCCAGGATACCCGTCAATACACATGTCTCACACTCATACATAAGTACAGGTTTGATAATGGAGTTCTTTTCGTGAAAGTTCGGTTGGTACCAGTTATCCTTCGGTTGATATCAGTAAACTGGTCGTTGATAAAGGTTACTGTAGTTCCTAGGTATTTGAAGATTTCTACTTTTGGGAAGGATAAGTCCTCTGGGCTGAGTTTTTTTCAAAATGCAGGTTACGTCTCTCTATTGTGTACTATATTACCTTCTCCAAGGCCAGGTTAAACAGTATCTGAAATAAACAGTCGCCTTGTCTGAATCCTGACTTAACGTAGAATAGTTCAGGCATCTCCTCCTTAAACCAACACCAGACAGCGGGAGCCATTGCTCATTCCTTACTTATCAATTACCTTCCTTAATTCATTTATAACTTATAATAAGTAAAAATGTCCTTAATTTCAAGTTTAAGACTGAAATCCTTAAATTCCTTGATAACCTTATATATAAAAATATTTATATATTTAACCTTTCAAGAGATTTTGCAGGTTCGTGTCACTGGCAAAAGACGCCACTATAAGACTTATTAAAACTTGTGTTTGAATGTTACAGATTACTGGGATTTAGAAGAGCTATGCCAGTCACCGGCAGGACGCTGAATATAACAACTGAAATCTACGAAGTAGCAGATGACGAGCTCCTGAAAACTTTCTTTATATCACCCTCCAATAATAAGTAAGTCATAACAGTAAGATAATGTAACATAAAACTAACAAGCTGCACTATAAGAAATTCAGTAATTATTAGTAGATCGTATATTGTTTGTTAAACTTATTTTTTATTCTTTGGTAACAATATTAATCTTTATTTTATTTTAGTTTGTTATAAACTATTTACTATTTAACTTGCTACATATTTTTGAGTTTCATATAGATAAATTTAATAAGAGCTATTAAGTGGATTATTTTTTTTAATTTAATGTTTAGAATATTAAAAATTCACAAATATAATGAAAATTCTTACTTCTTAATAGTAAACTATTAATTACTACATACTAAAAATAGTACCAGTAGCAGTTTTGCTCCGTTTGGCTCTAATTGAAGGCTCGTGAGTTTTACAATATTTCCCACTATGTTATCCACATACTTACATTTTATCCGTAGCTAACATTACATTATTTTAATTAAAAAGCTTTTGAAACCGCAATGTGGGGGATGTTTTAATACCCACGAAATAGTTTCCATACACCCTTTAAACCAAATACCGTTGAAAGCAATATAATAGAGTGACCATCAATGGAAAAATCAAATAACCTCTACTTATTGGTTTTATCCTATAAAAATAATATCTCATATATTAAGGAATTTCACTTCTTCTGTTAGGACGCTACTCTAACCATCCATCAATTATACACAATGGTTATAAAATACAGCCGAGTTGTAATGTACTATTTTTTTCCAAATATTTATGTAATATTCCATTTTAAATTAAATTCATTTCCCTACTGTATGATACGTGCAAAATTAAATTTATGGAATAAAAATTTAAACAATAACTCACTCTTTAAATCCAATATGTACTCTTTACACGGGACTAATCACAAATCGCACTGAATATTTTGTATCGGACCTTAATTTAAAAGTTCACTAATGGTATATATGAAAGAATATCTTCTAGCATGTACATTTCGAAAACAATGTTATTCATCACGCATCTATATATATATATAAAATTGTAACCACTGTCTGTACATTGATTTTTTTTCTCGAAATTTCACGATAACTTTTCGTTTCACATGTCATAGACACCATAACTGCATTTGTTTCTTTGGTGTCTGTTTGTTTTTTAGTTTGTTACCTTTTCACGAATAAATGGCTGAACCGAATTTTATGAAACTTGGTGTGTATATTACTACTAACCCAACTTAGACATTAGGCTATATTAATTTTCTCTGAGACGAACAAGAGTGAGGGTTATAAGGGAGGCCTGAAATTTAAAATAGAGATATTTCTTTCCTATTCGTTTTTCAGCAAATATGCACATAGCAATAGTTGTTTATTTTGTTATTTAGAGTAACCTTTGTTATACACACTTTCGTCTATTCCGAAGTTTAAGTGCTTTATACGTTAAAAATGATAGCGAGAGCCAACAATATTATTGGGCACAAAAGACTTATCCAAACTAAATAAAACTCGATATGTTTATTAGAACTGACGCCTCAATTATCATAAGCCATAACAACATATCGAGGGACGGGCAGGAGTAGGGGTTGTAGGAGAGGTCTGAATAGCGGTATTTCGTTTTCTACTGGGTTTACGGCAAATATGCACATGGCAAAAGCTGTTTATTTTGTTATTTAAAGTAACATTTGTTATATTCACTTTTTCCGTATAACAAAGTATAAACGAGTTATACATTAAAAACTAAAGCGGAAGCCAACAATTTTGTTGGCCACTAACGATTGAACCGAACTTATACCATCTTTATTCAGCCTAAAATGAATTCCCTAGCGAAGCCGGGTACCTTAGCTAGTATGTATATATATATATATATATATATATATATATATATATATAAAACTGTTAAATTATTTTATAATTCATGTAAATAGAGTCTGTGTTTCGACAGGTGTTTCCACGGGAGGTGTAGCTACTATTGTGACACTGCTCATGCTATTTGTGGAAACCCAGACAAGCTGGAAGGTTCATTCGCTGCATTCCTACCATCCAAAGAGATGGCTGTCAGGAAAGTATGGAGGCATCCTTGGAGGAGGTCTTACCACAAGAGGAGAAAAGCCCAATGGGAACAAGGTAAGTACCGTCACTTTTCAATGGACCGCTGTTATAATTAATAACTAACAATATATAATAAATATTCCCTAAATATGATAAACGAGTTATTATAATTGGGAATAAAAAGAAATACTTCACATAGTTTTTTTCAACTTTTTACATCAACTGAGTAAACAGAAATTCAAAAGTAATGACTTCATTGTCTGAAATGGGCATAATTCTACACAATAAGAACTCTTTCGTTGTAGCTGCATAATGAAACAAAAACGTAGAAAGATGTTTTATAATATGTCAAATTTGTAATCCTGCATAGGCGTCTACGAGGTGTGAAACATACAGAGAAAAATAAATAAATAAAAAGAGTTAAACAGAAAAAATAGTCTTGTTATATGCTGACCATCGCCAACAAGTGTCATTATTAATTTAAGTGGGGTCAAGAAAACGATCTACCTAAAAAATTTACTTTTCGCACTCCTCTTTACTCTATCTCGTTCTGGATAGATTTCAGCCATAATTGATCCTAATACTTAGTTTTAGGCATTTAAACATAAAATATTGGCAGGTATCTGACATGAATTTCGATCACTTGGGCTTTTATTGTCACACACAATCACATTCGGTTATTGATATAAAATTTTGATAGACGTCATTTTAGGCATCTACTGGGTAGAAGAAGTGGAAATTTTCCCATAATGGTGACAAGTGTTCATTCTGAACAGCACATTTCCCTTAAGAGAAAACTAAGGAACAGATAATAAAGACGCTGGATCCTGAATTGTAGTAGGTAGTGTATGTTTCATTTTGTAAATATCTTTAGATTACAAGGAATATTCTACCCTAAATACAGTTCATCAAATAATAAATATCTCTTTTTCATGAAGAATTGCATTATTTTGTAGCTAACACATTGGCATGTTTATGCTAAACTCTTCAGCTGCTGTTATGTTTATGAAACACTTTTTTAACATTTATTCCTAAGCATTTATGTTCTTCCTAAAGATCTACGAGCGTACAAATAATTTAAAATGATAAAACAGTATTTTAAAAAAATGATAATGATAGACAAGTAAAGCATTTGTCATAAGGCAAAATAATATACGTATGTGCTACTCCTGTTTTACTGCTGGATGATGAAGCCCTTGATCTCAACAATTTTAAGAGAAATTTAATTATTATTATATTCAAGGAATTGTTGTATTAATCATTAATATAGGCCATTTTGCATTCAACTTTTGGAAGGACTCGAAATCGCTGATGTCTCATGTGAATGTTTGAAGGCCCTGAGAAAACGATAAATAAAATATGATATCAAATCGACTTTGTCATATGAATGTAACAGAACTTAATAAATAAAAGAACTTTAAATGGAATTTATCAATTTTTTTGTGATCACACGCTGAAGTCATAACGTCAAAATAACAGAGAATTCGAGGATTTATCCGTTGGCTTTGTTATCTGTTAATTTTTATGTAAGACGTCTCTATATGTAGATAGGGGAAAATGGACTCACAGAGAACTCTGCTGATCTGGGGTAGAAGACCCATAAGAAAAATATTTGGAGCCTTCAAAGAGAAGCACAGATGGTTCGTCAGAAATAACGCTTAACATATGGAACGCCCGGAAGGGCTAGAACATATGGACAAAATGAATCCAATAGCCCGTCCTCCAATATCATCTACTTGGAGGAAGCAAGGAAGAAACCCATGCATTGATGGTTTATTGGCATAGAAAAGACTTCTCTCAGATGAAACTGCTATATATGGTCTGAGTGCTCGTGATAGTTGCACAGGCATTATAATAACTGAAGCGACTAGTATGGTAGTTAGTATATTTAATAGTATTCTGTAATAACTCAGCCCTCACATTAAATTAACAAATATGACACATGTCTTACAAAGTATATACTAACACAATTCAACATCCTGTTTTACATAATGTGTCGACCTTCGTGTCTTTCATTTCTAAGACAATATTTGCTCACCGAACAATAAAAGTTATTTACTGCTCTGTACAATAGCTTCTAAACTCTGCTACAGTGTCATGGCAATAAGACAAAGAGACAATAAAAATGTTATGGGAGTGATTCAAGAACACATTATCTATTACAATACAATATCATTGCTTGACAGGTAGGATTCCTACCGTTGCCAGGGCTGTTTTATTAACCGTTGCACTGATTAAAAGTAGTTTTGGAGTTATATATTCAAACGATTGCTCTAAGAATGTAGACAATCCGGTATTTCGTTATGTAATCCAAATAGTTGTTATTATTGTGCACAAATAAGAAGAATTAAAGTAGAGTAAAAATGAAAAACGATGAATATCCTTGACGATGAGCGGTACATTTATTGCTTTTATCAAGACATCCAATTATACGGACGAATTAATAGCAAAAGTGGGTTAATTTATTTGCTACAGGATTTACTTAAAATGTGAAATGAATGCATGTAAACATATTCATATATGTTATACTATGGGACAAGAGTCATTACATAAAATTAAAACTATTTACAGACTGGCAAACCACCTTCATTCTACAGACTGACTTCATTGCAGTACTACCTCTTACTCTCCTTCCCAAATTATTTATTTTATCATTTGGACTTAATAATTTTCAAACTTGTGCATCGGTTTTTCAGTCTGTAAATAATTTTAATTTTATGAAATGACTCTTTTGCCATATTATAACATATATGTGTATGTTTACATGCATTCATTTCACATTTTAAGTAAATCCTGTAGCAAATAAATTCATTGCATTCATTTCACATTTCATCAAACTGAAGTAGTTTCATTTCAACCCACGTGACCGACAACCACATAAAACAAGGATTGAAATAAAGGATGCTTACTAAAATGGAACAGAAACATGAAAATAGTATACGAATGTGCGGAAACAATTTACACGTAAAATAGATTAATTGGGTAACAATTCTTAGAATGAAAAGCTAAAGATAAATATTTTTTAATCAAACTTCAGACTACCGTCCTCGGGTTTTCAATATTTGTGATATTTTCGGTCTTATACAAATAGAATTTAGCCTTTTTCCTCATTCATCTTTGATATACTGATTGCTTATGTGCTTTCCCAGTATACTTGTTGTTTTGAATAATTCTGAATACATTGCGATTTGATGCATATTAGATCAAATCCTGGCATTCATTGCTAACGCTCAAGCTAAGAGAACCACTGCCTCCCAGAGTTCTATTACAGCCAGTTTCATTTCATTTGATTCGTGACTTGCTTACTACATTCTTATACATGTTATTTTTTTCTTCATTGTTGGCAGAAGCGGACTATTGCAACCTTGTTCGGGAGATCCCACCGTACAACAGCGGCAGAAGACTCCTTGACATCATAGACATGAGCGTGCTAGACTTCCTGACGGGGAACATGGACCGGCATCACTACGAGACGTTCCGCCTGTTCGGCAACAACACCTTCCTCCTCCACCTGGACCACGGGAGAGGGTTCGGGGCACACCAGCACGACGAGATCAGCATCCTGGCACCTCTCAAGCAGTGCTGCGTTATCAGGCATTCTACCTTATCTACACTTCTCAGGTAAATCTTCCATCCATTCATGCCGGCTAACGCCTAAAATTAAATGTCAGTTACAAAGGAGCTGCGTAAACTAAGTAGATTTTCCACATTGTAGTATAACATACTCCTTATTTTATTTAAGGGATCCCCTTAAGGGAAATCAGCTATTGAGGTTGTACTCATGACGCGATTTTCGAAACATTTCTTGAAATGCCCATCGATCCTACCAGGAGATGACGAAAATGAGGTCCATTCAAAACTATATATATATATATACATAAAACAACTCGATATTTCGTTGTTTTATGTAAAACGAAAGATCTAGTTCGTTAACGGTTGAAATCGGTTCAGAGGGAGGGGGGATTAGAGGGGAGGATTTTCGACAATTCGAAATATTTCCGTTACTATACGTCCGATCAAAAAATTGTATAAATCAATCTTATTGCAAATTAAATTTGCTATAAATATTGTTGTATACATTTATTCTCTGTCTTGAATATTAACCGAGATTTTAGCATTTTTATTAAATCTGGACGGATAACGGATGAGTGAGTTTCCCGCCAAAAGCTAGGTCGGCCGTTTTCTTAACTGTTCGGCTCTCGTGAAATTTCTCTATTGTTAAACTTCACGAGGGAAATCTGCTTAGTTTACGCAGCCCCTGCGTTACGGACATTTATTCCGCTACATGCTCTCTATTTCTAAAACATTCCGTCACGCAGGGGATGCGTAAACTAAAGCAGGTAGTGGATAACACACTACTGACATCATCTCACCATAAACTACTAATCTATCTCTTATTCTCTATTAATATGCAAAAAAAAACGATGATTAGAAAGGTAGAAGGAGAACGGGGGTTGCTCAAAACAAGAAAGTGCGAATATCTCGCCTAATACTTGTGTTACGAAAAAATGCATAGAATAACAATTGCAGTTTAACAAGATTCGTTCTATAGCAGTTTCATTCATAATAACGGTGATATTTTAAATGTTTAAATTCCCCCTCCAAAGGGCCCACATTATAATTCCGGTTTCAGTCAATAACAAATATGATCTTTATCCTTGACTAAAACGGCTAAATATCGATTACGGTAAGGAACGAAAAATCGATTTCATTAATCATTACATTACATATTTGCACGTATCCCACAAAGTAAAATTTCAATGGAAACCATATTTGGCACATAAACTTAGAATGAAATGGTTCACGTTATAACAGCGTATTGTTAATATGAACATGGCTAGAAGTGGGGGGTTTCCTGAATGCTGAAAACTGAACAATGCAAATATCTCGGTTAATAATTTATATAACTTATAAAGCATTTATAAAAACATTCATAGAACATTAAATTTGCAGAGATATTTAGAATTTTCGAAATTCCTACCCCCTCTTAATCCTCCCACTGGTCCCATTTCAGCCATTAACGAACTTGTTCTTTCTTTTTACATAAAACGATTAAATATCGAGTTTGGTAACGATACAACTTAAATTGCGACCGCCAGAGCGTTAATAGGCATATATATATATATATATATATATATATATATATATATATATAGTTTTGAACAGACCACATCCTGGGTACGATGGACATTTCAGGAAATGTTTTGAAAATCGCGTCATGTGTACTAGCGCAATAGCTGATTTTCCTCAAATCCACAATGTATATAACAACAATTGAATAGAATCAGTAGTTTAACAAGATTAGTTCTATATCATTTTTCAGCTCATAATAACTATGTCTTCTAATATTAGACTTAAGGGAAATCTGCTAATATTTCAGAATTAGAATAAATACATTCAAATTAATTCGGACGCAACTAACTTTTATTTAGCACTGTGACCTTCCACCCTACTCCAGCGTACTGGAATATAAAAATTACATTGAGCTACTAAACTTATAGTTGTCTAAAATCACTATTTTTACGTGAATGTATAAGGAAGTGAAAAGTATAAGATATTAACAATACTAAATGCCTAATAATCGTGTAGGATTCGCCCGTGAAACATTCAAAAATTCAACAATATACAATAAAATTGAGTATTATTTCAGTACACCCTTATTCTTACTCATGTAAAGTCCACTTAAAGCAACCGTATCATTAACCATCTCATGTACATCTTAAATTTCCAGTCCTACGTAGGCTACTATTAAGAACGAAATAGAGTATAGAATGTGAGATTGAATTAGCATGCTATTCCAGCACGTAGGGAATCTGCTCAGTTTTTGCTGAACTTATAAAAGGAGTTCTCATATTTTAGTGTTCCAAACTGAGGAATTAGTTAAAGGTCTGAAGGTTAGGTTTTAAATAATTAAATATTGAACTTGACCTTACTTTTAGAGCTTTAAATTTTTAATTGATTGGTTTTTTGATTCTAGGTATTAGTGAAAACAACCGATCCCACAGAACAAACATATGATGATTGGACCAAATATGACTTCCTTGTAGTCCTATTAAATTAAATAAACGAAATATTTGGTTACACATCTAGTGATGTAAGATATCTCCGTGCAGGAAACACATTCCAATGCAGGAGAACAGGATTAAGGAAAGGTCAAAACGATTAATTCCGTAGATATATGAAAACCGAAGATTTTCACTATTACAATACTTCCTTTACGTACATTGAAATACAAATGGCTGACAGTGTCAAAAAAAAAAAAAAAAAAAAAAAAAAAAAAGAAGTTTTATACAACATTTGTGCCTTTGTATGATTTTATTTAATTTTAAGATTTCAGTTAATGTAGGGGGAAACAAGTTCAAAAACGTGAAACCAAGATTATTAGCTTGACGAACTAATAGAATAGAAACACCAACCAGTAGCCACCATAGAAATATGAAGGTGTACTGCTTGTCTACCAACTTACAACACCGACGATGTTCGAACTGCTCGTATAACATATGCTAGTGATCGTACGTGATTTATAAATATGGTTCAAATATGTATTACAAATATTAGTAGGCTCAATAGCTACCTTATTTCCTAAATGTTTCATTTGTAATTGGTACGTAACGTGTTGTGATACATAAATTTGAAGATGTCTCATTTTCGTCATCTGCTCGTGAGGATCGGTGGTGCTCAGATAAAAAGATAGTTTTAAGTTAGAAAAAATTTGCGTCATTGGGCTTCAAATAGCTGATATCCTTTAAATCCTGCTGAGCATTTTTTTTGTACAGCAAACCCGCAAAACGTAGCTGCCTTGCAGGAAGTGTATTACAGGTTCCGAAACCAACTTGCGTTCAAAATGGTCACTCAATTAACTACTTACTTTTTACAAGCTGCTCTTTGATTTCAATATTAAAGACAACAGGTAACGTGATGCCCTTTATTTCAAATTTTAATGAGCCTAATGCTCCTCACACAGAAGGAGTCACCGGGAATTCTTGGATCCAGTAGCATCCTTTAGAAGATTGCATTGATGATGAGGCGTACCCTCTGAAAGCGCTCTGTCGCATAGAACAAATAACTGTCAAGGAACGAGGCCTTTGTGTTTTAATTGTAGAAGTTCAATGGGAACAATATTTGGTATTCAAACTTGAAATAAAGTGCTTCATGATATACAGCTTATTGTAAATATGATATGTATAGGGAGTAGGGGTTCGCAGAAGGCTGAAAACTGATATCTCGTCTTAAAGCAAATATCTCGTTTGATATTCAAGATAGAGAATGAACGTACATAACAACATTTATAGAATATTAATTTGTAATAAGATTTGTTCTATAAAGTTTTTCGATCCGACGTATAATCTCGAATTTCCAATACTCGACCCTCTAAACCTCCCTCTCCCCACAACTGTCTAATTTTAGCCGTTAAGGAACTTGATCTTTTTTGTTACATAACACATTTACATATCCAATTTGGTAACGATTAAACAAAAAGTACTACCGCTAGAGCGTTAACAGACAAATATATAAATTTATATATAGATATTTATATAAAATTTTGAACGTACTTCATTTTTGTCATCAATTTACTAGGTAGGATCGATGTACATTTGAGGAACTTTTTTCTAAAATTGCGTCATAATAAGACCTCAATATCTAAAACTAACTTAAACAGGTGGAAATATTTTGTATCCTGCGAAATAGCAATGTTTTAGTCATCTGATGTCTATTATTACGTAAACCACTCATAACCATGTAGTCCTTTCCCCCTAAAAATCCTCTCTAGTTCATTTAATAAATTACTAGCCAATTCATAACCTTCTTTGCCGTCCTTATTGGTTATATAATAAATAACAGACCAATAAATCGGGCATAAGCACGCTTCTGCTGGAAGTCTTAGATGGGCTAGGTGGCTTAAGTAAGGGCTCAGAGATAGGACCAAGAACAGGTAATACTTTGGGACGGCAGGACATCTAGGATTCCCCCTAATCCTATAAAGAAACAAATAACCCCTTATCTACATCTTAGCCCTATCAACAATTTAAAGGGGACGGACAACGGGTTTTATAACCTTACTATCTAACAACTAAAATTACCATTTAACTGTATATTAAAGGAGCATTAGAGTTTGAAAATCTCTCAATTTGCTTTATACAACCAATCTTATTGAAAATACAATTCCCTGTAAATATTGTTGGACACATTTTGTCTCTATATTAACCGAGATTTTCAGCCTTCACTCCTACCAATGTGATTTTAACTTGCAGCACCTGAGCCACTAAAATACTTTTATTGCCCTCTCAAAGTACTTAATAAATATTATTTTGGTTTTTAGAATTTTTTTTATGTTTGTAAGAGATTTTCCTCCTGTGAAATCAGCTTTTGGGGTTGTACTCTGACGCGATATTCGAAAAATATCTTCAAACGTCTATCAATCCTACCCAGGAGATGGAAAATGAGGACCGTTCAAAACTATATATATATATATATATATATATATATACACATACATATTTGTTACCAAACTGGATATTTAAACGTTTAATACAAAACTATAGATCAAGTTTGTGAATGGCTGAAATGGGTCAAGTGGTTGGGGATTTAGTGTTGAATTTCAAACATTTGAAATATCTTCGTTATAATACGTCGGATCGAAAGTGTATAGAACCAATTTAATTATTCATTTTATTGCCTATAAACGTTGTTATATACATTTTGTCGCTATATTAAATATTAACTGAAATGTTTTCACTTTTTAGTTTTCAGCCTTCAATAAACCCCAACTCCTACTCATATCATTGACAATAAGGTGTTATACCAACAAACACGCTATTAAGTTATGAGTTACATGTAAATATCTTGTGTTATGGCTTCAATAATTCAATTATACATTCTTAACTCGATGTTTATTTGATCTATAACGTACACGATATTTAAGTTTCACTCAATACTAAAGATTATATTCATTAGTTAATGGCTGCAATTGTACCTGGAATATGGGGGTGAGGTTCGAGGGAAGAGGACTTCGAAAATTCAAAATATCTTGATGTTATAAATCGAATCGAAAAATATTGTTACGTTTTTGTTACTAAACCAGTAATAAACGTTCTTAATAAGAGTTCTTTTGAATTGCAAAATTAAACACTCACAAGTTTCACAGTTTTTATCACTGCACAATTTATTTCACAATGCACAATACACTTGGTAATTATTCTTAATTACTACTCACAGTATACACTGATAGCGTCACTGTTCTTCAGATTGCACAGTCCAATAATTCACTCACGGTCACTGAAGTACACTAAAAGACGGCACTGCACTGTCCTTTACTTCACGAAGTTAACGGCACTGCACTGTCTTAAACACGGTACTAAATTGTTACTTACAGTCACGGCACAACACTGTTCTTCTCATAAAAACACTTTACCGCACTGCACTAAGTCGCAGTGTAGCACTGATGCCATCATCAAGACAGCTGAGAATAAAACTGACTCGCTCGTGGATGGCCGGATATTTATATAGGTCGTCGGCATACATCAAAGGGGGAATTGGCTGGGCCCTTCGAAGGGTCTAGTACGAGCTCGACTCTCTGACGGCTTCTTTGATGTACCTCGCACTTCCCAAATACGCGACTCTCTCTGCTAATCCTTCATGTATTTAATTTTCGTAACAATATTATAGAAGAGATCTCGTTAAATTAGTGTTGCTCTACAATCTTGTTCTATACACTTTTCGTAACTCAAATATTACGAGAGCCAATCGTACATTCTTGCTTTCAGCTTTAATAAACCTCCCATTTGGACTCATCGGATTTTTATTTCTTACTAGAAAAATGATGGCGAGATTCTATCAGTAGTGTGTCGTACAAGGAAGTTGAAAATCTGCTTAGTTTACGCAGGCCCTGCCTGACGGACTTTCTATTTGTAATAATTGCTTCCTATTTTACAGTTACATTTCCACGCTTCAATTCATACCTCCTTATAAATTTGACGAATTTTATTTTAAATTACAGGTCGATATTTATTCAGAACTTTATACCACCCTAAGTGTTAAAGTTTTCATAATCCTGAGTTGTTGTTTTTTTTAATTTTCAGTTTTCATTTTACTTTTCTAACCTTAAGTATGAAGTTAAGTTCATTTATTTAGATTTTTCGTATAGGTGGTTTCGTAATAGAATGTTCTATTGAACATTGTGTTTACTTCACTTTTTTATTATTCTATTTGTTACTTAATCATTGATTGCCTTAGAAGTTCCAAAATCGATGAGTTGTTTTACATTATTTTATATTGTTCGGAAGAGTAGAGGTCACAGGCTCCAACAAAGTTTAACTAGGCCAGTATCGATATAAACAATTAATTAATTACCAATAAAGGCCTTTCATTTTAGCTCTGGGACTAGAGGCTGGGCTATTTTGCTAAAAAGCCTTTTACAGTAGACGCTCTCACCATTAAATGGAAAGCTTTCACGGCTGAAAAGATAAAATCACATTCGTAGCTTACGATTATCTTTAATCTCTAAGGGTCCTCCGTACTTCATGAATGGATATTACCTTTATGTTTCCATTCAGAAATAAATGCTTTTTTCCCCAGTGCAAAGTAATGAAAGCTGTCATGAAAAGGGCGGAAAATTAATAAAAAGCGAGTGTCCTAAAAAACACTATAAACGCAAAGATTTTATTTCCTTCATGCTGTTTCCATTGTCTATTTATTCCATTTTATATACCTCTCTTTCATCTCAATATTATTACATGGTCACTCGTTCCTCACTATCATCAAATTGTAAATGGTGTTAATGATGATGACGATGATGAACACTGTGGATTTTCTGACTTATAATATCTTAATGGATATCAGATGCTCATATAAACATCCCACCATTTCATATCCATATTGGATCCTATAAATACCTGGAAGTTCTAATTGTAAGGTGTCTAATATGATCTGGCTTATTTTTCTCTGTCGTGAAAATTGTTATTTCTGGACTTTTGGTATCTTCCCAGTTGTTCCTTTATCGTTGGAGCCATCAATTATTAGTACCCCTCTTTAATGCTTCTCTTCAATGCCCAATTTTGAAGTCTCTGATTTTCTTAAAGGTCTCGCAGACAATGTTCCTCTTATTGTATTGTATATTGTGTTTCTTTAGGAAATGATGGGAATTAGCAAGTAAATATCAGTTAGAGTATGGGAACTAATTACATTGGACAAATAGATAGATATGCCTAAATCTATCTGGGCAGGTAATAAAAATTAAAAATTACAAAATTGATCCAGGTAGTTCACTCACATAATTAGAATTAATTTCTAAAACTTGGTTCAATATAACTTTTTGCCTAAGTCATATATGGCCAACCAACTAAGGTAAGGTTTGGTCCGGCCCCGCAAGACATTTTGAAAACCCAATTCAACAAAAATATTACACTACTTACTCCAAATGAGGAAGATGAGGAGAGATTTGTGCGTTTGGTAGTACTTATAAATGCGAACACTTTTTTCAATGATGAAAGTTAATAAATCAAAACATCATACAAGGCTGACTGACGATAATTTGGAAAATTCTTTAGTTAGATTAGTTTCTCTAATTCAAGCTCAAGTGTCATTGATTTCGGTGTCGCTATTTAACCTTCGTTTTTTGTAATAATTCCAAATTTTACGATTTAATTATAATGTTGTACCTATTTATTTCATTTCATTTTGTTATTTTAATAAATTGTAATATAATTACATTGCCGTATAATTTCATGTCTGATATCTATCGTTAAAAATTATGAACATTACTTTAAATGCTCTACTTTCAAAAGCGGCCCGCGAACGTATTTGCACACTAAATTTTGGCCCGCAACATGTCAAAGGTTGCCCACGCCTGGTCTAAGTAATAGACCACAATGGGTGTAATATCAATAATGCCGTTGAAATTTCAAAATATCCAAGTAATTTTAATAGAGAAATGGCTTTAGTCTCATAAAGCTAAGAAAATTTGTTTTTCTGAGAAGATTAGTAGTTAATCTTGAGGAAGAAGAAGAAGTAGTGAGAACTATACATCCCCATTAAACAAATCTACAAAATCTATCCATAATTGCATCCCTTCCCACTCCGTAATGAGGCAAGTCAGGTTATAAACACGGAAAAAGGGTTATAACCACCACCGATTAACATACGTTCCTAAAATCTCCTACTCCTTGTATAGAACATCCCACTCTTCAAATGATATCATGGTATAGAAAAAGTCCGTCACGCCGGGGCTGCCTTAACTAAGCAGATACCCCACGTGCGTCACGTATTTGCATTTATCTCAAAACATAAAAGTTCTATGAGAACTTCATAATATAACAGCTTATTCTGGATTTGGGCTGGCTGGTGGAGGTCCATCATTAACGGAAGGATCAAAAGGTCCAACACCTCCACTCTTTATACATCTTTTATTACAGACAAAGTACTTTCGGGGCGAACCGTCCCATCTTCAGTGCTCTAGAGTTGGTCCCTATTGAGCCGACATCTCCAGCGAGACTCCGCCGGCTCAATAGGGACCAACTCTAGAGCACTGAAGATGGGACGGTTCTCCCCGAAAGTACTTTGTCTGTAATAAAAGAAGTATTAGGAGTGGAGGTAATTGACCTTTTTGATCTTCCCGTTGATAACAGCTTATTATTAATATGACGAGAGTAGGAGCGGATGGGGGGGAGGGGTTATTGAAAGCTGAAAAGTATAAAATGCAAACATCTCTGTTAATAATAAAGATAATGAACCAAAATATAGAACAACATTCATAGAAACTTCAATTATCAATAAGATTCACTTTTTCGATTCGACGTATGATAACGGAGATACTCAGAATTTTCAAAATTCTCCCCTCATAAACCCCCTTCCCACTGAGACGATTTCAGCTATTAAAGAATAGCACTGATCGTTCTTTTTCTTTATTTTTACATAATACTTTGGTAACTTTAAAATAAAAATTGCGACTGTTAGAGCGTTAACAAACACACACGCGCACACACACACACACTCACACACACACACACACATACACACACACACACACACACACACATATATATATATATATATATATATATATATATATATATATATATATATATATATATTAATAAAACCTTTATTTGTACATACATAAATATTACAGATAGGGAAGATACAATTCATTTTTTCATTTCAATACTTCTAATTCAAATTCAACGTAAAATTCATTATGATTTTCGTGAGCATAAGATATGCTAATTTATTTCAAGTTTAATCCTCGCCAAGTACTCCGAGGGGACGAAAATGAGGTCCGTTCAAAATTACATGTATACATATTTTTTTATTTCCTCAATGAAGTAACCCTTCAGAGAGGGAGTTTATTTCCTATATGTCCTGTACAATATAGCACATTACATCTATTTGTAGATTCATAACAAATTTTAATCAATATATACAATTTTTTTTATAAGATAAGAATAAGAACAAAACGTTAAACGATGAAAAGTAAAATGGTAATAATAATAAGAATAGTATATATATATATATATATATATATATATATATATATATATATTAATCCTGGCCGAGTAGCTTGCTTTTCCAAGATAACAAGAATGAGGTCCGTTCAAAATTATACATATATTATAAAATTTTGAACGGAACTCATTTTCGTCATCTCCTGGGTAGGATCGATGGACAGCGGAGGATTTTTTTTTTTAAATCATGTCATGAGTACAACCTCAATAGTTGATTTCCCTTAAGAGAATAACTAGGGAACTACCCTTTCCTTCCGAATGGCGAGAGGTTTTTTTGTAGTTTCTCTTTCTTTGTTCTTTTTTGTGCATAAAGAAAATATGTCCCACGATCTCTTTTGCAATGCCCTGTGGAAGCAGGCGGAATGACAAGAGGAGAATGGACGAATGAATAAAATATTGGCAAACAATAAAAATACCCTAAAACACAGTTAATATCGGAAGAAATGAATGATCATCACATGGACTGGTGAACAGACTGAGAATATTTTTAAATGTTGATTTTAACTTGGAGTTACCTTTGTGTGCAGAGAGGTACTCTTTCAGAAATGCTGATATCCTTCCATAAGTACGTGTATCCCCTAGAGTGTATACTTTTGAGCAGCTTTTAGGGAGGCATAGTGGAGTGAAACCAATGGAGGAAGGCCCGAGGCTAGCTGGGGGAGCTGTCGTCCGAGAATAGCTTGCCATTAGGTTTGATGAAAGTTTTATGTGCGGCTCCGGATGTCTTTTCAGCAGGCTGGATTAACCCCCCACCCCTCAACTCTGCTCCAGGGGGATCAGGTGAATAATGCCCCTGGTTTGCAGGGATAGTTGAGCCAGGATCAGCCAGCAAGGAACAGATTTGAGCTTGAGACGCACAAGCAACCTCTCTCTTATCCTCTAAAGACCACCAAGTATTTGCCAGGAAAATACAGGAGAAATGCTGGAATTTCTAAAGAGTCCGTCACGCAGGGGCTGCGTAAACTAAGCAGATTTCTCACGTGAAGCTTTTCAATAGTGAAATCTGCATACCAGTAACAGTAGTAGTAACGAGTCACTAAATCAATTTCACGAGACCCGAACAGTTACGGAAACGGCCGAACTAAATTTCGGCGGAAGATTACGATTATAGCCGACATCGGCCGATCTCATCTAGTCCGTTATCCGCACACACTTAATAAAAATTCAAATATCTAAGATAGAGAATAAAGGTATATAACAGTATTTAAAGTAAATTTAATTAGCAATAAGATTGGTTCTATAAAAGTTTTCAATTCGACGTATATCAACGGAGATGTTTCGAAAATCCCCCCATTAACCCCCCTCCCACTGGTCCGATTCAGCCATTAAGTCCGATTGATCTTTCGAGTTCGGTAACGATCAAACAAAAATTGCGATCGCTAAAGTGGTGTATATATATATATATATATATATATATATATATATATATATATATAATTTTGAACGGTACTCATTTTCGTCATCTCCTGGGTAGGGTCGATGGATGTTTGAAGAAAATGAGTACGACCAAAATAGCTGATTTCCCTTGAGGAAAATCTGCTAAAATCAATACTTCCAAATATTTGATAACAAATAAAAGGTCCGTTCGAATTTGTATTTAGTCAGTAAGCATGCATTTGCATGTGTGTTAAATGACCAGGGGCTCAGGTTTTAGCAGATTACCCCCCCCCCTTCAAATTCCCATCAATCCTATCCAGGAGATGACGAAAATGAGGGCTGTTCAAAATATATATATATTTGTCTCTAGTGGTCGCAATTTTTGTTTGAATTTCCACACTAGAAATTTCATTGTTCCATGTAAAAATAAAAATTCAAGTTCGTTAATGGCTGAAATCGGAGTAGTGTGAGGGGGGGGGGAGATTTTCGAATAGTCGAAATATCCCCGTTACTATACGTCGGATCGAAATTGTAGAACCAAGCCTACTCATGTCACATAAACAATACTCTGTTATATAATAAATCACTTCATTCGAAGCTTAAATACTAAATATTGTTTTTCAAGCGACCTTTATTATACGAGATACATGCAAATATATATTCTGCCCCCCGCCATAAGTTCTAATGATTCTGATTCATTATAAATTACAGTACAAGATATAGTAAATAGTTTTCAAGTAAATTTATATGTTATATTCAGATATATTTCAGTAATTGTTTTTCTTTCCGGTAAAGAATATTTCTATCAATCTGTTCAGGTCTGAGCGATTGGCAGACCTGTTCGTTTACATTTCAGACGCTTTCCGTTGGGAGGTTATTAATATTGACGGAAAGATTTCTCATTACTATTTGTATTTATTCACTTAATATTCGCAGTTGTGTTAAGTTTTACCAATATGTAGATTTCTCTATTGTAAAACTTCTCGAGGGAAATCTGTTCAGTTTACGCAGCCGCTGCATGGCGGACATTTATTTATTCTTAACGATAGCTTGCGCCCGTATATACATCCCGTTTTTTTTTTTTGTTTTTTTTTTTTGTTTTTTTTTGTTTTTTCTTTTGTAGCGTTTCAAAATACATCCCGTTTATGATAGTGCAGTATGTTATTTATTTCAGTTTTATCAACCTCTGCACTATGTTCTGACTTATGTCTGGAATTCAGATTGCTACAGGTTACGTTTATCTCAAATATCTTACCCTATACTTTTAACGTGCGGCTCTGGATTTAAAGTGGTGCATTTTCCACATTTATTTATTAAGGTACAATCCAGTTGAGCATTTAAACGCGTGTTCCTCCTCTCAGGAAATAATAAATAGGTCGATTAAATTTAATATACAATTATTATAATCTGTGATCGAATAAAAGTATAAAACATCAGAAGTCAATCATAAGTATGACATTTCTTTGCTTCAGGTTCCATCGAGGCCCAGTGAAGCTCGGCGAAACGCTAAGGACTTCATTGGCTTCAGACCCTGTTGCTCCAGTACTCATCGATGCACACTACAAGGCTATAGACCGAAGAGTTGGGATCATTCTCCAGGAAGTCAGGGCTTGCATCAACAAGTCTGGAGAGAAGGAGGAAGAACTTCCCTCGTACCTGACAGCTCCAGAAGAAACAGACTCTTAGCATCAGCTCAAACGGAACGCCAGCAGGGGTTCTTCAAGGATCACAATGACTAAGGTATCGTCCAAAGTGAGTAGATACCGAATGAAGAACAGGCTAAGGATAATTAGGACTGCTAAGTCCTTAATGGCAAAGGAATTAAATGGTGTTTGAAAGAGTTGGAATCTCTAAGTAGTTGAAAAAAAAGAACAAAAACAAATTTTGTGATGCATTTTTATTCCCTTAAAATAACAATAACCTATTTTCATTAATGTTCCCCTCTCTTCTAGTTATGGTTACTATCTTCATTTTTTTATATAAAGGGCTTTTATATTTACTTCAATATAGAAGACTATAAAGTCTGAGAAATGTTCAACATTTAGTCAAGAAAACCCAATGAAGATAAAAGCATAAATAAAAGAGAAGAAAGTTAAACATTTATTTTTCCTTTTTAATTTTTTTTCTGACACTTGAAAGAAAAAAAATATATCACCCACATAATTTATTATCATTTTTTACCCCATGAAGACCAACAAATTCTTTATAAAGAATAATTTCATCCACTTAATATTTTTCCTCCACCATCTCTTTACAATTGTATATTAAGAAAATTGTTGCAGGTTATAAAAACACTGTAAAATTGAACTTTTTTAATAACCTCTCGATAAACCAAAGATTATTGGTGTAGGAAATGTTTTAAAAAGGCTTTATTGATGTGTAGATATGATATAAAATAACTTATAAACAAAATCCATTCATGGATAAGTTTATTATTTCTATTGGTTTTATAAAAAATATTAATTTTTATAGGGCATTTTTTTTTTAGATAAATACTATATGTAGATGTCTTAATTCAGTGCACAATTTTAAGTTGAATTATTTTAGTTAATATATTAATTATTAATTACAAACATGACTTTTGGTTAACACATTTCGATTGCATTGAAGTACCAGAAAGGTGCTAGTTACCATGTAAATTGTTTTCTCTTCTTTTAGGATATTTATGTTGAATTAACTCAACCTATATTGTGAGTGATTTACTTATTAGTCATAAATATATGCATCTGAGGGCTTTAAATATATTTTTATACTGAAATAAAAATATGATTGTTATATTATGAGAGATGAAATTTTCCTTAAGACAGTGATGATTTTTATATTGTTTGAAATTATTTTATATTATGGCATTTATATAAAAGAAATTTGGCTTAGTCCGAAAAAAAATACATACTAGAAAACCTACTTTAGGTGATGAATTAAATTTAAAAAAAGAAAGAACCATTTGTTACTCTTCAGTATTGATTCAAGCAATAAATACAGTTTAATCAATTTATAGCTGTAGATATAGGTTTTTATAACACCTTGTAATATAGACCAAAGGGATTAATTGTATCTCTTTTTATCAGTTTGAAGCTTTTAATGCAGTGCCTTTCGAAAATGTATGTACACATATGTATGTGTCATCTGGAATTAAGTATGAACTTAAATAATAGAGTAATTATTCTGACCTTTGCAAATTTTTATATACATTCCAATTATTCATATTTTAGTACATTAAATGAAGAATAGTTTTAATTTTCAAATAAATAATCAAATTGTGCAAATATAATACGATAATTAAAATATTTTTCTGCTAAGCAACCATTGAATTTCAATTAGGACATTTTTGAGATGTTCCCAATATAATGAAAATAAGTTCATAACAATCAGTGGAATATTCTGTTGCTATACTATTATTATTATCTTATAGCAAAAAATAATTTAAATATAATATTATGGTTCACAAGGTTCAACATAGAACACTGAAACGATTCTCCTTACATTGTGAGATCCTTCAACGAAAAATAAATATTAGTTTGGCTTCAAAATACTGGTGTTAAAAGATCCTTAACAGGTCAGCTTTATCCTGAGTAGTAAAAATAGATTTGATCTATTTTGAAAATTTGAATTTCAACATAAAAGAAAATTGTAATGTTTTTCTATGAAACATGTAAAATGTACGTCACTTGCGTACTCTGAACCTCAAAAATATTGTTTAAGGGAATTTATTCTAACAAAAACGTCTTGATGAGAAAAATAGTGTTTTATTTAAGGAACTTTATAAAACAAATAATAATAAGTGACAAAAATCAACAAAATTATAAAGAATAAATGACAAAATTAAGTAATTTAATGTAACGGTTAAAAAAAAAAAGCTGCACAAATTTTATAAAAGTTATATATGGTAAGGAATTAAAAATTAAGATATTATTTCCACGATGTAAAATTCAGATAAGGATTTAGTTATAAACTGTTTTAAAGCCTTATAATGTTAATATTTTCTATTTTATTTTTTTGAATTTACGGAAGTTTCATATAATATTAACTTAATGACAATTGCCCCAAGAGCCCAAACTAATTAATTACATAGTTAAACTGCATGAGGATTGAGCTTACTAAAAGGACTTCAATGTTGAAATGTGAATGAATTATTGCTATGGGTTCAGCTGAAATATTACTTATAACTGATTAATTACATCTTAATGTTAAGACATAAATATATTTTAGACTGATAAAGTAGTAACTGTTCCTGTATATAGCTTATATTGTTAAAGGCTGATTTTTCTGGTATCAATTATTTATTAACATAATATATTAAACAGACTGCAAAGAATTTTACATATCTGACTGTATTTTATATCAAATGACAATCTGTTGACTATTATTTATTCCATTGTGTTATTCAAAATTATTTGTAAAAAAAAAAAGAAATATATATATACATGCATGACAGTTATATTAATCATAATGTTCTGTTCTAAAATGTTGTTATTTATGTACTTTGATTATTTGAAAAAATCTTGTTAAAAAGTTTTCCAAAAACATGTTTCCTATTAATTGTGTAAATAAATGTTATGTGCCAGACATAAGTTCTATATGTAGATTTATTATAAATAATGGGCATACAAATAGAATAAATACTGTAAATAAATATTGTGTCTAGGTGTGTCAATGCACACTTCTAGTCAGGATAGAAATCTTGGGTCAATAAAATAAAATCTGTTACAATTTAATCATTTTATTTCTCCTTATTCCATATTCATTTAAAAAGTTCTAGCAAGACACTCTCTGCACAGGATGTAGCAAGCATCAAATGTATTGCTCTTTACGAATTTCATACAAGGCCACACACATATATATAAGTGTGTTCTTGTTATTCATTAACTACTAAGGCTTATTGGGAGGGGTTATCTATACGTTACCACCCTTTTCTAACAAGGGTGGGACTAAAGATTTTATTTAATGAGTTCGTCACTAAATAAATTCCCATTGGCCAGGTTAGAATCGAACTCCCGACTCAAGGTTTATCAAGCGAGATTAAGACCATGCCCTTAACTCTCACGTGTCTAACCTGAGTTCCCAGATGGTATGCAACAACCTGGAAGCAAAATAAAATTTAGCGAGCCATTCAAAGACTAAAACAATAGCAAACATCGATCTCTACTGCATATCAATTTATTTAGGCTAGAATTTATTTCAAAAAACATATATAAAAAATGAAATGAAATTGAAGCTGGCTCGAAATATTAATGATTCAATAGATTTAAATACAAATCGTAGAATTACGGGTTAACATAAAGACTAATTTCGTGGACTGGGGTGAGAATAAATTGTCCTGGTTCACTTTAAACTTGTATATTAACAATAACATAATAACCTCATGGGAATGCAATATTTACAGTATTTACAATTCGTACAGTTTCGGCGGACACAACACAATCGCAGCTAACTCAATATAATAAAGGCATCAGCCAGTGACGACGGTCTTCACCGACAGGTATGGCAACAGTATCATTTATACTGGTGGTTCTAACCCTTTATTTCATTTTTATTTCTCTACTAGTTTCGCGCCCATATGATGCCACATCAAGAGAAATTCTACTACACAAAGGCAACTAAACTAACGGCTACATCTTTCTCTATTCCGCCATAGATTAGTTAAGTAAAGTTAAATAGGTCATATTTTCACAACAACTCTAAGAAATTAACATATATTCGAATCGATCGCGTAATGAGAGTAACCAGAATACCTAAATTCCCAATAGGGAAATCTGCTAAACAACAAGTAAATAACTCGCTTAATATTTAAGTTACTAGAACAACAATAGACGAGCAACAAGAGTTTTACAGGATTGGTTTTATATCATTTTCAGATCCGGCTAATATTAACGGAGATATTTAGAATCCCCCCCCTATACATGGAGAATATGTGCTGAGATGAGATCACAGGTGTGTTATAGCATTACTTGGGAAATCTGCCTATTTTACGCAGCGCCACGCTGACGGGCTTTATTCGTCATCTACTGGATAGGATCGATGGACATTTGAGGGAATTTACCAAAACCTCGTCATGAGTACAACCTCAATAGATGATTTCCCTTATGGAGAATCTGCTAAAATGTTATGACTGAGCCTATTGAGAATAATTTACTATATTTTCTGGTCCGATACTACGAAACGCGAAGCGTATTCTTTTAGCAGATTTCCCTTAAGGGAATGTATCGGCTACAACTCTTTCCCTCGCCTTACTTTTACAATATAAATTAAATTATTTTTAGGGTATCACAGTAATTTATTTACACCAGAATAAAATATAAATTACTTCATAGGAATATTATTATTTATTTACGTCCACATTATGCAACTTTCCCTAATTGGGGCGGGTTATCTACAGGGAACCACTCTTTTCTAGCCAGGTTGGGACTAAGGAATCTATTCAATGAGTCCGTCACTAAATAAATTTCTACTGCCCAGGGCGGGAATCGAACCCGCCACATTGGAATATAAATTACTAGAAAATTCGAAATTTTTAATGTTTTGAAGAAGTAATTTTATTAAAGCAATGTTGATAGCACTAAAGCAGGAGAGGAAGTTGTCGGGAGGCTAACACAGTTAATTGTGGTAACTTATTTCCTGTAAAATGTTGTATTTTGCTTTCTACATCTTTCTTTTTTCTTTCACATTTACTAGAATATAAATAATGTTATGTAAGTAAGCTCAGATTGGTTTTTGACAGGGAATATGTACAATATATATGATATTTAATTATAATAAATGCTATCCATGATTATGATTTAAATTATTCACGGTATGTGAAACAGTGGAGAGGGACTTATTTTTATTTATTCTTCAAAACTAAAATTTCTGAGTCCCTCACGGGAAAACAATCCCACACGGGAGGTGTAGTTGTAAACATTGAAGCCTTGACAAAAAAAAACAAACACAATCATCATTCAGCCTCAAATGATTTCGGAGTGAAGCCGCGCACCTTAGCTGGTTTATATATATATATATATATATATATATATATATATATATATATATATATATATATATACACACACACACACACAGACATATATATACATATATTTGTGTATTAGCGCTCTAGTGGTCGCAATTATTGCAGCCCTGCGTGACGAACATTATCTATTTTTTATTTCGTCTCTGACAACTACTCCAATGAATATTATTAATTAGTACAATATCCCAAGAAAACATATTCAACAAAATTATTTTTGTCGTCCTCAACGCACCATTTTGGAATAGTTCTACATCTTTAGTTTATAGGCACTACTTTGCCCAGACCTCAAAGCAGGCTCCCTAAGATTAGAAACTCCGGACAACAATAAAGAATTAATCGTACGCATAGCATATTCTTCAAAAACAAATTAAGCACTTTTAAATTGATACCACGGGTTTTGCTATTGGAAAATACATTTATTGTTAGCATAATGTTCCAAAAAAGTACAAAACGAAAGGATACATTCTATAATAGAAGGGTGAGTCACTGCAGAAGTCCTTGAAGGCAGTTGGATTAAGAGGTAGCGTGTGAGTGATTCCAACTAAAAGAGTTTGAAGGAAGAAAGAAAGCCTAAATGCGAGTTCTTATAGTTGGCCAATCTAAACTTGTTTGGAAGAGGTTCGGTTCTTATACTACACCTGCGGCCACCTTACTTTTATTGGACGATTGCTCCAAGTCGATTATCGCGCCAATGGCTTCCAATCTATTTTTCAAGCTCTATTTCTTGGAATTACATTCTCTAGTGAAATTAGATCCTTGTTTTCCTCTCCACATCGATTCAACCTGAATTACATCTTTCTTCCAGACCTCGATCTCAACCTCAAATAGTTACATTTGACCCGGAGGGTAAATAGGCATTTGGTCATGTTGCCCTCATCATATCGGTAGTGTCGGGATATATATATATATATATATACTCGTATATATATATATATATATATATATATATATAGGGGTATATATAGGGCCCCCGTAAGGGCTACTAGCGCCTGTGTGCAAAAAAGGATTTTGGCGCCCCTTATCGCCATAGGAATCGACAGTAACTGGATGATATACTAATAATATTTCGTGTATACTTATACCTAATCCTATTTAATTTCACAACATTTATTTTAAAAGTTGTAGATGCATCCTGGACCCAGTGAAATGAAGCCACCATCCAACTGACCGCCGAGTAAGAATCATGCCTCTCTCACAAGTTGCGAAAAAAATTTTGCTAAGTTCATCTTCGGGAATTATAGGGGCAGATATTGTAATAAGAAAACCGTGGGTGCATCCTTACAATTTGAGGCGGCAACAGGACGGGGAATTCGTGAGAGTATACAAAAAATTACGACAACACCCGGAAAAATTCTATTCGTATTTAAGGATGTCAGTTGAGGTATTCGACTTACTTTTGAAATTGACTGAGGACAAATTGCAACGAACTTCAGAGAAGCTATATCAGCAGAAGAACGTCTTGTGATCACTGTGAGGTAAGTTGGATTTAAACAAACAGTTAAATATTGGTCGTTTTTAATTACAAATAATTAAAACATGATAAATACACATAATCATTAAAAATAAAAATTAAAACATATTATGAAAAAAATTATCTTCCTGTTGATTTATAGTTCCACCGTACGAATCTAATTGTTGTTCCATTGAAAAGCCTGAAACATCGGTAGAATTTGACAAGGATGAGTGCTGGGCACGACTTTCGTGGCCAAATTGAGGGGCTTTCTTCCATTTTCGCCAGGCTGCCTGGATGGATTATCAAACACGACTGATATGGGTGGATAGACGCCTGGCGGGTAGCTAGGATGGTTGCAGGTAGTGGGGCTTCACTGCGGCTACCTACGTTCAGTTACTCATGTTTGTAAATAGCTGGATAGTCGCCAGGCGGGTATCTACCATCCACCCTCCAAGCAACCCTCCTGCAGTGCGGTTCTGGATGGCACCCGCGTGCATTGCACACTTTGCACATATGGTAGCGGGGGCCCTGGGTATATATCAGGATTTTTGTCTATTGGTTCCCAAACTACTAAATTTGAACATATTCTTCCTCTCTTAACATATGTCCTCATCCTCCATTTCGAAACATTTTCTCGAATGTCCATCAATCCTTCCCAGATGACGAAATTTACGTCCGTCCAAAACTGTTTATTCATAGATATATATTTCTTGGACTGAGGGGAAAATAAATAGTCCTGTTCGCTTTTCAACTTGTATATTAAAAACAATAAAAATAAATAACTTCTTGGGGATGAAATATTTACAAGTAACATATCTATTTTCAATATTCGCAATCGTACTATTCGTAATAGTACAGTTTCAACAGCCACAGTTAGCACGAGACATTAGATAAAATAAGTTCGCCGTTGTAATTTTAAACTCGCTATATGATTAAACTTTTTCATTACAAACAAACAAATTAAGCTGCCCTCTTTCTGAGGGTACCTGTACGGTCAGCCTCCTAATCTGCCAGTTTATTGGTAATACTATTATTATTTTTTATTTTATTTTGCTTATATTGTATATGAGAATTTGGAATTTTATAAATTGACTGGAGGAAATTTGGGAGGTATCTCAGGTGAGAGTGCAGCTTAATATTTCATCATTATTTTTTATACAAATGATGATTCACAATTTTTATAGATGATTTTAGGATAAGTGTGGACAAGTCCTTCAGGTCATCTTTGGTCAGCCCATATTCTATTAATGTCTTGACGGTTTTTTGATGTACGACTCCTCTTGTACCAAACAGAAGCCCCATAACCGTCCAGTCTTGGATTTCGTATTTTGTTTGAGAAATAGAGGCAACATGGTTCGTATATTCATTTCTTCTCTTGATCCACCTCGTCTGCTTGATTTTTGTTCATCGCAAAACAGACAGTAGGATCCAGAATGAAGCCTTTATTTTTTATGATGGCAACAATTTCTGCTCTTCGTGGAGTTCTATTTTTAAAACATCTGGTATTTTTATACCGCGAGGTTACTTTACTTATAGCGTACGACTCACGAGTACTTGAGTCGCCGCTACATGTAGTTTATTTATTTACGTCCACTTTATGCTACTGTGGCTAATTGGGACGGGTTATCTACAGGTTACCACCCTTTTCTAGCCAGGGTGGAACTAAGGAATTTATTTAATGAGTTCGCCACTAAATAAATATAGATATATATTTGTCTGTTAACGCTCTAGCGGTCGCAATTTTACGTTACCGAACTCGATATTTAAACGTTTTATGTAAAAATGAGGATCAAGTTCGTTAACAGCTAAAATTGGACCAGTGTGAAGAGTGTTCAGAGGGGAGATTCTTGAAAATTCGAAATATCTCCGTTGATATACGACGGATCGAAAAAAAAGTAAAGAAGCAATCTTATTGCAAATGTGATGTTCTATAAATGATGTTATATTCATGTTTTCTCTAAATTGAATATTAACCGAGATTCCATTTTAGTTTTCGGTCATCAGTAAGCCCCCACTCCTACTCATGTCATATCAACAAAAAGCTGTTATATTATGAAAAACTTTATCTGTAGTCCAAATATCATATATTGTTCTGAACACCACTTTTCGTTTTGAGATAAATGCACAACGTGATGTACTTAGGGAATCTGCTTTGTTTAGGCAGTCCCTGCGTGACGGATTTTTTTATACTTAAGTCCGTTACGGAGGGCTGCGTAAACTAAGCAGATTTCCCACTTGTGCTGACCTCAACTCCATATATCGTCTATTTCCAAATATAATTGCGATGAGTAGAAGTGAGCGATCAATAAAATCTTAAATGATAAAGTCATTAAGCAATGTAGTTGTAAATATGTCATCTACTTAAGATCTGTTGAAAATAATATCGGGAATATAAGCTTGGATAAGACGTTTCATAATAACTTCCCTTATTGTTAATTGCCAGATGACTAAAAATGGGAGTTTACTGATGGCTAAAAATTAAAAATGCAAAAAATCTCGGTCAAGGTAATAGTCAAGATAGAGAAATATGTATTGATCAAGACTTTTAGAACATTCAATTTGCAATAAGATTGGTTCTATGCAGTTTGTCGAACCTATGTATAATAATGGAGATATTTCCAATTTTCGAAATCCACCCCTCTAACCCTCCCCCCCTCACAGGTAGGATTTTAGCCGTTAACAAACATGATATTCAATTTTTAAATAGTTTTGAACAGACATCGTTTTCGTCATCTGGCTAGGATGGATAGACATTTGAAGAAATATTTCGAAATCACGTCATGAGTACAACCTCAATAGCTGATTTACCTTAATGAATATCTGCTAAAAATATTATAACAATTTTATGCTAAGTTTTGAACATAGGCCACGGATTATAAAAATATATTTTGGCAACCTGATATTTCAATAGAACGTAAAATCCCAAATTACTTTTAAATAAATAAGCTAACTCATTTTTCCACTAAGTTTCATAAAGGCAATGAGGCGCTTCAGGAAAATCATTGACAGAGGTTTTCATGAATAGCAAGAACATGGTTTATCCTATGGTCTACTTTATTCAATTAAGGCCTGCAAAATTGAAATCGAAATCACCCCAATGATTTGGTCAAATTTTTAGAACAAAGGTCTTGGAACCACCTGTGGCTTAGTCTATGACTGGATCAGGATATGTACCCCATCTTTAAATCAAAATAAATGGAGTTTTCTTTTTAAGGTGCTCTTGCAGTGCTCTTTATTGGTTAAGTTTTTTTCTAAAAAATCCCAGTGAACTCCCATACGCCTGTCGAGAAGCTTACCTGGCCCACAGGCAGTTCATTCCAAAGGAATAACCCCCCAAGGAATAACTCTGTCCGATGCAAAGATTTCCCATTTTGTTGTACATACTGATAAGGCTATCGCATTGTTTTCTCCCTTATTAAAAAGTCCGTCATCTCATTCTTATTCATTTTAGGTTCTCCTTAAGGAAAACAATTCTGATTCTGTAGTTCATTAAGGGAATTGAGCTGAAATTCAGCTGATTACCTGATATCCCACCATCTTAGTTTTTGATACCCTGGGAGAAAGAATCTGTGTGATGTAAACAGAAATAATTCTGTACTTATATATAAGCTCCAAGAGAGATGGAAATGTAGAGCTTCATTACGAGAAGTGCATTGATCACAAGTGTGTTTAAGTGAATGACTTACCTTTCAATGTAGTGAAACAAAATAAAATTATTTTGTGTCATTTTGTTACTTACCACATATGAATTGCTATTTACTCTTATGGACTAAAATAATAAACATCTTACTTTGCCTAATAAAATAAATATTTTATTTTCCAAATAATTATTTAAACTTTTGAAATGTTTTGACAATATATATATATATATATATATATACACACACACGCACACGCGCACGCACACATACACACATTTTTATATGAATATTTTCTTGTATTTTGCTACCTGTAAAGAAAATCAGCTACTGAGGTTGTACTCATGGCATGATTTTCAAAAAAATTTCTTCTAAGTTTTCAGCCTTAATATCTCCATTAATAATCAACATAGTGGGGGAAAAATACATAGCAACATTTATAGAACATTACATTTGCAATAAGATTAGTTCTATACAATATTTCGATCTGACACCATCTAACAGGGATATTAAGATTTTTTGAAATCCCCTCCTCCAAACCACCACCACTCCCACTGGTTGGATTCTTGATCTTTACTTGTACATAAAACGTTTAAATATAGAGTTTGGTAACGGTCAAATAAAAATTGCAATTGCTGGAATGTTAACAGACATACATACATATATATATATAGCTTTGAAGGGACCACATTTCTGTAATCTCCCAGACTTGAATCGATGGACATTTGTCAGAAAATCACCTAATACGGCCTCAATAGCTGATTTCCCTTAAGGGAAATCTGCTAAAACAGTCAGCTCTCTCAGAACATGAAGTACAAGGAAAATATAATTTTAATTTATAAAACATATAAAATTTATATTTCATTCCAAGAGACTAAAGAGAATTGAGAGCCTTGCAATTACCAGTGAAAAACAACACCATAACCTATTTGCTTGCCAGTTCTTTTTATTTTGCTTAATTTATTAATTCTATTTTGTTAACTGTGAGCAGTGTAGCAGCGATGAAGAGATAGGATTAAGAGAGAGAGGGGCTCTTGGCTCTCCCATGGAGCAGACTCTCGCTCCCTTTCCACCTTGTAGCTTACCTTGGATAAACCCTATTATTCTGAATACTCAGCCTAGATCTTTCTAACACCTAGCACTGCCAGTGAGGAGTCTAGCTGCTGCCTGATGCCTATGAGCCCACAGGTACCTCTGAGGTGACTCCCTCCTACCTACCAGTGGCAAGTCTACCGATTTTTTTTTTTTTTTTTTTTTTTTAGCTGATACCCAGCTTATTCAATTGTTTTGTTGTAATGTAGCCAGATGACTACTGGTGAAAAGCAAGGATAGATCCCTTATACTGAAACCATGTTTCATTTGAAGGGGAGAAATTGTCAAGACGATTTGTTTGATTTGTGAGAGGTTTGAGTTGTAGTTTAACTGGTGGCGGGTATGAGGACACCAGTTGGGTTGTTCGATAGTGTGAAAAGGAAAGAAGGGAATAGAGGGATAGTAGGAGGAGGAAAGAAAGAATACAGCCGCAATATATACAATATATACAAAAACTAATCACTAAAAACCTACACTAAACTTATCTAAGGGGGAGGGGGGTTCGCTAAGACCAAAGGGACATCCGGGGGCTCTACTAAAACTAAAACTAACCTAAAACTTAAAATACTTTAATTCTTCATGTGTTCTATTTACATTTATGTACAAGGTTTTATGGGGTGTGAAATTTCGCCTCCAGCGCTACGGTGGTAGATCGGCAATCCGGACGACATCGACAAGTGGTGCATCATCGGCCATTTGCCAACTCGCCGGTTGCCTGAGAGGTGGGAGGTCTTTGTAGAGTGGGTTGTCAAGGTGTTGTAGTGAGTCGTGGAATTTTATATGGCGTTGTGCAATCGTGTGTGCGAGAGGTTCGAGGTGTAGTGTGGGGTGTATTATGTCATTCCTTAGTCTTTGTAGGGAAGTGTGTCGTACAATTTTCCTAACCAGTCCGTTGTGGTAGTGTTGTAGGTTATTTAGGCTTGATTTATATATGTGACGAAATAGTGGGGCGCCGTACAGGAGAGCAGGTCTTATGATACCCTTTAGGATCATTAATTTTAGATTTAGAGTGAGATTGGGAGAGAGCAGGAGGTGGTTGAGTGAGCGGTACTTGCAGCGTAGGGATTTGATTTTCTGTGATATGTGGGTGGAGAAAGTCATGTGTCTGTCAAGTCGTATTCCTAAGTAGCATATGGATCCGGATGTTTTTATGGTTTTATTGTTTAGTGTAAATGTTTTCGGGAGTCGTTTACGTCCGCTGTGGTAGTAGAAGAGTAGTGCGTCCGTCTTGGTGGGGTTTACGTTTATGTTTATCTGTCCGAGTCTGTCCGCGATGTCCTGGCAAGCGTTTTCTGCAAGAGCTAGGGCACGCTTGGGATTGAGAGACCTGCTCATGATCGCCACGTCGTCTGCATAGGCGAGCACAGATGTTCTGTTGCCATACTGTCGACCGACCACATCTGCTGTATATATTGAGAAGAGGGTAGGAGCTAGTACCGAGCCCTGTGGTACTCCGGCTGGTAGTGTATGTGTGGAGGAGAGGCTCTGTCCTACCCTCACTTGTAGCGTGCGGTTCTGAAGGAACGACGCTATTAGTCTACCCATGGCAGAGGCCAATGCCAATGACATCACAGGTACCTTCAATGTGAATCCCTACCTAGTCTGTGGCAGGTCAAGGCTCACGCCTGTGACTTCATAACTACCCTCAAGACACACCTTCCTTCTTCCCAGTGTCAAACAGATGCTAGGTCGTACCCTTCTGGTATTGTGCTATCAACAGTAAAGCACCAACATGCGGGCACAATAATTGGTGCCACCTGGTGACCTATCAAGCATCTTATAGTACCAGTGAAATTAATGCCCTTTAAAATCCCACAATTGGGAAAGTATTTATTGTTTGGATGTAATTCTTCTATTGGCATTGTCCTTGGCCACTCTCTGCTGAGCTCTGAGAGTCCAAAATTTCCTGATATAAACTATCCACTTTTCATTTCCCATTACTATTATTTAAAAAAAAAATGGATTTTTTGTTGCCTTTTCCACAGTGCACTACAAATGGAAATGGGTTTAGATAAATTGGTTTCTGGTTGAGAATGGGAAACCACAAACATCAAACAAAGAGACACAGCTAATTTTGTACAACTGCTTTCTCACATTTACTACCTTTTAAATCTTCCAGGCATTCTTTGTGATTAAATATTTAATTAATGCTTTTTTATCCACCCTCTTCTACTTTATTCTGGGAAGTACCATATGTCTGGTATTCGACTTGTGTTTTAAGGAATTATTTTCTACCTTGAAACTTTATTGTTAGTCATATACTTCAGTGTAACCAAACCTACCCTTAAGGGTTGATATGCAATACTATATTTAAGAGTGCAAGTTTGCAAAGCCTCACTCATTGCTTTAATAAACAATCAAATAGTTTACATAGATTAAATAATGAACACATGATACAAACAAAAGAAATTAACAAAATTAAAATTATTCATGTGAGATTAAAGTCAACGCTTTAACTCGCTTGGCTAACCTGCCCAACATTTCATTTAATCAGAAATTTAGGTTCCATAGAGCTTTCTTAATAATATTTAAAGACAAAAGAAAACAAAGCACGTCAGTAATAATACTCTTTATTCATATGTTGGTTTTAATACTTTTTTTTTTCCATATTGTACTGTAGGATTTACACATGAAAAAATAACATCTATACATAACATTGTTACTGAGTATTTTTTTTCCTCATAGATAAATATACTTTCTTTAAAAGATATAGTATATACAAAGGAAATTACTAAAACAAGATAAAATTTGACTTTTACAAATTATAATAATAAGAGCTGAAAACAAAGTAACAAACTTCTCCAGTAGTCTGGGGTTTTCTTTAGTATAACATTAAATGAACATTTTCTCAGTCTTCCTTGATATGATTAAATTAAAGGTTATTTTTTGAAGGTTTAACATTAAAAGATTCTAATACTTGTGATAAATTCAGGAATTTTACCAGAACAAATTGGCTTATCAATATAGATGAGTTATGCTAAAAAGAATAATTATTTAGTCCTCTAATGTTACATTCTTGAAAAGGTAAGACATTGACTCTTTATTATGGATTCTTCTAATAGCCTCAGCAAGCAGGACACTGATGTCCACAGTCTTAATTTTGTGACACTGAAGTTTTTGAAGCTCATGAGGAATTGTATTGGTTACAACAACCTGGAAAAATGAGTGTATTAGACATGAAATTTGTTTTCAACAAAAATAAAAAAAATATAAATAAAAGTCAGTCTTTCAATAGTCCCCTGTAGGAGGGAGAATTAACATCATCAAAAAAGGAACTGCATGGAAGGCATAAGGTAAGTGCAGTCTCATTATCATTAGCAGAATTTATATAAATACTCTTCAACAAAAATAGTCCATTTCTTAGCATATTTTTATAGAATTCTAACTGAGGTCCTAAATGGCCTATCATACATAATTTAAATTTATTATTTTGACCATAAATCTATCAGTACTGCATTAACTAAGTACATTTCCCATGTGCTGGAATATGACATGATGGTGATCTCATCTCACCATCTATTCTTTAAGAGGCCTATATCAAAATGAATTAAAATGCAAGCTATAAATGAGATTTTCAATGACTGAGGATCTTAAAATGAAAATCGGATGTGCATAAGTAGGGGTTTACTAAACAATTTGCATATATCTCAAACAGTGAAAACAATATTTGGTATTTATATTGGAATAAAACATTTCATGATATATCAGCTGACTGTCAATAAGATATGAGTAATAAATGGAGGTTTACTGATATCTGAAAACAAAGATCAAGATTGAGAAAAAATGTATAGAACACATACAGAAAATTATATTGCTGGTTTAAAACGACCACACTGTCACAGTAAAGGTTTATTAAAGCGACAGAGTGCTTTCGACACAGTGCATCATCGTCAGTGCCCTGTTGACACACCAAAGAAATCAATAAAGAACCTACCTCTATTACAGTTTTAAAAACTGTTTATTTTTATAAGTGGGGCTGTTTTAATCAACCAGCAATATAATCCACGTTTGCTTGACAGAAAACCAACTTGGAATATAGGAAATTAAATTTGCAACAAGATTGGTTATAATGGAGATATATTGCATTTTTCATTTCCTCTCAATAAGGCCCCTCCCATTGGTCCAATTCTGACTGTTAGCAAACTCAACCCCCTATGTTTCATAACACAAAAATACAATAGGATGTAGGTTGAACATGCTATGACTGATGGCCATACATATAAGAGGGATATTATCAACAAAACTCATCACCAGCTCAGACACAATATAAAGGTACTGAAAACACTAACAGAATAATAAAAAATACATTATGAGACAAACAATTGTACTAGTAACAAGCAGATGAAACGATGTAGGATGTGGGTTCATTTAAAACAAATACTTAACAAAAATTAATAAATTTTATAAATAAAAAATAAAGAAACTTGCTAATAAAATATATAAAATAAAAATACCAATTGGAAAATTCAACATGAAATTGAAAGGAGGACTTTAATACCTGGATCGACCCAAGACTACATTAGAAAGGAAGAAGAAAAACAAACTTCCCCAGACTAAATATAAAGTACCACTAATCTACACATAAAAATTACAGCTTTTATGAAACTACTCAATATACTTTTGACAAGACTTGAAAATAGTTTCCTCATAATGAGTGTTAGCCATGTGTACTTGGCAATTGGTCAGTAACGACCAAATGACTCTAGATTTGACAATATACTATTTTATGGTTTCCCTTTTTCTGAACTGGAGATGTCGTGAAAATGAAGCAAATGTTGAATTTCCAAAGAAATAAACCTGGTAGAATTGCCATAATAGTTCACCTTCAATGATTCTGCTTCCCCTTCCTCCTCTTCAGTGATATACTGTTTTGGTTGTAATCTGTTACTCTTTTACTACAGGAATAACTATCAGACAGCAGAGATCAAGAACAAACTAGCCTAGCTTCTGAATAACAATTATATTAACACGTTAAGTACGACACGGGGTCAAATGACCCCGTATGTAACTGTCTCACAGTACGGGTCAGGTTTGAAGATTAATGTTCAAAAAATACTTTGACGTTTTTTGCTTTGTACTAGTAAATATAATTACAAAATAGTACGTTTATGTATTTTAAATCCAAAAAATACGTTGTATATCATTGAAAAATGCACGGGGCTTTATGACCCCATGCCGGCCTGGAGAGTGGTATTTGGGCTCAAGTCCAGCACGGGGTCATATAGTCATATGATTGTAATGTGTCGTAATTTAAAGTTAATTCATATTCACTCATTTTTATGTATAACAAAAATTAAAATTCTTCGTTGATCACCAAAATTATCACATAAAGGAGAAAAAAAGTTCACCTTGTCGGGAACTTTTTTTCTCCTTTATGTGTTAATTGTGGTGATCAACGAAGGATTTTAATTTTTGTTATACATAAAAAATGAAAGGTAAATATTCATTTCTAAGTCACGTAACAAAAAATAGATGAAAACACGGCCTGCGAATGCCATATATTTTTTGATGTCCTAAGAGTAAAAAAATGTTTGAATATAGGAATTTAGTTCATTTTACGAGTGGTAGTAGCGCATCAAAAGGGGACATAAGTACGGGGTCAATTGACCCCGTGACGTATTTGTGGATAGTTGCACCACGGGGTCAATTGACCCCGTGTCGTACTTGTGGATAGACCACTTTTTTGAAGTCTGCACTGAACGTGTTAACAGACGGATGATATCTCTTCACAACAAAATATTATACTTCTGTAGTCAAATAACTTCTGTTACCTCGCAATGCTGGATGTGAAATAAGAACATGAAAAATATAAAGTAAAGGAAATTCCAAATAAATAAATAAAAAAAATATTATAAAAATGAAGTTTCTAAGTATATAAAGACTTATAAATACCTCATCAATTGGAGAATCTTCAATCAAGCGAGGAGCATCAGAAGAAAGTAAGCCATGTGTTGCCATCACATAGATTTTATAAGCTCCTCGTTCCTTTAAAACTTCAGCAGCAGTTACAAACGACTGGACATCATCAATCATGTCATCCTTAAAATTCAAACATTCTTATATAGCAATATCAATTACCCACTATATTCACAAATTAAAAAAGAAGAAAACTATTTATTAACGTCCGCTTTTTGGAACTAAGGCAAATTGGGATGGGTTATCTAAAGGTTACCACCCTTTTCTAGCCAGGGTGGGGCTAAGGATTTTATTTAGTGAATTCCATCGCTAAATAAACTCCTGTTGCCCAGGCCAGGTATCGAACTCGCCACTCTAGGTTTACCATGTGAGATTAAGGCCGACGCTTCAACTCTCATGGCTAACCTGAGCCCCCCAAAAAAAAGTCCCTCACGCAGGGGCTGCGTAAACTAAGCAGATTTCCCATGTGAAGTTTCACAATAGAGAAATTTCAGAATAGAGAATCAAACAGTTACGGGAACGGCCCGAAACTAGCTCTTGACGGAAACTCACGACTAGACCCGAAGTTAGCCGATCTCATCTCAGAAGCTGAAAACAGAAAAATGCAAATATCTCGGTTAATATTCAAGATAGAGAATAAATGTATATAACATTATTTATAGTAAATTTAATTTGCAATAAGAGCATATCAATTGGTATGTCGACGATGGCTTTCCGAATGTTGTCCTTTAGATGAACTAGGGTCCGTGGGCGATCATTGTAGACAACAGATTTGAGGTAACCCCAAAAGAAAAAAATCACATGGAGTCAAATTAGGCGAGCGCGCAGGCCAATATCGCATCTCAAGGAGATCAGTCGATTGGGGAAGTTCTCCCTCAAAAGTTCAATTGAAAATCGCGATATGTGAGCCGTGGCTCCATCTTGTTGAAACCACACATCACCAATGTTCATTTCTTGCAGTTTAGGGAGAAAAAATGTTGTAATCATCTCCCTATAGCAAACTGCATTCACTGAAACTGTGCGTTCGTTTTCTTCAAAAAAGTAAGGACCAATTATCCCTACTCTTGATATTGCAGACCACACAGTTACGCATGTTTTGTTTGTTCACACAACCAGAAATTTGAAAGTGAGCTTCATCACTGAAAAACACGAGCGTATCATGAGGCAGGTTTTCACCGAGTGCTTCACATGCATTTCGGCGGGCATTAAAATCGGTTTCATTCAGCGCCTGCATTACAGCCATTTTATACGGATGGAAATTAAGGTCTTGGTGTAGAATTCGTCTCACAGTGCGGTCAGATAACCCCAGAGGAGATTGGATAACTGACTCACTCTTTCAATATTTTCTGGAGTTCTGACCGTCTGATGACCTCCTGAACCGGTTTTTGCTACACTTCCACTCTCTCTGAATGTGTTCACCCATGAAACAATTGATTGCCATCCAGGCACCGGATCTGTAGGGTGAATATTAAACTGAGTACGGAAGGTACATTGAGTGGCGATAATGGAACGACCATTAGAAAAGTAAGCCTCGCAGGCAAACGCACGCTGCTGCTTCGTCCAATGCATGATGGCGACTGAAGAGGAAAGAAACAAAACTTCAAGACTTCCCTTCTTGGACTCGCCTATGTCCCCCCACTCCTCATGACAAGGCGACCGTTACAAATCAGCAAGTTTCTGTGCCGCACCCTGTATATTTATTTTCTTCAGTTGGCATTATTAGAACTTTAGCTAGCCCCCAAGAGAGATGGATTAGTAATCAGAGTTTTTATATAGTGAGTGATCAACTAAACAGGCAACCGTCAATCAAGGAGGATCTGTGGAGGGGATGCTGTCACCCTGCCTATGAACAAGTTCTAAGAGAGTAATAGTCATTAGTCATCCTGATGTGCTGTCAGATATGTATATACTTAACAATACATTGACCCATAAACACTGCGGCACTAGCGAGCTCTGGTAGCCACACCATGTACCCTCACCTTAACCTTTATGGCCACCAGTGCCCCCATATATATATATATATATAAATATATATATATATATATATATATATATATATATATATATATAAGTAATGCAATATACATGATTACATATATAATTTCCAGAGCTATAGTATATAGTGAAAAGGGCATAATAAATGGCAAACACAAAATATTTTCAAAATACGCAGTAAATGTCCACCTGAAGAAGTCAATGTTAGGAGTGGTATACTAACAGCACAGCGTATTTATATTTATTAGATGTCAAAAGGAAGACTATGAAGAAAAGTGCTATATCAACTTCACAAACTTATTGTTCATGTAATGAACACATATATTTCCTAGGAAATCAAATATCTACAAAATACACTCAACCACAAAAAAAAACCGGACACTTTATTTTTGTCGTATTAAAAGCTAATTTTCAGCAATTTTCTTTATGTGGGTATTCTAGTTATTACAGAGAATTTAGAGTCTAAGTCCATTGAACTAATCCCTTCAGGATTAGTAAACAATTAGATAAAACTCAGATTAGATTTATTTGTCGTGAAGTTGATCTATTCTAAACTGTAAGTAGTTTTTCGCACATTTAAACATCTTTAATTATTAACCAAGCATTTTCTTTAATTAATGTTTTATTTTTATTTCGGTCCAGAATAATGGGTCTTTCAAACTTAGATGGAAGACCGGAGCTTACGTTACATTGCCGAAACGCTTGGGGTAGCGAAGTCTACCATTCACTGTAATAAAAATGAAGAATAATTTTTTTTTTTTAAATGTGTTAATTTATCTTTTTCTTTTTTTTTATTTTGTATTTTTTTGTAAATAATCAATAAAAATTATTCACTTTTGGCAGATTTTGTTTAAATAACCTATAGATTAACCAATTATTTTAATTAAAAAGATTAATATACATATATATTAAGTATTTAACAAAATTATAAGACTAAATCTAAGTGTCCAGTTTTTTTTGCGGTTGAGTGTATGTCCTCCTAGAGGTAGAGGAAGGATGAAGTATGATTTTTTAAAGTATATTATTTTGTTATATAACCATTGATAATTTAAATGTTTCTGTAAGATTAATCACCACTGTTCTCCACTTGTTAACCTGAGATATTTTGAATGTCATTACATTATATAGATATTTTTTTATTATAAATAAATCCAATTTATCTGCGTTAAGAGATCTCAAAATCCTTTTAAGTAAATCTTAATTAATTAAATAATCTCATGATAATTAAAGTTAACCAAGCATAGATTTGCTTATTCAAGAATTATTAGATTTAATTAATGATAATAATATTTCAAGTGGTATATGAAACCCACTTCTTAAGTGCTTAGATTTAGAATTTCTTGATAATTCATTTAATTATTAATTTTTGCCTACGAGCATAAGCCAAGTAGTTTTTGGTCACGTTAAGTGAACCTTCTTTTTTATCTATAATAACATTTACTAGCTCTAGGACACAAAAAATACATAAATACAAAAAGAGATAAAATATTTTCTATTTATCATACACATATTTGTATATACAAATAATTTATTTATTTCATAATTTGGGGGACTCATCTCACATGTTAAACCTGGAGTGGCGAGTTCGATTCTCGTCTGGGCAAATAGAAATTTATTTAGTGACAAACTAATTAAATAAAATCCTTACTCCCACCCTAGCTAAAAAAGTGTGGTAACCTGTAGATAACCCGCCCCATTAAGCCATAGTAGAATAAAATGGATGTTAATAAATAAATAAAAATAAAATAAAATTTCATAATTTTTCAATTTTATTACAATACATATATTAAGTGGGGGATCAATTGAAAACTGTAATACCTGCAGCATCTAATTGTCAATCAACACAAAAGAGTAAAATTCGTTTACCTGAAGAAAAATTTACAAATCATATTTTGTAAGTAATTTAAACATTGACAAAAACGTTTATAAGTCAGTGTCATCCGCAAAATGGGACTACTACAAATCTTTATTACTTCCACTTTGTTATTTCAATAGAATTATACACTCTGACCATGTATCGAGATTGACTAGTTTCAAAATGCCTTATCTATGTAACACAAAATCAACTAGCCTTCAAATGTTAAAATCTCATATTTAGGACTATTGTAGCCTCCCCTTTTCATTGAAATTGAATTAGTACCTCCTAAGGTTTAAATTATCTAAACATGAGCCCAACTACCTTATGCATGCACCTTTATCTAATAGAAAAATGGACTTAATTAATAATATAATCAGCACTACCCTGCTAATTATTATTGAAATTTTAATACAATTGTGATAAATTAAAAAATAAATAATGAAATTAGATGATTTCCAATTTCATAAATCAGAGATGGTCATTTAAAACACATTAAGATTACAGAACTTATATTAAATAGTTAAATCCACGAGCTTAAACCATTCAACTTTCTTTAAAAATTAAAATGCATAAGTATTAAAACATTAATTTCCTTCCCTTTCCAAAAGAACTAGAATATCAGACAGTAGAATCAATGACATCACAAAATGGACCATTAACATAAATTATATACTTACGACCATAATAGCTATCCTTCCACTAATATCACCCACAACATTAATTGGCGGTTTCTCTTTGGCTGGATGTTGGGGAAGACCAACTTCGACACCCATAATTCTTGAAGCCAATGAGGAAGGAGGGGGAGAATACCTAAAAGAAAATGACACATTGTTATTTTATTAATCAGTTTTTTTAAGATGATTCAATTTATTTGGAATTGTCTTAATTGTTCTTCTTTGCTTCAAATAAAATTTTCTCTTGAACCATTCATATAATTTATAAATTTCATAATTTCTTTATTTATATATTTTTTTCAGAAGGAATTAATTAAAAATTCTATATCCATATATTGTAACACATACAATAGGCCACTATGTGCGTTTTGCAGTCCTCGAGCGAATTAAAGTGTTTTCCGTTAAGAGTTTTGAAGGGCCCGAAATAAGTGAAAATCCTGTTGAGACAAGGTCTGGTGAATAGGATGGGTGGGGGGATCACATCCCAGCTAAACTCCAATAACTTCTGCCAGGTCTGCCAAGACATGTGAGGACAGGTGTTATTCTAACTATGCCTTTGCGATTAGATAATGCTGGATGCTTTTGCTCAAACACTGCCTTTAATTTTTCCAACTGGGGACAGTATAGTGCAGAATTAATGGTCTGGGTGGGTGGGAGATGCTAAAAATAAAAGACACCATTCCAATCCCACGAAATGCACAGCATAACCTTTTTTGGGTGTAATCCTGCTTTAGGAGTCGTTAACGTTAGGTCACTTCATTTTCCCCAGTACTTTTCCTCACAATATTATTCTACAGGACCAACTTTTCATCCCCAGTTATCAACCTCTGTAAAAATTGATCATTAACATTGTGTTTCAGAAGGGCTAATGGAAATGTGATCCAATAAATTCTTTTCCGCCAAATTGTCAGGAACACATATATCACTTTGAGAAACATATCCCACAGCCCCCAAATGATTTGAGACACTTGCATGAGATATCCCATGTTAATGGTTAAGCCTTTCTTCGATATCCCATGTCGTAGAGTGAGGGTTGTATGTGACCAATGCTTGAATTTGGTCATCATCAACAATTGAAGGACGACCCGAGCGCTTTGCATCGTCCAAGTCAAAATTTCTGTTCTGAACTGAGCAAACCACTTACCGAAGGTGCTTTCTCCTAAGGCATCATCACCATACACACAGAAAATTTTGTTAACCGTCTGTGCATTTCGGCGGATTTTCATTTTCGGAAATATAAAATCATTAAATGACGAAAATGATTTTTTTTCTCTTCCATTTTGAGCAAGCATACCACTTAAATATAATGAATCTCGGTTGAAACTTATGCATAAAAGCACCTTAACTAATCTTTTTTAGAATATGTAAACATTATTGACCAAGTAAACATGATTTTATAAACACAGAGTGGGTTAAATTGAAATATTGATAAATGCTACGAACTTATTTTACAACCCAATATTTGATGTGCCACATTGAATGGATTGGTCTTATTATTTTAATACTATTACCTGCCATCAACCATATCTGATTCAGACTCTTTCTGCTCCCCATGAATTACAGCTATCCCTAACCTTAGTCGTTCTGCATAGGATGTGGCTTTGTTTGCTGACCCTGGATTTCGGGCAACTATAACAGCATTTCTGTAATCAGGAATACTTTCCTGAAAAAATAAATATATTATCAAAAATACTTGTTATAAAAATAACAGTTTTTTGCTAGAATTAGAAAATAATCCCTAATAGGGAAAAAAATTATGTTATAATTACTAAAGTAATGTTTTCTATTTAACATGTAAGAAATGTATGATAAAAATTTTTAATAGGGGAAAATTAATTGACCAAACTTCAAAAAAATTAAAAGTAAGTCTGAGAATACATAACAGCTCCTCTGAATTTAATAAACACTCTAATAAGTCAGATCTCAGCATTATTTACTTCACAGTGAAATACAATTAAGAAATAAAGCTAAGCATAAATATCTGAATAGAACCACCCATGTCCAGATTACATTATTTAGCCTACTAGGATAGCATCATTCAAAGATTATTCCACTTCTAAATAGCTTAGCGTCAGATGATTTTAGGAAATGTGAACTTGCCTCCCTCTTCATTTTACAGTATTATTGTCATTTTATCAGAGCTTAGTTACTTCATTTGCAACAATTAATCAAAGTTTTTCCCATTCTTCTTTAAATCAAAGTTATTCCAATTTTTCTAATCACTAAAATCTTTATGGTAACTAACAATTTAAACTTCATTTCTTACATTAGTTACAAATTTATCTTTCAACAATATTGCATTTAAAAAAGTAATTGTGGAACTCTGTAAAGTTATGACTTTATTTTATCAACAGAAGAAAAATATATTCTCACCAAAAAATTCACAATACCTGGATATACTGTAAAAGAAAAGGAGAAGCACGTAGATTGTCAACTGGGCAGTCAAAGAAGCCTTGAATTTCCTTCTGATGAAGGTCCATTGTGATAATATGTGTCAAACCTGAGTTGCACATCATCTTGGCAAGGAGCTTCGTAACGATACAACCTCGTTTTCTCATTTTACCTGGAACAAAATCAACCAAGAACACATAAATAAAACATTATATATATATATATATATAAGTAATGCAATATACATAATTACATTATCTGTGGCATTATAGCAAAAGCTGATGTCATGTTTTCAAGTGTAACCCAATTTTTGTATTTGTTATGATCAGACAGACAGGATTTAATATTCAAGTTTTTGGCCATCAAGTCATTTTTTCAGTGTTTTTGGAAAGTTAATAATAATAATGAGAACAGCTATTGTTGACATAGTATTCAATACAGAAAAAAAAAAATAGAATACGTAAATAATATAAAAATACCAACTATTGAATAAATTAAACTCATGATGGAAGGTCTGTTATCACAATTTAATTAGGTGATCATAATTATATTATCATAATCGACTAATAAAAATATAAAGTTCACAAATTTGTAATTGCAAACATAGCAGAATGTAGTAAGCAATAGACAGGAAAGGCAAAGACAACATCTGACCTAGGAAGTCTGTGTAACGTATTATTGTAATTTAAACAAACTTATTGTGTGATGATCTTTCTCAGATCATAAATTTAATAAAAATACTTAGCATTCGTTGAACTATATAAAATACAGTTCCACAGATATTTAATTTACCTGCCCTGTTAGCTCAATAGGAAAAAAAAAAGATAAATTTAACCTCAAAACTGCAACCCAATTAAATTGGTTTTTTAAAGTTCTCTAGCATTGAACAAAACAGAGAAACCCAAATATTTTTGGTAAAATTCATCATTCATTTCAAATTATATTCAATATGGGCAGGGGTAAAGTATAAACAACAAATTTCCAAAATTCATGCATATTTAAAAACTCAAATATTGACAGTTTAAAAGAGAGGCGCAACTACTCAACACTGGGAGGCAGGTGGGTATAACTGAACCTTTAGTTTTACATGAAATATTAATATCAAGTTCCATGATGGTCAACACAATATTATAACTGCTAGAGCTGTAAATAAGCCCTGTTTATATATATACACATATTTATTCCAGACATTAAAGAATACTTAGGACAAAAATTAATATCAACAGACTTTTACTTGACACAATTATTAACTGGACACGGAACAACAAATTCTTATTTTAATCATTTTGGCCTAACAGATCAACCAAACTGTTACTGCGACTTTACTACTGAACAGGCCTACAGACACTTGCCATGACTGCAGACTACTAACGGACCAAAGAGAAGACTTTAAAACCCAATTAAAATGCCGACAAGAAAATTGGCCTGTTGAGGAAAAACTATTATTTTATAAACATAATAAACAATTAAAACAGTTTGCTGAAGAAATGTATGACTATCTGAATTATTTAAAACTGAAATACAGTTAAATTAATTAATTATTCAGCATTGAATCCAAAATTGGTTTTGTGTTTTTTTTTTCTTTTTCTTTGTTGTAAATAATTTTATTGTACAAATATTTTATATTATTCATAGTTTAAAAAAAAAATGTTATCAAGCACACGTTATGTACAAATTATTGTACGGGACGTGTGGCTAATGAACTCCCTTCCTGTAAGGTTACTTCAGGAAGGAAATAAATATATATATATACACACACACACACACAGACACACACATATACGAGTATATATATATATATATATATATATATATATATATATATATATATATATATATATAGTCATGATTATTACAAAGATAATAAATGCTGATATTAGGGTTCTTTAGGATTGAAAAATACTCAAATTTTAGCGTTTTATCACTACATAATTTATTTGAAGATGCACTACACACTTTTACACACTTGGTAAATTATTCTTCACCACTAATCACAATATGCACTGTTAAGTTCCAGTTCATATTGCGCAACACAACAAATCATGATCACAGGAATAACTGCTGTTCACTGAACACTGCACTGATCTCTATTAACTGCAATTAACTGATGAAACTGCTCTAAACACAGTGTTCAATTAAGAAAACTGAAAACTGGCTGACTGTCAGGCAAGCGGGGGACTTAATAGGCCAGCGACCTGCCTAGCAGCAGTTTTGATACGCCAAGTTGCCCACTGATTACTCAGGTTCTAGTCCTCCTCCTTGATGCCTACCCTCTGCAGAGATGCCTTCATTTTCTTCATACTCCTTAAATATGTGATTAAATATATACGTAATTTTCAAGCACAATATTTTTGCAACTATATAAATATATATATATATATATATATATATATATAATATAATATAATTAGACCTCACTTTCATCATGCCCCATGTAGGATCAATAGACATTTGACACACGTACAACATGCTGCTACAATTGCTGATTTCTCTTAATGAAAATCTGGTAAAATTAAATTTTGTTGTGAAATATAAAATCATTCATTTATGTTTTTCAGACCAGATTATCAGCAGTTATAACTAAAATTTGAATATCTGGCTGACCTTCAACAAAACATTTAAATCAGAATAGGTTTAAGAATATGAAACACTGGGAATAACAATTTCTTTATTCATACTTCCACATATCACATTTTGTGATTAAAGAACCAATTTTACATATAATGTGTCAGCTTAAATCTCATAATTAAAAATTTTCTGTCGCAAAAATGTCTTTCATAACGCTACAGATATCAAATAAAGCCCAATTGACTAGTTTCAAAGATTCATCGTGATTGTAGTGTTAAGTATAGAAGCCTTCTAATACTAGTGTACTAAAGCACGCGTCTGACTTGTGTTGGACCTCACAGTCAACATATATTACATCTACTCGAATCTCATGTCTAGATATCCTCAAACAGCACTTGTGCTAGACGAGGGCTCTAACTAAGAACTAGTGACAATTCTAGGTGCTAGAAAATGTAACTTTTAAATATGCATTTTAATATAAATAACTACATAAATGCAAGCAAATTAATCTCTTAACCTGCTCTAGTCTAGAAATATTTTTGTAGGCAAGCAAAAATTTTCAGACAGCCAATAAGGGTGGGGGGGAATGAAATTAGTACAGGATAAAAAAGAGAGGTTAGCACCTAAAGAGAATGGAGATTTGAATGGATACACTTCATCCTGAATCTTAAAGGGCAGAGGATTCTGATTAAAAAGAAGTTAGAGAATGGAACCTTAGCCTATCATCAAGTTACGCCAGGTAAAAGTTTCATAGATTTGATGGTAGGGAACAGCAATACCAGAGCAGCTGGTAGGTTTGTGTAGCTTATAACAGGGGCAGAGTGCACTCAATAAGAGCCTTGCCACTCAGTGATTAATTGACTGAAAAACTATTGTAAATGCAGCTAAGGTATAAGGAGCTCAATAAATAATGATATAACTATTAAATAATCCTAATATGCATCTATTATATAAAATGCACATAATAAAACTATTATAGTGTAGTTGTGGGGCTCAAAAACAATGTACAATTATTTATAATTGTCAAAAATTAAATAATATTGTAAAGAAAACAATTTTTAAAAATATCAAAAAAAAAAAAAAAACATACGCCATGCATAGTTGCCTCCTGACTTCAGCATTTCTGAAATCAGGGACATATTTTTCTATATTTTTCCCAACTATTTTGTTTCTATGAACTAAAAAAATCCTAATTTTAATTAGGATATTAATCTAATCTTTTTCTTAATTAATTTTACATTCCAATTTATTAAAAACTCTTACAATAATATTTTCTAGGAACACAATTATTAGCTTTTGATCAAAACTAATAAATAAATTTAACAATAACCAATGCCAGACAGACTCAGTTTTAATGGAAGGACATGAGTTCATTACGGTACCAACACTAGTAAGATCATTAGCACCAGGGAACTCACACGCACGCTTTTGAGGTCATACTTAAGATGCAATTTTTGAATAATTTCTACAAATAACCATTAATCCTACCTAGGAAATGGCGAAAATGAGGTCCATTCAAAATTATGCGTGTGTGTACATATATATATATATGTACCATGTGTATGTTACCACTCTAGAAGTCACAATTTCTGTTTGATCGTTACCAAACTCGGTATTTAGACATTTTATGTAAAACTAAAGATCAAGTTCGTTAACAGCTAAAATTGGACGAGTGAGGGGCAGAGGGATCTCAAAATATCTCTGTTATTATACACCGGATTAAAAAATTGTATAAAGCCAATCTTTTAGCAAATTTAAAGCACTATAAATATTGCTATATTAATTTATTCTCTATCTTGAATATTAACTGAAATATTGGCATTTTTTTAGTTTTCAGCCTCCAGAAAACCCTCACTCCTACTCATGTCACATAAACAATATTCTTTTATGTTATAAACCACTTTATTCCAAGATTAAATACCAAATATTGTTTTCAAAAGACCTTTATTATATGAGATACATGCAAATAAGTTCACTGCCTAGTTTATACAGCCCCTGTGTGATGGACGTTTTTATGGTTCATATTGCCTTCTAACATTAAAATGATACAATACAATACAATGGGACCATTATGGCATTTTTTAATTTAGTCTCCAAAATTATCACAACCTAATTCAATTTAAAATATTTTTTTAATGAAAGTGTTGTATTAAAACTAAAAATAATTACATATTAACCAGAAATCATGAGTGTTATATTTATTTTATGGTCTAAATAAATATTTACATACTCAATATTGGATAAGGGCAACTATTAAGAGTGTATATCAGTTTGTAGATAAAAACTGAGGTCTTTAAATAAATATGTAACTGGATAGAAGTTATTTTACAGATTAAATAACCAATATCTTCTAACATCTGGATTTAAAATCATTTAGATTTATGTCAAAATCCCCCCCCCCTCCATCACCCTCTATCCAAAGCTTATTTTTTAATTAGTATATTATGACAGGAAAAACCTGATTAAGAATGTATTTTTGAACTTTACATATTTCTTATTCCATCATTTTGGAATATTAGAAAAATGAGACTATCCATCTTCATGGACACTTAATACTTGGCCAATTTTTATCTGTATATTCTCAGTAACATAGTGTACGAATCCATCCAGCAGCTCCAATTTATTAAACAAATGTGTTAAATTTGAAAACATATATGACCTCTTGATGTGCAATTTAAGTTATCAAAACCAAGAATCATTTTAGAATTTCTATGATATTAAATTTTCAAAAAGCTCTTAAATGATTAAAAAAGTATTGATCTATATAAGACAAATATCATCAGTCTAATTAGAAAATGAGTTAACTCCACTAATAGTTCAGTATATTAGTTTCCAAATCCCAATAGGAATATGATGATTTTTCTTACTATATTCAACTAAGTGCTACCTCCAAAAAAATGCACAAAAATCTTCTACAACAAATTTGAAAATATCTGAGTATGTAAAAAGAAAAAGTTGATTCGCGTGCAATATTGATTGAACCCGGATATACAGAATGCCCAAATTAAAGTTTAAGATATATTTTATAAAGTATAGAACATAACTATTTACACATGAAACAACGAGCCTACAAACCACCATTTAACAACCACTAGAAATGAACATCATATTAATATTTAATACCCTAGGCTCAGTAAAATAATTGGGAAACAGATTTCAGTAAAATCGGTAAGTAAAGCACTTTGGAACCAGTAAGCAAGACCTTTGAAACCATTCATCTACATCGATGATGATTATTGGATAAATTTGGCTGGTTGTTCTTGAAGAAACTTGCAAGAGTTAAAAGATTTGTGATTAAACCTAGTAGTACAAGGCATAAATAGCAACCGATGTAAAGGTCCTACACAAAGTTAAGTAAATTGGAAGAGGCTAGTAGGTTAGACTCATGACATGCTTCTGTGTGACAAAGACAATCTACATTTAAATTTTTACAAAACTCCAAGAGATTCATCAGCATCTTGAGGGCATTGAAGTGCTGAGGTGTGATCGACAATTCTTAAGGTGTAACTCGGTTAAAGAAATTAAATATGATACACAAAAAATGTTATGCTAGCATCACCCACGGATATTCATGTTTACCAGCACTTGTACTTCATTATCGACAATTTTCTACTTTTATCTTCTAATTTTTTAACTATTTCAACTGTCCCAGAACTGAATCAAGAACTAGTTCCTGGGTACAGATTTCTGTATAAATAAAGTCAATGAAAACTATAATACACCAGTCATACCAAACCTGGGACTTATTTGGAAATAACAAAAGATATTTTTTTAATACTTCAGATTTTTTTTTTGTAACTACATATTACAATAGTTCAAAATACCAAAGGCATAAATAAAATATTTAACATCAGGGTAAAGGAGAATATAGTAATTAATAAATTTACAATATATCCTCTCATCCATAATAAGTTTCCCACTATGATGTATATTTCTTCAGTATATTCATACATTGCCTCAGTACAGTAGCACTGTTGTTATAATCGTTCATCACCAGGTCATTGCCCAAGCTTCTTTATTGTTTATAAGGTTTTTCTTTTGTCTATCAACAGTCTAAAGTTGTAAGCAACTGGTAAGTAACAACATTCACAAGTGCTGATGAGTTTGTTCAGTCGTAAAGTCACAAGAACAACAGTTTGATTGGTTCATTAATTCAAAATGGTTACATTATATTTTGTGGTATGTCCAGTTAGTAAAAATTAGCAAAATATTCCAGGGTGTATACAGTTTCTGAAAGTCAATTAGGTGACTTTTTGGAGATTCTCTAGAAAAATTTCCTGGCCTTACACAAACTTCAATTTGCTAGACTTTAAGCTGGACATAATTTTCTGTAAATTTTATTAAATTATTTTTTTTATTTACTTCTAAAACTTTCGTAACTCACTTCAGAATGTCATGTTTTTCGGTACTCATCTTATGATTTCGGGACTTGCCAACTTCGGCATATTTTCAAGACCTGTAGACACCCCATATTCCTTTTGTTGGGTATACAATTTTAAAAGTAACACCTTTAGTTGATAATGCCCATTTTTGTTGCAAGTGTTGAAGTGTAGTTGATAGTAATTGTTATTTCTAAGTGCATTTTAGCAACTTTGTTATGAAATTTTGGAATTGAGTGTGTATGTGTACATCTAGTTTACGCATGTGTGTACATATACACATATTGAATTATCAGCCCTAGAAGTCCCATGACAAATGTTTCTAACAAAAATCAATCCTGTTTCTTACATGTACATACCATTTTTATACATAGTATATGAAACTTAATTAAAACCACTCTAATTTCCAAAATCACATACAAATATTTGTCAATGGAGTGAAGTTTTGAAAATGGGGAATTTAAAGAACACCTAATTACTTGTCTCAATATAAATAACCTTATGATGATAGAAGGTAATATCTCAATTAAGATTCATATTTTCTACAGACAACTAAAATGATCTAACAAAGTACTCACATTGCTTACTATATGGCAGATAAGGAATTACGCCCACAATATTTTTAGCAGATGATGTTTTGCAAGCATATGCCATTATTAGGAGTTCCATAATGTTATTATTAACATCCCTAGACATGCAAAAAAAAAAAATGTTAAAAGGCAGAAAAAACATAAAAAGGCAAGTACAAAGAAACTATATCCAACACCATATAAGTGGAAACATGCATGTAAACTTACTTTGCTCCAGTCTGTATTATGTATATATCTTTTCCTCTAACAGAATCGCCAATTTCCACTACAGTCTCTCTATTTGTCTTATGAGAAACTGTACAACCTCCCGGTTTTACACCAAGTCGACTAAAATAAAAGAGAATAAAAGTCTAAAGTTAATTAATTTAACAAATAACAGTAAATTGTGTTCTGAAAGTTTCTGTGCACTTTGTAAAGTTGTCGAATGACAGATATCAAACCTAGTACCTTCAGTTAACATTCAAAATACTACTTGCTTCGCAGAAATATTTCTATATGAGATAAAAAAAAAACCCAAAAATGAATTTTTCAAATTTCTAAAAATCACAAGTAAAAAAAAATAGAAAACGGATATTTTTAAACCCAATAAATTAATGTAATAAATTACACTGAATAAATTATTACACTAGAGAAACACTACTTAGTACATATTTTTTTAAAAAAGAATCCAAAACAAATAAAAAAACATAGGAATAGAACAAAAAAATGAGTATATACATAGGTTCAAATTTAGGAACATAATTCATAGTCCAATAGACAACCACAGCCAATTTTTAATTATACATACATAAATATATATGCACCCAACACTCTTCATCTGAGTCAAGTTAGGTTAAAAAATAAAATAAAATAACTTTACTTCTTTCCTTCGAAACATCTTTCTTTTTCCTCGAGGTGTTTCGAGCATGCTGCTCCTCTTCAAAGGGATTGTTCTTCTATAACTGAAAATATGAAATAAATTTTGTTGCTTTATCTATGACTTTAAATTTTATTTTAACTTTTTTCACTGAAGTTAAACCTGAGTTTACCATCTATCAGAGATTGTTCTTAATATAGTGGTAAAAAAACTTATTATAATTTAAATTATTTTGGAAAAAATAATTATCAACTGTTTCCAGATAGTCTTTGAGAATATTTGAAGAACAAATAAATATGGTTACAGGACAAATGTTATTCCACTATCTAATATTTTTCTTAATAATTGTTTTGAATCCACTATGTAGCTACTATTGCGCCCCAGACAGAATAAAACAACACATTATAAGCATGAAATATCAAACACACCAACCCACTCTAGCAGAACAAGCTATAAAGTATGAGTAAAATTATAAATGTTCAAACTCTCATTTTCTGGAAAAGGAAGACAATCTGATAAAAAATAAAATAAAAATTAAAAGAGAGTACATATACATTTGTAGAAAATAAAAAAAAATATTAACAAAAAGAAAGAAATCAGAAATAATAACTAAATTTACTTAAATAAAATGAAAAATTAAACAGAATTTAATGATTACAACTTTCTTTAAAAAATTCATAAAACAATTTTTTAGTCTAAATAAATGTATTAAACAAAAAAAACAGCTATTTTTGTTGGAAGATAGCAGAATAACTCTTGTGCTGTAACCGTACTTAGTCATTATACAAATGATCTCAAAGACATCCTGATATAATACCTCAATAATTACGATTAATCTGCGATAAATGTAAACCCAGATGCAAAAATAACAGTAAAAATGTAATAGAATTTAATAAAAATCAGAATCAACAATAAAGGAACAAAAATATCTATTTTACATATTTTTATTATAGAAGAACAAACCTCCTGAGAAGGAGCAATATCTTCGAAATACATCGTGTAAATAAAAGATAATTGCACCTAATCCTTACTGAGACCAATAAAACTATTTCAGGCCAATCTTTTCCCGGGCTTCTAATGTTCCATTAAAATGTAAACCTTCACATTCACTCATGCCCTTTACACATTAATATTTCACTAGTATATCACTAAATGTCAACTTAATAATCAATTATATCGACCAACATCACAAACTCAACATAGTTAGTCTAGTTTACATCAAGTCTTTACACAGTGAGAAACACAGAATTGAAGGAGAGATCTGATGGTCGCTGATATAATCTGTATGTTCTTCCAATGAAAAATCTGTAATTTACTTATAATGGGTAATTTTTAATGTATGTAGGATCTACGGATAGCACATTGTGAATAGCACCTGAGTGAGAGATAACAAATTTATAGTTGACTGCATTTTTTTTTTTAACTAATGGCCCTCCAAATATTGGGGGGAAAAATTGAATCATAAGAAAGTTAGTCACAACACTCATATCTTTTCACCTGAGATATAAATTAATTTACACAATTTAGAATATTTTATTATTATTGTTTACTCCAATGTTTTAGAAGTAAGTTGATATTTGAGAAAAAGTATACATGAAATATCAGCTTTCACGCTTGGAAGAGATATAAGATTGTCATTTTCTAGGAATTTTAATTTCATTCCAGGTTTCATTACTTGGGAAAAATGGAGTAGTCAAATTGATTTTTATCAATACAAAGTTTGCATAACTGAAATAGAAAAACAGACAAAGATAATACGACACACATAGAATATTTAAAATGGTTTTCTTTTTCTTTGAACAATGCAAATCTAAACCCAGTGAAAAAAAAATAATATAAATTTCATTAAAAACAATTTGTCATCCAAAGTTGAGTAAATATAAATGAATATACAAAGAATAAGATAAGATTTCAAAATTTTGTGTCTTACGATGATACTATCTCATACCAGATTCGGATGAAGTCATTATAATTAATTAATAACCAGCATACCTTGCAATGAGATTGGCAAGCTCAGGATGGGAATTCCCATATATTATCATAACATCCGATGCCCCCGGAACCTCCATTTTAAAATACCTGCAAATATAATTTATTTAAAATAAATGAATTGTATATACATTAAAAATTTAAAAATAATTCAATGAAAATATGTCATTTTATTAATAAACAGTAACAACTCAAGATTTAATAAGTACTTTAAGTTGACATATTTTTATAAAGAAATATTTATCTTTAGAAACAAAGATCTTTTACAACCACGAATCAAATACCAGAAATGAAGTTGTTCTCCATCATAAACAAGACAAATTGAACTATTAATTTCGAAATGCTAGGATAATTCATTTGAATAATATTTATTTAAAGGCTCAATAAAGGAGAGAAGAGATGTGAGGGATGAAATGAACAGCAGGAGTGAGTAAACAATAAACGGCGCACTTTTGGAACTCAGGCGTCAAGTAATTAATTTAAACCTCTATAAATACTTATCTATAAGTTTTATATAAAAAAAATAGTATAAAACTAAAATTGTTGCAAATTTAATTATTAAAAAATAAATAATTTTATTTATTATCATCCACTTTATGCCACTAAGCCTAATCGGAACAGGTTATCTACGGGTAATCTATCACCCCTTTCTATCCAAGAGGGCCTAAGGGTTTTATACTAGATAAATTCCTATTGTCCATGTGGGTATCAAGCCCATGGTGTTAGGGGTACCAAGTTTATAAGACCAACATTTTAAATCACAAGGCCATCTGAGTGGCACAAATTTTAATTAAGCATCTGCTTACATGTTACATTTGAAACATAAAATGTGTATTATGGAAAAAAAAAGTCTGTCATGTGTAAACTAAGCAGATTTCCAGTGTGAAGTTTAACAATAGATAAATCTACATACCGGTAACACAACACCACCATGAACATTAAGTGAATAAATACAAACAATATTAAGAAACCTCTCGACAGAAAGCATCTGATATGTAAACAAAAAGTTCTGCCAGCTTCTTACCGGAAAGAAAAACAATTACTGTAATATATCTGAATATAACGTATTAATTTCATTGAAAACTATTTACTATTTATAGTACTATAATTTATAATGAATCAGAATAATTTTTACCTCAATTAATCAAATTTAAGTAGTCCAAAAACATAAGAAGTGGGGGGGGGGGTTCCAGTATATATTTGCATGTATCTCGAATAATAAATGTCTCTTGAATACAATATTTGGTATTTAAGATTCAAATGGTGTGGTTTATTACATAACTGAGTATTGTTTGCTGAAGGCTGAAAACTGAAAAATGCAAATATCTCGGTTAATATTCAAGATAGGGAGTAAATGTATATAACAATATTTATAGTACATTTAATTTGCTATAAGATTGGTTCTATAATTTTTTTCCGATCCGACGTATAGTAATGGAAATATTTCAAATTTTAAAAATTCTCCCTCTCTAACCCCCCCCCCTCCCCCTGGTCCGATTTCAGCCGTTAACGAACTTGATCTTTCTTTTTACATAAAACAACTAAATATCGAGTTTGATAATGATTAAACAATATTGCGACCACTAGAGTGGTAACAGACAAATTTCCCCTAAGGGAAATCTCCTAATAAGAGGGGACTCCAATGGACGTGTAGGTTAAGGCGTAAGGTTCATCTTCCTTCTCAGCGAGTTGAGGAAAAAATTATGATGTGGGCATCTCATGACTTCCCTGTGCTCCTATTAATTTAATTTAATTAAATAAACCAAATGTTTGGTTGCACTTAATTTAAAATTATTAGAAAGTGATATACGATATCTCCAATTCTATGTATCAGATTGAAAAATGTCATAGAACATAATTTTTAGATATTTTCATGATAAACAAAAAGGGTACCATTAATTATTTTTATCTCCAATATGCATTTTTTTTATTATGTCAAATTTCAATCAAAAGGGAGGGTGCACAACAAGACATTATACCAATTCCACAGAAATAATTTCATTTTTCATTCTATGACTAGCTATTTTTAAGTTTTGCAAGATACATACCTGCTGTAACTAGTCTAAATGGATTATGGGGGGATCAAATGAACAATTCCATTGAAATCTTAAAACCAATAATGTTTGCGATTACAATACAACATTACTTCATACAAGGATTTAAAGATAGTATGCCTGAGTAAATGAGGTCTCAAACTGAACAGTAGGAGTCAATATAAAGTCATTATTATAATTCCTCTGAATGGACACTGTCTTCTCTCTTTCGGGGTCTTGTTAAAATGCAACCAGCCTCTTTGTAAATTCTCTAGTTTTGGAATTTTCTCAGGTTTGAGATTCCAGTTCTGGCTTTATTATACTGACAGATCTGCTCTCCTCACTAGCAATAGTACAGGACATGCAGTTTTTGTTCCAAATAAGATATAAAACGACTCCTGAAGTTTGACACACCATAACACTTGAGATCCTGTACACATGTATAGGTGTCTCAAATAAGACGGTTCAAATATTTTTCCTTATAAATGGATGGTCTGATCAAAAATTGGTTTTTATACATAGAAATAAAGAATATGTGGTGAGATGAGATCACTAGTGTCATGCTAGCACATGGGAAATCTGCTAAGTTTATGCAACCCTTAGGTGACGGACTTTTACTGGATGGATAAATTCCAGAGTAAAACATTTCCAGAAAACAAAAATAATTATAATTTATCACAAAAATATAATCATATGGAGGAATGAAGCAAATATAATGATAAAAATTTAAATGTACACTTCTTCAATTATCACCCAAAAATTTCAAGAAACTGAAATTTATTTGTTATAAATTCTGGACACAGCCTTCATTACGGAACATTAAATAACTAGTATCTGCTTAGTTTATGCAGCCCCTCCGTGATGGCCTTTTTTTTATTTTTGAATGCTTTGACTGCTGCTTTCTCTGGATCCCACTGGTACAGCCATGTCTCGTCCCCTGTCAGTAATCGAGCCATGAAGTCCTCTGAGTCCTGGTGAACGAGTCCTAATAGCTCATGGCATGACGAGAGGCCATGATGCCGAGCTTGAACCAAAAGATTTTGGGGAGCCCACTTTGCAGATATCTTAGACATTCCTAAAATGCCATGAACGATTGTGCTAACGCTACCATAGGAAATGCCTAACCCCACACCAACTTCAGACACCTTTATTCGATGGTTATCCAAGATCAAGGCCTCGTTCGATACTCAAACTTGAACTCAACGGGTATTTACATGTTTGTAAAGGCAGTGCTAAATACTGACTGAACCGAGGAATAGATATTTTTGGTATTTTTACTCTTGATTGATAAGCTAACAAGACAAAAGAAGGATTAATGGTTGAAGATTTTTTTATGCCTTAGTTGCAAACCATTTCATTCCCCCCTCGTAAATCTGATGGAGCTCAAGTAAGCCATGTCAGTTATGGCTATGGTTTTAATGAACATGGTAAACCAAGAGTCACAGGTTCGACTCCCTTATGGGGAATAGGAAGTTATTTAGTGATGAACTAACTAAATAAATCCTGAATCCCATCCTGTCTAGAAAATGATGGTAAACTGAAGGCAACCTGTCCCAATTAGACTCGGTAGCACAAATTGGATGTAAATAACAACAACAGACACAAACAACAATAAATCAGATGTTTATTAAATACCCCTAGGGTGGTAACCTATAGATAACCCGCCCCAGTTAGCCTTAGTTGCAAAAAGTGGACATAAATAAATAAATGCATATTAAATATCCTGTAACAATAGCAAGAGTGAATTTATAGGAGAAGCTTTCCATCTATTCATAAAACAACAAGCAAGAATCATTAATAATAACTGAAAAAAAACTGCCCTTACAGAACATAAAAAAGCAAAATATATACTTTTAAGTTAATAATCAATAGCAGAGTGCTTCCTTATTAATGGTAATGAAAATCCCCAAATGTTATTGCACACTGGAATTTTCATTATCAAACACGTTTTATTTTGAAACCATAAAAATTGTGGATAAAGAAAGAAAGTGCATAAAATATCCAACAGTAAAAAAACTAAAATAATATATTTTTAATAAAAAAATTATCTTTGAATTAAGAAAATGAATTCTAAACATACGGAGAAATAATCTATTCAACCAGCTTACATAACCCGATCTGGGTAACTATCATTTTATTGTTGTTTAACTGGCCAAAGGTAAGAGCCACAATACATTAGTCCAGGGATGAGCAACACCCCTTTATACATGTTTATGTGGCCCGCCAAGCATTTCTAAAATTGAATTTATTTTATCGACTTTCTCCACTGAATGTATTGTTCTTATTATTTTATATAAATATATATATCAGTGTGGTCCGCCAAAAAATTTAAAAATTTAAATTGGCCCGTTGATTAAAAAGGTTGCCTACCCCTGCATTAGTCCTATGACTGACAAGCACTTATTAATGGAAAATCATTTTATTAATATTTAAAATTATTGATATTTGGGGAGTAATGATTCTCTTTCCTGGAATCTTTTTACTGGAAATATTTATCCAACTGAAAAAAAGGTCACTTCATTAAGTATTCAGGAATTTTCTTACTATTCTGGCAGTATCTAATAATATCAATTTTGATGAATGCAAAATTATTTTTTCAGGTAAATTTAAATATTTTGTGCTTTTGGATGTAGTTTTAGGCACAAGTCCATTTTTCAAATAGCAATGGCAGTTAAGTCTGAATGATTCCAATTTGTAGAGATTTTTCAGTTCTACAGCTAACTTGATATTTCCTAATTTCTCGGCAGTTGCTTTCTGAACGTTCTCATAATTTGGTACCAAAATATCAATGATATCTGTTATTAATGATGAGAATGTACGGCTTTTTAAGGTAGCCTGTATGGTCTGTTAACATTGCTCTTACTAAATTTTAATATTAAGCGTATTAATTAATTTTTGAGTCATATAGCGAGCTTTCCTATCCACCATACTGAGTTTCATTAAAATTCCTTGGTAATATATCTATATATTACTGTGTCTCTCTGTGTGCCAGCCCACTGTAATATGTTGAATAGACTCTTAAGATTTGTTGAAAAGTCTACACTGGCTGAAAATATTATTTTTTAACATATGCCATTTGTAGGATCGAATTGGAATAACTAGGTCCTGAATATCCATCACAAACACGTTGGTTTAAAAAAATAAGTATCCAGAAGTTAACCATACTACAGATGTTTTCATATCTAAATTATTAATAGTTATAATTTAGGTTTGTTGCTAGCATGAAATACATTGTAATTATAGTGAAAATTTAGAGTCCCAAAGAGGTGGCACGTGAAGAACCGTTTTGAAAGTTTGAACATTGTCAAGGACAGAAGCACCTCAATGGTGTGGAACCGTAAAATGTTCAAATATAATTTTGAAAATCCACATAATAAAAGAAAACAGAATCCGTAGGACTCATTTAGTCCAATTTCTTTAGAAGAATTTCTCAGCCATGAACCACTTAGTAGTTAACAATGAAAATCTTAGTCAAAGATTAATTGTTAGTTATAGCTATTTTTTTTTTATTATTGAACACAAAATGACTAATTATGTCCACTATAACTATACAATTTATGTCCACTTTGCAAATATGGGTAATCAGTATGGATTATTAACAGGTCAGCACAGTTAATAGGATGGTACTAAGGATTTATTCGGAGAACTTGTCAGTAATTAACGATTACATGCCCAAGAGAAAATTAATGCACATGACTCTGGGTGAGAGGATTAGGACCTACACGTATTCATAAATCCTAATGAAGTTTAAATGATATGTAAAACTTAAAAATTAACCAATAATCGAAATTAGATTTCTGGTTGATATTTAGAACAATCAGATCAAGAAGAGTGGGGGTTCAGTATATATATATATATATATATATATATATATATATATATATATATATATATATATATATATATATATAAACTCCTCGTCAAAAAAAACCCAACACCCTAAAATTTATTGATTACAAAAGTTTTTAATTGAAATAAAAAATATTATGTTGATGTTTCTAATCAGACAAATACATTGGAGGAAAAAAACAACAATTTCATTTGAATTCCAACACTTCTTCTTATCTTTAATCCTATTGTTTATAAACAGCACTAATTCCATAGTCGTAGTTATCGACTTAGGGATACAAAAAAAAATTACTAGAGCTCAGTATTCGTGTTAATTTCATCAAGTACGCATTATTTTAGAATTCATAAGTAATTATGGCACGGTTAGATAGAGATGACACAATTAGGGCAGTGACAGCACCAAGAAGGCCGTAGCACACGTTACATTGCTAATCGACTTGGGGTCCACTTTTCAACTGTCGCACGGGTCTTGAAACGATTCAGAGAGACAGGAGGATACGCAAGCCATGGAACCAGCACCACTCAACCTCAGGGAGCTTGAGGCTGCCGTTTTGGAAGTGTGCGAAAGATTACGTCAGGAGGCTGTCCAGGACTTGATCAGGAACATGCCCACACGTATGGAGGCTGTCATCCGAGCAAGAGGTGGCAACACTGGTCATTAGTGTAAGAATAGTCAATTTAATTTTTAAAAAAGTTAAAATTTTGTTTTTTCAGTTTTAGGATAAATTTTAATTTTTTTTTGTAATTAAAGGAATTAAATTTTTCTTTTCTGAAATACACTTTTTATTACTCCTATGTACTTGTATTATAAGACACACTAAGGTATGATTCTCTGCTTCAGTAAATACTCAGTGAAATTAATAAATTTTTGCGATTTTTTTTGACGAGGAGTGTATATATATATATATATATATATATATTTAAATCGTTGTTTTAATGATGAGTTGAATAATAAAAATGTTATCTTATTGCAAATTTAATAATCAACAATATTTGTTCTATTCATTTTTTAATTAACTCTGAGAATAACACAGATATTTGAAATTTTCAGATTCGCCTTCAGGAAAATCTAACTCCTATTCATCGCACATTAGCAATAAGCCAATGTATCAAGAGACCTTTTATTTCACACTTGAATTAGACATATTGTTTTAATCAAACTAGGAGGAGTAAGGGTAAAATTAAATATTCAAAATACATTATTATGAGTCAGATCAAAATGTGTTATGTAACAAATCCTGTAAATGCAATTTTCTACAATTGTTGCTCTTTAAATTTTTCTTTCTCTAACTCATATATCAACTAAGATATCTCATAATTTTTTAGTTAACAGTCTTCTGTACCCTGCTCCCCAATTTAAGTACAAAAGATAAAATACACTAATCAGATAGTTAGCCATTTCAGTTCAAGTGTTGGTTTTAATAAACTTGGTGTGATATATGAATATACTGTATTCAACATATGATAAAAACTCTATTTAACATGTGATAAGAAGTCACATGTGTAAAAACAAAAGAATGAATTATTGTATTGTATGACAATAAAAAGAATGGATTGTTGTATTGTACTACTATAAAATAAAGTCTTGTGTTTGAATATATTACACTTGGTAAACGTATATTCACGGTTCGATTCTCATCTTGGCAATAGGAATTAATTTAGTGACCAGCTCACTAAATAACATGCTCAGGCCCATGTAAATCAAAGAAGGGTGGTAACCTGTCCCGATTAGCCATATTAGCATGAAGTGGACATTTATAAATAACACAACATTTTATTAAAAGCTCTTTTATCATTTAATTGTTCATATATATAATATTTTATTTTTATTCTGAGTTGGTATTCTGGCAGGTGGAAGTGACTTCTAATGTAGGTAGGATGAAAAAATGTTGGCTACGCTTCCACTATAATAATTTAATAACACGGCAAAGCGCTTTCGATGCTGTGCATCATCGTCAGTGCCCTGTTGACACACACAATAATAGTTACAATTTTCTATAAAATATGTTACGCACATATAACAAAAAACTTATTTTTCTTAGGATTAAAAACATAGAAAGAAAGACTATTTGAACAAAGACATTTTAAAAACAAAGAAGAGAAAGGGAGACAAAGGGGACTTACCGAAGGTTTTCGAAGTCCCCTTTGTCTCCCTTTCTCTTCTTTGTTTTTAAAACGTCTTTGTTCAAATAGTCTTTCTTTCAGTTAGCTTTAACTTCCTACTTGTACCAACTTAATTTAAAAATAACTGTTGATGTATGAAATGTTTTATATGTTATTTAGTTCCACGTTAGATTTTATATGTTTTTAGTCCTAAGAAAAATAAGTTTTTTGTTATATGTGCCTAACATATTTTATAGAAAATTGTAACTATTATTGTGTGTGTCAACAGGGCACTGACGATGATGCCCAGCATCGAAAGCGCTTTGCCGTGTTATTAAATTATTATAGTGGAAGCGTAGCCAACATTTTTTCATCCTACCTACATTTTATTTTTACTTCCTAGTACTATGTAAAGGAAGTATTGTAATCGCAAAAATATTTGGTTGCAAGATTTCATTTGAATTATCTGTTTTGGCCTTCATAGAACCCATATTGACTAGTTTTTTGTGACATCTGTACCTATGTAATATAGTATTTATACATTACGGCTAGTCTTAGAAAATTGAAATTTCATACTTTGAATTGTTATGATGTCTATTTGCCATCAATATGGTGGAAATTCACTTTAAACTAACCTCTTACATTTTTTTAACAGGTGTGAATCATAACATAAAAAGTTCAAACATTTATTCAGAAGAAAAAATAATATGAATATAATAATTAATAATTAGGTGAAAACACACATTGTAATTATTATGGTTTAGTCAGTCTTAAGCAACTAATTTTAATATTTTACTCTCTTAAATATAAATAGCTGATTTCCCTTAAGGGAAATCTGCTAAAATGATAAGAAAAAATACTTATCACAATCAGTCAATTATTGAGTTAATTGGTCGTTAACCTATCAAAATTATAACATTCAGAGTACTCTCGTGAGAAGTTCAATTTTTTGATAGTACAGTTGTATTTTTATAAGAACTGTCCACATTACCATTTTTGAAAGCTCACGTACAAACAGACGGAAAATAAGATGATTACATAACCCAAGTATAAACTCAAAGAAACAAAAATAAACAAGAAAAGAAACAAGAACTGGAATAGAATACACAAAACTAAGTCCTATTGAGATTTTGAAAAATATTTAAATAACAAATAAAAATATATTCAGGCACAATGTTTCTCCTAGAAAAATGGGCATGATACAGATAATAAAGGCAAAGAAAAACGTTTCAACTGTTATTTAATCCTTGAAATTCAAAAATAAACAATAAATAATTACTATTACAATAATATCAACTCAACAGCAAGTCCTAGTGTCAAAAAATAAATTAAATTAATTCAACTTGAATCAATTAGCATGTTAACGCAATCTAGAAAAGCCTGAAAGCACTAAAATAAACAAATAAGCCACATGAGTCATATTAGTCAAGAAATATACAATGTAGAATAAAGATAACCAGCAGGATTTACAGCAATATGCTAAAGTAATAAACGAAACAGATTAACATATTCTGAATATATCGAAAAGTATAGTTAATTTATAATATCAGAATATATTTTCTTTTATTACTATTATTATTTATATATATTTAAATTTAAATATATGTAAAGGATTTTGGATACTGATATAGCCAAGCTAATTCTGAATAAAGAATTTTACTCTGTTCATTCCATTCTATTCTAAATTGAAGAAAATCATGTATGAGAGGACCAATAAAAATACTCCTACTTTTAAAAGTAGCTTAATTAATCAGTTAATTATATTGAAGACAAAATAATTTCAGAAAATTACGTTTGTATTTGAAGCTTTATTGATATTTAAGCAAGTACTAAATTTCATTTATTTCCTTAGAATGATAGCACTTTAAATTATTCAAGTTTCACATTTTAATTCACTTAAATGTAATAATGCAACATTTAAAAACGTCCAACATAAATAATAGTAAAACAAAATATCAACTGTAGTGTTATTTGACTTTAATTGAACAGTATGTTATACACTAATTACCTAGTCATAGACACGAGATAAGATTCAAAACTCAAAACACAATATCAAATATGAGTACCCCCACCACACTATCATCAAGTGACAAGTAGGGATTAACTGGATAATGCGCGCGCAATCCAATCATAAATTTCTTAAATAAACTCCTTCTGAGTATTATGTGAGTAAGCATAAATATAAAACTGTAGAAATTCGCTCATTAAATTATAAAACTGAAAAAATAGGATAACCTTCAAACGGGCAAATTAAGAAAATAATAGTGAGAATATATATATGAACTTCCATTTGTTTCAACAACTTATAATTTAGAGACTCATTATTAATTAAAAAATCGAGCTTTAAAAAAGTAAAATATCAGTTAAGCAATTTGATATTTGTATCATTGTTGAATATTTTTAAACCAAATTTATCAATTTTGCAAGTTGGCTAACCTGAGTAAGGCTGTTAATAAATATGTGTCAACGAGGTTTGGTGTTGTTTATAACTTTACGATAATTGTCTGTTCAAATAGATTTTATTTATCCTAATCGGAGCCATTCGTTTTGATGAGTATGCCTCCAAAAAGATAAGATGGATAATTCAATGATTCATGAAGTAAGATACTAGTTTTATTTTACCAAAAAAAAAAGAGTATTTGTTGTATATTTGTATTGATAACTGAGGCAAACAATATCAGTAATGTTCAAGAATATACTACTAACTTCATACATCATGGGGACTACGAGATTAAACGAAGTTAAAAATAAACCAAACAAATAAAAACTGTAAACCCCTTTGCATAAAAGACATCTATATTTATAACAATTTCTCAAATGAAAATGCACTTAAAATACTATTCGACTTGTGCCATAAATGGCCCCATACTAAAAAATCAGTGATATTTCTAGTTAAAATATGTGTAAATGTATTAATCTGGTTTATGTGATTTTACAACAATGTAAAACCAAATGACAGCAAGAAGAGTTGATTGAAGATTGAAGTGTTCTCAGTCAAATTTGTTTTGCTAATGAACCTTGTTTACTACATGTTCTTGTAGTGGAAATTGCGAGATCATCTATTTGAATATTAATCAGTTTGTATTCACGGATGTTAGGTGTTTTGTGTCCTGGGTTAAGAAAAAGGCTGTATTATATGAAATTACATTAGTGGTAAAGTTAAGATCCTTTACCTTATAAGCAATCTTGTTTTTATTTGTTTTAACCGCAAAGGAAAAATTGGTAATATGTGTACTTGTACATTTTTTTTAAATATAAAAGTTAAATATTGTCAAAACTGTGATTTATAACTTAATTCAAATAGTATATTTGTAACACTCCATAATATTTTTACACTTTACCAGCTATTAATAATGAAATAATCCTCTCAAAATGTTACTCAGTTTATAAAAAGGATTACATATCTTGAACAAAAGAGCATGGTATATGAATTACGAAACATCACATTTTTTTTTTTTTTAATTGACTCCTTCATTGTGCTATTGAAGTTAATGAGAGAGCTTTTCTATATGTCACCCTCCTTTTCTAACCTTAGTGGGATTAAGAATTTTAAAGAATAATGTAAAATTTTAGTAGGATTTTGATTCCATAATTACCTATTTCTCACTAGTGTCCTAAGAATTTTATTTGTCTAGTCCATTACAGGATAACTCTTTTTTCATGAAGGAATCAAACCAACTAGTTGAGTTAAATAAGAGGTTTAGATTAACAGCAGTTACATAACTCAAGATGGCATCATAGGGATGCTTCTGTTTGTCCAGTTTCAATAACATGCCCTGCCTTGACATTCCAAAAAGAATGATCTTGAAATATTGCTTTCATCAAATATGCTCGTAAAAAGAAAATTAAATGCATTCCAATATGTTCTTCCGACTGGATATGTAAATTTATATTAAAAGAATGCTAAATTATAAATATTAAATTATTGTGTGCCTTAGAAAAAAAAAATGATTTCAAAACACAATGTATTAATAAAATTATGTTTTAGATCATTCATAAACATTTACCAAACTCAGCTCTGTTCTCACAGGAGAAAACACCTTATGGAGCCTGGCATTTATGTGGTCCTAAAATTGCAATTCGCCAAGAAGATCTGTATTTTTTTTTAAAAAAATCCAACTTTACGAATAGAATGGGAACTGTTTTCACAGAAAAAAATTAAAGAAGCCTTTCTGAAAATGACTCGTGTGCTTCAAAGAATGGTTCTGGTATGAACCTTGTGAACTATTTGAAATTCTTTGATAGCTGAAACAATCTAAATAAGAAATTAATTGAGTGAGAAAAGCAATTTTTAAAAATCAAAGATGAACTCCAAAAAATGGGATGAGAATTATTTTACTAGTGAGATTCCCACTTTAGCCAGCAGCAAATAAAATGTCCGTCACGCAGGGACTGCATTAACAAGGCAGATTTCCCACATACGTCAAGTATTTGCATTTATCTCAAAATGTAAAAGTTCTATGAGAATAATATTTGGTATTTAGGGCTCAAATAATGTGTTTCATAATATAACAGCTTATTGTTAATATGACATTAGTAGGAATGGAGGTTTACTGAAGGCCGAAAACTAAAAAATGAAAATATCTCAGTTAATAATCAAGATAATGAAAAAAAAAAAAAAAAAAACGTACATAATAAAATTACATTTGGAATAAGATTGATTCTATACAAATTTTTGATTTGACAAATAATAACAAAGATATTTTGAAATTCTCCCACTGGTCCGATTTTTTGTTAACGGACTTGATCTATATTTTTACATTAAACGTTTAAATATCGAATTTGGTATTGATCACACAAAAATTGCAACCGCTAGAGCATTAACAGACAAATATATATATATATATATATATATATATATATATATATATAAACATTTTTGGACGGACCACATTTTCGTCATCTCTGGGTTGGATTGATGGACATTTGAAGAAATATTTTAAAAATCCCATCATGAGTACAGCCTCAATAGCTGATTTCCTCTAAGGGAAATCTGCTAAAAGTAACAAACACAAGGAATTCCTATTACAGGATGAACCAGCCTGAATTTTTGATTGCAATGTCATAATATATTCTTATAAAAACTGACCTTAATCCCAAATATTATGTTGTTCTTCATTTACTCACACTTTATGCAACTACAGCTAGTCTGCATGTGTTATCTACAGGCTACCACCCTATCTAGTCAGAGTGGGACTAAGGATTTCATTTAAGGAGTTTGTCACTAAATAAATTCATATTGCCCCAGTGGGAATCTAACCCAGGACTCTAGGTTCACGAAGTTCATTAAGACCTCAACTCACTTGGCTTACTTGAGCCCAAAAAATATTATATTATATTAAGTTCATTAAAATTCATAAATTATTTATAACAAATGTTATGATACATATTTAAATTTATATCTTTCCTGTTTAGGTTAATCAGCCTCCTAAACCTTTAAAGCAGGAAGCATCTACTCAAGTGAACACGTAAGACAGTTTCAGTTATCTATCCATTCTTACAAAAGCTCTCACTTGTTTTTCTATGTATAGCCTTTTTAATTTGGTTATTTTATTGTTCCATCAGTCTTTACTGTCTTAATATTAAATTTATAAACTTATTTTTGTGCCAGGGAAGTGGAGAATAATGGACACATTTGTTAAGCAGATCTGCTTTAGTCCTCAGGAACTTTTTAATCTCATGTTAAATAAATTATTTTGCTTTGATTCCCTTGTGAAGTGCAGCTCCTTTTTTTTAACAGCTCAAATATCAAGTTTGGTTTTAATATTCCAAAACTACAGTGGCGAGAGAGTGAGGTTAGCTTATTGACAGAATAATAGATGGATTTGAATATAGTTATTGCTTTTAAATTTTAAATAATTATAAAGAGTTTGTTTACAATTATTAGGAAACTTCATAAGGATATCCTCAAGAGCACATTACATTAATAGTTGTAGCAATCCACTATGATCCGGATAAATCCAGTAAGTTTCTCTGGGTGGCCTTCTCTGGTCTGTTACTACTCCCCCACCCTGAATTTGATCCTTGGCCATACAAATTAGACTCATTAATGACCCCAGCACTGAATGGTTTAATGTAAATGTCTGATTAATGAACCCTCTCTGAATAAGTGTTCAAAAATAAATAAAATAGTAATTTATAATTTTCAAAATTATTGTATCACCAACACCTAAATTCAAACATTTCTGTTCTCTTTTACAACTTAGGACGGCTTACATAGTTTCTTGTATTACAGATTATCTTTCGGGTTGTCTGGAAACTATTTGCACTTTTCGATCAATTCCAGCATCCATTTGGTCAGGTTTAGTCATCAGCTTTTTACCATTCCTTTTTGCCACATTTTTGTATGTTTAGCTCGAGCATGAGTGACAAAACATCAAATATAAGAATATTGAAATAGAAGAAACTCCACCTCAACACAGACTACATGTAAAGTGTTCCTAGATCTGGATTGTTCCTTTGACACTTTATGGCATTTCCCCCCCCCCCCTATGTCGGAAGTAATTTTCTTAGTCTGACACTGATAATAATTAATGATTTCTAGATACTACAGTTGTTTTTGTAGCTTACTTTTTTGGCACATATATTGAGTTCCAATTCTGAAATATGAAGTACCCAAAAAGTAAGGTATTCAGATAAGAAGCCAATTTGACTTTTAAACACTATGTAAATGGTAGTTTATAATTCCAAATTTTATAATATTGATTAAAAATTGTTATGGAGTGTCAACAGCCCTTTCATGTTTTTTTTTTTATTTTCCTCTCTATTATTTACATATTTTATGCTTAGTAACATTGGATATTTTTATCTTGATTTCTTGAATCATTATGATCAATTGTGTAAGCTAATCTTTTATATTTTAAACATTTCATTACTTTCTTTTTATTTTTAATTTTTCGATATTTTTAGTTATTGTGGAGAATTTTCCAATGCTGAGGATGTGAAACCTGATCTCAATCCACATGATGCTTTAAAAGTTTGTAGTCTTCTTTATTTGATTTGATATAATTTCAGTTAAATATTCATTACTTAAATTAAATGGAATATTTTTCTGTTTAATATTTATTTTTTGAATTTTCTGTTTTCATTTTTTTGTTTTTTCTTTACCTTTAGGTCACAGCTGATGAACTCACCTCATTCTTTTGCCATGAAGTTTTTGGACAACTTAAAAATCCAGGACATCAATGCACTATTTGTGGTCGTGTTTTTCCTTACCGTTATCAATTAATAGTTCATGCGAGGTATCATACTCTACCGGATGTAAGTGTTCTATCTGTAATTGCATAAAGCATTTGAGGTTAATTTTCTTCTTCTATGATTTTTACTAGTATCCATTTTGAACAGATAAATGATTAAACTAAAATTCTTTAGCATCCCTCTGCCCCCACAAAATTTTCAATGTGTAATAACTTATCTTAAAATGAAAGCTACTTACAGAACAGCATGTTATACTATTTTTTTTCTTATTTCTCAAGCAAGCAATTGAATTTCTAATGAAGTAACTTCAGGTTCTACTAGCATAATAAATTTGAAATACTGAATTAAATAAATATTTTGTAATCATTTTTGGTGACTTGCTTTTGGTTAAGATGCATTTTTGTGCTTCATTAAGTCTCTTACAGGTTCGGTCCTTCTCATTGGGCTGGAAAAATGGTCTAGTTACCGGTGTGGTATTTAGACTGTCATATCTAGTCCTGCCTTACATTGGCCCTTAATAATCGAATCGAACAGCCTACCATTCGTGAGGTGGTAAAATTCAGCTCGAGTCTATCACCTCCTTTATTGAGATCTTGTTACACGGTATTCCCTGGCTCTTAGAGCTTTACATATGTGCACGAATGAGACTCCCTGAAAGCTGAATTTAAGAGGACCTGGCTCAGAATGAATATGAAAGAGAGTTAGTAAGAAAAATTATTCAGAAGCTTTGTCTGAGCAAGAACGAGACAACTAAGCCAAAAAACGAACTTCCTTCAAGAAGAGTGTTTGGTGCCCCATTTACAAGCCCTTTCCTGAAACATTTGTACTTATTTAAGGGGTCCTGAGATATGTGCAGAATCTTTAAAGTTGGAATTACTCCCAAACAAATCTTCATACATTAGGAAGAAAAATTTAATAAAGAAAGTTGATTAATTAGTTGCTTAAACGTTGATCATCTTAATTTTAAAAATAAATACAGTGAAACCTACCAATAACGGACATCCATGAGTCTGGTGGATTTGTGTCTTGCACTGTCTATATGGAGGGGTAATATGTGCTTAATAAAAAAAATAAAAATAAAAAAAAAATCTGTAGGCTGAATATGAACTCTTCTTTTTTCAAAATTAAAATGAATACCATATCATGTATCATAGAAAGTTAATAATGTACTTATGTAAATTTATTCTAATATTTCTAACTTCTTCAAAATTTGTCCCAAGAGTTTCAAAATACCGTTAATCCACAAATAACAACTAAATTAAAAAATCAAACAAGACTAAAGTATATTTGGGTTGGAAGGACTTGATTTACACAAAATTCACATAGAGGCAATTGTATACACATACTAATGGCTAATTAACTCTAGTCGTGGTTTGAGGGTACATAGTAAATTCTAAATAGTTAAAAACTAGACCTATAACAAATTGTCTTTATTCAACAGAATTTAATTAAATTCAGTAGCTTAACACTTCGTTTATTTTAGGGAGGAAAAGCAAATATTCTTGCCGAAGATAAATTAGCAAATTGGTCCACTAATCAGCAAAAGAAAGAAAATAAAACTGTTTATCCGTGTTCATATTGTGAAAAAACGTTTTCTCGGAAGGAGCACCTCACTAGTCATGTGGCAACCCATACAGGTATTATTATTTTTATAAACTCTTGTTCTTTAGTCATTTAACTTGTTATTGTTTTTTTTTCTTTTTCTATTAACACTTTGGTTTTAGTTTTAGATCCTTACTTTTCTAATGTAAATGCCTGTCCAGGTGAAAGCCCCCATGAATGTCATCTTTGCTCAAAAACTTTCTCCAGGAAGGACCACCTCGAAAACCATCTTCGAGTGCATGAATCTGACTTCAAATGTCATATTTGTCAAAAAATATTCACAAGGAAAGAACATCTTGTGAACCATGTACAGTGGCATACAGGAACTTCTCCTCATCGATGTGGGTTATGTCGCAAGGTATGTATTATTTAAAATATACATTTATTTAATTGGTTAACATACATCTTCATGAAATAATAAATTGCCAATTGCTACCTAAGAAAAGTAGAGAAATCTTTTTACAGAGCTATTGTCACTCATATTATTCAATTGATTAAAATATGGGTACAGTATTAACATGTCCAGTGCTGAGGCGCATCACAGGGCCTTCCCCCCCGGACTCATGCCTCGCTAGGATCATCATCTCCTTTCTTAACTTCTACCAGCTCTCCTCACCCTTAGCCCCTTCCTATTGTCCTCAAATTTTCCATCAGCCTTCAGTAAACTATCAGCTTCCTTGCAGTGCAGTTTGTTAGTATTTTCTTATTTTTTTTTTTTTTTGTTTTGAGGCCAAGCAAGAAGTGAACCATAACGTTTTTGCTGGTTATTGTTTTTGGTTGTATCAACTCTTCAACCATGTTTTAGATATTAAAAATTGTAAATATGGTATTTTATTTTAGTTTGCTGTTAGTAATGATTTAACTTTTATGCGATTATTTTAATATATTTAGAATAATTTTAGGTATAATAAAGGTATTAAATTTAAACTTAGTCGCCATTTAAATTTTGTACATACAATTAATCATTAGTCCTATTTTAAAAATAAGTTAATATAAATTGTAAAATAAACAAGAAAATAAAAAAATCAAATGGAAAAAAAAACTTCAAGAGACGTATAATGAAGTAAGCTTAAATACCCTTTCCTCTCAAAAAGGTAAAAGTTTTGTAATTTTAAACCTATTTTGTATTAAATGAACCAAAAAAAAACTTAAGCCCATGGTAAGACAAACCATTTTTGGTCAGTGACGAAAGTGTTAATGCATATAATTATAACTTTGCCAACAGTAGCGGTAATGAAAATGAGATCAGTTCAAATTTATATATATATATATATATATATATATATATATATTCTGATGGCAGATAGAGGGTCTAGTGATTGATTTCTGATTCAGTTTATCTCACCATAAGCTGGTTTATAGAAAAATTAGAATATGAAAAAAAAAAAAGCTGGATTGTGGATGACAAGGAAATTGTAATACAAATAATAATAAGGATAAATATACAGACATATGCTTACAAAACAATAAATTAAATTAAACTCAACTGTGTTATAAGGAAAAATATATATTTTATAACTGTTGGAAAAAATAGAATTATTGAATTAATTAAATTAATGTTTTCTCCTTTATAATAAACAATAAATTAAATAAAATTATAATACAGTCCTGGAATTTAATTACTATTACCTCAATAATAATTAATGTAAAAAAATACACAAAAGAAAAGTAAAAAAAATAAAGGTCTTTAGTCAGAATTGATCCCATGTCATTCGGCATTAAAGTCCTGCTCATTGTCTATGAGCCTCTGAGCTGTTAAGGGATTTGGCTAATTAAGCAAAGTGCAGCCAATCAATCTCATTAATATACAGTTATAGGAGTACCTCCTAGTTGTTTCCTTGGTACTAAGGAGTACGAATAAATGAATGAGTATGAATAACCACTCACAGTCACAGTAAGTAATAGAATATAATTTCTCTACCGAATGCCGTCCTAGAACTTGTTTATGAACACAAAAAGCAGGAGAGTACACTCACATTGCCGGTAGAACATATATATTAACCTTATACCGAATCGTAATAGGGTGCTGAAAAGGGCTGAGCAATCCCAACTACCACCGATTCACGGACTCATACTCATCAACTCATCCTGGGATTTTCTCTTAAAGCAATTGTGTCCACTAATCATCTCATGTCTTACTTAAATTTATGTAAGAGATATTCAGGGAGAAATAAGTGATGGAATTTTAGATGACATCATCAGCACATGGGAAATTGCTTAGTTTGCATAATTGAACCCATGTGACGGTCTTTTTATATATTTTAGTATTGTCATTTGTTCTTAAGTTAAATGATCATTTTAGAACAAACAGTCAACCTTATGAAGCAAGCTAATGTTGGGTGTGTCAATTAACTTAAGTGGGCAACTTAAATCAAGGGAGGACTTGTGGCCTTAACCTTAAAAGTGCCTTTTTCACTCAATAGTTTACCTAGTGGTAGGGATTAGCTAGTATATTCAAAGAAACTGCAACTTCAAGTACCTCTTCTCTTGTACCTTTCCTAACAAGAAATTAACACACACACCACGAGAAAAATGATCCTTAAAGAACACAAATGTTAAGCATTACTTGTGTCTTGGCTTCCTATCTCAGTGAGCTCTCTACTTGCACAGCTATGTCTCTAAAGACACCTTTCTATTCAAAAATCGTTTGAGGTTCCTTCTGTCTGGGACTAAATAATTAGTCCACTTCATAGGAAATTTATACTAAATGCACACACACCATTTGAACAGACATCATTTTTGTCACCTAGGTAGGTTTAGTGGCAAATTTGAGAAAATATTCAAAAGCTCGTCATGATTACAACCTCAGAAGCCATTTCGCTTAGGGAAAATCTATTAGCAGGTTGGTGGCTAAGAAGTATGAGGTAAATCATTCCCCATGGCTGAGATTTTTTTTTTTTTTAAATTTCAGTGAAAAAATTACCAATTTTTAAAACAATTTTGCTGGAAAAAATCCTTAGTCCCACCTTGGCTGGACAAGGGTGGTAGCCTGTAAATAACGCGTCCCAGTTAGTCATAGTCGCAAAAGGTGGACATTAATAAATAATAATAAGAAGAATTAGGTAGTTTACATTTAATAAAACATGTTTAATATTTAAATTTATAAAAGTATTTAAATTTCAAAAAGTTCTTGCAATATTTTGTTGAAAGTGGTTTCAATGAAAAATTGTATACCTGTGAAAAAAATGGACGGAAACAATGTGCAAAAGTATTATATTTGACCTTTTAAATATTTATTCCACTAATTAAAAAAATCCGGCGACGGGTGGCTCAGGTATGAAGAAAAACTCTTTGAAAAGACTAGGAGAAAGTTTAAAGATTTTTCCACTTGGCTAAATGAAAGAATTGAAACAGTACTAACAGGTCTTCGACGGCTGCCATCAACGTGTTAAAAGATGTATGTTCGAGGTGGATGATCAACCTACACAATAATTAATTTATTTCATTAATTAACTCTTTAATTGTAATAAATATTCTGTGATTACTTATCTTTGATTAAAAGATTTGTTTTACATTTTATTTCTTTTATAGGTTTTCACTCGCAAAGAACACCTTGTGAATCATGTGAGACAACACACTGGTGAATCTCCCCATGTATGTAGGTACTGTGGTAAAGCATTTACCAGGAAAGAACATGTCGTCAATCATGAAAGAGGCCATACTGGTAATGATCAATATTCTTATTTTATAGTTTTATGTTTTTTAGTGTACTCATTAGGCATCTCTATATCATATTTGCCTACCTTACCTTATAACTTGTGCCCCGAAAAATATTGCACCTCTTTTAGTTCAGGAAGAAAATCTTTTTGTTCCCTGTAATATAGGAATCCTCAAACCATACCTCAATTCAAGAGCTTTTGATTAATACATTAATCGTTGTTTAGCTTTTTTGAGTATTGAATATTCTGGTTCTCAAAAAAATATTTTTCCAGTTCATGGCCTTTCTATGGTTATGGATGGAGAGTTAATGTTAAAGAGACGTTTTCCTTTTTCCAAAAGTCTTACGGCATGTAAGGATCATCAGTGAAGAATAATTCATTAAAAAGATTCTTTTATGATGTTGTTCTTCCATATTTCACACACAACCTTTGAAAAATACAGTGTTGTCAATGCCTTACACTGTTTACTTCATAAGAAATCAGTGCACTTTTTGATTTCCCTTAAGGGAAATCAGCTATTGAGAGTGTACTCATAGAGCATTTTTCAAAATATTCCTTCAATTGTCCATCAATTTTGCCCAGGAGATTTCAAAAATGTGATCCGTTTAAAACTATGTGTGTGTCTGTCTGTCTGTTAACACTTCAGCAGCAACAATATTTATACATTTTAAAACTCAAGATAGCACAAACTCGTTAATAACTAAAATCCAACCAGTGGGAGGTGGAATTTTGAAAATTAAAAATATTTTATTATGCGTCAGAATGAAAAATTGATTAAAACCAATCTTATTGCAAATATGTAACATTCTATAAATTTGTTTTATTTAATTAACATTTTTTTCTCTGTCTTGAATATAATGGAAATATTTGCATATTTTAGTTTTCAGCCTTCAGTAAATCCCCGTTTCTACTCATGTCATATATATTTGTTAAATCATGAACCACTTCATTCCAAGGTTAAATACCAAATATTGTTTTCATTGAACTTTTACTTTGTGAGATATATGCAAATACGTTTTTTCATCCCCTCCCCTTTCTTTGGTCTTGGATTACTAAAATTTAAGTGATTGAAATAAAAATGATTTTGATTCATTATAAATTACAGCACTAGCTATAATAAATAGTTTTCAATAAAATTAATATGTTATATTCAGATATATTTCATTAATTATTTTTCTTTCTGGCCTACCTACCTATTCAGCTCTGAGAGGTAGGCTGTTACTTTACTATTCAGACGCTTTCCGTTGTAGAGATTATTAACTTGTAGATCAATACTTAGCATGAATGTGTTTTTTGTGTTTTTTTTTTTGGTTTTTTTTTTAATCAACTCCCTTATAAAACTCTCTTTAATGAAGCCAAAAATATATGGTTTTTTATTTTTCTTTCCCTCAACAAGTTGAGGGATTTTTTTTTCTGACGATCCCCAAAATAGGCGTGTTTTTTTTTAAATGTTCTTTTGGCTAAAGGAGAGACATGAAATAGTTGTCCAGTGTTCAAAATGTTTTGTTAAACCCATGACAATACTAGACTAAAACTGTTCTCCTTCCTCGGGCTATCATACAGTGCAGATTTTGATATTAATAGTGTACCACATCATGTGCTGACCTTTTAGCAGATTTCCCTTGAGGGAAATGAAATGAGGTCGTACTCATGACGCGATTTTCGAAAAATTTCTTCAAATGTCCATCGATCCTACCCAGGAGATGACAAAAATGAGGTCCGTTCAAAATTATATATATATTTGTCTGTTAACACTATCGGTTGCAATTTTTGTTTGATCGTTACCAAACTCGATATTTAAACCTTTTATGCAAAAAGACAGATCAAGTTCGTTAATGGCTGAAATTGGACCAGTGGGAGGGGGGATTTTCGAAATATCTCGTGTTACCATAGTCGGATCTAAAAATTGTATAAAACCAACCTTATTGCAAATTAAATTTACTATAAATATTGTTCTATACATTTATTCTCTATCTTGAATGATAACCAAGATATTTGCATTTTTATTAAATGTGGGCCGGTAATGGACGAGTGAAACTGAACGGAGTAGTTCAGTCGTAACTGTTCGGCTCTCATATGGAGATTTCCCTATTGTATAACTTCATGTGGGAAATGTTCATTGTTTAAGCAGCCACTGCGTGACGGACTTTTTTTTTTTGTTAAAAGGATGAAATATAGCATGAAAACCCATATAGAAATAAAGTGGAACACAAGCACTCAGAACTTAGTATTACTTTTCTGTGAGAGAAAGTCTCACTAAGTGAAAAGTCGATTTTACACGATTACTCCTCAAGAGAGAAATTGAAACACTTTTCAAGATGCCCCAAACAGCTGCCTCTCCTGATATATACTGAGGCCGGGAAGGTGCTCTATCCTCAGCACTACCCCCTTAACTCCAGCTAGAGAGACCTCTGGGTCCCTACCCTTTCAACCAGTGGGCTAATAGCAAAAAGAATCTGGGTGTGAGAGAAAATCTCATTCCCCAAGTTCTTGCAGGTTAGCAATATACTTTTTTTTAGGGCTATGTTGAAAAATTATTTTGTCTCTCATCGTTCGTTTATAATTTTAATTTATTATTGATCATATATTCACACATCTTATGCTTTATCATATTAAAAAATATATACAATGTCCTGTAACAAGAATTGTATATATTATTGATGAATGGTTATTTTCCAAAAAGTAACCACTCGTCAAGTACAAGATAAATGTCTTTCATGTCTATAAATAAACTGATTTTTCAGCTCAAGTTATTCTCCAATACATTTAGTGTTTTTAGTGTGTTAATGAGTTTCTCTACTATTGTCGTGAAATATAATTCTAATTAATCGTTAACAGTATTCCCCCATAATTTGCAGTACTCACTAAAGCTGGGTGCTGACTCTCTTCAATCCATCTCAATTCATTGTGGCATAAAAACAAAAAGTCCGTCATGCCGAGGCTGTGTAACTAAGCAGATTTCCCTTGTGACGTTTACTAATAGATAAATCTGCATAATGCTAACACAACACCACCATGAATATAAAGTGAATAAATACAAACGGAAATAAGAAACGTTCCAGTCAATTTCTATAACTTACCGACAGGAAGCGTTTGAAATGTAAACAAACTGATCTGCCAGACTCACACTGGAAAGAAAAATAATTACTGAAATATATCAGAATATAACATATTAATTTTATTGAGAACTATGTACTAAATCAAATACTGTAATTAATAATGAGCCAGAATAATTGTTATTTCAATCAATAAAATTTTAATAACCCAAGACATTAAGACGGGGGGGGGGGGGGGCTCACCAGGACATATTGGCATGTATCTCGTATAATAAAGGTCTCTTGAATACAATATTTGATAATTAAGCTTAGAATAATGTGACTTATTATATAATAAGAGTATTGTTTATGTAACATGAATACGTGTAGAAGTGGGGGGTTTGTTGAAGGCTGAAAAATGCAAATATCTCGATTAATATTCAAGATATAGAATAAATGTATATAACAATAATTATAGTACATTTAATTTGCAATAAGATCCGTTCTATACAATTTTTCGATCTGATGTATAGTAACGGAGATATTTTGAATTTTCGAAAATCCTCCCCTCTAGCCCCCCGTCCCCCTGTTTCGATTTCAGCCGTAAATGAACTTGATCTTTCTTTTTACAACGTTTAAATATCGAGTTTGGTAACGATCAAGCAAAAATTGGGACCGATAGAGTGTTAACAGACAAATATATATATAATTTTGAACGGACCTCATTTTCGTCATCTCCTGGGTAGGATCATTGGACATTTGAAGGGAGGGAACCTGCGTATAGGGTTGATTTTTAGCTGTCTATGAAAATACTTTAAGTAAATTATGTTTGAACAGATTCAATCAAACCTATCTTAAATTGGAAATGGTTTTTTTCTTTCTTTTTTTAAAATCATTTATTAAAACTTACCATATTTTAACAGGTGAAACTCCTTTCAAATGTACAGAGTGTGGAAGAGCGTTTTCTAGACGGGACCATTTAGTGACTCACGAGAGGTCGCATGCTGGTCTCTCTCCGTTTAAGTGCTTCCCGTGTGGCAAAGCCTTCACAAAAAAGGAACATTTAGCCAATCACCAGCGTCAACATCATGCAGGTCAACCAATGACTTTTCCATCTTAGCATGAAGTTTCACTTTATAATTTCATGACTGAGTGAAATGTATTTATACCAGAATATTGGACTTGTGTGTAATACTTTTATTTTATCACTTATAGTCTATCTTAAACTACAAATATACTGGTATAAGATTAAATATATATTTTATATTGGTTTTAGAAACATATTTAGAATCTTTTTTAAAAAAAGTTTAATTTTACGAGATAAAAACCAGTAGTTTTAATATAACTTTTAGAAAATTGAAGAGTGAAACTAGTGGGTGATATGTAAGAAAGTGTTGAATCTCATAGATAATGTAATACCTATACCTTCACAGTCGGATCTCGCAGTATTAACACTTAAAGTTATAGTAGTAATTTTGTATGTGACTATGTTTAGAATGAAATGAAAAGACATAGCAGACAGTTTATATTTTAGTCACAGGCCATGCTTTACAAGAAAGGAGTATTCACCTAGTACCCAATCAAAAAGGAATGGCATATGTGTGGCAAACATATAATTAATATGTACTAAATGAATAGCATGTCAAGTATTGTATTGGTTCCACCAGTATATATGTAATTACCATTGTCAAATCTATGAGAAGTGGTCATCATTACTGGATGATCATTGAGTGCACATGGCAAGCGATGTGAGGGCACTATAGTCTAAAGAAGTATTCACAGTATAAACCTGTAAATCATGCTCGTCCGCCTATAATGAACTATTAATAGCCAATTCTTACCATTAACTAGTCAAAGCTTAACACTAATTAGTGTATTTCTTCTAAAAACAATTAATTTCTTGCTATAGCAATAACATTTTAATTATAAAATTAAATTTATATTTTGCATATGTACTCAAAAATAAATTTTAAGTATACGTAACACCAAGGACAGGACCAGGCCCTAATAAATCAGCTAAAACTCTTTAAAAGAAATCGTTAGTTATATTCTGGAATTTTAAATTTCAAGGTCTCATTAGTGCTTAGCATTTCATAAGAGTAACATAAAATGTGTGACTTAAATAAATGAACTAGGGGTAACATCACGCATAGGCTGAATATTTTCAGAGAGTATATATTATTTAAACCTTTATAGGGCAACTACCGCTTGCACAGCCTCCTTCCGTGGTGATTCAAACTCGGACTGAGAGGACTGAATAGTTACAAGGGTGTCCGTTAGATGCCTAGAGAAAACGAGGAATTATTCCTGAATGTTCTGTCATCGGACACTCGACAAATTTTTGAATGCATTACTCACAAAGGAAAGAGTGAGCCCATAATGAACTGAGGTGAGTGTACCCACCTCCCTCAGGGGCACTGTTATGCAATCCAAAGCTCTACAATGGGATGAGAAAGGTTGAAACATTAACTTTTTAAATACTACCCATTCATTGGGAGGAGGAGAATCATCTGCAGAGCCCAACTAAATAATGAACATGTGTTTCATATTCAATATAACTTCATCTTCCATAAGCTTTCATATTTGAAAATTAATAAATTTACGCCAGCAGGAGTCATGTGGCTTCCTCCAAATGCAACTGAAATGTTCGATACATTTTGAAACTGAATGGTGCAGAGAGGTTTCAACAAGAACATAAATCTTTTCCAAATGACCATTAGGCTGCAATAAAACTATTGCAATTCTGATATAAACCTATTTTTAATTATGCCCCCTTTTGGCAATCATCAATGTTCGAAGCTGGAATCTTCCAGTCCCTCATTTAATAATATCTGGAAATTGTTAATTAATTAGTTGTGAGTTAACTAAAACATGCTAAAGAAAAATTATTTCTTGTGATATTAGGATCTTCAAAAAATAAGTGTCTTAATACATTTTGATATATATTGTTAACTTTGTCTCATAATATCTTTCAGTATTTTAAATTCCATAATGAACTACATAGGAAAATAAATTTAGAAATTTTCTCAAAGCTCATGATCTCAAATATTCTCAATATTTCACTTTGTACAATTTGTTTTTTTTTTAGTTTATTTTTTTTTGTAATTGTATTAATTCAATCATCTTCCTTAATGGATTAATTTGCTTAAGGTACTCAGTTTATTTTTTTTTTAACTATTAAAAAAATAATTTTATTTGATTGCATTATTTATGTTTTGTGTATTTAATTATATTTTAGTTTGTTAAATTTGTAATATAAACTATTATTGTGCTAATATATTTTTTTAAATAATTAATTTCTTTAATTTTCTTTTCCTTATCCTTTCCTGATTAATATTAATGACTTACTAATTTCCCTGCTATTGGTCATTGTGATTTACTCTTAGCCTACTGTTATTAGTATTCGAATTTTTGAAATACACCCTTTTTCAATTGCAATTCAAAGGTTTCTGCAAACCTCTTCCTTTTGTTCTGCCTTCTGAAACTCCAGCTGGTTTGGAAAACTTCTGCAACTTCCTGAACTGAAACTAATGTCGTACAACTGGCAGAAAATTGTACTTTAGAATACCTCTAGTTCTGAAAACATTTCTGTGTTCTTGTGCATGGACCTCTTCCTATGTATTCCCTCAGTCTGGAAATCGAAAGATCTAAGGCATCCACTGCAATATACGCTTTCAAGTTCAAAATCTCCTTCCTTAATTTTTTTTTAACGAGGTCTGTTTAAAACCATGGATCGCCATTGCATCTGTCCTCTCTACCCCAAAGATTTCTTGCTCTGCATCCTTTTTCAGTAGTACATCAGAAAAGCACAAATTTCCAGAATTAACCGTTTAAAAGTAGAGAAAAATAAATAATGATTTTTCCTAGTCAGCATTTAAGACCCACAAATATAGTGTTTTAGCAGATTTCGCTTTAAGGGAATCAACTTTTGGCGTTATACTCATGACACGATTATCAAACACTTTCCTCAAATGTCCATCGCCCCATCCTGGAGATTGATAGATTTATATATTTGTCTGTTAATGCTTTAGCAATTGCAATTTTTGTTTGATTGTTACCAAACTCGATATTCTGTGATATTCGGGGTTTTATGCAATAACGGCCAAAATCGTGAGATTCTGAAAAATCAAAATATTCCATTATTAAGAGTACTATTGAAAAATTGGTATTAAAAAAAAATAATCTTATTGCAATGTTATGTTCTATAAATGTTATATACACTTTTTCTCGAACTGAGATATTTGCATTTTTATTTTCAGCCTTCAGTAAATAAACCCCACCACTATTAGTCAACTCATGTTAACAATACGCCAGTATAACATGAACCATTTTATTTGAAGCTTAAATACCAAATATTGTTTTCAATAGGGTGTTATTATGTTAGTTACATGCAAAAGTGTCGTGTGATGACATCATCAATTAAGATTTTACCGTTTTGACTAAAAAATATTTATTTCATTTATACTATACTCAATATTTTACTTGTTCATTCAACCCTAAAGATCATATTTATTAATGTCTGAAATAAGACTTGGAATAAGGGAAGAGTGTTATAGCAGGATTCGAAAATTCATAATACCTCCCTTATTTTGAGTCAGATCGAAAAATGATATAGAACCAATCTTGTTAAACTATAAGTGTTCTACATGTTTCATTCTATACATTTAATCGCAACTCAAAAATATTAAGCGAATTATTAGTATTTTGTTGTTTTCAGCCTACAATAAGCCCCATTACTATTTTGACTTAGGAATAGAGAATATCAGGTGAAATGAATTACCAATGTGTCTCCAGTCCATGGGAAATCTGCTTATTTTACGCAGTCGCTACGTGGCAGACGTTTTTTTTTTTCTTTTAGAAGTAATACAACAAAGGTAAATACTACATGCCTTGGTTTACAGATCTTAGGTCATCAATTAATAAAGGAGCTCACAGACTTTGAATTGCTCTGGTATATAAGAATGCATTTGGAGCTGCATAGAGCCACAATAAATCACCTATGGAACCCTAATGCAATAACCAGGAACTGTGATCGAACATGCTTGTTGAGGCATTGAGATATCTTAAATTTAATTATTTTTTTGTGGTATTTATAATCAATTTTAAACATCCAGAAATAAATTAATGAAAATATCTTACATCTAAATACAATAAGTGTGGAGGGCAATGGATCATAACATATTGAAGAAAATCAGTTATTCTATTTACCAATATTATTACAATCATTATATTCCCACTTGTTTCACTATCAAAAAATAAAATGTTAATTATTATTAAAGATAATCGTAACAGAATTTAAAACAGAGAAATAAGTACTGAAGATATTCAACTAAAATGTAAGCCTTTGCATTTAGATCACAAGTAGTTCAAATAATAAAATTTTAATTAATTGAAGATTAAAAGTAGTAGTGGAACTCAACAACTGGCTGAAGGATAAAACATCTAACCTGGTCCATAAAGGATGCCCAATGTTTTACTTTTTAATATATTAGAGTGTATAAGAATACATCTTGTAAGCTGGACAGTGCTGTACTCACTATAGGAATAACTCATTTACAGATGAACCCAATTACTAAGAAACAGTTTCTATCCTCTTACTCAATTGCTTACCAGTTGCTTCATAAGTCTACTTTCCCTGCTTTTTCATTTTTTTTTTTATTTTACGTCCACTTTATGCTACTAGGCTAATCGGGACGGGTTATCTACAGGTTACCATCCTTTTCTAGCCAGGGTGGGAATAAGGAGTTTATTTAATGAGTCCGTCATTAAATAAATTTCTACTGCCCAGGGCGGGATTCGAACCCGCCACTCTAGGTCTGTCATGCGAGATTAGGACCAACGCCCTAACCCGCACGGCCTACCCGAGCACCCTTTTTCATTTTTATAACATACCAACTTCATGAGATGGTTATCTTATTGATAACCAATCCGCATATCGCATTTCCCTTATCCTATTTTATATATATAGAAGGTGTCCCGTCCCGACTTCCCGTGCTACCCCTCCCCTTAAAATCTCAAATTATTTTAATACAAAGCTGAGACTTGGTGTGCCATAATTGGACCCCTGAAGAATCTTTTCAGTCCATATTCAACCTCATAACCTTCTCCAGCGACCATAACTTAGGAATTTCCAATGGAATGCCCTATTTTTTATAGCGGATTCTTGTAGAAAATTAAATTCTAAAACGAGTTTATATTGGTAAAATTTTCGATTTGATGCATCCTTTACCTGTAACATGCACAAATCTTTATTTCAGAAAAGGCACATTTTATTGAAAAATGCTGCGCCATAAAAGTTGTCAACAAATTATCGTTGAAACAAGTCTATGGGGAAAGGAATGGATTCTGAAATTAGAAAAAAGAAAAAAAAAGGAATACATTTTTCCCCACCTTCACTGTATCGTGTAAAAAAAAAAAACGGTGTGATATCTTCCAGTGAAGAATCATCGGCCCACATTGTTTTGATAAAACATTTAATGGTAGTCTTCAACCGCTTCCCAAGTAAAGAATTTCTAATTTAAATAGAAGACATACCCCTAATGCAAAGAAATGAAATGTGGCTATAGCTTGACAGATATCCTTATCACTACTCGATCAATAATAAGAGAAATCTTTCCCCAACAGAGTATCTGTCACAGCTTGCACATTGAGTCTGAGCAATCTGACAGTAAGGGATTATATTCTATGGGGGAGGGTCAAAAACACACCTCTACCAGAACAGGTCGCATAATATTGGAAGACATGAAAAATAAAATCAATTTAAATAGCAGAAATATGCAGTTCCAGATGGAATTTCAGATACCGTCTTTTGAAGTGCATAAATGAGGAAGGATGAATTTTCGAACATTTGTAACTACTAGCTGTAAGTATTGTGGTACAAGGATAAAACTGGTTTTTATTTTTTTACATGAAACTATTCAGGTGGAAAAATTTATTCCTTTTACATATAACTACTGCGTAATTAGTTTAAAATAAATGAATTCTAACGTTTTTTGAAGTAAACATTTTTTGGCTTCATTCATGAATACTTTTGCATTATTTCGTTTTAAATACTTTCTTCTTTTTTTAATTTCAGAATCCATTCCTTTTCCTGTAGACTTGTTTCAACGATAATTTTGTTGACTACAACTTTTATGACACAGCATTTTGCAGTATGTGCTGTTTCTGAAATAAATATTTGTGCATTTTACGGCAAAACGATGCGTCAAATTGAAAAATTCATCAATATTAACTAGTTTTAGAATTTGATTTTCTACAAGAATCCGCCATATAAAGTAGGGCATCCCATTGGAAAAAAAGTTATGGTTGCTGGAGAAGGTTACGAGATTGAATATGGACTGAAGGGATTTTTCAGGGGTCCCAATTATGGCACACCAAATCTCAGCCTTGTATTAAAATAATTGGAGATTTTAGAGGGAGTGGGACAGGAAGTTGGGACACCCTGTATATATTCTGCTTATTCTGGACCCAATAATTTTATGAATATGTCTTCATAGTTTTATGGCAAGGGTCTCCAATAACAAACATATTTTACTCGCAAATTTTATTGATACTGCCTAAATGTTTTGTGGCTTACATACCACCTATCTTATCCCCTCACCCTAGCTATCCCTTTTCAAATAAATAATTACATTAATTTAACAAACCTTATGATAATTCTTTGCTAGATATTGTATTAATAAGTGCCTACTTACATGATATATTATTTATAGATTTATTTAATAAATATATCTTGTAAGTAGGGACTTATTAATACATATATAGCAAAGAATTGTAGGGTTTAGTTAAATATTGTTATTATTTTTTTAGTAATTTTGATGGTCAATTTTTAAAAAGGCATAATACAGTAATATACGTTTATGTACCTTATGTGGTGCTTGCTTACAAATATCTTGCCTATCTACTTGTAATGCATAAAATTGTAAATATACAAATTTAATATATATATTTTTTTTATTTATAAGAAGATAGGTGAACCATCTACAATTTTTAGAAAATCAATTTTCTTATTTTCCATGTTTTATTAACAATAATCTGATTGGTGTTATTAGATGCATTGAGTCATATATGGTAAATAAACTATTCTTTTTTACATGTATCACCAATAATATACTTTTCACTCTTCTGTTAGAAGATATAAATACTAAACTCATGTTGTAATGAACATATCTTTTACAGGACATAGTGACCAGTGCAGACAGTGTGTGAAGGCTAAAAAGGATGAGAGAAATTTCAATCAGCCTATGTATTCTTGTATGATATGCTCAAAGACATTTTCTCTGAAAGGAAATCTAATATTTCACATGAATTCACATACTGTACACTATTGAACTAACCTACCTACTCTTTCTCATTTAGATAAAAGATTATTTTTTTAAAAAAAATAAGGTAAAGCAAAATGAGAACAATATTGAAACAAAAAATGTATTCGAAAAAATGAAACATTACTACTTGCCATGAAAAAATTGTTACCGTTACTATACCATCTAAAAATATTACCAAAAAAAGAAATCCTTGATAGTGTTTTCTGCTGCCTTAATATGGTTAAAACTCATTATGATGTTGGGCTAATGACAGCAGAGTTGGAACATGATATGTGTAATATTACATGTTGTCAATAAACATATATAAATGTTATTTCATTATAATGAATATTTGCAAAAACAAAACAGTAGCAGTTTTCATCTAAGGTCATATTTCAAGTTCTGTAACCAACTCTTTGCATCTGGTGATTATCTTCTTTCTAAAGTTGATAAAAGGGCAGACATGCTGTTCAATTTAAAAATTGAAGTGGTAATGAAACTACACCAGCCCCATCTGTTATCAACTAGGCCAACCAAGGATGCCCCCTGACGAGTGCTGAGCTCTATAGCCTACTTGTGCAAACACTACCTGAGAGGACATCCTTGGGTTCAAAGTGCAAGAGATAAAGAAGACAGACTGAGACAGTAGGGTGAATAGGACAGCAGAGGAGAGAGTAGAGCCTCTCTTTTAGTGGAATTTTAGTTTCTCACACCTTTCCTAACAACCAACATGAGTGAGTAAACCAAGGAGCATCCAGGGGGAGACCAGGATGGAGGGAGAAAGAACAGAGCATCGAGAACATCATCACAATTTCATCAGCATCCCTTGAAGTAATCATTAATCTACTAACACATATATGCCCTGCAATAATCCATCCCCCAATATTATGTAATTATCCAATATAATGTTAATAGTAATAACCGTCTTATACATCAACATGGTAAATCATATACAACTTCCATGAACCAGCACCTCTCTTAAAATATTGTGAGCCGTTAGCGGGTAAGGCCGAAGGGTTTGTAAATACAAGTGCAATAAATAAAATTAACTTTTAACAGTTTAGTTACTTACTAGTCACTTTACATGTTTCATTCCTCTCATTGTGCATCATCAGGCAGGATTATAGAATCAAAAGAAAAACATGCAATCTATAGCTTAATTAAAGCTTGTCAACAGATTCTCCTGCCAGGTAGGTCACAGCTATAAATGTTTATTACCTTTGAGCTGATTTCCATCAACATTAATATTGATAATCAGAAGTATACCCAAATCATGGAATACTTTTTTTAGAATAAGGTATTCAAATTAAATTTTGATTCAGATGGGAAATTACTTGTCAGAATCCATCAGTGATATTATTATAAATTTTAAGAGATTGCTCTTAAGGGAAATCATGATGAGAGTTTTGAAAAATTCCTTCATATGTCCATTAATCCTATCTATTAGATGATGAAAATGAGGTCTGTTCAAATACATTTACATGTATAAATTTGTGTGAATGTTAACAGTATTACATCAACAATTTATATTTGATTTGTACCAAGCAATATTTAAAAATTTCATGTAAAACTAAAGATCAAGTTTATCAATGGCCAGGAACAGTGATTTTGAGAAGAGATAAAATGTAAATTTATATCTCTCTTTTTGTACATTAGGTTAAACATATTTATATACCAATCTAGTTGATAAAATAAAGTTCTATAATTGTTGTTTTGCACAAGTCTTTCTATGTCTTCAATTAACAAAAGTATTTGTATTTTAGCAGATTTTCCTTAAGGGAAATCAGCTATTGAGGTCGTATTCATGACGCGATTTTCTAAAAATTTCTTCAAATGTCCATCCACATCCTACCCAGGAGATGACAAAAATGAGGTCCGTTCAAAATTTTATATACATATATATATATTTCTATTAATGCTCTAGAGGTCGCAATTTTTGCTTGATCGTTACCAAACTTGATATTTAAACGTTTCATGCAAAAAGACAGATCAAGTTCGTTAATGACTAAATTCGGACCAGTAGGAGAGGGCGGGGATTTTCAAAATATCTCCGTTACCATACGTTGGATAAAAAATTGTATAAAACCAATCTTATTGCAAATTAAATGTACTATAAATATTGTTCTATGCATTAATTATATATCTTGTATATTAACCGAGATATTTGCATTTTTATTAATTGTAACAGACGAAATGAGATCGGCTAACTTCGGGTCTAGTTGTGAGTTTCCGTCAAAAGCTAGTTCCGTCGTTTCCGTAACTTCGACTCTCGTGAAATTTCTCTATTCTAAAACTTCACGTGGGAAATCTGCTTAGTTTACGCAGCCCCTACGTGACGGACTTTTTTTGGTCTGTTGAACATCAAAATCCCAAATGATATTTAAATTCATGGCATACAAAGGGTTAAAAACTAAATCATAGGATCTACTCCCTACAGATAACAGATTAACAGCTTTTCCTATGGGCTTCTACTGAACTTAAACAAAACAAAAATTATAGGACCCACCAACTAAATTGCTCCCCAGAAATAGAAATAGTAAAAGAACTTGCATACTTAGGTCAAAAAATTTCATTTCAAGATAGATAAGAATAGAAATAAAAATAAGAATTGCCATAGCCTGAAAAAAATACTGGAGCTTAAAAGCAATTTTGAGAGGTAAAATAGACAGTACCCTGAAAACCACAGTTTTCAATAGCTGTATCATGCCAAGCAAGGTCCCTTACTAATTGACCACAAAACAAAGTATCAGTATGACAGTGAGCAATGGTAAAGGAACATAAAGATAAGGGACTGAATAAGCAACGAACATGTGAGGAAAAGAACCCAAGTTATACATGGTAATAAGTGTGCTCACAGACAGGTTACTATCCTTTTCTAGCCAGGGTGTGACTTAAGAACTTCATTTAACCTTTTACATGCCGCTCTGTGATTCCAGTAAAAATTTTATTTTTTTTCTCCAATATTGGTCTCAACATGTTTCAGTTTAAATAGTTAATACAAAAAATCTAAAAAAAAAAATTTTTTTGGTGGTTTTCCAACTTGTTCCAGAAGTGGAACATTGGCAGGTTCAGGTTACGCAAAGAAAAACAACAAACTTTTTCTTAATACTTTCATTAGGATGTTCGATACAATAAGAATAATGTTGTTTTTATTAATATTAAAAAAAGTAAAAATTGTTATTATATTGTAATGAAACATTGAAACTGTTTGTAAAATAATAAAAAAATGCGTATGAACAATAAGAATACGGAATCAAACAATTTTGTTCTGCAAATATAAGATTTAAAATCCGTGATATTGCGGAAAACAATCAATATGAATGCGTTTCTGGCATTCTTTGCATAGATATTTCGTGTTGGTGCCACAATGAACACACCTTCCTTGGGAAGCCGAAATTATATAATGTCCATCTGTCTTTCGCCTGCTAGGAGGGATGGTATTCTTCGGCCCTGTCCGCGGACCATCTTTCCGTGGTAAAGCCCGCATTAGTGCCATAGCCACCTAACATATCACTTTATTATGTCTGTTAGGCGTTCGTTTTCGTCAGGAGGAAGCTGGCAAATATCTACTTCTTCATCTGAACTGTTTCCCATTCAGGATCACTCAACGATTTTAGGTAGTCCAAATATTCCACTGCTTCTTCCACGGTACGAAATATTTTTTCCATTTTTAGTTATAGATAATTAAAAAAAAAAAACCCACGAATAAAATACTTAAACTATAATAAAATAAGAGAAAGAAACGCGATGCGGTTACGACAAGAACACAGTAATAACTGAGATAACTACACCAAAGGATGTTTGGCGTAGTATTTCCAATAATATGTGTTCTAAGAAACTAAAAAAAAAAAATACGCAGATTTTCTCTATCGCTAAGGAGTTATAACAAAAATTGAAGATCTTAGAAAAGCAATTAGTAGTTCCATGAATTTTCGTGTTCAGTTTTGTACGAAGAAAACAACGTAGGAAACAATGAATAGAACGATCATTTCTATAGCGTGAAGCTGCCATTGTTCCATATGTGGAACATTAAATTTATAATAAGTAAAACTGATTTTTACCATTTTTTTATTTACATTTTCTACAATGCATTATATTCAGTAATCTATCACAATTAATTAAATCGGTATTAAAATTAAATTTTATTGCTACAGAATTAAAACGAAAAAAAATAATCAAGACGCCTCTTGACATTGAAAAATCATAAACTTTAACTTTTTTTTACCGAACTAAAAGTGATGAAATCTTTATTGAAAAAATTAAAAAAAAAATATTTCAATCTTTGTTTTGATGGGAAAAAATTGTTTTTGCAAAAAAAATAATAATTAAGTTGGTCGAAAAAATTGTTTAAAATATGTTCCACTTCTGGAACAATGGCGTGTAAAAGGTTTATGAGTTTGCCACTAAATAAATTCCTAGTGGCCAGGCAAAAATCAATATATATATATATATATATAATTGAGAGACAAAAGCATACAAATTTGAGTATCTTATTTTTATTACCTAATAAGCAGGATCCATAGATATTTGAAGGAATTTCTCAAAAAGAAAACTTTTTTTTTTTACTTTTAAGTTAAAAGAACTTAAAAACCTGACTAGGTAGAGCAATTCTGAGGCAAAATTTGGAAAGTGTACAGGATAAAACATTGTGAAAGTATAGTCTGATCTTAGGTTAAAGAGAGTTATCCAATTTTGTGGGTCTGTGCTGATGTGTTTTGGGAGACTACTGTTTTTTTTTTTTGCTCAAAGCTATTTCAAACTGTTGTTTCACTTGATTTTACTTTTGATACTGTAGCATTTATAAACATTTCTTCAAGAGCTAATGCATTGCATTAATTCAATAATTAATACAAATGATCCCTAGTTAAATAATAATACAGCATTTTATAATGACATTTTAAGAGGTTGTCAAATGGCATTGCCATTTTTTTAGTATTTACTTTAAAGAATAAAAGACATATTCCAATTTCAAAACAATTAGGGCATCTTTGCAGCTCACCAATTTACAGAATTTAATAAGTGGTTGTTTATATATTCATTACATATTCTGCTAAGCTATTTTCTCTGTATATAATGTAATTTCTTGTCTTTCTGTATCTTATTAGTAACCATCTATGATTGACTAATGTAAAATATAAAGATTTTATTAAAACAGTTACTATTTTTAAAATTATAATGACAAAAATATTGAACAAATATTTTTCAAATAATAAATCTCATTTTCGATAAGTATCGTATTATTAACCCTCCTATATCATTTAATTTACAGCAGTGTTTTCAGTTTTACACAGACATTTAATTTCTCAGGGAACTGTAAAATGGTTATTGTCCAAGTATGATAGTTCTCAAACATTGTAATTCGCAAGGGAAGTACTGATATATCACTCTTTATGGCTAATAAAAGCTCCATGTGATAAAAGTACCTGTTATTGTTCATTTAACCTTGCCCTAAAAATGTTTTTTCTAAAATAAGAATGAATTGTGATGGAAATACATTGCACTTAGCTCATAGCAAATTGGCTTATTTGATGAGTTCAGAGAGCAGCATATGACCCTTACTAAATATTAATGACTTGGAATAAATACAGAAAAATTAATATATATAAACCTCTATAAAGATCTAGGGAGTATAAGAGTCCTTTTAAGAACATGTTTCTTCGTTGTAGCTTATTAAGTAGGTGAATGGATTGTAACAGAGAGCAGCATAGAAACATTATATTATAAAAGCCAGAATTTTTGCAGGGATCTAATGTTTCATTGGTCCCCAGAAAGGTTTTGTGAAAGGCTAAGCTCAACGTTTAAATATTGTCATCAGATTGCAAGTTATGTAAAGGCTGTGAAATGGACTCAACACACAAACAAAAAAAGGAAATCAACTCCTTGAGTTGGGAGAAAAGTAAGTTAGGAATTCATTTGAAGTCGATAAATATCTTTAGAAAGATGTTGAATTAAAAGATTAATATGATGATCCTCAAATAATTTCTACCATTAAAATGGAATAGAACAAAACTATTGAACCAAAAACTTTTAGTCTTGTTAATATTTTCAGTTAAGAATGTTGTTAATATGAAGTTAGGAACAAGTATTGTACTATGTTAGAAGTACATCATAATGGAAAAATAATACAAAGATATGAAACAGAATTATAGATACTCAGGATAATTTATTGAAAACAGAATGCTGCTGTGAAATACATTGCGTCATCTCTTCATTAATTAGAAAACTTATATGCTCGTGCTGCTGATTCATAACATTTAAAACTCAAAAATGTGAGGGCAGATTGAAATATAAAACAGAATAAACATCATTTGAAAAAAAAACAGTCCATCAAACTGCGAATCTGGTACCAGGTCACGAGAAAAGTAAATTTATTCTGACCTACATCCTAGGGCAGTAGATAAACTAGCTACTTTAGTACCCAGTAGAAAATGCAATTAATTCAACCCATATATACTAATTATTTTTTAGCAGATTTCCCTTAAGGGAAATCAGCTATTGAGGTTGTACTCATGACGGAATTTTCGACATTTTTCTTCAAATGTCCATCGATCCTACCTAGTAGATGACGAAAATGAGGTCCGTTCAAAACTGTATATATATATATATATATATATATATATATATTTGTCTGTTACCGCTCTAGCGGTCACAATTTTTGTTTGATCCGTACCAAACTTCATATTTAAGCGTTTTATGTAAAAAGAAAGATCAAGTTCGTTAACGGCTGAAATCGGACCAGTGGGAGGGGGGTTTAGAGGGGAGGATTTTCGAAATATCTCCGTTACTATACGTCGGATCAAAAGATTGAATAGAACCAATCTTATTGCAAATTAAATGTACTATAAATATTGTTCTATACATTTATTCTCTATCTTGAATATTAACCGAGATATTTGCATTTGTATTCTGCGTGTGGTCACCAATAGGCTATGTTCGGAGTTTCCGACGAGAGCTCTGGCGGCCGTTTCCATAACTATCGTCCCTCGTAAATAGGTTTAGAGGTTAGGTTAACTGTTTTTTGGGCTAGAAACTACTGGGTTATTACGCCCTAAATAATGTTTTTTAGGTTTAGAGGTTTCTTACTACTACAGTTGTTATTAGGCAGATTTCTCTATTGTAAAACTTCACGTGGGAAATCTGCTTAGTTTACGCAGCCCCTGCGTGACGGACTTTCTGTTTTAAATACCTGTAATATATGTATTATTCTGATATAGCATATATTTCAGAAGTAATTATTAATTAAGTACTACTGTCCAAAGCAATCAAATTTAAGCCCATTCCTTCCTATTTTACTATTATTTAACCTAAAAAACGTAATAAAAAAATTGCATACATCTATTTGGTTTATCTGAACTCCTGAAAAGATAAAATATATCATTGAGCATAGACAATTTTATTTATTCAACAAAATGAATAATATAATACTCCTAAAAACAATTCTCTCTTCAAAATATTTCCTGATAACGTATATTATCTATAATATTTTATGTTTTGGCCATGGCCTCCCTCACTTATCCTCGCCATAGCTTATTATAACTTACTTCATTCATTATTAAACCAAGTAGTCTACAAATCTTTAACTCATTCATTTCATTATATTACCACATTAGCTAGCCATTAAAGTGATTTATTTTTGTTCTTTCTTGCGATATTCAGCAGGGAGAGGTACAGAGCTCATTTGTATCAGTTCCAATCAGATAACAAAGCACATGCCAACAGAGTATTGATACAGGTAGAAATCAACATTAGCTAATCCGGTGAAAGAGTTTGTTAAGATAAGGAAAAGTTATGACATTTTCATGACTGACACAGGAACAGAGGATTCCAGGTTTATATTCAAACTTTATTTAAGTATCTTAGTGGAATGGTAAAGAACATCAATAATGTAGAAGTCTATAAAAGCAAGAATAGCTGTTTCCATGCCACAGAAGCTCCATAATTCAACAACCTTCCTCGGAAAGAAAATTTAATGATATAAAAAATTGTGACTAGACCAATGGTCAAAAATGGGCTCTTGTTAGAGAAAATACTGAGTGCTACTAGTCAGAGAAAGAAGAGCCATACAAACCATTTGATTGTGCATCAAAAAGCAACATAGCATGCGATTCTAGTTTATCTAAACCATGGTAATATGTGGGCAATGGAGAAGAACAGATAGTGGACAATGGTTTAGAAAGGGCCACAGCTTCTTTAAGGACTGCAGAGACCAGTAAGTACAAATTATCAAAGGACAGCCAATGACTTCCTTCTACTCCTATTAAATTAATTTTAAAAAATGTTTCGCTGAAACTAGTCAAAATAGTTTTAGAAAGGATCAAAACATAACTCCATTGCAATCTGAAACCAAAATTTTCGCAATTACAAATAAAACCATTCCAGTTTCAGTTGTCAACTGAGGTGGCAAGGGATTGTAATCAAAATTTTTTGGGGACATTTAAAAATTGACAAAAAGTTACTTATTTCTTTATTTTTTATTATCTATCAATAAATTTTTTCATCAATGGATCAAAAAATAAAAATACATTTCATTAATATTTACATAAAGTATCATAATATTAGTGAATAACATTCTGAATATCAGTAATTTGTGGAATTAAACAATTTACAATTAATTTTGAAACATAACAAGTCTACTATAAAGAGTGTAAACCCATATCATGCAATATATGGGGCAATTTATTAAAAAGACAATTATTTTAAATATTTAAAGCTGATAACAATTATACCTTACAACAATGGTAATAACAATTATGTCCAAGAATGATTCAATAAAAAACTCTAGAAATAAAATTATAAATAAACAGAAATATTTACAGTGAACAAAATCTGGTTTTGGTTATTTACAAACATCCTATATATATTTATGATAACTGTAGTAACAAGACACTACGATAATCAATGAAAAAAGAAAGTACTAACAAGTATAAATTAGAGACTTATTTAGTTACACAGATATAAAAATATGTAAATCTGATATGTTAGATATTGTTTTTTTATAAGCATTATTTAAATGAATAGACCAATAGTGTGAATGACATCATTAATAAATATATAATTCAAACTTATTTCTTCATTTACTTTATATTCTCTAATAATTAAAGGTACTGGCAATCAGAAAAATACACATTCACATTTTATAAAACAACCATTTGTATACCACAAACATATTATACATATATATATATATATTAGAATAAGTTTACAAATTGATAAAATAGAGTTATAAATTTTCTGGATACACTGGTATTTAAACAAATTTGAAGTAATTCAGAGGTAATTGCATTAAATTTATTAAATAAATTTAATTTAAGCATGCACCACATGATTAAATTATAGAGGATTGTTTATCATAAAATAGTCCTGGAATTCTGAAATCAGATTTTCACTATTCTAGGCAAAACATATGTTAGATATAAATGTAACACATTTCAGACAACTAAAAAGCCAAAGTAAATGATATACACATAACATTTATCGCCCATGTTAACAAATGTCAAGCAGAATGCCAACCCACATAATTACTTGAGTAGCACTGAAATGTTACAATCATTAAAATTAAATTTTCATGGCTGGTTTCTGAATATTTATTATTAAGAACTTGCTAGCATATCTTCCTTTGGGTGGGTAACAAGCATTGAAAGTGACTAACTTCATTCAAGGATATGATGAAAAGCATTAAATATGAATCCAAAATATTACCTTCAAGCATAATGACCATGTAAATAAAAATCATTTTAAAATAAGGCTAATGCTATTATAAACAAATAAAAGATCGCTCCAATTGCAATTTTATTCAATTGAAAAAAAATTATATTTTAACTTACTAATGGAAAATATATACTTTTTACTTTGAATTTTGAATGTAGAGGGAGCTATTAAAATTACCAGGATTGAAGAAAAATAATTAATAATCGACAGTTTCATTTACTTGTCGGAAATAATTTTTAATTATAATTATATTAATAACTTCTTTATGAAATTAAAATTAGAGAAAAATAATTGTTTTTATGTTAGTGCCATGTTATATCAATTAACACGTATAAACATTTTCACCATAAATTATTTAGAGTATTCTACTAATTGTGCCATCCACACCAAGGCAATTCAAAAACAGGTAAAAAAAAAATGTAAACCTTTTTTTTTTCTTAAATATGTTTCACTGTTAATATTCAACAGAAATTGTCAAGAAAATAATAATAAATCAGAAATACAGTACTCTATCCAAAAAGTCTTATAAAACATCCAAAACAAACGAGATCCCTCAGAGATAATGAGAAATATTAAAACAAATACAATCACATTTTAAGAGATGATAATATGATAAAAATAATTGTAGGAACATAATTAATGACTCTCAATAAATTTGAAATATGAATAAATTATTAAAAGTTAGCCTTACTTTTTGCTCAGAGTTATCAAACATAAAATATCAATCTAATATTGAAATAAATTTTAATTTAAATGCAATTGATTAAAAATTAAGCAATAAGTAATTTTAACAAAAAATTTAAACACTAAAACAATTAAAGCAAAACACACTCAAACATGATTTGTACTAAAAAAATTTGGTTTTAGCAAACAATAAACTACCTCAACAAAAAATAGTTCAAACCTTAAAATGAAACATGCAAGAACATATTACCACTTCCTATGTTACTCTTACCAACATTCAGTAAATCCTTAAAACATAATAACAACAAAATGTATAATGATTAATAACATTAGTTAACTGGTTTATCACTGGGGTTAATATAAAATAAAAAATATTTTTTTTAAGTTTCATAAAAAAATGAAAATATGGGAAATAATTAGTCTTATTTCTAAAATTTTGGTAAATTTTAACACTTATACCATGAATTTGTCAATATAGTATTTTCACTTTAAATATAGGTAGAGGAGTTAATTTGAGAGGTTCATTTAATCATTTTTGGTACATAAAGCTCAATATGATCTTTAAAGTAGTTTTACTTTATATTCTTGGATATATAAAATTTAAAAGTAGATTTACAAAATACTTTGAAATTAATGTTGTGTTTTAATACGCTGGTTATTTCAATTATAATAATATTTAGGTCATGGTCCATGTTAAAACTAAATCTTGTCAAAATATTAGTTTTGAATAATATTCTGAAACGTTAGCACTACCGCTGGCAACAACATTGTTAATTTCAGAAGACACACTGATTCATGTTAGTTAACATATATAGTTCAAATAAAAAATGAACCTTAGTTATTAACATCAGCAATTCTGAGAAATTAGCAAATAAAAATTATTATTTATCTTATAACATTTATGACCCTCAATTCAAATTTTATTTCCTTATTAACTCTTGCTAAATCAGTGATGTTTCTTTGTTTAATAGAGTAAAATCAAAGTTATTCCTTTAAAGCTTTCTAACAAAATAATAAAAATAAGAAAAAATACATGCAGTCTACCTCAAAATTGAAACAGTATCAATATTACACATTTATAACAATTTAACTGCCTCAATTTTAAAGAAATATAACTTATATTCTAAACATCACATTTCACTAATACATGAACAAGCATTTTATATTATGCACATAAAATAAATTATTATAATGAAGGGTAACCGTAAGATTTGAATTTAAAGTTCAGTTGTTATTTCATCCTGAGGCCTGAAGCCAAGAGAAATAAAATCTTCAAGCTGTGTAGTTCCTTCCCATTCTATGTATTGTGAACTTGCTCTCTTCCTCTGATTGTAGTTTGAATCAAACTTTGAGAGACCAAACTGACTTGGTTCACCATGGAAGAAACTCTCTAGTTCATTAACCTATAATTAATATATATTAGTGCAAAGAACTAAATTTTAAATCAATTTATCAACAAGAACAAGATGAGACAAAAATGTAGTTTTTCAGGTACTTAGACTGTAATGTGGTAACTTAAAATGTGTAAAACAATTTTACGGAAAGACCTAGGACATCACATAATGAAGTCATAGGTCAAGGTGTACCATGTTTGCACTTTATGAAAATAGCTCGTCAATTGTCTCACAATGTTGAGTGGACACTGAAGAACCCCACTCAACACTGAATATAGAAGTTCAGCCACAAGGTTTGGTGACTGCATTACCGCCCCACTAGTAGAGGAATCCAATGTTTTAATCACGTGGTCACCCTCCCTCCCACTCCCCCCCCCCCAAAAAGTCCGTCACTATTGTTATAACTTTCATGGTAACTATTACTGAGAAGCAAACAGACACACAAAATATCAATGATCTATTAATGAATGAGTTATATGCTAGTAACATAAATTTATAAATACAATAAAATTGTCATCTTAGTATAAAGAATACAATCAATTTAAATGGTCCTATTGTCACGATAGAGATATTAATATTCTAAAAATACTATACTTGTACCAATTTCAATTGCATGCTTATTGAAATATTAGAAATTATAATCAAAATTAATATCAAGATAATTGGAGAGACAAATAGTAAAATTACTTAATGGCTACCTGATTTGAATGATGCTTTTTATAGCGATTCAAAATCCTATGGGCCCAAGCAAGAAGTGTTTCCCAGTCTGGAGGTGGGTGGGAAAGACTCCCTTCAGGTCGGTTAAGCAGGATCAGAATACGAGACAAATCCTTCAAAACAGGTCTAAGAAAGAGAAATAAATAAACTGTTATTAAAGATTTCAATAATCATAAATAATTATTATTATTTATTAACGTCCACTTTTTGCAACTCAGGCTAATTGGGACAGGTTATCTACAGGTTACCACCCTTTTCTAGCCAGGGTGGGATTTTAGGATGTTATTTAATGAATTTCATCATTCATTAAAAATACGGGACCTATTATGCGATTATAACAAAGACCGACCCACACGTTTACAGAAAACTCATGCTGGTATTGAAATTCTCTAACACCGTGGGGATTTTCATGTGCCCAAAGGTGGTAGTTTCTTTGATTGAATATGCCTGCACGTGTAAAAGTCGCTTCGTCCGTCCAGATTACTTTCGAAGAACAATTGCAAAACGATGTAAACTTAAGTTCGAAAGTAATCTGGACGGACGAAGCGACTTTTAGCATGAGTTTTCTGTAAACGTGTGGGTCGGTCTTTGTTATAATCGCATAATAGGTCCCGTATTTTTACCTGCTCGACTTCACGCTGAAAGTTATCATCTATTCCTGGAGAATGACTTACGGGCACTTTTGGAAGATATCCCTTTGGAAACAAGGCTTGAGAGCTGGTTTCAACTCGATGGTTGTCCTGCACATTACGGCCATACGAGACTGGTTGGACATCAACTACCCAGGTCGCTGGATAGGACGAGGTGGGCCGGTGCCTTGGCCTCTCCGGTCTCCGGACCTCACGCCACTAGATTTCTTCGTGTGGGGATACGTGAAAGAAAATGTCTACCGAGAGTCCGTCCGCACAAGGGATGACCTCATCGAGCGCATCAGAATGGTTTGCAACCAGCTCACCGCAGAACAATGTTTAGATGCAGTGCGATCTGTGAGTACGCGATGTGATGGGTGTATTGCAGCGAGAGGTCAGCACTTCGAACAACATTTACGTTGACGCTTTAGAAATTAACGATGTAATTTTAGAGAAGGTAAAACCTTCAAAATTTTCAGGGTTTTTTTTTTCTCACTAAGGTCGACCCATATAAAAACAAACATTTTTTCCAAGTAAGAATATTTAATTATTTTATTAATTTTCTAAATTTTTAATCTTTTTTTATGTTTTAATCTTCAGTTATTGTTCATAATGTTATCTACTTTAAATAGGTAATTTTTTTATACTATGAATATTTGAATAAAAAAGTATTTATTATTTTTTCTTAATAAAAAATAATTTTTTTTTCAATTACCTTTCTGTTAGTAAAAGATTAGAATACAATAATTGTATTGGAATAACATTTATTGCTAAAATTCATTCAAGGAATAAAATCCGCTCTTCCATTGGCCTTAACTAGTTTTTGCACAACTATTTTTAGTTTTTTGTGATTTTCTCGAAAACAAAGCGAAAACGAGGCATATGCCAGAGGACTTTTTGTTTTAGTTTTTCGATCCTCTATCGAACCCTAAAGTTTGGCCGTTTGGTTTGGGGACACCCTGTATATATATATATATATATATATACTTATTTATGACAGATGCGCAAGTGAGGAGAACTTGAGGTATGAAAACTTTTTCCATTTCAATTTACCTCCATTTATAGCCTCCGCTCTCAGTTAAGTTTTTTCATGTCTGTTTTAACCCAGGATTACATTTTTCACAGACACGTAATACAATGGAAATTATAAAGTAAGTGGTATCATATAGCAATAAATTTTAAATATACGTACTTATAAGGTTGAAGAGCAGAATAAGATGGTAGAGCTCGCACTTGTCGCCTTGTTTCATTTAGCATATCAAGAAAAACAGGAGCTTCTTTGCGCAGCTCCCGGATTTCCCGTAGGTATTCTAGTACTTCTCGTTCACTTTCATCACTACCTAAAGAAACAATAATATAAAGAAGTATTTAAAAATAATTAAATAAGATGGAAAATAATAGAAACCATTGCTATTGATTTAAAAATAAAACATCTAGACAATTTTGTTTCATCTCACTTAAATTACTCCCACTAATCCTGAGGAGCAGACCTTGGCTCTTAAGCCAAAACAGTTTTATATAAGTTCAGGAGATTATCAAATGATCCTGATAGGAATGGTTACCATAGAAAATTAGATCATTATCCCTTACTGGGACCTAAAGAAGATTTCTATTGTACGATATTAATACTAAATATGATTTAATTTTTTTTGTAGTACAAATTAAGTGAAAATAAGGCTACAATAATGGCTTATAGTAATTAACCACTTTATCCAGGTCTAAAGAGTGGTATTCACAAGGTAAATTTTTTCTCAGGATATTTCCCCTAAAGAGACGAGAAAATATATTTTCGAAACATGTACTCTTCATAAATGGACAAGAAATATTCTGAGGGGGAAAAAAAGTAGCCTATAGCTTTTCCAAACAGGATTCAATACTTAAATCACCATAAACAAAAATTAAATATAACCCCACAGCATTCAAGCTGTAAGATCTAATGATGGAGATTGTAACTCAGACAGAAATAACTGTAATTAATTCTTGAGAAGAAAGACATTTTGCTTTATTTATTTATTTATATATATATATATATATATATATATATATATATATATATATATATATTGTAAAAGTTAAAATTCTGAGAATATTCGAATTGGATAGGCTCACAAGTTTGCTGGCATAAATATGATCGTTCTTGAGGCTTTTTAAGATGAATGATATTATTCCAGACTGGATAACTGCCAAGAAAACAATTCCATTCATACACCACACACGCACACGCTCATGCTCACTCACATACACACGTACGCACATGCCCACACAAGCACATGCACGCAATCATTAACACAACCACTACACTGTTAGAAAACCAATGTGTTCACAATTATGAGGGTGAATTTTCCCCCTCATTATTAAAATTAAGGAAAAGAATAATTATTCTAACAGAATTAGTAAAAAATTAGATTACCTTATATTTTATCCATTCATAAAAGTAGAGCATTTAAAATAATTATTTAATAACTGATATATATTAATGAAAATGTTAGTAAACTGACGGTGCTTACTGAAGTACTGACTCTGAGTGGAGTGAGTGAGAGATGGAGGATGTTTACTACTTTTCCTTTTTTGTGTATACTTGCAGTAAAGGCCAAAAACTACAGCAGTGGCGAGACAAAGCACAATCCCAACAGCAGCACCTACCACTTCACCAGGAAGCCCATTCGAATCAAGTCTCTCTAAATACACACCAAACAATAGTAAATTGGTTATATTTATTAACGTCCAATTTTTGCTACTCAGGCTAATTGGGACGGGGGTTATCTACAGGTTACCACCCTTTTCTAGCCAGGGTGGGACTTAGGATGTTATTTAATAAATTTCGTCACTAAATAATTTCCTTTGCCCAGGCAAGAATCGAACTCGCCACTCTAGGTTTTACCATGTGAGATTGAGGTCAACGCTTTAACTCACATGGCTAACCTGAGCCCCAAATTGGTTATAATAAACAATCAAATTATCAATAAAAGAACCATTAACCAACAGCATAGTCTCAGTACAATGATATAATAATAAGAAAACTATATGGCTCACTAGTATTCGTAGTTATTTCTGAGGATTGAAAATTTTCTTAAATGCTAGTATACAATTTATCTCTTAATTTGAGTTAGCCTATACACTCCTAGAGGACTGAAATATATTTGCAATATAAAAGAAAAGATTAAATGTATATGGACCTTGTTATTGGAGCCAGGTTCGATCTTAAGATGTCAATCAATATGAATCAAAACATACTGGAAGACAAATCTTACATGTTATTATTGTGGCACAATAATCATTTCTAATAGAATAGGACGTTAATAAATAAATAATAGAATATAAACTTGATGAAGGTGTCAAAAAATGTAATTCAAGAGTCTGAAGGCAGACGGAAGTCGAGAGCTGTTCAAGAATAATGAATGGAAAAAAAAAGCTGTCGCTGTAAGCATATTGAACACATCAAAAATCAACAGAACAAAATTACACAAAAATAGTCAGTCACAAGGTTATAAATAAGATGATTTTTATCATTACAAAGTTTACAGAATGATTTTTATTTTTTTTTAAGAAACAAGGGTCCTTCAATTAATCTTGTAATCAGCAAACTCACTCGTAGTAGGGCAAAAGTTGCAATTTCAAGAAACTACAAGATAACTTGTATTGGGCGTCCTGAGGAAGAGAACTAATATGAATTATTTCGTGTTGGGCAGTCATCATATTAAAAATACTTCATTTTTGATATATCCAAGAGAGAATCAATGGACATTAGATACACATTTTAGAAAATTGTGTCACAAATATAACCACAATAGCTCATATCTGTTAAGGAACATCTGCTGATTGTATCCAAAAGTCGAATGTAGTTCGTTCTGTATGGATGACACTTCATGGAAAGTGTCAACAGGAATCTCCTTTAGAACTCTTATTGATAGTTCGTAGTACTTTAGATAGACAGTCTCAATTCTATGGGACACAAAAAAAATCTGTTGGTGCTAGTTAAACACTGAAGAAGAAGAGGGGGCAATAAAAGTATTCCAGTTGGGCTTAGCCCAGCTACAAGTAGGTTGCGCAGATGTGTGGCTGAAAGAGTTGATTAATGTATTGCCAAACATTCTCTGGCAACCCATTTCCTTAATTTCTTGAACACTAAGTAGGGAGAATTGACTGTCCAGCCAAGAAATACTTAAGCTACTTTTCCTACTGGTCCATCCCATATCTGTCTTTTTTAAGTTTCAAGTCACATAGTAGATGCTAGAAAGAGTTTTGCCAAGTTAACACGTTCGCTGCTGCATCGGTCCCCGGGGTCTGATGGTCATCTAGTCTATCAAGACGGGCCCCTCTCCTTCAGTCCACTCCAAAAAGACGAAGGCTCTAGCAAGCTTATTATGAGAGATATTTTAACGGGGATGTTCATTAGTTGTAGACGACATCGGATGCCGGGGACTTCTCCTGGCTTTGCTGGTGCTAGTTCTAGGTTTGGAGTACTGATTGCTCTGCTAATTCATTCATTTAGTTCACTTGAATTGTAAAGAAAATGCGATAACTTCGAAAACTATATCGGTCCCCGGGGTCCGATACAGGTTTTAACGTTAGGACAGGCATCGGACGCCGAGGACCGATGCAGTTACTGGTGGAGTAAATTGTATATAGACTGCAGCAGCGAACGTGTTAAGCACAGTAATTGATTGATCATTGTAGGCATAAATATTGAGCTTCTTACAAATACTGACACAGAAGAGTATAGGGAAAAGTGATACAGATTATATCAGAGCCATTGAACTTGATTTAGGTACTATTTAATGTACCTTCACCCTCCCCTTACGGCACAACTGGTTTGAATGCACCCGATCAAATAAGGCATTATATGAGGCAAAGAATACAAGAAAAATTAATCCTCATGTTTGCCCAAAATTTAGTTAATGCAATGTATGATGTAGGCACTTGGTGATAACTTTTTTCTACCAATGAAAGATCACATCTGAAATACTTCAGGGTGTGTCGCTAAATTGTTTGCCAATATAAGATTGCCATCTAGCAGACTTCCCTTAACAGAAATCAGCTACTGAAACTGAAATCATGAGTAATAGAAAATAATATTGTCAACAACATATCACGTAACATTAAAAAATTAGGATGAGAGAGGGTTTGGAGATGGAATAAAATGTGCAACTAAAGTTATTACCCGTTAGACGGGTAAATAATTCACAAACAATGTTCTTGGTAAGATAATAATTGATATTCAAAACATTATTCTCTAACTCAAATATTAACAAGGCAATTTGTGTTTTTTTCCAATTTACACTCTAAGCAATAATACTAATAAACATCAAATGTCAAGCTTAATATTCAAGTCCTATTTGCACGTAGATCTTACAAACAGAGAAAGAGAATAGAATGTGTTAATGATAGCATCTGTATAAATGAAACACATAAATGATGTTCTCTATTTCTGATTCCTAAGTGAGGGGAACCCACATAACTTTACGCACCCCCTCCATGATGTGCTTAAGGGCCTTTATTTGCTTGAATCTGTGTTTTAGTATATATTAAAAATGATGCATCAAAATCAACATTATCATAGGAAAGCTTAGGACACAAATCCACTTTTGAGAAACCCACAGGGCAGTTGTTACATTAATATTGTGGACGACTACAGAAATTTCATAAAATTGCTGAATTTCTGCACTTTGAAATTGACTCTTCTTCGTGAGCCCCCACCTACCTCTGTATAATGACTAAATATATAATACAATTTGCCTACATCTGTACCTTGTAGAGTAAAATCAATGAGTGGTACCATTAGAATTTAAAAATGTAATTAAACCGGTAGTACAAGTAAAATTGTTAATTGTAAAAGTTATTAAGTATTATAAAAAGAAAATAAATACACATAATTGTACCTAACACCAAAAAGAGCCCTTGCTATACCAGATAAATAAACTATGAAAGGTCCTAGTGAGATACAAACCACTTGCAGTGCAAATAACCCTAAATATTATTCACTATTTATAAAAATGTGATAAAGGTTACCTAAACAAGCCGAAGTCATATAGTCTGTTAAAGTAGTCCAGCGGGAGTGGTAACCAGGAGGGCAAGAATTTTCATCACAGTGTCTTGACCTTAAAACAAGTTGACTACATTTTGTACATTGCGTTCCATTATTTCCATCACATTTCAGACAACTGATTAGATGACAACCTTAAATGAAAGAAGCTCCTTAAGTTAAGGAAGTGCAAAATAATTCATAAATATACATTGATTTAAACATTTTAACTAACCATTGCTATCTGATAGCACAAAACTTAAAGAAACTAAAAGCTGGAGGATACAATACAGGGACAAAACCCTTAAAGGTTTCCCCATTTTCTTTATTCATTCTTCATGTGTAATATGGGCGCTTAAACTCCCTAATTGAACATTCTCCCTCCTAACAAGACGAGGAAACTCATTTTTAATTCCCTTTAATTTAAGTTAAATGGGGTTGTCATCAACATCTGGAGCAACACCTTAACAATGAAGGCTGTTCACGCCCATTTCACGAGAAACGGCTACAAATATATCTATGTAACGAGAACAATGTTATTATGAACTATCAAAGGTAAACACAAGATCACAGAAACAACATAGCACTTCATAATAGAAGAAACTCAACAAGTAAGAGTACAACCCAAAGAAAACAAAGCCAAGCCTGCCATGATAACAAATAATACGATAAAAATAAAACAACACAGACCAAGACTTGTAAATACAGTAATAAAAGAAAAAAACAACTATATTTGATATAAAATATGCTAATTTTTTAGGCGACAACACAAAGTTTAATAATAAGTTGTGATGACGTCATGCATTGTTAAGTTTTTAAGAGGGTGGAAGTGAGGGACCTACTTTCTATGACTGAGTAAAAGCTGGTAAAAGTAGGCTACATAGGCTCAGGGGAATTTTACTTTTCTAGCGAGTTGGAACATCCAGTTCTTCATTACGATTTACATAACTATAAATATATTATCTTAAACTATATAATAATGACTGTAGCAATTATTAGGAGTCTCAATAAGTCGATAAAGTAGAATATTAATAAAGTTCCATGTTTTTCGTTACTCTTACAATGTACTTACAAAAGAGAGCTTGACCTTTTGATACATAAAACGAATGAAAACGTTTTTTTTGGTAGTAAGTTAGTGGGTAAAAATGCTGAATCAAATGAAGCCCACTCAGTAGAGCAACCATACAACACTTGAGGAACCACATGAATTAAGGTTCGACTTTGTCAAGAACATCAAATGAGCAAGAGTAACGGATAACAGTTATTTCTTCTAGAAAATGCCATGGCTTGACCGCTCATAGACGTCGATCGTCGAGCTAGTTACGATTCAGGAATATGAGGCCCTTGGAGGACTATTCAATTTGGGCCGCAAATGTCTTCTCTATATTATCGGTCCCTATGTTCCCCTTGCCCTTTCTGTCCCATCTATTTCTTCTCAGGCACTTTTCCCTCCTCCTCCTATATTGTTGTATCTATTTCCGAGAATAGTAAATCCTGTCCTCCGTGGAAACGAATATAAGAAGGAAGAAGATCATTATCAAATGCTGAGATTATCCAAAAGTAAAAGCATCAGGGAGAACGGTAAGAATAATTAGAAAGTTCTCCCAGTTTGTCCACAACCTGCAAAAATTACATACCTCTTGATAGGCATTATATAGAATGAATATGCAAAAGATAACTTTAATGAACCTTAAGCCTTCCCAAACTAGCATGATGTATGCAAGAATTTAAACGAGAATCTTCTAATGTATCAAACTAAATTTCCAAATGTATCCAGACCAGTTCCATTCTATCATTAAATCTTGCCGTTCGTACTAGCATGCATGATGATCAGTGGTGGCTCGTGTATAGGCACTGTGGAACTGCAGCACCCCCAATTTCCACTTGATATTATCTATAACATTTAATATAATAAGCCTTTTTTCTCTAATTCTTTCTTTATACTTGTATAATATATAATCCTTAAGCTTAATGCAGTAACCATCCCCCCGTTTATGAAAAAAGATACAAAAATCTTTGTATGGAAATGTGTGCTTCACAGTTCCAGCGGCGAGTTGATTGACTGTTGTGTGCATGCGCACACAGGAAGCTCCACAAGGGAGAGAGAGCACTGTAGTCCCGCAGTGCCGACCCTTTTCTGGAGCAGCACCCCCACTAATTTTAGCTACGAGCCGCCACTGGTTATGATATTTCACTTTTGACGTTCTTGCTGACGGAATACACTGTCAGTAGGAAATTCTATTTTTAAAAGATTGTTGTATTGTAGGAAAATATTTGAGTCAGGCGAATCTCGAAACTTCCATTCTTTGCATGTACGTGGGCTAACCAATTGCTTAATCGACTTATCGTTTTTCACCGCTGTACAGTTTTCTGCTACTGAATCTATCTCAAATACTCGAGAGAGGTTGTCGATATAACCAGCTGTAGGGGCCTAAGCGATGTCCAACTCCTTGTTGTGCCACCTGGTTGTCATCAGGACTTTGGCCCCGCAGCAGAAAAATCTAGCGCATGTGATGAAAGGCAAGCGAACACTTACAAAAATGGACCCTCTTTCTTACGAGTGTAAAGGTTATAATTCCAAATGATTTGTTTCACATAGTAGAGTTTCAGATCATATAATTGTTTTGAATAAATTGGTGAATGTGTATTTTAGTCCCCCCTTGGTGGCGCACGATGACGACGGCGGCCATTTTGTTCTAACTTTATCACTTTTTTTTTATTGTTCACACTTTAAAACTTCCAAAATACGCCATCGGTGGCTTTAAGCGAGGGCGGGGATTATAACGAAACAAGATGGCGGCGTAGGGGGGGGGGACTAAACTACACTTTAGCCAAAAAATTTGATTCCTGTTTAAGATAATCTTTTCTTGTACGAACGCAAGAACCTCTTATTCGGTAAAAGGTGGCAAATCCAAAATGTTCACTCTAAAAAACAAATCAAAGGAGTAAGGTAACTACAGTATCAAAGGAAAATCATTAGGGAAGCTGACTGACGGACCCTAAAAAGAAGCAGTTACAATAATGATGTAATTGATGATGAATTTAAGAAAGTAAAATCGGTTAAGAAAGGCTAGCCCAAAGAAATTAAATAAATGGGGAATCTACCATTATACCTCATGTGAAAGGAAGTTATCAAAAGTTCTGAAAATTTAAATAAAGTCCGTCACGCAGGGGCTGCGTTAACTAAGCAGATTTCCCACGTGCGCCACGTATTTGCATTTATCTCATGACCAGTGGCGGCCCGTGTATAGGCACTGTGGAACTGCAGCACCCCCAATTTCCACTTGATATTATCTGTAACATTTAATATAATGAGCCTTTTTTCTTTAATTCTTTCCTTATGCTTGTATAATATATAATCTTTAAACTTAATTCAGTAACCATCCCTCAGTTTATGAAAAGGGTACAAAAACCTTTGTATGGAACTGTGATCATCACAGTTCCAACGGCGAGGTGTTTCACTGTTGTGCGCACACAGGAAGCTCCACAAGGGAGACCCTGCGTCACCCTGCGTTTAGCGTGCTAAGGCTAAAACTTTTTTCTGAGCAGCACCCCCAGCTACGAGCCGCCACTGCTCATGACGTAAAAGTTCAATGAGAACAATATTTGTTATTTAGGCTTCAAATAAAGTGCTTCATAATAAAACGGCTTATTGTTTATATGGCATAAGTAGGAGTGTGGGTTTCTGAAGGCCGAAAACTAAAAAACGCAAATATCTCGGTTAATATTAATGATAATGAAAAATGTGCATAACAACATTTGGAGTACATTACATTTGCAATAAGATTGGTTCTATACAATGTTTCGATCCGACGCATAATAACGGGGATATTAAGACTTTTCAAAATTCCTCCCCTCTAACCCCCCCCCCCTCGCCCAGTCCGATTTCAGCCGTTAACGAACTTGATCTTTCTTTTTACATAAAACACTTACATATCGAGTTTCGTAACGATTAAACTAAAATTACGACTGCTTGAGCGATAACAGACAATATACAATTTTGAACGGACCTCATTTTCGTCAACTACTAGGTAGGATCGATGGATGTTTAAAGACATTTTCGAAAATCTTGTCATGAGTACAACCCCAATAGCTGATTTCCCTTGAGGGAAATCTGTTAAAATGTAGAAAATTAAATTTGCAATGAGATTCTTTATACAACATTTTATGTGGACTCATGATAGCAGATACATATATCGAATTTTCTTTTTCGACCCCATCAAACCTCCCACCCACTTAAAGGTCCGATTTCAGCCAATAACCAACTATTTCTTTTAGCAGATTTCCCTTAAGGGAAATCAGCTATTGAGGTTGTACTCATGACCCGATTTTCGAAATTTTTCTTCAAATGTCCATCGATCCTACCCAGGAGATGACGAAAATGAGGTCCGTTCAAAACTGTATATATATATATATATATATATATATATATATATATGTATATATATATATATATATATATTTATATATGTAATGGGGATTTCTGTGAGAGGGAGGTGATGATAGTCCTATTTCTCTTAAATCCATATATTTTACAATTAGATTAAAAAGTAGTTAACACAAAAAAATATAAACACCATAAAAACTAAATAAACGGGAATGGGACTGGCTATCAGATAAATGGGTATGACAAAGGTCTCTCACCTAGGATTATCCATGGCCAATACATGCTGAGGGTCTGCTCTGCTACAGCACTGACACGCACACCCAGTCCCTGCCTGCTCGACACTGTCCCCCGGCCCCACATCTAGCACCGGTCAGCAGAAAACCCCTCTCTAGCACCAGCCAGCCCCACCCAAGTAAACTCATATTAAATAATTAATATCTTACACAATTACCTTATACAAATACATGATTAATAGCTATTGACTAAACACACTACCCTTTACAATTAAACTAAACACACTACCCTTTACAATACCCCCCTCACTGAAAAAGTGTCGCTTCACTCCTGAACGGCACTTTAGAACAACACTATTCGAGGGTCCCGGTACTATGAGTCCAAATTCTCCACCGGCCCCTTAGGGGTTTTCACCTCTACGTGCCGCAACGCTTCCTCCAAAGCGCACCCCGTCCTCAGCCATACTCCGCCGCATCTTGGCCATCCAATAACCGCCACGAAGGTGACGCCTCCCACAAGAAGGGTAGTCCCTAATACGATGATCATCCCCAGGAACAATGTCCATACTCCTCCTCCAGCGCAGTTCCGCAGTTCCTAGACGTGATCTCCGCCAACGTCATCCAAGCTGGAACTGCCCTCCGATGTCAAAGGTGAAGAAACAGCTGTTCACACTTCTGCTTCTGCCAGCGCCTGCAGGAACACACCTGTCGAGTTGTGCCGTTGGGACCTTGCGTGCACTATGCATGCCGTCATGGGCGGTCCTGAAGTCTTCAGTGGCAAGTCTAAGACCACCCATATCTCGTGCGTTGTAGCCACACGATGGACCCTCGCCAGACTGTAGTAGACATTTGGCTCGTCTGCACCTGAAACCAAAGTCACACCCATCGGGAGAGCCAGCTCCACATCCCGCAGGGTTCTCTCTCATTCCCAACTGCGCAATAGGACCCTTGAAAAGATTCCCCCTTTGGCACAACTCCACCCCCCTTACCGTTTCCTCAAGCCTAAGTAACAACTCGAAAGTGGCAAGTTCGGGGTTACGAAGAGAGGCAGTAATGGTTACTGTTTCATTTAAAAGCATCATTGAGGGGGACACTGCTTACCCTATCCCCTCATTCCTGGATGTCACTCCCTGTGATTCCTGTGATAGGTCCCTATCACTCGCGCAACACCCAACCAAACGAACAGAATTAAAATTTTTCCTGTAACCCAGGTACTAGAAATACCTACTCTAAGAGTTTCGACTTCGCTAATTGTAATTCATCTCAGGCTCATACGCCTCCCTGACCATCGGGTGCTCTACGATGGCGAAGTTGGTAAGGAGACCGTGGCGCAACGTCCCTGGCCAAGTGCGGAGGACTCCATTCAGGATCCTGTGTAAGTTCTCCCGACCTTTCCGACTCTTCTTCACTCCCTTCGGAAACCGTTCCCCCCCTAGGGGCCCGAAGAGTGGAATCCTCTCCTGAATCGCTACTTTCCCCTGGAACGAGGGTACTTTCCTCACTTCCCTCCGTCTCTACCTCAGGGGACTCTACACTGTCCTTCGAGTACCGATCTCGCAACCGTCTGAAGTATTCTCCCAGAACACTACGTTGGGTCTCAGGGGTTGGGCAATCAGGTAGCGGACAACGGACTGCTGATTTTGTACGCACGGGGCATCGGGAATGGCGGTGGCCTGAACTCGGGCCTGGCGCGACTGGTATTGGCGTCATTGGCAAACCCAAAGGCTGTGTCTCCTGAGGGCCCGGTGCTTCTTCTAACAGTTCAGGAGTGACTACCCCTTCCGACTGTTCAGGAGTGACTACCCCTTCCGGCTGAGTATTCCCTAACACGATCGTTTGCCCCGTTGGGTCTAACGAATTCTCCCCCGGCTCCACGGTTGCAGTCTCCGACATCCCTTCCACAGGGGTCACGCGGCCTGAGGCTGGCGCCTGTGCGCCCTGCGCCTCTTCCTCCTCGCCACACCCTCCAAAGTATTCGTCCTCCAGGTCGTAAGGTGCACCGGGCCACATCTCAAGTATAGACGGCTCTTCCGGTAGTATTTCCGACACTGGTGTAGGTCCATCAACCGCCTGGTTGACCTCTGGAGTCGACCCCTCATCACTTGAGTACGCTTTCTTTAAGCGATTTGCATGGACCACCATCCGACCCCCGGTACTAAGTAATACCTCGTAGGTTACTCGAGACAGTACCTTCACAATTTCATGAGGTCCCGTCCAAGGGCAATGGAATTTTGGAAAGTGACCTGGTTTTACTGCAGGCACATGCAAATAAACTCGATCCCCGCATTTGAATACACGCTCCTTTAACCTTCTGTTACATTCCTTAGCGACGTGCCCTGGAGTTCGACATCTATAGCACACGAGCGTCAGGGCCCCCTTTTTGTTACTTATCAGTGCCCCTCGATCGCCTGGAGTGACTGGCGTTGCACATTTACTTGAAAAGTGACCGCTACCTCCACAGCGATAACAAATCACTTCCAACTGAGACCGGGACTTCCCTCGGTCTTGGTGTACCCTACTCATCACCGGCCCTTCTCCCCCGGTCTCATCAATTGCAAACACCTGCCGACTACCCCCCCTCCTCCAGCTCAATGGTGCACGCCCTTTCTACTGCTTCTTCCAAGGAAGACGGAGGGAACATCCGTACAAACCGGCCTACATCGCCCCTAAGGCCACTCAGGTACGCCGTTAATACCACGCGATCGATCTGCTCTCTCGCGACCATTTGCTCTATGGGAGACCCCTTTTCCTTCAGAGCTTTTTCACCTATGGCTCTACAGCGGTCCGCGAAAGCCCTGGAGTCTTCGCCCTTTTCCTGACGAACGCTACTAAGTTTCATCAAGTACTGTTCCGGTTTCCAGGTATCTTTAAACCTAGCCTCTAACGCGTTTCTAATCGCTCCGTAGGTCGACTGAGGGCTCGTCAGGTCACGACGACTGGCTAAAAACGACGCGGCTGGACCCTTCAACTTCATCCTCACAACCAGGATTTTATCTAAGTCTCCCCAGTTACCGCATTGGGCTACAAGTTCCACCCCTACAAAAAAATCAGTCACTGAGATTGACCCTGGTTCACCGGACCACGGTAATACCATAGTCTGGAGGCTCATGTCCTTTCTTACTTGAGCCCGGGGATCGCCCAACATAGTCTCGTTATCAGATTCGGTCACTTTGAATTCTTTACCCGTTAGCGTACTTAGCTGTGTGGACATGCGTTCAAGCTCCCTTTTCAATGATGCTTCCCTCTCCTCGAAAGCCCGATTAGCCTCGACGAGTTGCTCCAACTTTTGTCGAAGTTCCCCTTCCATGCTTACAAAAGGTGAGAATATACGCAATAAGGGAAAAGATTATTTATTTACTACCTCGGGCTTGACGCCCGCGAACCTAAGGCTCTATCAACTGTAGGGTATGAGTAACTGATAAGGCCTCGGAATGAGGTCCGCGAATTTAAAGCTCTCATCAACTATCCTTATCGCCTCCTGTGTCGCTATAGCTAGCCACGCCCTATCTCCCTCTCACTCTTTCTCTATTCTATTCACGCGTAGTTCTTTAAGTAGTTTAGCCCAAAATCGCGTAAACTACCCCGCGCCTGACACCATTTGTAATGGGGATTTCTGTGAGAGGGAGGTGATGATAGTCCTATTTCTCTTAAATCCATATATTTTACAATTAGATTAAAAAGTAGTTAACACAAAACACCATAAAAACTAAATAAACGGGAATGGGACTGGCTATCAGATAAATGGGTATGACAAAGGTCTCTCACCTAGGATTATCCATGGCCAATACATGCTGAGGGTCTGCTCTGCTACAGCACTGACACGCACACCCAGTCCCTGCCTGCTCGACACTGTCCCCCGGCCCCACATCTAGCACCGGTCAGCAGAAAACCCCTCTCTAGCACCAGCCAGCCCCACCCAAGTAAACTCATATTAAATAATTAATATCTTACACAATTACCTTATACAAATACATGATTAATAGCTATTAACTAAACACACTACCCTTTACAATTAAACTAAACACACTACCCTTTACATATATATATATATAAAATTGTAACCTCTGTCTGTACATTGATTTTTTTCGCGAAATTTCACGTTAACGTTTCGTTTCACATGTCATAGACACCAAAACTGCATTTTGTTTCTTTCGTGTATGTTTGTTTGTTTGTTTGTTTGTTACCTTTTCACGCATAAACGGCTGAACCGAATTTTATGAAACTTGGTATGTATATTACTACTAGCCCAACTTAGACTTTAGGCTATATTAATATCCTCTGAGACGAAGAGGAGTGGGGGTTATAAGGGAAGCCAGAAATTAAAAATAGCGATATTTCGATTCCTATTGGTTATTCGGCAAACATGCACATAACAAAAGTTGTTTATTTTGTTATTTAGAGTAACTTTTGTTATATACACTTTCGTCGTATACCGAGTTATAAACGAGATATACGCTAAAACCTATAGAGGAAGTGAACTATTTTATATGGAACAAAAGAATCAACCAAACTAAATAAAACTCGGTATGTGTATTAGCACTAACGCTTTCATTATAACAAGCCATGCCAACATTTCTAGGGACGGGCAGGAGTGGGGGTTATAAGGGAAGCCAGAAATTAAAAATAACGATATTTCGTTTCTTATTGGTTTTTCGGCATATATGAACACAACAAAAGTTGTTTATTGTGTAATTTAGAGTAACTTTTGTTATATTCGCTTTTGCCGTATACGGAAGTATAAACGAGATATACGCTAAAATCTATAGCGGAAGTGAACAATTTTATTTGGGACAATAGACCCAACCGAACTAAATAAAACACGGTATGTGTATTAGCACTAACGCTTGCATCATAACAAGCCATACCAACATTTCTAGGCACGGGCAGGAGTGGGGGTTATAAGGAATGCCTGAAATTAAATATAGCGATATTTCGTCTCCTATTGGTTTTTCGGCAATTATGAACATGACGATAAACAAGAACATTTCAATTGTATGAAGCATTTTAAAAACAAGTAGCTGTTTCATGAGGAGCAAAGTATATTACTCCCCCCCCCTTCCTCTGTCTTTCACTGGAACATTAATTAATCGGAAGTAAGTAATTTCATCCTTTAATGTTGTTCAGTCGTCAGTTTGAATTTTGAATTTCCCGCGCTCGCGGGGTTCATTGTCCCGCCACACACACGTGCATATCGCCAAGGCCGTGGCTACAGCGAAAAAACACATGCAGTTCAAGAAGGCATCGGCCAGCCACAAGGATAGGGTCAGTTGGTTTTAGACGCTCACTGGGGTCAGTTGCTCTCAGACGTTGGGGTCGTTCATACGGCCAGAGGGGCCTCCCTCCCCTACAGATCACCGCTTCGCTTCATAGATAACCGCTTCATCGACAACCGCAGTTGGAAGTCACCCGTGATAGTCTATGTTCACCTCTACTAGAGTCAACAGGTTCATTCTGCTCCCGCCTTTCTTCTTCTCTGCCACGTGCCCATCCAGATTTATCACCGCAACAAAACTTCATCATCTCTAGGAAGTTCATGATTCCTGCTATTAACAACTTAATAATGCTAGCATTATGATCGCAAGTATCGCATGAGTACTCATATATATTATAAGACCCACCGCTAATTTTGTATGTATAGTTATGGCCGCCATATTATTTCATAAAGTTTGTTTACTGCTTAAATCTCATTTTTTGTTATAGAGATATACTTAACTATTCAATTCTATATATACTTAACTATTCAATTCTATATATACTTAACTATTCAATATACCTAATTCTTAAGAGAACTCACATAGTTGTTTTGTTTTCTTTATTTATCTTTTTCCCTCATCTCTCCATGAGAACTAGCAAATGGTTCAGTCTAAATTCTCTCCCAACTCTTTCTTGCCTTTAACACAAGATTTCCGCCATTACATTTTTGTGCCGACATTTTCTATTATTACCGCTAAAGCTTACCGCACGCCCCGACAAATGTGTTTAAAACATCAATTAATTAAAAAAAACGAAAGTATTTAAACATACATAATTAGAATTGAAAATAGAATCTGAATATAAGGTAATGTTAGCGGAATTGAGAGTTAGCAGTTAGTCATGTTCTGTTGGTTAACCTGGAGCGTCAGGGAGGGGTGGGGAGACCTTCCTGTAATCTAGAACCTTTCTCACTCCCTCTTTCTTTCCTATGTTGTTTTACACACTTTTTTCGTATACCGTATTATAAACGAGATATACGCTAAAACCTATAGCGGAAGTGAACAATTCTCTTTTGGACAAAAGACCCAGCCGAAATAAATAAAACTCGGTATGTGTATTAGCACTAACGCCTTCCTTATAATAAGCCATACTAACATTTCTAGGGACGGGCAGGAGTGGGGGTTATAAGGGAGGCCTGAAATTAATAATGGTGATATTTCGTTTCACCACAATATTATGTGCTTAATAACTGAGATCTATGCATAATGCACAGGAGACGGGAAATATGACAATTTGGAGGACAGTGAAGACTTACATAAAAAATTAATTTTATTATTAACAAATGCCAACAACGGGTGTTAATCCTAAATAGTGGGACGGGTAAAGGTGAAAATATTGTGCAAACTAAAGCCTTGCCTAAATAATACCATCACCATTCAGCCTCAAATGAATTCCCGAGCGAAGCCGGGTATCTGAGCTAGTATATATATATATATATATATATATATATATATATATATATATATATATATTTGTCTGTTACCGCTCTAGCGGTCGCAATTTTTGTTTAATCGTTACGAAACTCGATATTTAGTCGTTTTATGTAAAAAGAAAGATCAAGTTCGTTAACCGCTGAAATCGGGCCAGGGGGAGGGGGGGTTTAGAGGGGAGGATTTTTGAAATTTCGAAATATCTCCGTTACCATAGGTCGGATCGAAAAATTGTATATAACCAATCTTATTGCAAATTAAATTTACTATAAATATTGTTATATACGTTTATTCTCTATTTTGAATATGAACCGAGATATTTGCATTTTTCAGTTTTCAGCAAACCGCCACTTCTACTCATGTTACGTAAACAATACTCTGCTACATAATAAATCACATTATTGGAAGTTTAAATACCAAAAATTGTATTCAAGAGACCTTTATTATACGAGATACATGCAAATATGCCCTGCTGACTCCCCCCCCCCATCTTAAAGTTTTGGACTACTAAAATTTTTTTGATTGAGATAACAATTATTGTAGTAATTGTTATGTTGGCACCACTGTCATTGAGACGGCGGGAATGTTGTACATCGACAGGTCTATTCTTGCCATTTCAGTAGCCAGTATGTTGCACTAACATCATCTTATACGGATGGAATTTCAGGTCGGAATGAAGAATTCGTCGTATACTTCGATCAGAAATGGCTAGCGCAACAGCATGTTTCGCTGCTGAACGTCGTGGAGACCGTGTAACAGCTACTCTTACCGCGTTAATGTTTTCAGAGGCGTTCTCACAGTCCGTTTTCGTCCTTGTGGTTTCGTTTTTAAAGCAGACGACGTGTTCCTAAAATTCTTTACCCACAACGAGATCGAATTTCTGCTGGGAACAGGCGCGTGTCGATTTAAATTGGAATGTCTGCGAAATAGACGCTGTGTTAAAATAACTGAGTCATTATTTTTAAAATAGGCTTCAATCACAAACGCTCGATATTCACCCGACCACGACATACTGGCTACTGAATTGGCAAGAATAGACCTGTCGATGTACAACATTCCCGCCGTCTCAATGACAGTGGTGCCAACATAACAAACACTACAAAATCGTCAGGTTTTTATGCCGGACCCTGTATTACTGTAATAATTTATCTACCTGATGGAATTAAATAATAGTGTTACCCTAAAAAGAATTTCATTTATATTCAAAAAGCTAGTCAAGGGGAAGTGATCGTAGCCCTCCTTGCAACCTAAGTATTAATTTAAACAATCAAATCGAGTTTAAACGCATATTGTCTTTTGTCATTAGGGCATTACCATTAATGTTCAATTGTTATGATAGTACATATTTGTTTCAATAACATGAAGGTATCGGAAATAAGATAATATATTACCAAAATCAAAGAGTTTGATTCCCTACTACTTCCGATATCACTCCTTGGGGAAATTCAGCATGATTTTGCTTAAATAATACATTATACAAATTAAATAATGGAAATGAGGGGGGGGCGGATATTTATAATCTCACTAATCCGAATCATATTTAGAACTAAATAATCGAAATAACTAAGACTAAAATATAACATCATTTGTCATAATATGCCTATATTAAAACCACTTCAATAAGTACTAATGTAATCGTCGACTCCCGCGATAGATTTAGCGTATATCTCGTATTTATTTCAGTTACGACAAAAGTAAATGAAACAAAAGTTGCTCTAAATAACAAAGTAAACAACTTTTGTTATGTGCACGTTTGCCGAAAAACAAATAGAAAATGAAATATCGCAAATTTTTACTTCAGGCCTCCCGCATAACTCCCACTCCCGTTCGAACCTAAAAATTTTAATATAGCTTATTATTATGAAGGAGATAGTGCTAATTCATATACGGAGTTTTGTTTAGTTCCGTTCAATCGTTAGTGCCCAACCAAATTGTTGGCTTCTGCTTTAGTTTTTAATGTAAATCTCGTTTATACTTTGTTATACGGTAAAAGTGAATGTAATAAATGTTACTTTAAATAACAAAATAAACAACTTTTGTCATGTGCAAATTTGAAGAAAACCCAATAGAAAACGAAATACCGGTATTTTTTATTTTTGGCCTCCCTTACAACCCCCACTCCTGCCCGTCCCTAGAAATGTTGGTATGGCTTTTTGTAATGAAGGCGTTTGTCCTAATTCAAGTACCGAGTTTTATTTAGTTCGGTTGATTCTTTTGTGCCAAATAAAATTCTTGACTCCCGCTATAATCTTTAGCGTATAACTCATTTATACTTAGGTATACGACAAAAGTGTATATAACAAAAGTTACTCCAAATAATAAAATAAACAACTTTTGTTATGTGCATTTTTAATTTCAGGCTTCCCTTATAACCCCAACTCCTGTTCGTCTCAGAGAAAATTAATATAGCCTAAAGTCTAAGTTGGGTTAGTAGTAATATACATACCAAGTTTCATAAAATTCGGTTCAGCCGTTTATGCGTGAAAAGGTAACAAACAAACAGACACCAAAGAAACAAAATGCAGTTATGGTGTCTATGACATGTGAAACGAAAAGTTATCGTGAAATTTCGCGAAAAAAATCAATGTACAGACAGAGGTTACAATTTTATATATCTACTAGCCAAGGTACCCGGCTTCGCTCGGGAAATCATTTGAGACGGGAAGATTTTATTTTGTTATTGGCAATGCTTCAATGTGTAGAACTGCTCTTCCCGTCTAGGCGCACATTTCCCCGTAGGGTCCCTTGGGCGACTTATGGAAAACAAATTTTAGGTTTGAAGAATAAATGAAAATAAGTCTCTAATCATTCCCTCTCCACTGTTTGACACACCCTGAATAATTCAAATCATAATCATGGATAGCATTTATTATAATTAAATATCATCTATAATTTAAGTATTTTTTATATATGATCTAGCTAATGTACCCGGCAATGCCGCAATCGTTGACTGACTAATGATTGTATTTACCAATTACAATTAACCAATTGGAATCGGAATATCACAATTTTTCATTTCAGGCCTCCCTCATAACCCCACTCCCGTTTGGACCTAAAAATTTTAATATGTCTTATAATCATGGAAGAATTAATGCTAATTCACATTCCGAGTTTTTTTAAGTTCGGTTCAATAGTTAGTGCCCAACAAAATTGTTGGCCCCCGCTCTACCTTTTCGTGTATATCTCGTTTATACTTTGTTATACGACAGAAATGAATATAACAGAAGTTACTCTAAATAACAAAATAAACAGCTTGTGTCATGTGCATATATGCAGAAAAACCAATAGAAAACGAAATACCACTATTTTTAATTTCAGGCCTCCCTTACAACCCCCACTCCTATTCGTCCCTAGAAATGTTCGTATAGCTTATTATAATAAAGGCGTTAGTGCTAATACACATACCGAGTTTTATTTAGTTTGGTTGAGTCTTTTGTGCCAAATAAACTTCTTCACTTCCGCTATAGGTTTTAGCGTATATATCGTTTATAATTCGGTATACGAAAAAAGTGTATAAAACAAAAGTTACTCTAAATAACTAAATAAACAACTTTTCTTATGTTCATATTTGCCGAAAACCCAATAGGAAACGATATATCGCTATTTTTAATTTCTGGCTTCCCTCATAACCCCCACTCCTGCCCGTCCCTAGAAATGTTGGTATGGCTTGTTATAATGAAAGCGTTAGTGCAAATACATATACCGAGTTTTATTTATTTCGGTTGGGTCTTTTGTTCCAAATAAAATTGTTCACTTCCGCTATAGTAGTATAGTATATAGTAGTTTTAGCGTATAACTGATTTATACATCCGTATACGGCAAAAGTGCATATAACAAAAGTTACTCTAAATTACAAAATAAACAACTTTTGTTATGTGCATATTTGCTGAAAAAGCAATAGGAAACGAAATATCGCTATTTTTAATTTCAGACCTTCCTTATAACCCCCACTCCTGTTCGTCTTAGAGAATATTAATATAGCCTAAAGTCTAAGTTGGGTTAGTAGTAATATACATACCAAGTTTCATGAAATTCGGTTCAGCCGTTTATGCGTGAAAAGGTAACAAACAAACAAACATACACGTATACGTATGTGTATTAGCACTAACTCTTTCCTTATAATAAGCCATACTAACACTTCTAGGGACGGGCAGGAGTGGGGGTTATAAGGAAGGCCTGAAATTAAAAATAGTGATATTTCGATTCACCACAATATTTTGTGCTTAATAACTGAGATCTATGCATATGACAATTTGGACGACAGTGAAGACTTACATAAAAAATTAATTTTATTATTAACAAATGCCACAACGGGTGTTAATCCTAAATAGTAGGACGGGTAAAGGTGAAAATATTGTGCAAACTAAAGCCTTGCCAAAAAAATACCATCACCATTCAGCCTCAAATGAATTCCCGAGCGAAGCCGGGTATCTGAGCTAGTATATATATAAAATTGTAACCTCTGTCTGTACATTGATTTTTTTCGCACAATTTCTCGGTAACTTTTCGTTTCACATGTCATAGACACCATAACTGCATTTTGTTTCTTTCGTGTCTGTTTGTTTGTTTGTTTGTTTGTTACCTTTTCACGCATAAACGGCTGAACCGAATTTTATGAAACTTGGTATGTATATTACTACTAGCCCAAATTAGACTTTAGGCTATATTAATATTCTCTAAGACGAACAGGAGTGGGGGTTATAAGGGAGGCCTGAAATTAAAAATAGCGATATTTCGTTTCCTATTGCTTTTTCAGCAAATATGCACATAACAAAAGTTGTTTATTTTGTAATTTAGAGTAACTTTTGTTATATGCACGTTTGCCGTATACGGAAGTATAAATGAGTTATACGCTAAAAACTATAGCGGGAGTTCACAATTTTATTTGGCATAAAAACCTCAACCGAACTAAACCAAACTCGGTATGTGAATTAGCACTAACGCCTTCCTTAGACTTTAGGCTATATTAAAATTCTCTGAGACAAACAGGAGTGGGGGTTATAAGGGAGGTCTGAAATTAAAAATAGCGATATTTCGTTTCCAAATGCATTTTCGGCAATTATGCTCATAACAAAAGTTGTTTATTTTGTTATTTAAAGTAACTTTTGTTATATACACTTTTATCGTATATCTAAGTATAAATGAGTTAAATGCTAAAAACTACTGCGGAAGTCAACAATTTTATTTGGCACAAAAAACTCAACCGAACTAAACCAAACTCGGTATGTGACTTAGCACTAACGCCTTCCTTATAATAAGCCATACTAACATTTCTAGGGACGGGCAGGAGTGGGGGTTATAAGGAGGCCTGAAATTAAAAATAGCGATATTTCGTTTCCTATTGGTTTTTTGGCAAATATGCATATAATAAAAGATGTTTATTTTGATATTTAGAGTAACTTTTGTTATATACACTTTTTTCGTATTCCGAACTATAAAGGTGTTATACGCTAAAAATTATAGCGGGAGTCAACAATTTTATTTGGCACAAAGACTCAACCGAACTAAATAAAACTCGGTATGTGTATTAGCACTAACGCCTTCCTTATAATAAGCCATACAAACATTTCTAGGGACGGGCAGGAGTGGGGGTTATAAGGGACGCCTGAAATTAAAAATAGTGATATTCTGTTTCCTATTGGTGTTTCGGCAAATATGCACATAACAAAAGTTGTTTATTTTGTTATTTAGAGAAACTTTTGTTATATACACTATCGTCGAATACCGAATTATAAAGGCGTTATACGCTAAAAATTATAGCAGGTGTCAAGAATATTATTTGACACAAAAGAGTCCACCGAACTAAATAAAACTCGGTATGTTTATTATCTCTGACACCTTAATTATCATAAGCCATACCAATATTTCTAGGGACGGGCAGGAGTGGGGGTTATAAGGGACGCCTGAAATTAAAAATAGTGATATTCTGTTTCCTATTGGTGTTTCGGCAAATATGCACATAACAAAAGTTGTTTATTTTGTTATTTAGAGAAACTTTTGTTATATACACTATCGTCGAATACCGAATTATAAAGGCGTTATACGCTAAAAATTATAGCAGGTGTCAAGAATATTATTTGGCACAAAAGAGTCCACCGAACTAAATAAAACTCGGTATGTTTATTATCTCTGACACCTTAATTATCATAAGCCATACCAATATTTCTAGGGACGGGCAGGAGTGGGGGTTATAAGGGAGGCCTGAAATTAAAAATAGCGATATTTCTTTTTCTACTGGTTTTTCTGCAAATATGCACATGACAAAAGTTGTTTATTTTGTTATTTAAAGTAACTTTGGTTATATTCACTTTTGCTGTATAACATAAACGAGATATGCGTTAAAAACTAAAGCGGAAGCCAACAATTTTGTTGAGCACAAACGATTGAACCGAATTTAACAAAACTTGGTGTGCGAATTAGCATTAATTCTTCCATGATTATAAGCTACATTAAAATGTTTAGGTTCAAACGGGAGTGGGGGTTATAAGACAGGCCTGAGATAAAAGTTCGCAATTTTCATTTTCTATTTTTTTTTCGGCTAACGTGCACATAGCAAAAGTTGTTTACTTTTGTTATTTAAAGTAACTTTTGTTGTATTCACTTTTGCCGTAAATGAAGTTAATACGGCATATACGCTAAAACCATAATGGGAGTCATTAATTTTATTAGTGCTTATTTAAGTGTTTTTAATAAATGCATATTATTACAAAAGATGTTATGTTTTAGTCTTATATGATAGTTGCAAGTATGATTCGGATTAGTGAGCTTATAAATCTCCGTCGCCTCCTCATTTATTTATTTATTTTCCCTATAAATTTGTTATTTATTTCTAATAGAATATAAACTATAAGAGCATTTCTGGTATTTAATATATATTCGATATGAATGTTTAAAGTATTACTATGTTGCAGGGGGGCTCTCTTCCCCTCATCTAGCTGTTTGAACATAAATGAAATTATGTTTAGGGATCTGTTATTTAGTTCCATAAGGGAGATAAATTATTAAAATAATATTCTGAATCAATATTCTAAGGAAAACAACGATGATAACACTCCTGCGAGAGCGGAAATGGACGGGAGGTAATTGAGTTTAGTTATTTCCTGTGGAATGCTGCCACGACGGGAAGTGATTTCCACTGAGGCTTACTAATACGAATATAATCTTATGTATAAAACTATGCTAAAACTATATGTGCTTGGTTTGATTTTTGGCAGGAAATATGTTCATTATAGAAGATATTTAATTGTGATAAATGCTACCCATGATTATGGTCTGAATTATTCAAAAACCGTGAGTCAAAAAGTCGTGAGGGATAAATTAAGAACCCATTTTCATATATTCTTCAAAACTAAAATTTCTATTCTATTAACCCTGAAAGTTACACTTTAGGATTGGCTGTTTTGAAAAAACAATACATCGTGGAGGGAAGTGCAATTGTACACATTGAAGTCTTGCTATAAAAATACAGTCATTAGTCAGTCAGCAATGATTTCCCGGGCATCGCCGGGTACCTCAGCTAGTATATATATATATATAATTTTGAACGGACCTCATTTTTGTCATCTCCTGTTTAGGATCGATGGACATTTGAAGAAAATTTTCGAAAATCGCGTTATGAGTACGACCTCAAGAGCTGATTTCTCTTAAGGGAAATCTGCTAAAATGTTTAATTGATCTTTACCATAGCCATATTTAGCTGTTTAATTCAACACTAAAGTTCATAGTCGTTTATGGCTGAATTTGGACCAGGAAGGGGGTATTTCACAATATTTATGTTATTATAAGTCATATTAAAACATGTTATAGAATCAATCTTACGAAAATATTGACACTCTACAATTGTCCTTCTATACTTCTATTTTTTTGTGGCTTATATATTAAGCTTCACACTTTATTGTTTTCAGGTGACAGTAAACATCCACTTCTACTCATCAAATTTTCACTTTGATATAAAAAAAAATTGAGGACAGGAGATCAATAGTGGCGCCAAACCCGCACATGGAAAACCTGTTTAGTTAATGGAGCCCTTGCATGACAGACTTTTTACTATATGAGGCTTTGAAAATATACTCAAAGTGAAAATATTTCAAAACTAAATTTATTAAGAAAGTAATGTACTACAATTGTTGTTCTTTAATAATTTTTTCTATCCCGAATATTAAACTAGTTATTTATATTTTTGGGTTTCAGCATTCAGTAAACCCCAATTCTCTTGAAACCACTTGAATTCCCTCCTCATTTTGGACCCTTGTTAGCAGATTTTTTCTGCCAAGGGAAATCAGCTACTGAGGTCCTACTCATGACACGATTTTTGAAAAATTGCTTCAAATGTCCATCAATCCTACTCAGAAGCACACGCACATATATATTTGTCTGTTAACACTCTAGTGGTCACAATTTTTTGTCAGATCGATATCAAACTTGATATTTAAACGTTTTTATGTAAAAATGAAGATCAACTTCGTTAACGGCAGAATTCAGACTAGTGGGAGGGAGGAAATTTCAAAAATTCACAATACCTCCGTTATTATGCATTGGATTGAAAATTTGTTTAGAGCCAATCTTATTGCAGATGTAATGTTCTATAAATGTTGTAATGTACGTTTTTTCATTATCTTGATTATTAACTGTGATATTTGCGTTTTTTAGTTTTCGGCATTCAGAAAAACCCACTCCTACTCATGTATATTAAGAATAAGCTGTTATATTGTGAAGCACTTTATTTGAAGCTTAAATACCAAATATTGTTCTCATTGAACTTTTACGTTTTGAGATAAATGCTGCACGCACGTGGGAAATCTGCCTTGTTAATGCAGATGTATAATAAAATAAAAATCTCAGAGAGTAAAATATTTGAATAGCTTGGACTTTTGAATAAATAAAAAAAGTACCTCATGCAGGAGCTGCGTAAACTAAGCAGATTTCCTTCGTAAAGTTTAACAATAGGTAAATCTACATACTGGTAACACAAAACCAACATGAATATTAAGTGAATAAATACAAACAATAATAAGACCCCACTCCACAGGAAGCCTCTGAGATGTATAGAAACAGGTCTGCCAACCTCTCACCGGAAAGAAAAACAATTACTGAAGTATATCAGAATATAACATATTAATTGAATTGAAGACTATATACTATACAACTTAATGAATCAGAATAATTTTTATCTCAATCAATCAAAATTTAGTAGTCTGAAACCTCATGACGGGGAGGGGAGGATCACCAGAACATATTTGCATTTATCTTGTATAATAAAGGTCTCTTGAAAACAATATTTGGTATTTATGCTTCGAATAATGTAGTTTATTATAATATAAACAGTGTTGTTTATGTAACATAAGTAGAAGTGGGGCTTTGCTGAAGGCTAGAAACTGAAAAATGGAAATATCTCGGTTAATATTCAAGATACAGAATAAATGTATATAACAGTATTTATAGTACATTTAATTTGCAATAAGATTGGTTCTATATAGTGTTTTGGTCCGACGTATAGTAATGGAGATATTTAGAATTTTTGTAAATCCCCCTCTAAACCCTCCCCCTCCCACTGGTCATATTTCAGCCATTAACAAACTTGATTTTTCATTTTACATAAATGATTTAATAACAAGTTTGGTAACGATCAAACAAAAATTGTGACTGCTAGAGCATTAAGAGACAAATATATATATATATATATATATATATATATATATATATATATATATATATATTTTTTTTTTTTTATTGAACGGACCTCATTTTCATCATCTCCTAGGTAGGATTCATGGACATTTACGAAATTTTTTGAAAATCGTGTCATGAGTATGACTTCAATAGCAGATTTCCCCTAAGGGAAATCTGCTAAAAACAGTTGGTAAAAAGACTCAAATGCGGGTAAATTATTTTTTTACTGCTGAGCATTCCATACTTCCCTACATCAACTGAAAGCAGCCTTCAAATAAAATAATGATGCCAGCCACACTTTCTAAACATTCATTCTTAGAACTCTCCTGCTCTTTCTCCAGCACCTTTTTATATAAAACATTTTAGAATCAAGTCCAGGGTCCTGATATATAATCTACATACATTTCAATACAATCAATAATTAATAAAGAGGGTTTGATTTCCTTTATTATATAACAAAATTATTATATCACAATAGTTCAATTGTATATGAATAAAAAGCTGAAACAAAGATTATTTGCTTTTATTGCATTTATAGTAGTGGTACAACAAGAAGTGGAGATTCCAGTGGCCATAAGGTTAAAGATGGGTATATTAACCACTATCTTCAGTATGCTGAAGGCAAAAATAAGTGCAGCTTCAATCCCCACTTTGGGAGAATGTTACATTACGAGCTCACTAGTAGTGAGCTCGTAATGTAATGTAAGTTCGCTGGTGTAGTGGTGCTTGTGGATTAGCAAGACTCTAGTGAGTATATACCCGTGACAGCCCCTCGGGATGATGATTATAACACTCTTAAATTCCGACCACAGGCTGAGAGAACTGACCTTTGGCTCCCTGGCCATAATGAGGCCCGTCGGCCTACTGGAGGCAAATCATTCCAGGAACTCCTTGGTTATTGGGGATTGCTTGCCGAGTTGACCACTGCCTACATAAAACACTGATCATGAATCCCTTGAATCTCACTTGGGGGGTGACTAAAGATCTCTTAGGCTTATAGTGCCAACCAAAAAAAAAAAAAAAAAAAAAAAAAAACCGAGGTAACCCACATGCCTGGACAAACCTTGCTATCAGGCCTTTTATACAAATGTTTCTGGTGTAAAGTAATATTTCAAAGTAAGTACTAATAAATCTCATATATACATTACAATTTTACTAACCTCTCAAATTGTAACTAATATTTCATTGATTGAATCCTATGCTTGACTTATAATTTAGAAAAGAAAAAAGATAAAGAATGAATGAAAATAAATTTATATTAAAACACAGAGATATTTTATAAAATAGCAGGTTTTATTTTAATATCTAATTATTGTATTTTCAACAACAAACATTTTTCATATTAATATATAATACTTTACAATATGTATGATTGAAAATAAAATGGATATAAAATATAGTAAGAGAAGTCTAGAACTTCAAAAATAAATTTCCAACTAATATAATTAATTATCAAAAAAGTATATTTATATATGTCTAAGGATTCTGTAACAAGAAACAAAAATAACATTACTTTTTAATCATACTATTTTTAAAACAGTCTACAAAATACTTAAATTATATGAGACTCAACATAAAGACTAAATTTACTTAATAGTTCAAACTAGTTATCACACATGTGTCACTTAAGTATGTTATTTAACAGTTGAGATTCTTTATTTATTAAATGTTTGAAATTAATATTATGATATTTGTTACCATAAGAAATAAGGAGGTAGTCATTAGCTACTACAGTCAATAATAATATTGAACAATAATAAATTAATTTAATGCATATGTTAAGATGGGATGATTAAGGAGAAAAATATAAAAAAAAAAAAAAAAAAAAACACAATATGAAAAAATGAATTCGAATGAGATTTTGCTTCATTAGTACATAATTAACAAGTCTTATGCCATTGACCATAGAACCTAGTGCTATACCAATTTGATATAAGCAGTATTTAATTCACAGGCACAGGTGATTAATTACAAAAATCACAGTCAAAATCATAAAACAATTTCAGATTATAGACTGTGATAGTTATTTGTGGAACAAAAGGATTTATCTTTTTCAGTAAAAAAGTTAATTCTTATAAAACTTTCTCAACAGAAATATAAAAAAATTAGGAAAAGTTAAAAGATTATCATTTCTTTACATAGAACACACAAGTGTCATTTCAGTAATAAACAATCACATTATTACTTTAACAATAAGTAATAATTTACCCATAGTAATATTTTCAACCAGACAATCTCTTTTACAGTAAAAGGTTGTGTAATTCTACTGCATTTCATGTGAATATATTACAGCAACTGTTATTAACTGATTACATATCTTTCTAGCTTACCCCAATACTGTATTCGTATCTTAAAATTAATTACACAACACATCTAGTACTTGTACTTACTTCATAAATGATATCAATTTACATAAACCGCAATTTATTTGTGCGGCATTGGCTAGACATCAACAACTACGCTCTAATTAGCAAATAAGATACGTAGCAGCTTAAATGAGTATTAAAGTGAATTCAGACTAAGTGTCTTGTGAACCAAATCTAAAAGGAGGAGTGCCAATTTCAACAAGTTTTATTCATTTGTTGGAGACCATTAATTATTTTTGTAGGGCCCTAATTCATATTCGGAAGATAAATATTAATTAGTAAAAATTCTCTTTATGCAACTAAACATAAGACACAGAACCTCCTTGCTTCCAACTTTAAAAAAAAATTAAATGCAACTTACCGCAATTGAACCAACCTTTAAAAAAGGTGATTCTGCATATTGTCTTATGGCCTCGTCCTAATGCATAAAAACAATATATAGAGTGGCTATAACCAACAAGCACACAGCACTGACTCAAACTACAATATTACTACACATGATAGAGCAAAAGAATGATGGCGTGGTAACTTTTCAGATTCTGCCTCATTTTTTTGTTATATTGATTTGGTTTAATTACTTTTTTTATACAGTGATTTTAATACGTTGGTGCTGGATACTCCCCACCTCCTTCTGGAAATAAAAGAAAGTAAGCATATATTCAAAATCATACTCAAACAATGCCTTGTATAAAATACAATTAGCAATAGTAAAAATAAGTAAGCTAGTAATAATATCTGGTGGTCCGCTGGCAAGAAATGTTCCCTTATTCCTACTTAATATCTGTCTTTTGAGGCAAACCCAACTCAGCAGTATCATAGAGATATTAGAGTTAGAATTTCAGAATGTATAATCAATTACTCTGCAGGACTTTTTTACTTTTGTCAATTCCATCATATTTATAAAGGAAATATAATGGCCAAATTTCCAGTATCCTTATCTGACTGATTCTTCCTCAGAAAATTACCCTTGGCAGCCCAATTTTCTGGAACTCAGGAGAAGATAATAATGAAGTTTGGCGGAGGAGGGTGGTTTGATGGATTTTTAATATACGTAAGCCAAATTATTTTATAGAATATTTTTATGCAATTGGTAACTCAAACTTTAATTGTTGATTGAATTGCATTTACAAAATTGTTTAAAAAGTCGATTTATTACATTAATAAAATAGTTTTTCATCAACAGGCCAATTCTCTGTAAGCCTGTTTTGTATGTATTAAGTCAATGTAACAATTTGGTTAATCTGTTAGGCCAAATAATAGTTTGTTGATATTTATATCTAAATACTTTACACTTTAATTTCTGGAATAAATAATTTTAAGTTTTGTCTTTTTGTAGTCCTAGACTATTTCTATTGCCATTTATTAATTGTGTATGAAAGTAATTGTGTTTTTAAGAGTTATTTTGTTATAGCATTCTGGAATTGTGGTATCTTTTGAGGCTTATTTTGCTAATAAACCAGTGCTATTGTTTCCCAAAATTCCAGAATGTCCTTTAATCCAGCGAAAGTTTATTATTTTGTCTAAGTCTTGTAAGTACTGGTATGGCTTTTCTATTAAAGCATCTCAAATTGTTTAGTTTTGAAGAGATTATAAAAAAATGGGCCTAGCAGTTTAAATGTTGATGTGTGTTGATGGTTGTTTGCCACCTATGTGCAATAAACTGTTTAAAGTTACATTTTTTTCTGCCTTGTTGTTCCTGAAAAGTTTATTAAGTCTGTATTTTTGGTGATTCAATTATTTCATCTCTTTCAAAAACTACAAAAGCACAAACGACTCGAGTTTCATCCTTTCTGCCATTAATATAAACTCTTATTTCAGCATTATTGTGGACTCAAACAGATAGTTGGATATAACGAAAGATCTAGCCAGTCCTAAAGTGACCATATTTTTCTATTTCTTCAGGTGTATAATTTGTGTTGGCTAGGGTTTTTAAAAGAGAGAATGATAGAGAGTTTCTTATCAATATGGAATCACCAATGTTTGTTCACAGTTTAAATATACTCTGAGGTTTCGCCTCAGAACCTTCAAAATTTTACATGGAGGGCAATAGCTACTTAGTGTTTCTATTTTATAAAAGTAGCAACTCTTCCCTGTTCAATATCTTTTCAATAAAAATTATAATCTTTAATCATTAGTTTTTCAGTTACTTTTAAATGTGTCCCTGATAAGCAAACAATATAAATTGCATGCTCTTTAAAAATCTTTAAAAATTCTTGCAGAATGTATTTGTTGTTTTTGAAATTCATTTAAGTATAAAGTTCTACCTTTATTATGTGAAGGATATATGGAAGAATGAAGTTACCTAAAGTTCTACAGATGGCAAATTTTTATTTTATACCATACCCAATACTTAAGCATTGTATGAAATATCAAAAATTAACTTCGTTAATGGGTAAAATTGAACCAGAAGAATGGGTTTAAAGTAGGGGCAAAATGTAAATTCTTAAAAATCTGTCGTTAAGTGTTGGATCCAAATATTGTATATGAACGATATCTTAGATAAAGTAATGTACAAAAATTGCTGTTTAGTACATTGTTCTTGAAATATTAAGGGAGTTATTTCTAAGCAGGACTATGTTCCACAAAAATTACAGAATAGAATTTTTATATTAACCTGTTAATGATGGATAACAAAGGCAGTCAAAAACAAGTATGTAGGACTTTTATATAATGGATAAACACTTGCCTTGCTGGTTTGAAAACGGTGGATCTTGGTATGCAATGTTATCCTGAGAATAAGATGAGTATGCAGTGGCACCAGTCATCTGAGTTTCACCACCATCAAGACCAGCTGTAAACATAGCATTGTTCCCTTGAAGGAACCTCTGGTAAGATAGCCAGGCTGAGCCTGCCTAAAAAATATTTAGAGCAAAAGCATATAAATGATAAAATTGAATTAAAAAAGAAAATTAAATAAATTATATATATATATATATATATATATATATATATATATATACACATAGAATGGAATAAAAAATGTTAATTTTATTTTTATCAATAGACTGAGCATTATATTTAACACTGCAAAGTATAGAGTAAAGAATAGCTACGGTTAAGGAATGAGTGATGAGATAAAATTGCCATAGAAGTGCCCAAAGAAATTGGAAACAACAGAAAATCTGTCATTATACCTTACGCGATGAAATAAAAAATAAAAAATATCTCTTGTGAAATCCCTAGTTCTCAAAAATATATAATATAAAGACCATTTTGATATAAAAACCTGATCTAACTAAGAGGAAAAGATAAGCAGCAGTTAAGAGCTCCAAGGAGACAGCATCCCAAATGCAGATTAATATGCACAAAATTTACAATCACATAAGATTTCAACAATTCGATCAGATTAAATTTAACAAAGTCAGTTTTGGTCAAATTAACAAACTTCCAAGAAATGATTAACTAGGAAAACCAGTAATGAATAGCTACAGTTAAGGAATGAGTGACAACCAATGTTTGAAGGCAAAATTGCTCTAGAAGTGCCCAAAGAAATTAGAAACAACAGAAAATCTGTCATTATACATTATGATTTCTTAGCCATGCTGAGACAATACATAAAATAAGTTGTCGATAGGAACATAGACTAGAAAACTACTGACTATGAAAAATAATGTTATTTAAGCAACAGCTACTATGACTTTCTGGATTTTTGTATCGTCTAACGAGCTAATTGCAACTCAATGATATCATTATAGGCTCCAAAACAGGTTAAGTTTTCAGTATAATAAAAAAAAAATGGTGGGTTAAATTCTACAAACTATGGTATATAGGTACAGTACTATAAAGTTTTTTTGTTTTTTTTAAGTTGAAAGTAAAATCTGCCATAATTCATGTCAAAATAACAATCTGTACTTTGTCACGCAATAACTAAAGTTATTTAAAAGAACTTTAAGGGAGAGCAAGTCACTCGCTCAAAATCGACTGGCTACTATTAATTGGCGACATTAACGAAAGTCTAATACAGGTAGACTCTTCTAATTATGAATCCTAAACTTATTTAATAGAGGAAGTAGATAGCCAGACTCCAAAGGTTCATTTTTTTATCATTTCAAAGGCACTGTAAAATATTTTTAACTACTGCACAGTTTATATGAGAAATAGGAGCTGAGATAGTAGTATTTGTAATTTCAAAGTTTAGAAATTACTTCGCATTATGGCATTAGTGAATGCATCAGATATGTAAAATACCACTGTTTCCAACTGCTTTGCTTTCCTTGCCTGCATCAATGTAAAGAGAAAATTAAATGTGCACTCTGTAGGGGGGGGGGACTTGGATCATTGTCTGTCAGAATACTTCTGGGTTCTTACTTATGATGAACCAGAAGGGATTTCTCATAATGATATTAAACCTTATTTTAAATTTCTTTTTAATCAATATTCTAACCTAAAAAAAAAATATTTAAATAATTACCCATGAAAAAGTAGAGAGGAAACAGAACATAATGCCTATGGCAATGCTAGTAGTCCCTTCTCTTTCAAGGATCGAATCGTCAATAGTTGTTTTACCCCACTGATTTGCCAAATAGCAGAAACCAACAAAATTCATAAAGGCCCAGAAAACTGAAATCATTTAAATTAATGTCATAATTCATTTCACATAAAATATCTAGTTAAAATACAACAAAAACAGTTTTATTAGTGTCTTATAAATATTATGAAATCTATTGAAAAATGAATTCTAATAAAAAAATTGAACACTACTAAGAGTACCAATGTTATGAATACATTCATCAGCTTTACTTACTAGCATCTTACTGAATATTAATAGAAAACATAATAGTATTCAGAACACACTTAATTCTTAACACACACTGAATCAAGTAAAAAATGCTACTCACATTTGTTTTATTTATATCATTTACATCTACTTTAAGAATCTAATGCTGATTGGGACAAATTATAAATAGGCTACCAACATTTTCTAGCCAGCATGGGACTAAGAGGTTTATTTCATGAGTTGTCACCAAATAAAGCCAATATTGAACCTGCGACCGGAAGCGTAGGCCTCTGATCAAGGCCTTAACCTCATAGCTACTAATTTCCGGAATTAATGAACTTAGTCTTTAGGTTTCCATAAAATGCTTTACACTCAGCTTTTACATAGTCATGTATATGTTCATTATCTGTTGGATTAAAAATTGTTGTGTATAAACAAAATTACTAATAGAGTAATATACTACAACTGGTTCCTTACACATTTCTTTTTTTTAGGTTTAATCCTGGGCAAGTAGTGTGCTTCTCCAAGTCTTTTCCATTTTCTTCTTTCTTCAGCAAATCTCAGCCATATTACCCCGCCACATGTGGTCCTCATCTCCAAGTCCCAAGGAGTAGGTGGTCTTCCTCTTGTAGTTCCGAGGGTACCAGTTGATAAGATTTCTAGTACAATTATCTTCACCCTCTCTCAACAGGTGTCCTGCCAATGTCCATTTTCTCTTATTGATGATCCACGCAATGTCAGGGAATTTAGTTTTTTCTCTAATCCACTTCTTGAACTTTCTGTCTCTCTTAGTAATATGCAGAATGTAGCGCTCCATTCCACTCACTACAACTCTGAGTTTTCTAATTGTGGTTTTGTTTACTGGCCATGTTGACGTAGGTCAATGTTGGTAACACTGTGCTTCCCATAATTTCTTTTTTAGCTCCATGGTGCCATTTGATCTGTACAGTTGTTTGTACTTAAAAAGGGCTTTCCACACATCTGAACATGTCATGGTGATCTCCACTTTTTGTCTTGAAGCGTAATCAGCTGACCAAGGTACTTGAAGCTGCAAACCTTCTCTATTGTTATGCCATCTATTTCCGTCAACAACGGTATTTAATGTCATGTATTTGCATTTGTTGAAGTTTAACTTTAATACAATTTCTTTCCCTCATTGAATTAGTTCTCCCAGCATTTCCTGAACCTCTTCAGTATTTTTGCCAATTAGAACCATGTCGTTCGCAAATTCCAAATGGTTTAGCCACAATCCATTAACATTTAATCCTTTTCCTTTCCAGTCCATTCTGCTCATTAATTCTTGCAGGACAGCTATAGTATTTTCGGGGATAGAATGTCACCTTGTTTGACTCCTTGGATATTTTTAATTCTACTGCGTTGTTCCGAAGCCGGAAAACTGCCTGTGAGTGCAAGTGCATTTTCATTATTAGATTTGTTATTCTTCTGCTGATATTACTGTTTTTAGTGTAACGGATTGCCTTGTAAGTAATAAATTTGAATGCTTTTTCATAGTCTAAGAATAGGAGACCTAAAGGCAAACTATATTCTTTAACTCTTTTTAGTTAGGGATTAGAGAGGGAGTGTAAAATCGTAATCATATGCATTTTATTATGAGTAAGGTTTGAAAAATGTTATATTACTAAATTTATTAATAAAAAAGTCCGTCACGCAGAGGCTGCGTAAACTAAGCAGATTTCCCACGTGAAGTTATACAATAGAGAAATCTCCATAGGAGAGCCGAACAGTTACAGCAAAGGGCCGAACTAGCTTTTGGCGGGAAATTCAAAAATCCGTTATCGGCCCAAATTTAATAAAAATGCAAATATCTCGGTTAATATTCAAGATAGGGAATAAATCTATATAACAATATTTATAGTAAATTTAATTTGCAATAAGATTGATTCCGTACAATGTTTCGATCCGACGTATAGTAACGGAGATATTTCGAATTTTCGAAAATCCTCCCCTTTAAACCCCCCCCTCCCACTAGTCCGATTTCAGCCGTTAACGAACTTGATCTTTCTTTTTACATAAAACGACTAAATATCGAGTTTGGTAACGATCAAACAAAAATTGCGACCGCTAGAGCGGTAACAGACAAATATATATATATACATACAGTTTTGAACGGACCTCATTTTCGTCATCTCCTGGGTAGGATCGATGGACATTTGAAGAAAAATTTCGAAAATAGCATCATGAGTACAACCTCAATAGCTGATTTCCCTTAAGGGGAAATCTGCTAAAAGGTCGAAACACCTCCACTCTTAATGTTTCATTTATGCTGCTGAAGATGGGATGGTTCGCCCCGAATGTACTCGGTATTTAATAAATGAAGTATTAAGAGGGGAGGTGTTTTTGACCTTCTTATCCTTCCGTTGACATTTAGAGAAGTTTTATAAACGTTTCAAGCATTTTAAAGTGAACTGTGCAGAGTCAAAAGTTTTCTTATTATCTATCCATAGTTTTGAGATTGTTTTTTCCATAAATACACTAACTCAAGGAGGGAAATTAGAAAATTAGAGTTATTTCCATTGTAATGAGTTGAGTAAAAAAATGTTGCATGTGACATATATGTTATAATGTTTTATAACCTTCATCTTCAAATTTCTTTTCTTCGTCTTCTTTATACATAACTCCACTGAGTTATACATTTGTCTAACTCAAATATTTACTGAGATATTTCTACTGTTTTGGTGCCAGCCTTCAGTAAACTCCCACTTCGACTGTTAATTTTCATTTTGAATAAATGAGTCATTTGACATATTTAGCTTATATTTCAATTCTTTTTTACAGGAGAAATATAGAATCTAATTTTGAAATGTCATTCATTCCGCAGTATGTGGGAAATTTACTTAGTTTATACAGTGCCAATGAGATGGACTTCTGGAGTTAGTTGAAGCCCTAACTCCTCTCACCATATCTGAATCAGTCCAGTGACTATATCTTTAATTAACCCCAGTAGCACCAAGTAGGCGATAACAAATAATAATTTTTAATCTTCATAATTGTTTCATTTAATTTGTATTTTTGAATCTCTTAAAGTACTGTAAAGTATATTATAATTATTTACATGCAATTTTCAACCTCCTGTAAAGCTGTATTAGGCCTACTGAACGAGAACAATGACCAAAAAGTCTTGTCATGCAGGAACTGCGTAAAATACGCAGATTTCCTAAGCCGAGCATGACAAACTCATGATTTCTCACCATAAATTTTCTATGTCTAAATAAAAATCCGATCAGTAGAACTGGGGGATTACTGAAGGCTGAAAGCAAAAAAGTAGAAATAACTCGCTTAATGCTTGAGATACAAAAAACCATATTTGGCATTTAAGCTTAGGATACAGTGGTCCATGAATATAACAACTTATTGTTAATATGACATGAGTAGGAGTGGAGTTCGCAGAAGGCTGACATTTAAAAAATCCAAATACCTGTTAATATTCATGACATTAGATACCATGAATATTAGAGCAGTAACAGACAAATAATTAGTTAAGTAAATGTGTCTCTCTCGCCCTCTGGGAGTGTGCGTGTAAGTATATGTATTTTTGAACGCATTTTATTTTCGTCATCTCCTAGGTAGGATCGATAGACATTAGAGGAAATTTTTCGAAACTCTCTTGTGCACAACCTTAATAGCTGATTTCCCTTGAGGAAAATCTGCTGAAAAACCAAAATTCTCTGCTAAACACGTAAAGTCATCTCACTATAACTTGACTTGTACCATGGGCTCTTTATTATAATTCATTCTTTTGTTTTAAAAATAAACAAAAAAAAATTTAAAAATTAGTTTTATGTTAATACTACTGGATTGAAGAGGCTGATGAAGTGTGTACCAACCATGTATAAGGAATACAAAAGGAGAAAAAAATACCAAGAATATTTATCTATTGTATATTTTTAGAAAACAAATTCATTGTAATAAATAATAAACATGATAACAAATATATGATACATGAAACCACTAATAGACAAATGTACAGAATATTCTCTCATAATTAAGGAACTTTACTCATGACAGGCTCAATGTAATAGATTGCACCTTATTAAATGGACCATATTGAGATATGTTTAACATTATCATCATTAATTTAATTTTAGCTCTATAAAGAATTAATGAATAAAGCAACAAATGACACATAGTACCTCTGAAATCTCTTGAATGCCAATATAAATGAGCTAAAAAAATGTATAATAAATATAAAACTTAGTTCTCGAAAAATAATCAGGCTGAAAGAATAATTGTATATCAATTAATATTCATTCAAACAACAAATCTTTAGCTTTAATAAATAAAGAAAGTACAGTCGAGATGGATTTAAAAAAAGAATCATTGAGTTCAGAATCCATTCAAAATTTAGAATAGATAAGAATTTTTAATAATTCAGTCAATATAATCTATGTGTAAAATGCAGTCAAATTGAAGGCTTAGCCAAGATGTTGGAGTGCACACTCCAGATGGAGTATGTTAGCACCACTAAAATCAGCCACTTCCTATTTTTACTAAAGGCATTTATTTTGAGTAAAGTGTGTAAAAACTAGTTTTAACTTACTAGTGTTAACTGATTAGTTCAAGTACTATCTAAAAATTTGTTGAATAAACAAATACTAATTTTACATAGTGGCACTAGGTAAACCTAGAAAAAACAATGTAACCAGAGAAAGAATCTGGAAAATTCAAGTCGCTACTACTTTGATGTTAAAGCAAGATCTGAATGCTCAGATTATTTTCAGGCCTCCAGCCTCCCACTCCAGGGTCATTTCCCTTCCAGATACATTTGTCAGTTTAATACCTTGAACCCTGAATCGTGGAATCTGCTAGGCATTCAGCTTTGATACTGGTAAATTTACCTTTGACATTGGAAGCTGAATGTACATTTATACTAGTATAACCTTTCATCTGTAATCATCTGATTTAAATGTACACAGCTCCTCTACCACATTGTATTGCATCATTAACTTAAGCCCAAGTCGAAACAATCCAACATTGTCATTTTGCGATTATGCTTTTCATCGGCTAGTCAAATGATGTCTATCTGATGCAATTCAATGTTTTCTGAGATTTATGCCTGACATCCTGAATCAGCAACCAATAAAGAAAAATTTCCATTTCTTTCTTGATAGGTTAGTCACTTGTTCCCCCATTTTTGGGTGAAAACACATTAAATAAAATATTTACATTATCTCTTTATAAATGAAATCCTCTTCTTCAACAATAAATCTTTCTCTGATGAATGTAATAAACCAAAAATACGCTACGGCCTATCAGCCTTGGGGAAAAAATTAGTGACCAGCATTTTAAAGTAGTTTTGGTTCTTTATTCAAAAAAATGTATAAGTACTACAGTCAAACAGGAAAAACGTTCCAAAGTACCTATTTATTATATTTATATAGGGACATTTATTCACATGAAATATAGGATATTCTAAGAAATATGTTAGTATCAGAAAGTGCTAGTTTTATTCAGTTTGCCCAACATAATAGCCAACTTTTATTTTTTATTTTATGAGGAATTAGGTTATTATAAAAGATATATGAGATACAGAGAACCCACAGGGGACTTTGTTTCAAGGAAGTTTCGTGTATTTTTTTTACTAGGCTAAGCTAGTTAGGGGGAGGGCGAATATCATCAGCTAGGATTTAGTAATAAAAATCCTATCCCTCTCAGTTATATTCATAAACACAAAACTTCAAGGTTTCTCCATCCCAGAAGATTTAATAAATATTCGTAATTAATTACAATATATTTGTTAATTTAAAGTGCATGATTAAGACAGAACTGCACGAGAATTTTATACATTTTTAAGGATTCAGTACTTTCCAATCTTGGATACAATCTAATATAAATAAATATCTCCTATTTACAGATAATTAGTTAACTATTTACATTAAAATTCCACAATACTGCAAGAAAACAAATTATTTATACAAAATCAATAAATAAAAGATATCACTTTGTAACATATATAAAAAGGAAAAAGTATCACATTTTTTCTAAATATAAAAATGAAAGGAAGGAATGTTAATTACAAAAAGAATTGGTCCCAAATATTCCATATTTAACACAGCCTCAACTCATTTCCACACTTTAATGATACCATCACTTGATCCTGAAGCAAGTAATGAGCTTCCAGTTCCAGATACAATAGCTATATCTGTAATGGAGTTGTGATGGCCAACCGGCGGTGGATCAGGACCTGCACGAGGAGGGCCCTCTGCATCTGAAGTTGACCTCGTATTTGTTTTAGAACAGATTTCGTGAACAACTTTAACACCATCAACTAAACGACATTTATATGCACATGACATTTGACCTGCACTATCTCCTCCAGCCGGAATAGCTACATATGAGTTAGCATAATTATCCAGATCCCAGTATCGAATTCTGTGATCTGTTCCACCAGTCAAAAGAAAAGCATCTTTTTCCACTATTCCAGAATACATTGCACAAACAGAACTGCTACCGCCAGCTGGAAGTGAAGAAAGAGGAGGAGTGGCACTGCTCCATAAAACTGCTTGGCGAGAACCACTTTCAATACACCATATTGATACTTCATTGTTTCCAACACTAGACGAAATTATCCAAGAAGGTTCCTTGGGATGACCACAGAGTCTTCTTATTCGTGAACCTCCGGTCTGTTGAATTGAAGCAATTGGTATGTGAAACCTAAGATCCCAAGTAGTAATGTAACCACTGCTAGTACCCAAGGTGAGGAAACACTGCTTATTATCAACATGGAGAGCTGTTACTACTCCTTGTTTGATATCATTTTGCAATTTCCAAGCTATTCCTGGAGCTCTCAAATCCCAACCAATAATGTAACCATAAATTGTAGCGTACATTAAAACAGATTTAGATCCAGAATCAAAGTATGTTATATCAACTGGAGGACCCTCTTCTTCCAAGTCGAGCTGTCTTGATGCATAAACAGACATTTTATTACTATTTGCCTCAAATTTAAGTACAATAATTGACCCTGCTTGACTAGCCATACCCAAGCAAGTATTAGCATTACACAATGTCATTCCTACTAAGGGTCCAGATTGAGTATTATACACTTGCCTAGCTCGATTAGCAATGTTCCGACCTTCCATTTTTCCACAGTCCCAAATTCGAATACAGCTGTCATAACTGCAACTTGCCATTATTGTTGTATCAGGAATTGCAACTAATCTAGTTACTGGTCCAGAATGGGCATGCAAGTGGGAGACAAGCCCAGGCCGAAGCCTCCAACCTGCTGGTATAGAGCTACCAGAACCATGACTCTTTGGAATCCTATAACCTTGAAGACTCTCCCTGTGTTTAAAAAGTTTTCGTAACTCAAGTCTAGAAGGTGCACATCGATATTGAATATAAGATCTTTCTTGAATACTGTGTTCCATTATTGACTGGCTGCCTGAGCTCCTAACATTCCAATCACTGCCAAGGCTAGATCCTTTATCCAGTTTAACAGTTGCATTTCCTTCTCTACCAAACATTGTTTTCCATTCTTCATTCATATTTAGAATGCAATCATCTGTCCCACGTCTCATTTGGGGCATATACATTTCATACTTTGTAATATCACATTTTTTAATTGTATGGCTATGCAAGTTATTAGGCTTAACAACTTGTGATAAATCTATTTTTCCATTATTGGTAACTTTTACCTCTTGTGCATTATATCGATTAACTTTAAGCAAGTGTTTACTCATAAGGAAAAGCAGGTCTTCAACAGCTTCATTCAATCCATCAGAAGATAATCGATGAAACCAAGTACGGAAAGAGTTCGTTTGATGGGAAGATGTAGGTAGAGGATTTGTGACTCCTTTACAGCCATTTCGTGCTTTTCTTCTTTCTTCTAATGTTTGAAGGAGAAGAGGCAATTCAGAGTATTTTATAACTGAATCATATACATTTCGTGGAACACAGGGCTTTAAAGCATTTAGAAGTAACACTTCCTTTTCAAGCTGGATCAGCTGTGTTTTAAGAAATGGTTTAATGGCTGAAGCAACCTTACAATGCACATCCACCATATTAAGGGTTCTTGCCATAGCACTAATAAATCCAACAACTGCTTGGCGTATCCACAAATTGGGATGAACAAGGAGTGGGGCAGATTCATCAAGCAATTGATACAAAGCTGATTTATGTAATAGACTCAGTTCAGTTAAGGCAGTTATGGCATTAATAGCTTTCCTGGCTACAAATTCTTCTGTGTCAGTTAGACCTTGTTGTAAAAGAGGAGATAAAATAGGTGAAGAATGGACACCAATATAAGCAGCTACACCAACAATACAATCAAAAAATGACCCACGAAGTTGCTTGTCATCTTTGTCATTAAGGAATGTAATCATATGAGAAAGAAGAACATCGTTAGCCTTCTGCTTTCCAAAAAATATACAGAGTTTAGTAATACCATTTTCTATTAGGGTTTGTTTCACAATATTTTGAGGATCTGTAAGAAGAGCTGCAACCATTTGTTGCATCATTTGATGTAACATAGCTAACTCACTTTCATATGAACCTCTGGAAGTTTCATTCTGATTTACCTGACAATATTCCAACAATCTCAGAGAAATTTCTGCAATTTTAGCAACATTTTCAGCAAATGCTGAGCGTACAATAACATCATCATCAAGATGTACCTGTGCCAAACCTGGGAGAATATATTCAGGAAATACATTAGCATCACTAGGAGGGACAGACTTTAAATTGGAGAGTATTTTTGTAAGAGAATGTATGGCACAAACTCTAACACGAGGATATGGATCTCTAACCAGATACATTACATATGGAAGAATCCTATCCAAAAGAACTTCCGGAGTTACACGAGCAGCTAATTCAACCAGAATTTGCAAAGCATCAATCTTTGAAACAGCAAAGTGCAGTCCTCTTATACATGATGTAATCATTGATGTTAAAAGCACCAATGCATCACAAGCAACATTTTCATCAGAGTTTTCTTCTGTTTCACCTTTTAAGTTTTTCCATTTTGCATCTTCATCGACAATGACATTTATTACGTTGTATATTTCAGATTTCATTCTTTCCAGTTTTTCATCAGCTGACAAAATTGGTATTGTATTTGAGAATATGATGTTATATGAAAGAAGAAAATTGTAAAAATATTCAGGAAACAGTTTTCCTCTACTTTGTTCGAGGTACTTTTCAGCAGAAAGGCGGCAAGAAGGATCTTTTGAAATCATATTTTCCACAAGTTGTCGAATATTTTCATCTTCAAGTTTACATAAATATTTTTCTAAAGAATATTCTCCTGACCGGTAGGCTAATAACTGAGAAAAATCAAATGGTGGATGACCATCCGCAAACAATTCTGCAAGAGCACAACCTGCAGAAAATATATCCATACTAGGTTTAAGTTCCTCTTTTTTCAGATTGTCTTCAGAGAGTAGTAATTGGCTTCCAGTTTCTGAGCCCAGAGTTTTTACAAACCTTTCTGGAGCAATATAACATGTTCTCCTTCTAGAGGTATCAAAAAAATAAGAAAAATCAGCTGGATTGTCTTCAGGCAAGTAGGTAGGCTTGAAGGATGCAAAATCTGTCAGAAGCACCCAATTCCATGATGTAATACAAATATTTTCAAGTTTAATGTCGCCGTGACATACATTCAATTTATGACATTGAGCGAGGGCATTTAAAATTTGATACGCAATCCATTTTTTTTCAATAGGCAGTAGAAAAGGTCTTGTTGATATTCTATCGTATAAGCTGTATTTCACAAATTCTCGCATCAAGAAGCCAGCTTTGTCACTCAATACGGCTCTCTGGAAAGGAAGACAGTTCACAGCAGATCCCAGAATTTTCTTTAACTGTTCCAATCGAAGCTTGTGGGCTGCAAGTGGAAGGCTTGGATCATGAATAGCAAATACTTTCACCACCACTAACCCTTCTTGAGATTTAGCCCTAGCCACTTTAAAGAATCTGGTACTACCAAGGTTCACATCAAATATTAACTCTGAATGTTCATTCAGATAATGTTCTACAGGTAGTATTTGAGATGGTGCTATTCCTACCAACTGATTTCCCATTGCAAGACTCACTGATAATCTCCAATACAACACAGAAAATCCAGTAATTCTATTTATATCACCGAACAAATAACACTTTCCCACAAGGTTTTACATCTTGAATGAAGTTTTTGAACCATACGATGTTATTATGAAGAAAGAAGTCTTTGGAGAAATAAGAAACGTCCGACTTCTGAAAGATAAAACAAGGTTTGGTAATCAGCAAAATATTGAATCAGACTTGGGGCACGCGCAATGGAGATGACATGTTTGTATACAGCAGCTGAAATCTTGCGCAGAACAGCTGATTCAAACGTCATAGCTAGCTACACTCGCGCTCCAAGGGATTAACTCTGCCTAGCTTTGTGAGATAAGGATTTAGTTCAATAGAACGATGCTAGAGGCGCAGCGATCGCTTTTTAAAACTTCCTTTCGGTTATTCGAATAAGAGCGCGAAAACTCAGCGCTGAAGTTATTCGAATTTCTCCATTTCGTAACTGGGAATCTATGGACCACTGTACACGATTAAAACTTTGAAGAAAGATTAATAAATTCACCTGCAGCTCAGCAATAAGGAAGTCCAACCCATGATCTGACAATACGTATTTGTTCATCTCAGTACTGGGCTGATCAGAGCAAAGAATGCGAAAGGCCAGATGACATCTAATCCCTATATTATAGTACCTCGGTCTAATCCTATCATTTAGAATCCGTACTTCAGGTTGTAATAATGTAAATACTTCAAGTATTATAATGTAAGTAATTTATTTTGGATTTGCATTGTAATTACGTCTTAGAGATATAGATTTGTATTGGAACTTTTTAGTTTATCATAAAAAAAATCTATGAATTAGGTTGTCATTTTAGCAGATGAACTATTATATATATACACAAACACACACATCTCTACCAGTTGCTATTTTCATTTAATCACTACCAAAATAAGCGTTTCATGCAAATCTAAATATCAAGCACTTAAGGCTAAAATCTGACTGGAGGGAGGGCAGAATTTCGAAAATTTCAAATATCTCCATTATTATGAGTCATTTCGAAATATTGTATAGAACTAATCTTATTGCAAATTTAATTTCCTATAAATGTGGTAATATTCACATTTTCTCGATCAAGAATATTAATCTAGATATTTGTTTGTTTTTTCCAGCCTTCAGTAAACCCCCATATCCTGCCATATTAACAAAAGGCACTTATACCATGTTCCACATTATTCTAAGCTTAATTACCAGATATTGATTTCAAGAGACCTCTATTATATGAGATACATGCAAATTTCTTGTGTGATGACATCATCAATTAAGATTTTACTTTCTTGTCATGTAAATGTTTATTAGATCTATAAAATTTAATGCTGTTTAACCCTTTCATTCATGGCTGAAATCAGACCTGGAATAGGGGGGGGGGTACAAGAGGGAATTCAAAATATTTCCATTATTAATAGTCGGATTGTAAAGTATTACAGAACCAATTGTGTGAAACCATTGATGGCCTACAATTTTTGTGTATAATAATATAATATAATAAGTGAAATATTTAGTGAGTTATTCATACTTTCTTGTTGTATGTCTTCATTAAACTCCATTTTCTACTCTTCGGCCCCAATTAGCCATAGTAGCATAAAGTGGACGTAAATAAATAATAATAATAATACTCATCTGCTCTTTACATAGAAATAGGAAATCTTCTTGGTAACACAGATTCTGCATGGCAGACTTTTTTGATTGAATGGATTGGAAGAGAGGTATTGTATATCACTTACAAATGAAATAATTTTATGTGAAGTGCAGAAAACATTTTGTTTATTTAAAATTATTAATACGAGCAAATGAAAGTCATTTCCTGTCTACATCGGATTCTTTTCTTTTGGTTAGCGTGCTGGCCTAGATAACTACATGACACAAATTGTAGACATGGAAAATTCTTACCTCTTACAAAATGATTAAAACATTATTTATTGCCAGTGAATTTTCTCTTTTCTATCAATAAAATAAAGTGTTTAAATTAATTGTAGTACTCTACTTATAAAACTATAAATTGACTTCTGTTGATTGATGAGGGCACCAAGAGAAAGGAAGGGTGGTTGACGAGAGTAGAATTAAATGTATTAGCCATCACACTTGTCTGTGGCATAACTTAACAGATTGACCTAAATAACCAGAACGCATGAGTTAAAGTCCTGGTAAACAAGAAATAGATATCCCTCATATAAAAATAATTAAATTACTAAACATACTTGTAAAGTACTGCATTTCCTCCAATCTAGGCTTTTAAAAGATAGATTCTCTAACTGCATTTTACTTTCTTATAAGACATTAGGTTCTTCCCTTTGCTTACGTAGCGAGAAAGTAATTAGCATTTTTTAAATAAATGTCAAATGACAATATAAAGAGGGTTGAAATAATTTATGGTCTAGTCTGTTAATTTCTAGATATTGTTTTTTTTTTAGGATATGTGACTTAAAACAAGACATAGAACTGTAAGGCATAGGCTTATAGATTTTTTTAGGCTATCACCTGCACATGATGATTACTTCCATAAGGCAGCATATACAAAGGGGAATACTTTGTAATAACATTTTATGTCAGATTAACATTCATAAATGTAGGACAGTTCAATGGTTTCTTTAATGACCCAGCAACTTTAAAGTAATCCAGTGCAAGATGGCTAGAGTCGATATATTGTTAAAATTCAATTATATCCGAAGTAGTTTGATAAGTTTATAAAGCAGTCTTCATTAGTCTATATTATGTCAATTTTATTAAGATTTTATGTTATTCTTAGTATAGACAGAGACTAAACTGTTGTTATTGCAGAATTATATACAATTCGTATTATAAACACTACAGCAATTTATTAAGATATAGTTTACTCAATATAATGATTAAAATTTATATTGTACAAACCTGAAAATCCGAGGTCAATAAGGACAAAGTGTTTTCTTGTTTTCACAGATGACATTTGTCCAAACATGTATTCTCCCCCTAGGAAGAACAGAGATGCAAAGAAGGCGATTAACCCTACAGCCTCACCATAATGGCAAGGACTTGATTTTTTATTAAAAAGGCACATCTCTCTCTTTAGCTGATCATCCATATACCAAGCTCCGGACACACAGCAGAAAACAATTATGCCATTGAACTGAAATTTAAAAAAAAAAAAAAAATGTTTATAAAGTAAATTTGACAGTGATCGTGACAAGTGTTGGATAGGTCAAAAATAAATTTATTACTCATTCTAATGATCATTGGTAATTACAATTCGCAATATGAAGAAAAATTATTATCTTCCATTACATAAGAACAGTTCCTATCACCAAAAGGTCTTCAATATATAAAAATGGCAACCCACTCTTAGAATAACATCTAGTTGTAAGTAGTATTGACAGACCTACCACCCACCTTTCATTGTAACCCTAAAGTTCAAGATCCTAATGCCTCGCCACATAAAAAGACATTAATTATTCTGGCTATACACTTTTATGTATGTATGTGTATGTACGTATATGATTTGTTTATACTAAAAGAAAATTAGCTCCAATAGATTATACTTGCAAGTTAATTTTAGTTGCAATAAAATAAATAAATTAACGCTGTAATATTAGAAACTGGATTTACATAAATTTAATTCAAACAAAAAATATTAAAAATGTTTGAATGCTTTTTTCATCAATGAAGTTTTTCATTCAAATTTAAAGAAGAGGTGACTTTCAGATTGATCAAATTCGTAGAGGAGCATTGCACTCCAAACATTGGTTTGGATATTGAACTATCAAATAACCCGTATCAAATTGAAACTTTATAAACTGCCCCCCTCCCCAGAGCTAACTATAAATTCTATTTAGTCCAATAAACTAAAAAACAATCCTAACTCTGATTTGATGAATCATACTCATGTGCTATCCAGAGAATTTTACTTTAGAAATCAGACTGGTAAAGATACTACTATGCCACATTAAGCATAATATGCTAGCATCACTGTTATTATAAATTATACACTCATCTTTAATTAATGTCCAAGGCAACCAAAATGTCACTGTTAGCTCATTGTACTAGTTCCGGAGATCAGTAGATTTTCTACTGAAATTTAGTCAGTATCAGGATCTAATCCCTCAAGATTAGATTTGTTGATCTTAGAGGTCTCTATATACTTCGTTGCCGTAAGCCTTGAAGTGTTATGATTTCTTTTATTTACTTATTCAGAAAACACAAAATCAATATTTCAACTTCCTTTTGGTAGTGTCCCATAGTACCTACAGATATTTCACCTCCTTGATGTTATGTTACATTGTATATTGCAAATGAAAAGAAAATACTGCATGGGTATAGTCAACATTGGTATTTTTTTTTTAATAAGTAGTGATGTATAGCAAGTGCCAATGAATGCACATACAGCCAGTACATTTTAAACTTGAGAAACTTACTAATTCCTTTATTCTACTAACAATCTTCAGTAAATTATGACTCTCACCAAACTCTATGGAGCTTGACAAGATTATTAGAAAATGACACTACAAGCTAGATCAAGGTTTCCTACATGTTTTTTTATTTCATAATTTCTAAGATTTTTTTTTTTTCAAATCAAATATTTTGATTTTAAGTTCTTTTAAGCACTCCAAAATCATGCCAATGTGTATATTGAACATTATTGCACAATGCCAACAAGTATAATAATCAAACATAAAATAATAAATCTAACTTCAATTATACTGTATTAACATCACCACCTGTTGAATATATTCTAAGCAGTTTAAAAAAGGGCATGTTCAGCAGCTTCCCAGAAGTTATTTACTGTTGTTACTGGGCAAGTTACTCGAGGATATTTAGGAAAGGATGACTAAATATTATTACCTGAAGGTGCTTGGGTAAATAGAAAAATAAAAAAAAAATCATTACATCTATTTATTGCCAGAATATAATTTGTTGTATTCAAGTGAAAGTGTGTGGGTAAAGGAAGCCACACTTGTATATAGAAACCAGGACCTTTAATAAATTTAGTTAGATATACCAGGCAGTAAAATATTTTTTTTTTTTTTTTTTTTAATTTTACTATTTGAATAATAATATTAAAGTAGTATGTTTATTTTTATTTTTTTTTACTTTTCGCATTTTCTCCCTAGGATTAACAGGGAGTTAACCGATAGCCCCTATTGAGCACTGCACTTAATGTTTTTGGCCCTCAGTTAAGTATTATAATCACTTTGCATCTTGTTTTGTGTCCGTCTTGTTTAAATGGAGTTCTTAAAAATTGGTAATAGAAGGTGCAGGTCACATTATCTGTGCTGGTCTCATTTCTACATTCTGTCCACTATTCAATTTTGTAAAATATCTAAATACATTATATAATATTATAATTATTGAGTATAACTTGTTATTTCAAACATATACATTTTGAGAAATTTAAAACCAAAGTAAGAATTTCATAATTGAGAAAAATATCATTTATTCACTCAGTGAGTTTCAGTTTACATGAAAGAGCTTGAAAAGTGCTAAAACATGACATATCTCTCATCTCTCTTCCTCTATTAGGTTAAGTGAGTTGCAATTATGATTAAAACTTGCTGTAAAAGCCTTTTTTGGTAACTTTTTTAAAGCCTTATACAGCTTCAAGATGGCTACAAATATTTGGTAGATTTTAGGTATACTTATTAGTTTTTATAAATACTAACATGAAACCAAATCACCAAGAACTCTGAAAAATTAAAATTTTTGCTAATAATGTTAGTATTATATGGAACAGCCCAGTAATTAATTTCCTCTAAAAATAAAAGGGTGGAGATTTTTTTGCAGCCTTTCCTTTTTTCTAGAGTAAGCATTATAAAGGGCTCACTTTAAGTGTTTGTTAAAGCACTGTTAATAGTGCTCGGGAAAAACTTTAAGAGTTGTGGGTTTGATTCCCTCATGGGCAATGAGAATTTATTTATTGGCCGAGTCATGGAATGAAATGCCCAGTCCTACCCAACCAGAAAAGAGTGATAGCCCGTAGATAAGCCGCCCCTGATATACTCAGTTTCATAAATTGGATGTTACATTTAATCCACAAAATCTTGAATCTAATGAATGTAGTCTAAACATCACTAATAACTTCACTACAAATATTCTCATGTTAAAAATTTAGTGATAACTATTATGTAAGATTGAAAGGTAATAAAGTTAATAATAATTCTAAGTATCTGCAATATTTGTCTCAATAATTGATGGTACATCTTAATTTAAATCCTTGAATGATCACTTTTTAATTTGTCTCAAGAAAACAATATATTAACAAAATAAAAATCACTATAAACAATATACTGCTACATGAAGTTATTAAAAAACTTAAGTAAATTTTGTGAATTAAAAAGTTGTAAAATAAATATTAAAACAATACTTTTTTTTTCTCTTTCCTAATTAAAAAAGTGTGGAAGAAGGCCTTCTATTTGGATAAGCATTCTAACTCTCCGAGGTTGACCTCGCCCTGTAGTGTGGATCTCTGTATTCTTTTTAATTTTCTTTTTACAATTCCCTTCAATGTTAATATAAGGGACTATAAATTTGTCATTCACATTAAATATACTAAAGTATCAGCATTTATTTACACTCTAGAAGAGGATATTTTTTTAATTTATTTCGGAGGTCTCAGCCACTCTGGAACATCCAACATTTTTTATTTAAAATCCTGTACTCCATTGTTTTTTTTAAATTTATCATTTCAGAAATTCAACGAATTATTGATTTGAAATATTTTTACATCCACATAGTTCGTCTGAGGTTCTGCTATATGACTTCAACTGAAACTCTGGTCTGGGTGGGCAGGGATAGACAAAGGTCACTGGAAATGAGGCTTACGAATAACATGTACATTGCAGCTACAGGAATCAAAATATTCTCCTTAAGTTATCCTCTTTCTCGAGTAGCCAGTGGCTCCCCCGTGGAGCTACCCTTGCCTACCACTTTTGGTTTTGTAACGGGCATAAATTTTAAATGTCAGAAGTAGATTGAAGCCAACATAAGAAATGGAACATTCAACTGAGAATTCGATGTTTAATTCTTTAAAAAAGTAGTTGTCCTAGGAACTTGAGATTTGAAGAGATAGAATTGTTAAACTTGTGAAGAAATTAAGCTTGCATAATAATTTATACAGAATGTTAAAAAAGGATCATAGTCATTAAGCAATTTTCTTTTGCTTAATGACTATTAATTTTATGTCATTTTTCCTAAATAATATAATTTGAGCATCTTGCAGTAATATATTCTTTTCATAGTGATTAGTTTAAAATCATTGTATCAATGATGCGAGTATGTGAGAAATAATAAATTTCCTGATTGATATTCAAATTTAAAGGATGAGGGCGTGGAATGAAGACGACAGAAGAAAGAAGTGCACCTGAGGATTGCATTAAAAGAATCGTCAATTCCAAGAATTTACTGTTCAAAAATGAAAATGTATTCAAAAACGATTCGGTTTTTTTTCCTCCTCTGAGAGACGAAGCAGTTCACGGTGCTATCAAAAAATCAATAACGGAGTTACAGAAGTGAAACTTGGCCCTAAGAGCGCGGCTTTTCATTATATATGAGGGAGAGTAGGGGAACGCTGATATAAAGTGTGTATTGAGACTCACTAGGCAGATTGCTTTAACGATGACCTGGGGTCTCTTGATGAATAGGAGCGGATCGAAAGGAGCCCCAGCTTTTCCAGCCCCATAGGCGCCCCCCACGTCCATCTTGTCCCTCTTCTCTAACTCTACTAGTCCCCGCGCCGACGAGCTCACCACCGCCTCCTACATTTGCCACCGATCTATAAGCGGCACCTTCTCATTTCCCGCCTGTCATGCGCACCCGCCCTCCTCCTCGGGGAATTAGGTCAAGAAGTGATTTTCCCCCGGATTCTTTTTATGCTACACTTTTTAAATGGACGGAGTATTAGGTGTCAGCTATCAAACGTTTTGTATCAACTTACTGCCACAAATTAAAAGTTCTAGCTAGTATTAACTTGAAGTCGTACTAAAGTTTAATTTTTATTCTTTGTTTTGGGAAAATTTCAACTGACCTACATGAGATGTCGCCCATTCCCACCGATCTAAAAGCCAGATTAAAAAAAAGGTAGCCCTTGTAAATTCTACATCCTTTGGTAGGATTAGAGAACTTATGTATTCTCCTCATCTCAGCCACCATGTGCTCTCTGATGGATTAATAATTTTTAGCAGATTTCCCTTAGGAGAAATCAGCTATTGAGGTCGTACTCATGACGCGAGTTTCGAAGAATTTCTTCAAATGTCCATCGATCCTACCCAGGAGATGACGAAAATGAGGTCCGTTGAAAATTACACACACACACACACATATATATATATATATATATATATATATATATATATATATATACACAATCGACGTATACCGGAGTATAAAGGCGTTATACGCTAAAAAATATAGCGGGAGTCAACAATTTTCTTTGGCACAAAAGACTCAACCGAACTCAATAAAACTCGGTATGCTTATCAGCACTAAAGCCTTTATTATAATAAGCTATATTAACATTTCTAGGGAGGGGCAGGAGTGGGGATTGTAAGGGAGGCCTGAAATTAAAAATAGCGGTATTTCGTTTTCTATTGGTTTTTCTGCATATATGCACATGACACAAGTTGTTTATTTTGTTATTTAAAATAACTTTTGTTATATTCATTTCTGTCGTATAACAAAGTATAAACGAGATATACAAAAAACTAGAGCGGGGGCCATCAATTTTGTAGGGCACAAACTATTGAACCGAACTTAAAAAAACTCGGAATGTGAATTAGCATTAATTCTTCCATGATTATAAGATGTATTAAAATTTTTAGGTCCAAACGGGAGTGGGGGTTATGAGGGAGGCCTGAAATGAAAAATTGTGAAATTCCTATTCCAATTGGTTTTTCAACGATTTTCTATAAAAATACAATCATTAGTCAGTCAACGATGATTTCCCGGACATATCCGGGTATATTAGCTAGATCGTATATACAAAATACATACATTATAGATGATATTTAATTAATTAATTTATAATAAATGCTATCCATGATTATGATTTGAATTATTCACGGTGTGTCAAACAGTGGGGAGGGAATGATTAGAGACTTATTTTCATTTATTCTTCAAACCTAAAGTTTTTTTTCCATAAGTCGCCCAAGGGACCCTTACAGGGAAAAGTGCGCCTAGACGGGAAGAGCAGTTCTAGGCATAGAAGCATTGCCATAAACAAAATAAAATCTTTCCGTCTCAAATGATTTCCCGAGCGAAGCCGGGTACCTTGGCTAGTATATATATATATATATATATATATATATATATATATATATATATATATATATGTCTGTTCACGCTCTAGCGGTCGCAATTTTTGTTTGATCGTTACCAAACTCGGAATTTAATCGTTTTATGTAAAAAGGAAGATCAAGTTCGTTAATGGCTGAAATCGGACCAGTGGAGGGGCGATTTTTGAAATTTCGAAACAATATTATTGCAAATTAAATTTACTATAAATAATGTTCTATACATTTATTCTGTATCTCGAATATTAACCGAGATATTTGCATTTGTATTGTGTGAGTGGTTGGCAGAAGTCGACCATATTCGGGATTTTCCGCCGAAAGCTAGTTCGGCCGTTTCCGTAACTGTTCGTCCCTCGTGAATAGGATTAAAGATTCCTTACTACTGCCGTCATTAGTAGCCAGATTTCTCTATTGTAAAACTTCACGTGTAAAATCTGCTTAGTTTACGCAGCCGTGATCCCTGGCGTAATCTGGATTTTTTTTATTTTGCAAAATCATTTTTTTTTTCAGGAGTTTCCCCTCAAGGGAAATCAGCTATTGAGGTTGTACTCATGATGCGATTTTCGAAAAATGTCCTCATATGTCCATCATTCTTACCTATTAGGGGATGAAATTGAAGTCCTATCAAAAATTTATATATATATAAGCTGAATTAAAATTTAAATTGAATATAAGCTATGTTAAAATATTTAGGTTTAAACGGGAGTCTGGGGTTATGAGGGAGGCCTGAAATAAAAATTCACGATATTTCATTTTCTATTTGTTTTTCGGCAAACGTGCACATAACAAAAAGTTGTTTACTTTGTTATTCAGAGTAAGTTTTGTTTTATACATTTTTTTCGTATAACAGTGTATGAAGGAAGCAATTTAGAAATATTGATATGCTCAACAATTCTTTCCAATAAGAACTACCACGTACCTCACCTGGATAAATTAATTGAAATCTATGTTAATATTTTATCCTTAATAATTTAAATCTATGTTATTTTTTAACGCCAGTAACAGGTTGCACCAAGTAAAGTATACTGCCCCCCCCCCCTTCTCTTTTCCTAAATATTAATTCATGAGAAACGTCAATTTGCATATTAAAGTATATTTAATACTTTGTTTAATTAAAACGTGAAAATTATTTGAACAGATAGTTTTAGTATTGTGAAGATAGTGTAATCTGATTTCTTAATATAGTTTAATATATTACAGTATTGCGATCCTAGATGAGTGGTTGGTTGGCACCACTGAGCCTAGGCAGGGTGGATATACTTCCTTTGTCCTATCATTTCTTCCCCTCTCCTGCCGACCTCGTATTGGTCTATGCTTGCATGTCATTTGACGTTTATACTTTTAGCAATGTAGTGTTATCAGGAATGTGAATTTATATAATTATCATAAATAAATAATTTAATGGATGAACGCTGGGAAGGTTACCAGTTATTTCTGGTATTTATTAACTCTGCTCCGTTAATATGTGATATACTTTACTGAATACACTATGTGCCAATATGAATGAATATACAGTTTACAATTTAAGACTTACAAAAGAGTATTTTTTCTTGGATTACTAAAATTAAAAATTATCCTGGTAAATTACAGTACGAGATATAGTAAATAGTTTTCAATTAAATTTCAATTTATTTATTAATGGACACCACATCGAAGGTGAATTAAATTAATATATTATATTCAGATATGCAGGGTGAGGCATAATAACGAGCGATTTTTAAAAGACTGTTAAATAAAAACATTTTGTTTCAAAAATATGTTTATATCACAATATTAAAATACATGAAAAAGCATTTTCTGCAACAGTAAAATGTCTGTTAATTTTTGAAAATAACTCCAGTAAGATGGCGTCCGTTTAGACGCACACATTCCTCGAGCCGGACATTGAAGTGACTGATCACATTGCGTATCATTGTTTTCGGTCTCCCTGTTTTCTTCCTTGTCGTTGACGCAGTCTCTTCAAAGTTCTCAACCCACTTTTTAATCGCAAATGCAGACGGCACCGGCAAATTCCGATTAATATTGAAACGTCTGCGGAATGCACGACGTGCTAACTGGTATGAACTACCGTATTGATAAAAGTCCGTCACGCAGGGGCTGCGTAAACTAAGCAGATTTCCCACGTGAAGGTTTACAATATAGAAATCTGCCTAATAATAACAGTAGTAGTAACCTATTCTCAAGAGGACGAATAGTTAGTGAAACGGCCGGCTGCACTAGCGCTCGCCGGAAACTCCCAATATAGCCGACCACACTCACAATACAAATGCAAATATCTCGGTTAATATTAATGATACAGAATAAATGTATAGAACAATATTTATAGTAAATATAATTTGCAATGAGATTGGTTCTATACAATTTTTTGATCCGACGTATGGTAACGGAGATATTTCGAATTTTCGAAAATCCCCCCTCTATACCCCCCCCTCCCACTGGTCCGATTTCAGCCATTAACGAACTTGATCTTTCTTTTTACATAAAACGATTAAATTCCGAGTTTGATAACGATCAAACAAAAATTGCGACCGCTAGAGCGTTAACAGACAAATATATATATATAGATATATTAGCAGATTTCCCTTAAGGGAAATCAGCTATTGAGGTCGTACTCATGACGCGAGTTTTGAAAAATTTCCTCAAATGTCCATCGATCCTACCCAGGAGATGACGAAAATGAGGTCCGTTCAAAATTATATATATATATATATATATATATATATATATATATATATATATATATATATATATTTGTCTGTTAACGCTCTAGCGGTCGCAATTTTTGTTTAATCGTTACCAAACTTCATATTTAAGCGTTTTACGTAAAAAGAGAGATCAAGTTCGTTAATGGCTGAAATCGGACCAGTGGGAGGGGGAGTTTAGAGGGGGGATTTTTAAAAATTCAAAATATCTCCGTTACTATACGTCGGATCCAAAAATATTATAGAATCAATCTTATTGCAAATTACATTTACTATAAATATTGTTATATACATTTATTCTCTATCTGGAATATTAACTGAGATATTTGCATTTGTATTCTGCATGTGCTCGGCAGCAGTGGCTATGTTCGGACTTTCCGCCGTGAGCTCTGGCGGCCGTTTTTGTAATTATTCGTCCCTCTCGTGAATAGGTTTAGAGGTTACTTACTACTACAGCTGTTATTAGGCAGATTTCTCTATTGCAAAACTTCACGTGGGAAATCTGCTTAGTTTACGCAGCCCCTGCGTGACGGACTTTATATATAATTTTGAACGGACCTCATTTTCGTCATCTCCTGGGTAGGATCGATGGACATTAGAAGAAATTTTTCGAAACTCGCGTCATGAGTACGACCTCAATAGCTGATTTCCCTTAAGGGAAATCTGCTAAAATGCTTTGACCGCGTACAGGGTCCAGCGCTCCATTGTGACTAAATGCTATTTCGCTCCAAACGTAGCTGACGCTATTCCCTCCACCTCCATCCAACGCAGCTTGGTTCGCGCGCTTTTTTAAATCGCTCGTTAATATGCCTCACCTTGTATTTCAGTAACTGTTTTACTTTCCCGATCTACCGGAGATTGGCTGACCTGTTTGTTTACAATTCAGACGCTTTCTGTTGTGGGGGTTATTAAAATGTAAACTGACTGAAAGATTTCTCATTCATACTAATGATAGTATTTGTTTGTATATTATTCACGGTGGTGTTGTGTTACAAGTATGTAGATTTATCTGTTGAAAAACTTCACGCGGGAAACCTGCTGTTTACGCAGTCCCTACGTGACCAACTTTAAGGATTTATACCTATGTACCCGGCGTTGCTAGGGATAAGTTAATAATAAAAATATTTCATATGTAAGGATTCATAATCCACAATATTAGCAGGTTTGCCTTAAGGAAAATAAGCTATTGAGGTTGTACTCATAACGCAATTTTCGAAAAATGTCCTTAAATGTCAATCGATTCTACCTAGGAAATGACAAAATTGAGGTCCGTTAAAAATTGTATACGCCTAATATATATTTCTGTTAACGTATTAGCGGTAGCAATTTTTGTGCGATCCTTGCGAAACTCCTCGTTAAACGTTTTATGGATAACTAAAGACAGGTTCGTTAATTTCTGAAATCGGACTAGTGGGAGAGAGGGTTTAGAGGGGGGAATTTTGAAACATCTCTTTTGTTATAAGTCAGACCTATAACTTGAACAAAACCAATGTTCCTGCATAGTTTAATTTTATATAAATGTTCTTCTATACTTTTCCCCTCTATCTTCAATATTAGCCGAGATAATTGGGTTTTTAGCAGATTTCCCTTAAGGGAAATCAGCTATTGAGGATGTACTTATGACTCGATTTTCGAAATTTTTCTTCAAATGTCCATCGATTCTGCACAGGAGATGACGAAAATGAGGCCCGCTCAAAACTGTATATATATATATATATATATATATATATATATATATATATATATATATATATATATATATTTGTCTGTTACCGCTCTAGCGGTCGCAATTATTGTTTAATCGTTACCAAACTCGATATTTAGCCGTTTTATGTAAAAAGAAAGATCAAGTTCGTTAACGGCTGAAATCGGACCAGTGGGAAGAGAGGTTTAGAGGGGGAGAATTCTGAAAATTCAAAATATCACCGTTACTATACGTCGGATCCAAAAAAAAATGTATAGAGTCAATCTTATAGCAAATATAATGTACTATAAATATTGTTCTATACATTTAATCCCTTAAGGGATTTCCCTTATTGAGGTTGTACTCATGACGGAATTTTCGAAATTTTTCTTCAAATGTCCTCGATCCTACCTAGATGACGAAAATGAGGTCCGTTCAAAACTTTATATATATATATATATATATATATATATATATATATATATATATATTTGTCTGCTACCACTCTAGCGGTCGCAATTTTTGTTTGATCGTTACCAAACTCGATATTTGGTCGTTTTATGTAAAAATAAAGATCAAGTTCGTTAACGGCTGAAATCGGACTAGTGGGAGAGGGGGGTTAGAGGGGAGGATTTTCGAAATATCTCCGTTACTATTCGTCGGATCGAAAAATTGTACAGAATCAATCTTATTGCAAATTAAATGTACTATAAATATTGTTATATATATTTATTCCGTATCTTGAATATTAACCGAGATATTTGCATTTGTATTCTGCGTGTGGTCGGCTATGTTCGGGCTTTCCGCCGAGAGCTCTGGCGGCCGTTTCCGTAACTATTCGTCCCTCGTGAATAAGTTTAGAGGCTTCTTACTACTTCAGTTGTTATTACGCAGATTTCTCTATTGTAATTGTAAAACTTCACGTGGGAAATCTGCTTAGTTTACGCAGCCCCTGCGTGACGGACTTTTTATACTACTCCTCTATGCATGCTTTGTTTAACTGGAATATTAACCAAGATTCGAGCAAACCACATTAGACAAGCACTGTAGGAGTTTGTTTTTTGTGACCTTAAGTGCAATAAAAAAATTACCTTAGTATTTTCAGTTAATTTATACTATTTATTTAAGTCATTCTAGTATTGCCCTGAAAAAGAGAATATAAAATTTCCGAAATTTTAGCCTACATTAAAGCTTCTTTCATTAAAGTTCACCAGAGCCTCAACAAACAAACCCTACCATAATAACATCTTAGTCATTAACATCTAAACAATTCTATATATATATATATATATATATATATATATATATATATATATATATATATATATATACAATTTTGTATGAACCTCATTTTCGTCATCTACTACGTGGGATCAATGAACATTTGAGGGAATATTTCAAAAATCTCGTCATGAGAACATCCTCAGCAGCTGATTTCTCTCAAGGGAAATCTGCAAATATTTCTCTGACAACGTTCTAGCGGTCGCAATTTTTGTTTGATCGATACCAACATCGATATTTAAACGTTTTATATAAAAATAAAGATAAAATTCGTTAATTAGACTGAAATCGGACATTAGGAGGGGGTGGGGGTTTAGAGGGGGAATTTCTTAAATTCAAAATATCTTCATTGTTAAATGCTGAGTCGAAAACTTGTATAGAAGCAATCTTATTGAGAATTTAATGTTCTATATACGTTCTTCTTTATGTTTTTTCAGTACTTGATTATCAGCTGAGATATTTGCCTTTTAGCAGATTTCCCTTAAGGGAAGTCAGCTATTGAGGTTGTACTCATGATGGAATTTTCGAAATTTTTCTTGTCCATCGATCCTACCTAGTAGATGACGAAAATGAGGTCCGGTCAAAACTGTGTGTGTATATATATATATATATATATATATATATATTATGTATATATATATATAAATATATACTTTTTTGAACGGACCTCATATATTTATATATATATATATATATATATATATATATATATATATATATATATATATATATATATATGTATGTATTCACATTTACATATATACAGTGTTGAACGGACCGCTTATATTTATATATATATATATATATATATATATATATATTTGTCTGTTACCGCTCTAACGGTCGCAATTTTTGTTTGATCGTTACCAAACTCGATATTTAGCCGTTTTATGTAAAAAGAAAGATCAAGTTCGTTAACGGCTGAAATCGGACCAGTGGGAGGGGGGGGGGGTTTAAAGGGGAGGATTTTCGAAAGTTCGAAATATCTCTGTTACTATACGTCGGGTCGAAATATTGTACAGAATTAATCTTATTGCAAATTACATTTACTATAAATATTGTCCTATACATTTATTCTCTATCTTAAATATTAACCGAGATATTTACATTTTTTTTAAATCTGGGCCGCTAACGGCTGGGTAACTTTCCCGCCAAAAGCTAGTTCGGCCGTTTCCTTAACTGCTCGACTCTCGTGAAATTTCTCTATTGTAAAACTTCACGTGGGAAATCTACTTAGTTTACGCAGTCCCTGCGTGACGGACGTTTTCATATTTAAGCTTCCAATGAAGTGGTTCATGACGCAACAGAGTATGTATTGTTTATGTGACGTGAGTAGGAGTTTACTGTTGCTGAAAACTAAAAATTCCAAATATATCTGTTAATATTGATTTGTAAAACTAATCTTGTTAAGCTATTGACGTTCTATAACACTGGTCGACAAGGTTTTTTCACAAGAAATCTGAATAGTCAAGAGACCTGTCTGGCATTGTGATGTGTCACTATTGAGCTGTCTGTGACACTGTTACTAGTGAAATATTTCCTTCCTTTCTGTTTAGAAGTGTATTGTGTATGTTGTATTTCAGTGCTTAATTTTTTCATCATGCCAAGAAAGTGTGTAAATCATGCAGATAATTTCTGCTATATTTTTGGTGAGCTGACCTTCAAGTCTCAGAGGCGAAATATGACCCCACTTGTAAAGAAGTGTTATCAACTTTACTTTGGCTGTCAAGTTCGTGATTTTGATAAGAGCTGGGCCCCAAATACATGCTGTGTTTCGTGTGTTAAGCGGCCCTTACACGGTCATTAATAATGACATTACCAGTAATGACATTTTTTGCGAATGCACTTCATTCCAGATTATCATTACTGTAAAAACCTTACACAATCATTTTTAATGTCATTACTTTCCTTCAGTACAGTGGTGGTCTCTGTCAAAGCAAGACGTATAAAATAAAATGGATCCACACAAAACCGCTTGTATTGCTATAATTTTGGCTTTAGCTACAAAACGGCGAGTAAAACATAAACGTTGGATGAAGGAGTGGTTAAAAAAAGTCCGTCACGCAGGGGCTGCGTAAACTAAGCAGATTTCCCACGTGAAGTTTTACAATAGAGAAATCTGCCTAATAACAACTGTAGTAGTAAGAAACCTCTAAACCTAAAAAACATTATTTAGGGCGTAATAACCCAGTAGTTTCTAGCCCAAAAAACAGTTAACCTAACCTCTACACCTATTCACGAGGGACGATAGTTATAGAAACGGCCGCCAGAGCTCTCGTCGGAAACTCCGAACATAGCCTAGGTGACCACACGCAGAATACAAATGCAAATATCTCGGTTAATATTCAAGATAGAGAATAAATGTATAGAACAATATTTATAGTAAATTTAATTTGCAATAAGATTGGTTCTATACAATCTTTTGATCCGACGTATAGTAACGGAGATATTTCGAATTTTCGAAAATCCTCCCCTCTAAACCCCCCCTCCCACTGGTCCGATTTCAGCCGTTAACGAACTTGATCTTTCTTTTTACATAAAACGCTTAAATATGAAGTTTGGTAAGGATCAAACAAAAATTGCGACCGCTAGAGCGGTAACAGACAAATATATAGATAGATATATATATATATATATATATAGATATATATATACAGTTTTGAACGGACCTCATTTTCGTCATCTACTAGGTAGGATCGATGGACATTTGAAGAAAAATGTCGAAAATTCCGTCATGAGTACAACCTCAATAGCTGATTTCCCTTAAGGGAAATCTGCTAAAACGTGAACAGTATTCTCATATTTTGTTATTGAATGAAATTAGAGACACCGAAAAATAAAACAATATAATTTAAAAGCATTTTACTTACTTTTGAGTTCCCAAGGTCAACAGGTTGCTCAAAATTGTTAATAAATTGCAATGCGTGGAAAACCCACGAGGACGGTGAATATACATCGTCGGCTCCAGCCCCTGATCTTGTGGAGTCCTCTATTTTTAGCAGATTTTCCTCAAGGGAAATCAGCTATTGAGGTCGTACTCATGATGCGATTTTCGAAAAATTTCTTCAAATGTCCATCGATCCTACCCAGGAGATGACGAAAATGAGGTCCGTTCAAAATTATATATATATATATATATATATATATATATATATATATATATATATATATATATTTGTCTGTTAACGCTCTAGCGGTCGCAATTTTTGTTTGATCTTTACCAAACTCGGAATTTAATCGTTTTATGTAAAAAGGAAGATCAAGTTCGTTAATGGCTGAAATCGGACCAGTGGGAGGGGGGGTTTAGAGGGGGGATTTTTGAAAATTCAAAATATCTCCGTTATTATGCGTCGGATCGAAAAATTATATAGAATAAATCTTATTGCAAATTAAATTTACTATAAATATTGTTCTATACATTTAAACTGTATCTTGAATATTAACCGAGATATTTGCATTTGTATTCTGCGTGTGGTCACCAGTAGGCTATGTTCGGACTTTCCGCCGAGAGCTCTGGTGGCCGTTTCTATAACTATTCGTCCCTCGTGAATAGGTTTAGAGGTTAGGTTAACTGTTTTTTTGGGGCTAGAAACTACTGGGTTACGCCCTAAATAATGTTTTAGGTTTAGAGGTTTCTTACTACTACAGTTGTTATTAGGCAGATTTCTCTATTGTAAAACATCTCGTGGGAAATCTGCTTAGTTTACGCAGCCCATGCGTGACGGACTTTGTTTTTACTCTTTTCGGTAGTTACATCTGAGAGTATTAATTTTACGTCTGACGTCAGATATCGTGGCTCCAGGTTTGCATTTTTTGTAGACTGACAGCAGTTTCAGGAGTGCGGCATTCCTTTTATTTTTATAATTTGAATCTGAAGGATTTCATAATACTGGTAATTCTTCGTACATTGATATAAAAGATTGCAAAACATCACTGGTTTCTACACAATCACTCTCCGGAGCCGACATGTTGTCTTCACAATTTCGTGTGGCAGACTGAGTAATGATGCCGCACACCTTACACTATCATTATTAATGACAGTATCCCCTCCCGTCTACAGTAATGATGTGCCGAGATCAGAAAATCCGGATTCGCATCATTCCCCCTCGTCATTCCAACTTTGTCGACGTTACACGATCAGTATTAATGTCATTCTGATAAAGTAATGTCATTATTAATGACCGTGTAAGGGCCGCTTTAGACTGCTGACTGGGTGGAAAAATGGTACACATCATATGCCATTTGCAATTCCCATGATTTGGAGGGAACCGAAGGATCATTCAACTGACTGTTATTTTTGTTTGACAAATATTAAAGGAATCACATCTAAAACAAAATATACAGTTAAGTATCCGAATTTGCAATCTGCATTGAGACCTGTCTTACACAGTGAAGAGTTCCCCGTACCAGTATATGTAGATACAACCTTAAGTGAAACACAAAATGATCAGATGAAAATAAAAATGATCTTAAATATGAAGCCAGTAGCTGTTCATCAGAACCATACTTTCCCAATCAGCAAGACCTTAATGACCTGATTCGGGATTTAAATCTGTCTAAACTACAAGCTGAAGTTTTAACTTCCAGGCTCAAAGGGTGGAATTTACTCCAAAAAGATGTAAAAATAAGTAGTTATCGTAGCCGCCATAGTGTTTTCAAAGAGTACTTCTCTGAAGAATGTGGTGCTGTGTTTTGTAATAATATTTGTTCAGTTATGGAAACTCTTGGGCATCAACACCGACCAGGTGAGTGGCGATTGTTCATAGACTCCTCTAAAGTAAGTTTGAAGGCTGTGCTGCTACATATTGGCAATGAACTTCCATCAATACCGGTAGCGCATGTCGCTATGAAAGAGACATATCAAAATATGAAACTAATTTTAGAGAAAATACAATATGGAAAATATGAATGGAATATCTGTGGTGATTTAAAGGTCATTGCTTTATTGCTTGGTTTGCAACTTGGGCTCACCAAATTTTGCTGTTTTTTGTGCGAGTGGGACAGCAGAGATAAGAAGTCTCACTACGTTAGAAAGTCATGGCCAAAACGTGAATCTCTTATCCCTGGCCAGAAAACTGTGGCATGTGTCCCTTTAGTGAATCCTGAAAAAATATTTTTACCTCCATTGCATATTAAGTTAGGAGTTATGAAAAATTTCGTCAAAGATATGGATAAACTTTCTGATGGATTCTTGTATTTAAAATAGAAATTCCCCAAAGTCAGTGATGCTGAATTGAAAGAAGGAGTTTTTATAGGACCACAAATCCGATCATTAATGGCTGATGAACATTTCGAGGGACTGTTAAATCCACTGGAGAGAGCAGACATAGTGGCTCCATCGTGACATAGTGGCTGATCTTCTGCATTCTTATAAAGCTATGGGATGCAACATGTCTTTAAAAATTCACTTCTTGGACTCTCACTTGGACTTCTTCCCCGAAAACCTTGGAGCTGTCAGCGATGAACACGGTGAGCGTTTTCATCAGCAAATTTCTACGATAGAGAAGAGGTATCAAGGCAAGTGGAGTTCCAATATGCTGGCTGACTACTGTTGGACTAAAAAGAGAGACGTTCCAGATGGAAAATATACCCGAAAATCACTATCTACCACTTTCTAGGTAAGTCAGAACCAGTAGTTATAATTTTGAGTTAGATAGCTAGTTACGGATTTTTTAGAATATTATAAAAATTCAAATGAATATCACACAAAACTCCTGCCTGATGCGGACAAACTGTAATTATATTTGAATTCAGCAAGAAAAATACTTTTAGAATCTATTATTTTAATTCTTGTGAAAGAAAAAAAGTTAATTTTTGTAGACCAGTGTAATTGTTGCTCTTTACATTTATTCATAATTAATATATTAAGAGAATTACTCGTATTTTCAGCCTTCTGTGAACCCCCATTTCTAAATTTCTGATTTAACTTAGAAATAGAAAATATATGGTGAGAACAACAATGTGTGCTACCACCGCACTGGAAATCTGCTTAGTTTCCGTAAATCCTGCGTGACGAACTTTTAAGAGGTCCACCGAATAATGTTATATAATCCATCCTTCTGAGTTATTTTCTAAACTTTCTTTCGCATACATTTTAGCAGATCTCCTCTTAAGGAAAATCAGCTATTGAGGTCGAACTCATGACGCGAGTTTTGACTAAATTCCTGAAATGTCCATCGACCCAACCCAGAAGATGATGAAAATGAGGTCGGTTCAAAACTGTGTGTTTGTCTATATATATTTGTCTGTTAACATTCTAGCGATCACAATTTTTATTTGATCATTACCAAACTAGATATTTAAACGTTTGATGTGAAACTAAAGACCAAGTTCGTTAACGACTGATATCGTACCATTGGGGGGGGGAGTGGGTAGAGGGGGATTTCAAAAAATCTTAATATCTCGGTTATTATGCTTCGGATCGAAATATTGTATAGAACCAATATTATTGCAAATGTAATGCTCTTTAAATGTTGTAATGTATGTTTTTCCGCTATGTTATTATTAACGGAGATATTCGTATTTTTCAGTTTTCGGCCTTAAGTAAACCCCTACTCTTACTCATGCCATATAAACAATAAGCTGTTATATTATGAAGCACATTATTTGAAGCCTAAATATCAAATATGGTTCTCATTGAACATTTACTTTTTGAGATAAATGCAAATACGTGACGCACGTAGGAAATCTTCTTGGTTAACGCATCCCTTCCGTGACGGACTTTTGTTTTGTAACTCGGATTTTAACAGAGCTTTTTTAATGCTTTCGTTTTTATCCTTCAGGAAACTCTCACTCATAATCCTTTGATTTATGAAATATGAAGCTATGGCATTATTTCATATCATAACTCCATATTAAATTTCACTTTTTCGTCATAAATTACTTCTGTGAAAGGAGGTTGTAATTATTGAACCCCCTTCCTAGGAAGGCAGTCCTAGCAAACTAACTATATATTGTAATGGATTTTACTAAGAGCTAAATATACAATAGAATGTGATTGAGCCATTAGTGTGTTCTTTGAAATCTCCTAACATTTCATTCAATTTGTGTTTATAAGCGTAACGGAGTCCAGTAATTCTCTCTTTCTAATTATGAAGGTGTCATCCACATTTACGGGTGCTGTATTCTTAGTTAAACGTATCCCTCCCCCCCCCCCAACATCCATGCAACTGTCTAAAAATGTAACAGGGGGGTAAACTTTTGCTAAAAGATCGGTACTTTTGCACCTTTCAAAAGAGAAAAGAAAACGCTTTTTTAAACGCTACCAATGAGATCGGTTTAAATGACGAATCTCTGTCAATTATTTCACTTCATTTTACTACTGTTTTTGAGAGTTAACCCAGAAAACTAAAAATAAGTCCCTCCTTATGTTCATTTTTTTATCATTTTAATTTGGTTATATCCAACAAGGAACCTTATAATTTCATAAGACAACTGTTAAAAGCCTTTAGCAAATTCTGTACAGTGTAGTTATTCTGCTGTGGAGAAAATACCCAGATTATAGAGTTTCTATATGATTTAATTTCTCTTGTTTATAGAGTGATACTAAAAGCAAGGTTTAAAATGGAACAGATTATCAGGTCAATAAGTAAACAATTGAAAAAATGTCAAACAAGAGGCTGCTTACTTGACCGGTTCATTCTGCTCTAAAACTAAATAATCTTTAATTGTGTAGAGCCCCAAAATAGTTTTTAATACGGTCTGGAACCAGAATATAATATAACACTATGCTCGCAGTGTTAACAAGTAAATTTCAATGGCATTGGGTACTAAGTGAGTCAAAGTTGATTGTTCTGTCAAGATTTATTGATGTTCCAACAGATAGATGTTGAGTGCAATGCTGTTGAATTAAAGTATTACTCCGTAAAATATATGTTTATTTTTAAAGAGTGTACTTCAAAGAATGAGTTATGGTAGAATTCCACCCAGAGTTGATAACATGATTTCCTTAAAAGTCGGTAACATAACCTATCGTACGACCTGTGATGATTTAAAATATATATTCGGAAAATATGGACATGTTGGTGATGTGTATATACCTAAGGACAGATTTACCCGCGAGAGCCGTGGTTTTGCTTTTGTGAGGTTAGTAAAGCCCTTGCTTAATTAAATTTATCTTTAGTTTTCAATTGTAATCAGATGTTTATGACTTCAGTAGTAGGAGTTGATAGAGGTTCCGGTGCTGTATCTCCCCCCACCCTCTCCTCTCCCACTCATCCTGCAGCCATTCCTGACGCCATTGTTTAGTGTACTTTCTTTGGGCTAGTAGTTTTTGTTTTCTCTGTTGGTCGAGTAAGTTAAGAAATCTGTTCACGATGAGCTACGGGCGACCACCGCCGCGGATTGACGGAATGGTTTCGTTGAAAGTTGATAATTTAACCTACAGAACAACCCCAGACGACTTGAGGAGGGTGTTTGAAAGATGCGGCGAGGTCGGAGATATTTATATCCCTCGAGATAGGTTTACTCGTGAAAGTAGAGGCTTCGCTTTTGTTCGGTAAGATCAATCATATAATACTAAAAGTTTTCAATGCATGTTCACCTTTCTGTGTTATGTTATAGTTATATTTTTTAAATTCTTGAGATTAGTTGAGAAATTGAGGGCGAAAACCGAAGCGTGAAAATGGCGCCCTATTCATGGAGTGGCGTCTTTTTTTCACTCATCTGAATTTGCTTTCTTAACCCTTGTTTCTTCTTATATGTATATGCTGAAACAAATATTATTTCGTTTATCGTTATATAATTCTTGCAATCGGCAGACGCACTTTGAATCTTAAGGGCTATTCTTCCCATTTAATGTCTGGATCCTAATTTATGTTGTCAGTATTACCCTGTACATTATTTTCTTTTATGTGTGGATATTTGAGTATTTTATTCTGTGTAATTCAAGTTCTATTTTATGATGTCATTAGAGTCCGGGAAATAGTTTCATAGTAAATAAATGATATTCCTTGTTTTACTCATTTATTTTAATGTTCTAAATTTAAAAAAAAAATATTTATTTACCTCCATCTTTTGCAATTAAGGCTAGTTGAAATGGGCTATCTACAGGCTACCACCCTTTTCTAGCCAGGGTGGGACTAAGGTTTTTATTTAATGAATTCCTTTGCCCAGGTGGGAATCGAATTCTCCACTCTAGGTTTACCGTGTTAGTTTAAGGCCAATGCTTCAACTCGCATGGCTAACCTCAGCCCCTTATAAATTGTGAATCTGAGTAATATGATATAAAATGAGACCCTTAAGCTGATTAGGTCTCTAAGTTCAATTGGCTCTAAATGGTTAGTCAGTTTTACTTACATAATTTTTTGTATACTACTTTAATAGGGTAGATAGGTAAATGAAGAAAATGTATCAAATTCATGCTTCCATTGAATTTGAAATTATATTATAAGTATCAAATAGCATGGATTTCTGCAATTTGAATTAGTACTTATATTGGGTTCAGTGTTTTATATATTTATTTTTATTTATTGGGAGGATTTGTTTCCCCTTCCCTTGCGCTGTTATGTTAATTTGGAATTGCCTTTACTTTGGTAAAATAATCATTGTTTAGTTCCCAATTAGCCATAGTAGCAAGTGGAAATAAGTAAATAACAACTTTTAGAGCCATTCTATAGTTCTATAATAATAGGCCCTTGACGCCCTCAAAGACTTGATATGTGTCCCAATTTCTATTTCATGGTCTCCTTTTTTTATATATGTATAGAACCTGTTATTTTAATTTCTTTGGCAACTTTAGCACTGATGGTTTAATCTCTCTTAATAAATGTGGATTATTTTTCATGTATCATCAGGAACCCCTCAAGTTTGGTATTAGTTTTGGAAATATTAGTTAACTATACCTTTATACTTTCAAATTCAATATAGTTTTTTTTTATATGTATATTTTACCTCATTTATTTCAGAATTATATATTTCTTAAAAGTGTCAAATTTCTTTAAACTTATTCAGTAATATATAATTTTTAAATCCCGGTCTTATAAATCCTATCGAGTTGTGAAAGGCCTATGAGAATTTAATGGACTATCTGTAATTTGGACCATAGTTTGGCTTATGAGTAGTTTTTAGTGAAATAAAAAAGTTGATAATTAACTCTAATAACATTGTTCATTCGTACCTGTTGCTCAAACCTGTGCATCCCGAGTGCCTATCCAGTGCTCTATTTAGTTCCGGGTATGTCTGGCAATCTTTACTAACTAAAACTAAGATATTTTGGAACCATAATATCTAGTATAATAAAAAGTCTCTTCTCTGTTGAATCTTATTAATCAGTTTATTTCTTAGACTGTTTCAAACAGTGAAGTCTACCATCTACCCTAGAATACACTACCAGTAAATAATAATTCTATTTTTTTTTTAGTAGATTTTGTGTAAGGAAGGGTATTCAATATCATAATTTTTGTCTTTCAAACACATTAATAGTTATTTATATATATATTTATATTTTAGGTTTTATGACAAGAGGGATGCAGAGGATGCGTTAGACGCTATGGATGGAAGAATGCTTGATGGGAGGGAATTAAGGGTGCAAATGGCTCGTTATGGGAGGCCATCTTCTCCATATAGAAGAGGCGGAAGGTCATCAAGGAGGAGGTATACAATAGTTATTTATTATACAAGTGACGAAAGTAGATCATTTTACAACTCAAGTGAAACATTTACCCACACGAGCGAAGCGAGTGTGGTAATTTCACGAGATTTGAAAATTCTACTTTTGTCACGAGTGTAATATTAAATTTTTTCTGTAATCGTGTAATACATGATCAGATCTAACCAGAATATGAACAAAATTAGGATGTTGTGAAGATTATGGTATGTTGTTGGTAGGTTATAAGCATGGTTGTGAAAGGTTATAAGCATAGTTATAAAACAACTAGTGATGATTGTGAAGTAGTGCAGTTATAAACAAGGAAGGTAATTATTATTATATTTAAATTTTAAAATATATTAATTATTTCCACCAATAATTCATTCACATTTCAATTTATTTTGTTAAAATAAATTCTTACAATGTTAAGAAACATTTAAAAGCTTTTAATTTCCAACTTCAAATTATTTTTTAATTTATACTTATTACTAATTAAGATGGCAATTCACTTTCTTCACTTGTGAACAGCCTTCTTAACCCTTTCCTTGCGCAAAACCACTATAGTGACTTTGCGCAAGAAAAGGGTTAACCACTGCCCACTTTGATTATAGTAGATTTATTTTATTATAACGTATTTAAAGGACTGTGTAACAACTTTAAACTCAAAATAAATTTTGAAATGTGAAAGGCAGGTGAATTCATTAGAGGATTTGCAATAGTGGCTGTAGACCTCAGCAAACGGTTTACAGTGATGCCCCGCCTAACTTATATTAATATTATTAACCCTTAATTAACAGTTAACCAACTGTTGACTTTTATTTGGCTTACAAGTTGCCTATTGGTAATTCTAATGTTTATTTTCCCAATTTGTAGAATTAATTTGTAATTAGGCTTCCCATTCCTTCTGATAGAAGAATCATTTGTTGAAAGTTTGTCAGAATTAATATGGTACTCTTCCTAGTATCTGATCTAGAATCTTTATTACTCCTAAGTTTGTTTAATATTTTATTTAAATTCAACTGGGATACATTTTTTTCATGCTCAGATCATTCTAAGAAATATGTGTCCCAACGGAATTAAAAATTGTTTTGTATAAGAAGTGAACTTTGACAATATGTGTTCTTTTTTTCATTATTAGAACATAACAGTAATAAGGGGTTTCATGCATGGAAATCTAAACATTTTCAATGACATTTATTGAAAAAAGAAATTTATGTTTAGAATATAGTGTTTTTGGTGTTCAGTTTCGTTGTAGTATGAAAATTGTAATAAAACTTCCAAAAGGATTAATCATAAATTTGTCTATTCTTCACATTTTACACTAGTATAACAAGAGGATGATAGGGTGATGCTAGTGGAGTTTTCGAATTGATGTCATGATTTCTCTGAATAATCTTACTGCCTTTGTAGTTTGTTTCTAGTCTTAAGTTATTCGCTTGAAGCTTAAATAACTAATCATAAGTTTTTCGAGTTCTTTTTCATTACTTTAACATTAAGAAGAGTCTTGTTTGAAGTGGTTGTTTGCTTGGTTTAAAATAGGTGATTTTGAGCTGGAAGACGAGGAATGACCTAGGCCCAAAAAAATTTGAAGATAAACAATTAGGATCATTAGGTGATCAAGATACATTCCAAATGCCTGAAAGTCATTTCAGGCATTCCCAGGAGCTTTCCATTGAGTTCCATAAGAAAATTAAAGACATAAATTATAAAGTAGCTTCTTTCTTTTTTTTCATATATTTAACATTATACAGAAAACTCTGCCCATAGAGGAATGAGACTCTACCTAATATACACTAATATGTTGCTGCTCGTGTTTCTTTAACCAATTCAGTGCTGATCACACAACAGCCTATGTTTCTCTGGGTGGCCGGTCAAGCAACTGTTTGTTGCTTGCCCACACTCGTAAATGAGGCTGGCACTGAATGGGTTAAGATTCTGACTATAATGAGCCATCAAACCAAAGAAATAGTAAGGAAAGGAACATTTCAATGTAGTAATTAGTTATTTTGACAGAAATATAATGCCATTATAAAATATTGGTTATTTATTCTTTAGTGTGCTTATGACTGCCCATTCTCAGTTTTTTATCCTTTTTTTTACAGGAGGTCAAGATCAAGATCTCGATCAAGGTCACGCTCCCGCAGGAGGTCTTACACAAGGTCGAGGTCCAGGTCTCGTTCCGACTCAAAGAGTTCCCGAGGTCGTTCTCGATCGCATTCCAGGTCGCGTTCTAGATCCAGGTATGGACTATATTTTGAAATAATGTTGCATTTCATCTTTTGTTCTGATGTTTGATAAAACCAGTTGAATTACACATTGTTAAGTTGGTTAATGTAAGTCAAAGATATGGAAATATTTCTTTATTATAAGGAGAATAAATTCCCTTCAAGCTTACTCTTTTTATCATATTGAATTTGTCACAGAATGATCAAATTTCTTTATTATATCTTTTACTTTGCCATTATAGATTAAGTAAATTTGATTATTTTGCTTTCTGCAATCATCAATTTCATACAAATATTAAGTTATGAAGTAACTCCTAATGTACAGGGTGTCCAGAAATGGTATCGGGTATTTGTTTTCGCGCCATATTCGAAACGGGGCGTCTAAAGGGTGCGGGGAGGGGTTCATTGCGTCCGCAATTTTGTGGAGTTTTAGTCAAGATGGAACAGTACTCGGGGGCGCATCGCGCATTTTGCGTACGAGCGTATTATCGTAATGGTGATTCAATAGTGACTGCTCAACGTCTCTATCGTGCGGAATATCGTACACGCCATGCGCCAAGTGACGATAGCATTAGGAAATGGATCAGGATGTTCGAGAATACAGGTGCGACAGTTAAAATTCAAAACTCTGGTCGTCCTCGTTCAGTTCGCGATGAAGAAACAATTGAAGAAGTTGAGGTGTCGGATCGTCAAAATCCGTCTTTATCCATCCGAAACTGAAGCCAAGCGTTGAACATCAAAAAATCGTCGTTACATTCGATTTTAAAGAAAGACTTACATCTAAAAGCCTATAAAATTCAATTGGTTCAAGAATTAAAGGATACGGACTATGCTAATCGACTGAATTTTGCGATGTCGTTCGCTGCAGCGATTTAACAACTTTAACAACATTCTGTTCAGTGACGAAGCAAATTTTCACCTGAATGGTCATGTTAATAAGCAGAATTGTCGGTACTGGGCAGTGGAGAGTCCGAGACGAAAGCATGAACGACCCCTGCATAGCCCAAAGGTTGTTGTTTGGGCCGCTATGTCTGCTAAAGGCATAATTGGTCCTTATTTTCATGAAGATCAACGAGGCCGAGCAATTAATGTGAATAGTGACCGTTATTGCGATATGTTGCGAAATGTTTTGGTCCCAGAGTTGCAGGAGTTTGCAGGTTTCAACTCAAGAACGTGGTTCCAGCAAGATGGGGCCACTTGCCATACCTCAAATGATTCAATGGAAGCTGTTAACAAATTATTCCCTAATAAAGTCATTTCGCGAAGGGGTAACATCAACTGGCCTCCCAGAAGCCCCGACCTTAGCCCGATTGACTATTTTGCATGGGGATACCTTAAAAGTAAGGTTTATCAAAACAAACCGATGAATCTAACCCAGTTAAAGCAAAACATCAGGTCTGAAATGGCAGCAATATCGATAGCTATGTGTCAACGTGTTATCGCCAATCTTCGTTTCCGTTTAGAAGAGTGCCAGCAACGTAACGGTCATCATTTGGATAACATCATCTTTTCCAAATAATTCTCCAATCCATATGCTAATAATAAACCATAAACTTTTTTATTCCATACAAATAATTTTTGTTTCATTGAACTTACAAATACCCGATACCCTTTCTGGACACCCTGTATTACTATAAGGTACAAACAATTATATAGCTAAATGAATGCCTAACTAAAGATGTGGGATTGTATGTATATACTGTTTTCATTACGTAATACTACTATATTTCTTGATAGTCTAAAGTTCAGACAGATCTACTTTTCCTTTAGCTGTTGAGTTATTTTCCTGAGTTAATTTAGGACTTGTAAATATAAACTATTATTAAGAATTGGCTGGCCTTGTAGGCAAGCGACTATTTGTTTGTTATGTATTGATTGTTTACATTATGTAACATTAAACTCATAAACAGTCTTCATTGAACTCTTAAACTATTGAAATATAGCTTTTCAATTAATAATTCAACATAAATGCTGATTAATGCGATAATAATATAATCGGACTCATGTAAAATGCTTTAAAATTGTTGTTATCGACTGTTTTCCGTATCTCAAATATTAAGTGAATTATACGTCCATTCTTATTTTCAGTCTTCAGTGATCATTCCTTCCTCCTCCTCCCCCCATTTCTATTTATTAGATTATTATTTAGAAATAGAGAATAATATGGTGAGATTAGATCAGTAGGGTGTGATGCTACCACATGGGTTCAGTTTATGTAGCCCCTCCATGACAAGGTTTTTTAATTTTGGCTAATGGCCAACAACAAATGTGTGATCATTTTGGTTAAAAATGTATATATATATATATATATATATATATATATATATAATTATAGAAATAACAATTTGTAGTTTAAATATTATTTTAAGGAGTTGGATATATTACAAAACTGCTATAGGAAATTGACTATATATATAATTTTTTAATCCATTGCATCATTACAGTCTTATGGATGTTTCCTTCCCTAATCACCACTCTTGCTCTTGTTTCTCATCTTTTAAAAACTTAATTTTTAATTGTGCTTTATCCTTACTGGGGCCATTAAAAGTATTTAAGGGGGAAAGAATTTTAAGGTCTCAATTAAATTAACCTTCATTATGGGGGAACATTTCCCCCAGAAGTATGAAACATTAGCCTATTACAAATAATGAGGGTTAAGGGAGACATGAGACCATAAGATCTTTTTCGCCTTAAATTAATTTTTATTTTACATGGAATGGTTAACAATCAAATTGACCCCTCTGGAGCATTGATGCAAAGCCATTGATAATGTTTCATCGTATATTTATCTGTGTCTTGCATAGAAACAAAGGCCCAATGAAAATAATGTGTAGTATTTAAGCCAGTGGTTTCCAACCTTTACGCTACTACGCCTCCCCGGAAGAAAACATTTTTTTGTACGCCTCCCCATTTTATTATTATTTTAATATACATGTATAATATACATATGCATACATATACATTATATATGTATATAATAAATATATAAATAATATAATAAAATTTTATGTTATGATATTAAGTTACATTTATTTGTACATATTATGGTGTATGATTTTATTTAAAAATGTTGGCGCCTCCCCTGGCAATTGTTGGTGCCTCCCAGGTTGGAAACCGCTGATTTAAGCTCTTTTTTCGTTACATTCAGACTACTTGTTAATGTCAGATAAATAGGATTGGGTGTATAATGAAGGAAAGACAAGAAAATAATTTTCAATTCAACTCATAACAACAGTGATAACAAACATATTTTTTATTTTAGCCATTAATTAACTAGATATGTAGTTATTATATATGAAATGTTTAACCTTCTAGCTGTGTGGTTTGTCTAAAATCTCGTATGATGAGAATTTTTAACATAGCAATTATTTTAATTGCCAATCAAATTTTTTAATTATATTTTCCAACATCTATTTTTATCCTGATTGCAGGCCAACACTGGAAAACTTAAAACATGTCTTAATCTAAATAATCCATTCCCATCACTTTTTCATACCCGTAAAAAGTCTAATAATATTTCTTAATTGGATAGAAATTGTTTTTCAGACATTTTAGAACACTTAACTGTTCACTTGAATAACACAAATTATATTGAAAAAATTTACAAATTCCAGGTGAAGAGTAACAGTATCTGGCATTAAACTTGGAACAGCTTAAAATGAATAAATTGATTTAGAAACATTAAATTAAGCTACATTAGATTAATTGTTAGAAATTCTTAGATTAATTTATTGATAATTTACTTTTCAGATAACTGATTCATTTGGGCATTTCATATTTGGACTTCACTTCTCCTTCTTATATATAAGGTAAATTTAGATGCCAGTATTGTACTTGTTTTGCTGTATTAATGTGTTCTCTGTATTTCAGTTTATCCTCCCTCATTTGTTATTTCTAGGAGTTTTTCTCCTTTCTAGTGATGTCTATTTAAAATTTGGAACAGAATTTAATTGTAAGCTTCGTATTTGTTTATCTCAGCTCTAAGCAAAATTAAATATTGGTTACAAGTAGTAATCTTGGTTTTGCTTTCTCTTATATATTTGATATTTTATGTTCACTCACTTGTGGATGTGTTGTAACATCTAGAATCAATTAAAAACACAATTTAGATTTTTGGTTGATCCATCATCATTATTATTATTATTACTGGTAAACCTATGCAAAAATTAATTCACTCTGCTTGAGGCCCTAAAATGGTCAAAATCCTGCAATGTACCAATTATATATGTTTCCCTTCCCATATGGAATTTCACGATTTAATATTTGATAATTATTTCAAATTAAGAGACTGTTGAGCTTAGAAGCTACTGATGAAATAAATAAAACAATAGATTTCCTTTGTACTATTTATATTTATTTTTTAAAAAAATATACATATTAAATATTATATGTATATAATGATTTAAGTAACAAAAGTTAAAAGTAACCCTTTAATGAAGTCCCCTTCCCTCAATTTATTTATTTCTTTGCCGGGCTGAGCATTTGTCAACTGGTGAGAACAAACTATTTACAAAGAAATGTTCAAATATGAACTGTAACTTAATACATATCCTTTAATTAAATAAACTAGGTAGCTAGTTGATTTGAATTCTATGCTTCTTTTTTTCTTTTTCTCCTCATTTTTGTCTAACCAAGTGCTTGATCTCTTACATCAGTTTGCTATATATTTAGTGCAAATTTTGGAGGAAAAAAAATGAAATAATCATTTCAATGCTTTTCTGCAGAAACACATGGCTACTTTTTTAGAACCCCAAATCCTTATTCTTTGTTTAATGTTCTCTTTCAAATAACACCAGGTTGTCCATTGACAAGTTACAGAATTTTTTGGTTTTGTGTCAATAAAAATATTTAACTTTAATTTGTGAAACAGTAAATTGCTTTATTGCTATTTTTTTTATAATGACATCTAATTGTCCCACCACCCTAAAGAATAAGTAATTTAATATATAAATTTAAAAGGGGGGAAATACTTGATTTTTTAATCCCTCAATTAATTTCAGGTTTTGCCTCACTTTTGTTCATTCTTATCCTAAACTATAACTCATTTCGAGGAAACAGCCTTGTATTTTTGCTGACCTTAACACTTTTTTAGTATTTAGATTGTGTTATTATTAACTGCACTAAGAGAGCAATTACATTTTTTTTTAAAAAAAAAAAACTTTTATTCATATGTTATTAGTATAAAATGATCATTTAAGAGTTGCGTGGCCTCTTTTGTGTGTGTCTACTTAGTCAGTGTTATTCCATTTCACATATCATGTTAAAATATTGGAATTACACTTGATAGCCGTAAGGTTTCATGATATATTGCATGAATTAAAAACAGGAGTTGGTACAGAATGGAAAACACATCAGGTCACTTTAAATTACTGCTATAGTCTTTGCAAACAAAATTCTAATATAATGATTTTTGCTTCAACACAAAATTATACTCAAATTTTAGTTCGCCCCCTTTCCTTTTTTAGTTGTTAATAGTAATGAGGAAAGTAACTTTGGTCCCTGGTATCACTCCTGTCGTCCAATTTAATTTTAGTTTTACAGAACTAAAGTAATAGTAAAAGTCATTACATAATTTTAAATCAATGAAGCAATTAATCATATTACTATCATTTGGTGAAAGAATTTAATTGCATAAATGTGTATATTGCATTATAAGCCAACCTGTTAAATCTATGTGTTTCTTTTAGAATTCTTTGGCTTCTATATGTGTTTTTCTTGTATTCTTCATATTAACATGACAATATATGTTCAAGGTTCTATTCTGTATTGAATAAAAAAGTAGATCTTCTTCCCTTTTTCAAATTTATATATGTATTTGTGGAATATACACGTACAAATATTCCATGTGATTAACATTTTTTTTTTTTAATTAAACAACCATTGTTAGTGTTCTACAGTTAAGAAGGAAAAATCTCTTTATCTCCTTCCCTGAGTTTTCCATTCTGTTGTCTTCTCCTAATTAAACTTCTTTCTACAAGTTTGGTTATTTTAAAGTAAAATTATCAGCACTAATTTTTATATATTTACTATATGATATGGGGTTTTGGTGGGCATGGGTTCTTAATATAACTAACATAAAACTGTGTTGTTTGGGGCGCAGGAGGTGTTAAAGCAGTCACGGTGTTTGTCCCGAGACAGACAGAGAGAGAGAGAGAGAGGGAGAGCAGAGTTGCGTTCCTGTTTTGCTGTTTCCTGTACTTACACGCTGTCGTTCCTGTTCCAGTTCTCTCGACTACTGTTAAAACTTTTTTATTTTAATCATATTAATATTTTATCTTAGTTACCCTTTTCGTCGCAAATATAAACCTTTCCTTTCTATAATTTTGCATATAACTTTTTCATCTAGATAATCTTAAATTGGGTATTGAGTTTGATATAAATTCATTTAATTGCTTAAACTTTCGGGATTATTTATTTAATTATTTATTTCAGAATTTTCATTATTATCAGCATGATTTAAATTCGGTTTTTGATGCCATGCTGTTCTTAAACTTTCTTGCACCTTGAAGTACTTTTACTTTAAGTACCTCTCTCTTAATTTTCTTTCTTTATTTTTTTATTTCTCGACATTCAGAAATAAAGTTAAAAAAGGATTTTGATATCATTTACTATAATTTTGGTATTTTAGTCCTCTTTCTGCTTTATTACCACCTTAAACCTTAAGTGAATGATTTCTAGCTGTTGGCGAATTGAGGTGTTACTGACAGGTAGGTCCTTACTCAAAGTGGAAGGTAAACTAATTCTCTAGTACAGGTCAAATTATTAACTTCATCTGGATTCTTTTTCTTTCCTTATATATAAAAAATAATAATACTGACTTGACAGACTTCATAATACAACAGTTATTTCTGAAGATAATAAATTGGCCAAAATTTATTTTCTTTTTATGTTATAGTTTACATCATCCTTTGTACTAATATTTCTATTTTGATTTTCAGATTAGTTCCAGTGAATTCAACTAGGCAGCATCTAATCTATCCCTACTATTTGACAGACTTATTGTAATAAATAATATTCTAATAAACTTCTTTTCATTTTTTCCCCCTTTTTTTTATTATCCTAGCTTTTGACCTGAAACAAAGTGAGTCTCATACTAAATGCTAGTATGAGATGAAAACAAATGAGAATATTGCATCCAGAGTCACACAAGAATATTAGAACCTAGAAGATATCTCTGGATTTGTTCTGTAAAGAAAGTGCTATTTTTTGAATGGGAAATTATTGAATTGAATTGTTTGAAAACCTTCTCTTCAAGATAATGGATAACAGAATTTTCGAGTAACAGATATCCAAAGTTCATTGATACAAAATTAAGAATGACTTCATTTATCTATTATCTAAAATAATTTTTGCCCAACTCAACCAAAGCGTCAATATTCAAAATCAATAAGACTCAAAATCTTTTTTTTCATTTTGCTATTTTTGTCCATTTCCAGATTGATATAGAGTTATTTATGAGTTGCCAGCTTGCCCAAACAAAAAAACGACATTTTTAAATATATAAATAATCTCAATTTTTATTTGATAAAAAAAAAAAAAAAATTTATAATCTCTGAAGATAATTTAATTTGAGTATTAACCATTTGTTGGTTTCAGCTCCCTTTGAAACTCGACTTTCTTTTATGTGTATTGTGCTGAAGTTACCATAAGGGTTTAAGGCATTGGTCTTAATTACTTGGTAAACATGGAGTGCTGAGTTCAATCTCACCTCAGTATTAGGAAATTATTTAGTGACAAACTCATTAAATAAAATCCTTAGTCCCACTCTGGCTAGAAAGGGGTGGTAACCTATTGATGACCTGTTCCACTTGCCTTAGTTGCACAAAACGGATGTAATAACATTTAAATTTTGTTTTTATGTTTGCTGCAGTTAATTGGTGGAACTCTGTTGGGGATTTCAGAAGTCTGAAAACAAACAATTAATGAAATAAACATTTCTGAGTAAAGAATGAAAAATCTTAATTGACGGAAATCTGCTAATAATCTTTGATGTCTTTCATGAAAGTTGTACCTATAGGCCTATCCTGGCTAATGAGGGGAGACCTCATATGTTAACACAGTATTTAGTGAATTTAAACATTTGATTACCTGCAAATATGTTGTGATGTCATAAATTAAGATTTTATGTTCTGCACGTGAAAATGTTTATTTGTTCTATACCATACTCGATATTTAACCATTTCATTCAACATTAAATATCATGCTTGTTATTGATTACTAAATTCAACATATATGCGTTATGATGAGTCTGATTGTAAAATATTAGAGCCAACCTTGTTAATCAATTATTGCTCAAAGCATTTTTTCTAATCGAGTTTTTTCATTCATGTTTTCAGCCTTCAGAACCCCCCCCCCTTGGAACGCCTTATTTACTCTGGGTTTTTACATAGAATTAGAGAATATGAGGTCACAATTATGCAATGCCAGCACGAGGGAAATCTGCTTAGCAGTCCTGCATGACATACTTTTTTATTCGACTTATTAATAACAGAGATATTTGGGTTTTTCAATTAATCTTCCCTGCCTTGCCAATTTCAGCTAGTACCTAATATAATAATTAGTTTTGCATGAAATGGGTAAATATTGAATTTGGTATCAACCAAATACAAATCATGTAGCTTAGAACATAAAATGTTATATGATGTCAGCATTTAGTAATTGATACAAATATTTAAGTTTGGAATAAATTGTTACCTCAATTAATTGTTAATGTGACATGAGTAGGAGTGGGGTTTACTGAATGCTGAAAACTAAAAAGTTCGTCACCCAGGAGCTGAGTAAATGAGCAGATTTCCCTTGTGAAGTTTAACAATAAGATAAATCTACATAATAACACAATATTGTAAATATTAAGTGAATAAATACAAATGGTAATTAGAAATCATTCAGTAAGTTTTTATAATTTCTGACGGGAAGCATCTGAAATGTTAACGAACAGGTCTGCCAACCTCTCACTGGAAAGAAAAACAATTAGTGAAATATATCAGAATATAACATATTAATTTTATTGAAAACTATTTACTGTATTTATTATTGTATTTTATAATGAATCAGAATAATTTTTAACTCAATCAGTCAAATTTTAGTAGTCCAAGAATTTAAGACGGGGGGGGGGGGGGTCACCAGACCATATTTGCAGGTATCTTGTATAATAAAGGTCTCTTGAAAACAATATTTGGTAGAACAGAGTATTGTTTATGTAACATGAGTAGAAGTGGGGGTTTGCTGAAGGCTGAAAAATGCAAATATCTTGATTAGTATTCAAGATAGAGAATAAATGTATTTAACAACAAAATAAATATGTCTTAATTTATATAATTCTACTGTACGTGTGTACATCACTGAACTCCTAAACGGCAGGACCAATTTGAATGAATTTTTTTGTATGTGTTTGGGTGACACCCTGGATGGTTTAGATTCACAAATCAGCTCGGCAGATGGAGCATTAGTGGGGGTTATGAGGGATGCTGAAAATTAAATAGCGATATTTCGTTCCCTATTGGTTTTTCGGCAAATATGCACAGGATTAAAGTTCTTTATTTTGTTATTTAGAGTAACTTTTGTTATATTCACTTTTGTCGTATAACGAAGTGTAAACGAGATATAGTAAAGTAGCTTTTGTTTTAAAAATATTATTAAATTTAATATTCTAATCGCTTGAAATATCATGCAGGACAATGCTTGTCGGGTCCGCAAGTATATATGTATATATATATATATTTATATACATATATACATATATATATATGTAATATATATATATATATATATATATACACACTAGCTCAGATACCCGGCTTCACTCGGGAATTCATTTGAGGCTGAATGGTGATGGTATTTTTTTGGCAAGGGTTTACTTTGCACCATATTTTGATATTTACCCGTTCCAGTGTTTAGGGTTAATACCCGTTGTTAGCATTTGTTAATAATGAAATTAATTTTTTATATAAGTCTTCACTGTCCTCCAAATTGTCATATTTCCCATTTCCTGTGCATTATGCATAGATTTGACTTATTAAGGACAAAATATTAACATACATTTGAATTAATTTTTTCAGGTGTGGTACCTGGTAGTTCATATTGAAAAGAAGTGTTGAGCAAATGTCTCTAAATAACAAAATAAACAATTTTTGTTATGTGCATATTTGCCGAAACCACAATAAGAAACGAAATATCACTATTATTAATTTCAGGCTTCCCTTATAACGCCCACTCCTACCCGTCCCTAGAAATGTTAGTATGGCTTATTATAAGGTAGGCGTTAGTGCTAATACACATACCGAGTTTGGTTTAGTTCGGTTGAGTCTTTTGTGCCAAATAAAATTGTGGACTCCCGCTATAGTTTTTAGCGTATAACGCATTTATACTTCCGTATACGGCAAAAGTGCATATAACAAAAGTTACTCTAAATAACAAAATAAACAACTTTTGTAATGTGCATATTTGCTGAAAAAGCAATAGGAAACGAAATATCGCTATTTTTAATTTCAGGCCTCCCTTATAACCCCCACCCCTGCCCGTCCCTAGAAATGTTAGTATGGCTTATTATAAGGAAATCGTTAGTATTAATTCACATAGCGAGTTTGGTTTAGTTCGGTTGAGTCTTTTGTGCCAAATAAAATTGTGGACTCCCGCTATAGTTTTTAGCGTATAACGCATTTATACTTCCGTATACGGCAAAAGTGCATATAACAAAAGTTACTCTAAATTACAAAATAAACAACTTTTGTTATGTGCATATTTGCTGAAAAAGCAATAGGAAACGAAATATCGCTATTTTTAATTTCAGGCCTCCCTTATAACCCCCACTCCTGTTTGTCTTAGAGAATATTAATATAGCCTAAAGTCTAAGTTGGGCTAGTAGTAATTTACATACCAAGTTTCATAAAATTCGGTTCAGCCGTTTATGCGTGAAAAGGTAACAAACAAATAAACAAACAAACAAACAGACACCAAAGAAACAAAATGCAGTTATGGTGTCTATGACATGTGAAACGAAAAGTTATCGTGAAATTTCGCGAAAAAAATCAATGTACAGACAGAGGTTACAATTTTATATATATATATATATATATAGTATTGTATAGCTTAACAAAATTCTATAACTTTTTCGATATGACTCACAATAAAGGAGATATTTTTATTTTCAAAACCCCCCCCCCCCTGGATGTCAGCCATTAACTATCATGGTCTTTATTGTTTAATGAAACAGTTAAATATCGAGTATGGTATAGAAAAAATAAATATTGTCTATTCACAACCGGAAAATCTTAATTGATGACATCACACTAGGTAATTGCATGTATCTCATCAGTAAACGTTTTATATAATCAATATTTGGTATTTAAGTTTAGAATAAAGTTATTCATGATGTAATAGCTTATTGCAAATATCACAGGAGTTGGATTTGGGGGTTTACTGAAGGCTGAAAAATAAAAAATGCATGTTTAAAAAGAATGTATATAACAATATATAATTGGCTCTATACACTTTCCATCTGAAGTAAAATTTCGACATTCCCCCTCTCAGTGGTTCGATTTCAACCATTAACAAAAAAAACGTGACCTTTAATTTTCCATATAAAACCCTTAGATTTATTTATATGGATGAAAACAGCCAGGCATCTTGGGAGTTGGGCGTCTGGTTTGGTGGAGTCTACACTTCTCTAATCAGGCACTTATGATGGAGCTCTGACTCAGAAAGTGAACTTGAATAATTTAAAGCACTAGTAGAGGACAAGGTCTTTTTATTGATCCTGATCAATTGGTTCCTCTACTATATGCAGTATTTCCAGAGAAATATCTATATCTATACATATTATATATAAGAAATTTGTTTTACAAACTGTATCATGAGTACAACTTCAAACCATGATTTCTCTGAAGGAAAATCTACTGAACACTATAGCTTCTAAGATATCTAGCAACATGTATATCCACATGCAATGTAATATAGTCCAGAAATAAAATCATAACATTAGGCTAACATAAAAAGAAAAAAAAATATTCAGTAAACATCCCCTCAACCACTATATTTTTGATACACTATACTATTTTGATTTCATCAATCTGTCTAGATAAGTATATGATAGCAGAGGAATTCACAATAAAACTTACATACTAATGACAGCAGAAGAATTTGCTATAAAACTTGCAAACTACTAATTTCTAGGTTTTATTCTCAAATTATAGTCTAGACCCCTTTACCTGCAACACCTTTTCTTCTTGGATCCAATCTCACCCTCCTTAAAATAATAAAATTACCCAATAATCAATGTCCTCGTAAAGACATTCTACAAAATTATAAGTTGAGGAATTCATTAACTTTCCTATTTTTATATACCCTAACTATTTCCATGAAGTCTTAAATACATTAAGAACTATGAAACATTTGTAAAAATAATAGTCTTAAATATTGTCATTGTGTAGAGGGAAGTTCAAAAGACATGTTTGTTTCTCATTTGGGATATGAGAACTAGTTCGTAAGGTGGGGCTCAGGTTGGCCGTGTGAGTTAAGGTGATGGTCTTAATCTCATATGGTAAACCTAGAGTGGCGGGTTCGATTCGTGCCCTGGGCAGTAGAAATTTATTTAGTGACAGACTCATTGAATAGATTCCTTAGTACCACCCTGGCTAGAGGCCACCCTGGGGGGTGGTTCCCTGTAGATAACCCGTCCAAAGTAGCATATAATGGACGTAAATAAAAAAATAACAAAACAAAAACAAAGAATTAGAGTAAGGTACTAAAAGGTTTTAAACATATAGAAAAATATTAACATAAATAGTTACAATTTATTACATATAAACAATATTTACAATTATATGTACATTAATTTATGATATTTCAAGAATTATACACCTGGGACAATATTACTCATAAAAAGATGAAAAATCAATTACATATGCAAATAAAAAGAACATAGTACAATCAAAATTACAAACAAAAAATAATCTTATAAACATAGTTTTGGAGAAAATAAATAACCATAAAAGATGAAAAATTCTAAAATGAACTAAATCTTGGAATAAACTAAATTTTCATTAATAATTAATCTACAATAACAGAATTTATTAAAGTGCTTCATTATATAACAGAGTATTGTTTATATGGCATGAGTAGGAGTGGGGCTGAAAACTAAAAAACACAAATATTGAAGATAGAGAATAAATGACCATAACAATATTTATAGTAAACTTAATTGATGAACTTAACCTTCAGTTCTGCATTATGATGTCATGAGTACGACCTCAATAGCCCTTAAGGGAAATCAGCTAATAATAAGGTAAATTATCAAGCAGTAGTTTTTGAACAAATGAACAGCATAATCCTTAATTAAACAAAGAATTTTATAACCTATGAAACAAGGTAAGACCAATATTTTTAGCAGATTTCCTTCAAGGGAAATCAGCTATTGAGGTTGTATTTTTGTAATCGGGGGGGGGGGGGGGTCAAACTATTTCAAGATGTAACATATTTACATAAATAGTATTCCTAATATTTTAAAAGGAAATATTCATATAAAAATACATCCAAATGATACTAGGTAAATCACAAGCAACCTATACACTTTTCCTTTTATCCAGTTTTTTAATTATACTTTTTTTTTCTATTTTATTTATTTTTTTCTCCATTTTTTTAAGTTTCCCTTTTATTTCTAAGCTACTAATACATTTATCAATTTTTGTAATAGCACCTTTCATTTCTTTCAGAACTGTAGGTAGCTCAAGTTCCAGAATGCGATCAGCAAGTAATTCTTCACGCAAGGCATCTGCTTCAGCTTCACTCATGGACACTGATTTCTTCTTCTTTTTATTATTGCCTGAAGTATCATTGGCTTTGCTTAAACCTGGTTCACTGAGAGTACTTGTTGATTTTTTCTTATTTTTTTTACTATTATTCGGAGTAGCACTGTTTTCATTAGGTTTATTGCGCTTTTTTTTTTTAAGGTTGCATTGATTGTGACAATCTTCATTTTCCAAATTACTGTCATTTAATAAAAGGTTATCACTGTCAGTAGGTGAGCTAGATCCAGAAAATTCAACAGTTTTTCTCTTCTTTTTGTATTTTTTGGGAAAAGAAGTATCATTATTTGTTTCGGAACTCATATTTGTGGATTTTTGATCGAGCAAAGGACTTGACACAAACTCACTATTAAGAATCTCCTTTTCTATTGCACCAGAAATACCATCATCAGCCAATTTATTTTTTAAGTTTTTCTTTTTCTTAGGAGTTAGCGTAAATGAAGTTTGAGAATCATTAGTCAACTCCTTTTCTGGTGGTGATAAACTTGTCGGACTTGGAGACATACTGTGAGCTTTATCACATGTGAAACTCTCCTCAAAAAGTGAACTTTGTGAATTTGTTTTTCTCTTTTTGCCTTTTTTAGAGTTATTATTACTAGATAGACTAGAATCACTATATAATCCAGAACACGCCAACTTTGTATCTTCAACATGTTTTTGAGCATTGCTTTGCTCATAGCTACCTCCATCTGGTACACCATTTTTATGAAGGTCATGGTTTGGGGAAGAAGTATTTTCTTCAACCATACACATTTTTGTCCAAAGTGAAGAAATCAGTCCAAAACTTGGTTGCCAATCAATATTTTCGTGCACAAATTTCTGAAAACCAAGAATTTTCAATTTTATTTAATATTCCATACAAAAAAATAAAATAAAAGAAGAAAAAAGAATCATATAATATTTGAGCCTTCAAATTCAAAGTTTTATTATTAATTAGGATAATAGTTTATTAAAAGAACTGTCTAGAACTGCCCAAAACAAGATTTCAAAGACTAAAATAAGTTATATACCGGAGATTATATTGTTTTTTAAGCTGAAATAAATACAATTATGTTCAATCCATGCCAAATAACTCTACAACCATACTATCTCAGATTTGCAAAAAAAAAATCACAAATACACCTAAAAAGTACCAAGTGTCAATGAATTATTTCAACCACTATTGAAAATATGGCCTACGCCCTCTTATAAATATGAATTACTTATTTCCTAATTAAGCTATGGATATGAAAATGGTGTCATTTTGTAGTAATATACATGTTTTCCCCCATAACTTATATATCAAAAAGATTGGCTGGAGAATAAAATCTCAGAGCTGTTTAAACTAGTGCTAACACTATGCTACATTGAATACAATAAACAGGCACTTCACAGGCTTGTCAAACTAATCGATCAGAATGGTGCTCTAACAATGCCCAGACAGCTTTTTCTTTCCTTTTTTATACAACAGACAAGAAATAATCTTACGAATTTTTCTGCCTAGTAGGTACTGAAAAATTTGCTATTTTATATTATAGTCCCCTTAAAAAAGGGAGTTCTCTCCTCAGGATATTTTTACCAATGAACATAGATCTACAAATTTAAAAAAAAAAAAAAATATATTCTGGGTCTGAGGAATATCAGAATTTTAAAACTTCAAGTTATACATTAACAGGCCATCAATAACAATAAATAAATAAAATAACAGGCAGTCACACACATATAGCTATTTGAACTAATATCTAAATGAAAAGCTATTATGTCCCAAGCCAAGATCTTTGCATGTGACCTACGAAAACAGCTCATTACCTAAAAGGAAATTAACTGAATTTAATTACCTAAAAGGAAATTAACTGAATTTAATTACACAAAAGGTAATAGTGTTCTATTACCTAGGTAATAGTTTCCCGATTAGCCTAAGTTGCAAAAAGTGGACGTTAATAAATAATAATAATAGTGTTCTAATGCTCACAGAAAGTGTTGTCATTTTGACATTCTTCTAGACACAAGATTTGCAATACGTAAGATAACTGTAGTAGCTATCCATAATACTTAGGGTCAAGAAATTAATAATACTTCTGGCTTTTTAGGTGACAAAATGACAGTGATGGCCCATGTGGATGAAAGTTTTTTCCTCTATTATCTAGGCTGGTCACCACTTTTCATCAATGGCAAGTGTAAATATTACAATTTAACTAACGTTTGTCACATCAATTACTTAAATACATGAGAAGAGCTGGTAGTTTGTTAATGGATATGAGATAACAAGTATAAATGGATTCGTAGAAAAATTATGGTCTGACAGTAGTTTAAATAATAAACACAAAACAATAAGGCACAAGCCAACCAGTTTACTTTGCTACTACGGTAGAGTACTTTGCAAAACTATAATCACAAGTATATGTAATTTTTATAATCCCTATCATTTATTTCAATTGTAAAGCTTATTTTACAGTACTCTTTTCTCTCCGTTTTTTTGTATATCAACTTCAAATGAAACATCTGCATTAAATTTCTAAAATAAATATATGTTTAACTAAAATCAGACAATTGATACATCTTGCTCTGTTATTCTTCTGTTCTTCAATCCACAAAAGGCTCAAGATTTTGTGTTCTCAGCTATCCGTTCCAGTGGTCGAGTTTTCCTTCTTATAAATTTGATGTATTTATTAATCTACACTTTAAGCTACTATGGCTAATTGGATACGGATTATCTACAGGCTACTGCCCTTTTCTAGCTATGGTGGGACTAAGGATTTTATTTAAAGAGTTTTCACTAAATAAATTCCCATTACCCAGGCGGGAGTCGGACTTGCCACTCTAGGTTTACCATGTGAGATTAAAGACAATGCTTTAACTCATAAGGCCAACCTGAGCCCCTTCTTGTTATTGTAAATATCTGATTTCTCCCCGGTCATCTTCCTCATTATAATGAAGATGACTGAGAAGGCATTAATAATTCACAATTAAAAATCAACCTAGTGTGATCGTGATGACGAATCCTCTGCCTCCAGTCCAGAAAACTATCAAGTTAGCTTGCCAAGTATGAATAGCAATAAGAAGCTGATATACAATAGCAGACAACAAGTATTTACGATATAATTCTGATAGCTCACATGTGATATGCAATAATAAAGTGCTTATAAGAGTGGTACTGCCATTTTTCTTCGTCTTGTTGTTATGAAAACATAACATACCTGACCCCATTTATTGAGAAAGAATTGTATCCTTGGATAGTAGAAATATTTTAGTTCTAGTACAAATCAAATAAAAAACATTCTTGATACATTTTTGAATATAAAAAGAAATTAGAACATACATCAAATTAAAAAACCTACAGTCACTGAAGAGTACATTTGGAAAGCTATGTATAGAACTGTCAACAGCTACACACAACATGAGGCATTAAATTAATTTAAAAAATGACTTGAATCATTACTGCTGTCTAGTTCACCAAAATATATTAATATCATGGCATGATATATTTCTTAATCCACCAATGCAAGAATGATATTACTGAAATAATTATTAAATATAGAAATATATACTTACTTCAAATTCAACCCATTGTTTAGGAATGGATTTTCCACAGTTCATCAATTGAGTAGCCAAGCATACTTGATTAGTCAGCCATTCCTTTTTTAATACTTGTGGGTTCAAAACTTCAACGTCACTGAAGAAATAATAATATTATAAAATCTCCTAAAAATAATAACATAAGAGTCAAGTCCTAAATTCAAACCTGTCATGTTCTTCTTTCAAGAATCCATTCATTTTCGATTGGAAGCCAACGAACCATTGCTGCAGATAAATAGTATACTCCAAAAGTGCTATGTACTATTTTTCATGGCATAATAACAGTATAAAAGAAGAAGAAATCTTTTGAAAATTTTAGATGAAACAAAGTAAACATAACCTGCTGCAGCACAAAGAACTCGCAACCCAGTACATTTCCCATAGAGGTATAAAGAAGTAATTTAAACTTACGATCTTTTTGTGTAACTTGAACAAAGAGGGGAAAACGAGAACACAAGGTTAAATGCCTTACCTATTGTTTAAAGTGCTGTTGTAAACAAGAAACGAAGTATGTCGTAAATAAAATTATTAATCATGAGGGAATGAACTGCTCTGACCTGAATTTGAAATACGCAGAGGTAATCGTCATATCCACATGATATTAATTTTACTTTTTCGATTATTAAAAAAAAAAACGATGTCTAAGAATCATAGTCAATAAATCAAAAGTAAATTCTTATAGGTACTTATTGTCCCGGTCTGATAATTTTTTCACAGGGTCTAGATTTGAGGTTTTTATTCTCAAACCCTCTAGTTTGAAGCTCTTCCGATCAAGACTTATCTTCTGACTTACTCCGGCTGTCTTCACTCTTATTGTGATATATTGTTTATTATTCAAATGTTTTAATTAACACATGTTATTTAACCAAACCTCATTTAGTGTTCAGTGTGATTTTTTAGAGTTAACATGTGACACATTTTTGTCTAATAAAACCTAGTTCACAGGTTATCCATAGTTAAATGATTTCAATTTATCAGACAAAAAAAATTGTTAAGACTATGGATAAATTACTTCGGCCAAAGCGGCTTGCAATTGAAGCGGATTCACAAAGTGGATCACTTGAATGGAACCACTGGTACAAGACGTTTCAAAACTTCCTGCTAACTTACTAAGTAAGTGACAACGAGAAATTACGCATACTGGTAAATCACGTATCTCCGGTTGTTTACGAGTTAATTAACGAATGCGGTACTTACAATGATGCCATTGCCGTCCTAAAGAGCACATTTACAAAGTCGGTGAACGAAGTTTTTGCACGTCACAAGTTAGCGACTAATAACCAGGCAGAAATCATTGCCGTCTTACAAGCTCTAAAATATGTAATTGAAATGGACTTGCCACCAAACACTTACATTCTACTACACACAGACAGTCAAATGCTTTTACACAAACTAGACAACATGACAAACCACGACGAACATATAGAACAAATACGCCATACTATAACACAGTTAAAAAATAGACTGACTTTCATTCACTTCAAATGGGTCAAGGCACACGCAGGAATTATGGGCAATGAAATAGTCGATATCCACGCCAAAAGTGCCTCTAAAAGTAGTGAAGAGGTAATTCACAATAAAATTACTCCGACTGTGTTAAAATCTTTACTAAGAGAAAAAAGTATGAATTTGTGGCAACAGAGATGGAATCATACAGATAAAGGATCACACCTAAAATTATATATACCAGTTTAAAAACCAATATCCCACTATCCCAACATACATTTTATCTCACACAAATACTAACAGGACACGGTAATACAAACTCTTACTTATACAGATTCAAACTTACTGACTCAAATACTTGTAAATGCGACAGTTACACTGAACAGACATTCACCCACCTTATTTATGAATGTAGACTGACTCAAAACATACGAAGACAGTTAAAGACTTTTATCCCCGGATGGCCTATTGAAGGGTTTGGGAAAATGATTAAACAGATAACTTTGGATAAAAACTTCTATTTGAAAAAGGCAGCTACAATACAAGACAACATGTGGCGGTAGGCTACAACAATTCCCGCCAGAGTGCACTCTCTGTTCCCAGGACCAATGCCTGCTATATTTGATTGGAAATATTGATCACAAAATAACCAACACTTCCCCTTGAGCGATATTTCCAAAAACAATACAATTTACTTTGTAAAACAATACAATTTACTTTATAAGTCCAAAACACTTGAAAAAATATTCATGTTTTTCCCTACTTAAAGGTTTCGTCAAAATATCAGAGAGCATTTCTTCAGTGGGCATATGCTCCAGCACAATATTTTTCTTCTTTGTAGATTTCTTCCCCTTTTTATCATTTTTCTTCTTTGTGGATTTCCTTTTCTTTTTGTCATTTTTCTTCTTCGGAGATTTCTTCTTCCTTTTATCATTTTTCTTCTTTGTGGATTTCCTTTTCTTTTTGTCATTTTTCTTCTTTGGAGATTTCTTCTTCTTACCATTTTTCTTCACAGCAAGCGCGAACAAATATCTTAGTGATGTGTACTTGAGAACGGGGGAGAAAGTTTCTTCGTAGTCTATGCCAGCACGCTGAGCACACCCCTTCACTACTAATCGAGCTTTGAATTTAGGGTTTTCGCTATCTGGATTTTTCACTTTGAATACCCATTTGGCTTGTAAGGGTTTCTTCCCTGTAGGTAACTTTACCCAGTCATATGTCTTGTTTTTCTTAAACGAATTCAGTTCGTCTTCCATCGCCAATCTCCATTGCTTGGAGTACGGACCTTTGAGCGCCTCATCTGCGGTCAATGGTTCTTCAATGGGGTTCAGTGCAGCTAGATATGTGACGAAATCACTCATATCTTTTGGTTTCGGCACACGACTGGATCGTCGAACCTGTGGTGAGTTCTCCTCCTGGATATCTGGCTCGCTAGAGACAGATCCTGGCACTGAATCATCAGAATCAGTCTGATGGTCGTATCCTGATTCCGTATTCTCATCAGAAACGTCCTCTTGTGAATTGGTTGTATCCTGGAGAGCAGGCGGCTCATCCACATCTAAAAATACTGACGTAGTAGGCAGCTGTCGAGGCTTATGTCTTTCTTGGTTTGAAGTTTCAAGAAAAACAACATCTCGACTCATAGTAACCTTCTTCGTTTCAGGATCAATTAATCGATATCCTTTGATTTCCTCTGAGTATCCGACAAAAATGTATTTTGCCGATTTAGGATCCCATTTTCTTCGGATTTCCTTGGGAACCTGTGCCATAGCCGGACATCCAAAAATCCTCAAGTGAGACATATCAGGCCTCTTACCATACCACGCTTCATATGGAGTCCTCCCGACAACAGCCTTTGTCGGTGCGCGATTGTTGAGGTAAACGGCTGTAGAAACAGCTTCTGCCCAATAGCTTTTGGGCAAACCAGCATCCTGTAACATAGTGCGAGCCTTCTCCACAATGGATCTGTTGGCTCGTTCAGCCACTCCGTTACTCTGTGGCGAGTACCTAACGGTCAGTTGATGCCTGATTCCTGCAGAAATAAGTCCAGCTTTGAACTTTGAGTTGACGAACTCAGTCCCATTGTCAGACCTCACACACTTGATTTTCTTCCCTGTCTGAGTTTCAACCAGAGCCCGAAATTCAGCAAAAATATCACTCACTTTGTTCTTTTCTGAAAGAAAATATACGAATGTGTAACGAGAGAAGTCGTCAATTAAGGTGAAAAAATATTTACTTCCACCTATGGATAAATTTTCCATGGGTCCACATAAATCCATATGTAGAACTTCCAAGATCTCCTTTGCTCGGCTCTTACTGGCTCTGAAGGGTAGTCGAGCATGCTTCCCTAATAAGCAGACTTCACATGGATCATCATAGGTGTTATTTTATCAATACCTGTACACATGTCTTGAAGTAGGTTCATCCTCTTCCTGGAAAGATGTCCTAAACGTCGATGCATTAGGGAACCTGCATCTTCAGCGAAATAGGTAGGTAATATTCTGTCCTTCATGGTATCAAGCTTGTAGATCCCATTCTTCCTTTTAGCTGTGGCTAATACTTCACCATTAGGGTCAATGACCTTTCCCATTTCTTTGGTGAATATGACCGAATGTCCCTTATCAGTAATTTTGCTGACTGATAATAGGTTAGCACCTATACCTGGCACGTAATGTACATCATGCGCTACAACGCTATCAGCCTGTCCATTAACTATCAGTGAAATGTTGGTTGTACCAACAGCCTGAGCAGATAAATTTTCATTATTTATTGTCGAAAGTTTTAAATCTGAATCACCAGATACATTGTCTAGTATATCTATGTCATTGACTAGGTGAGAACTGCAACCCGAGTCAAGAAAAAAATCTACACTGTTGCTAGTGTCATTAGGTCTAGACATGTAAGCAAAAAGTGCTTTACCTTTGGGTTTCCCTTGATTTGAATTTTCAGTAGAATCTTGTTTCTTACGATCTTGGGTCCCCATCTTCTTGGTACGGCACTGTGAAGCATAATGTCCCCTTTTGTGACATGCATAACACTCAATTTTATGTTTTCCGTTGCCTTTGGAACCCTTCCCCTGGGAGAACAATGCAGTCTCACTACTGGGTGTATGTGAATGTGCGGGAGTCTTCACATCCTGGAGAATTTTTACTTTAATCGAGTCTCCTGTGATTTTCAGTCCCGAGCTCTCTAAACCCATGATCATTGGCTTGTATTCATCAGACAAGCCCGCCAATAAAATTGTCCCGAGCCACTCATCATCCACTTTGAAGCCAATATCAGTGAGCCTCTGTGATGTTGACATAATTTTATTGACATATTCTTCAACTGAAGAACAATTTTCTAGTCTGGTCGTTATCAATGATCTCAAAAGACCTACCTTCCTGGTAAGGCCATTGTCCTCGAATGCAGTCTTCAAGTTGTCCCTAGCCTCCTTGGCTGTAGATGCACTTTCTATGTGTGGGAACACAATTGGATCGATAATAAGTACTATTTTTGAAAAAGCTTTCCGATCTTTTGCTAAAATGTTCTCTTCTTTCTGCGTCGTAGCAGCGCCTTCTAACTTGGGAACAACGATTGATCCATCGACCACACGCCACAAATCGTCAAGATTCAAATATGCCTTAGCTGCAAATTTCCACGAAGCGTAATTTTGTCTGCCGAGAAGTTTCTCAACCGGTGGAGGGTTGTTTGATGCCATGATGAACAAAATTCAGCGAAAAAATCAACTGTTCACAACCTAACCTCACTGCACATGGGGACAACACACAAGATTTACACTTTTCATGAAGTTTTTCGATCGAATCTATACTTTTTCTCGATAGAAAACGATTTAAGCAATCACTGGGCCCATAACCTGAAGGGTTTGGGAAAATGATTAAACAGATAACTTTGGATAAAAACTTCTATTTGAAAAAAGCAGCTACAATATAAGACAACATGTGGTGATAGACTACAACAATTCCCGCCAGAGTGCTCTCTCTGTTCCCAGGACCAATGCCTGCTATATTTGATTGGAAATATTGATCACAAAATAACCAACACCTATTAGTCCTGATATTTTATTTTCAAAACACATTCATTTATTAAAAGAAATATCCTACAATATCCTTAAGCTGAGAGAGGAAAAAATAATATAAAATTAATATTATGTAATTTTATTGGTTATATAATTGTACTATTTAATATTTTTTGTTTATTTTATCAAGTATTTGTAAATTTTTATAATCTTATTCACATTTAATATGTATATATATTATTATATAAAAAATGTTAGAATTTTGACAAAATGCACATATAATGCAAATATGCATGGGATGTGCAGAAAATAAAATCCCTCCACTTAGGGTTACTATGTAGAGGAAATAAATAAAGTTAGCGACTAGGCGACAACAATCTGGCGAATCAGTTACAAAATATTTAGAAGCGTTAAAGCTACTTAGCAAAGATTGCAATTTCAAAGCCGTTACGAGCCGAGACTAACCGTAATGATTGCATAAGAGACGCTTTCATTGCTGGCCTCCGTGAGTCCAATATTCGCCAAAGATTATTAGAGAGTCCCAACCTTACCCTTGACGAAGCCTCGAGACAATCAAAGGCCCTAGAGTCGGCAATAGAACAGTCCCTTCAGTACCAAGAACAGTCGGTCAACGCAGTCCGGTCCCAGTGGGTGGGGCCCAGAGACTCCATCCGCTCGTCTAGGTCCTCTTCTCAGTCATCAGGGGGCAGCTCCGGGAAGGTTGCAGCTGCTGCTTAAAGGAAGTGCCACTTCTGCGGGTACGACTACCACCAGAGGACCTCTTGCCCTGCCCGTGGACAGATCTGTAAGGCCTGTAACAAGATTGGCCACTTCGCCAAAGTTTGTCGTAACTCTCAAAGGAGTTTTGTCTAGGGCTGTCGGTGCCAAAAGCCCACAAGTGCAGCCGTGTCCGCATCGACCCATTCTTGTCTCAGGAAAGCTATCATTTCAGTTAAAATAAACGGAATAAAAGCCCGGGCTCTTACAGATACAGGGAGTTCTCTTAGCTTCATTTCAGAACAGAAAGCTAGGCAGTTGAAAGCCACAATCTTACCAACTCATTTAACGGTATCCATGGCGTCTACTACTCTGAATTCCACAATTAACAAGGCTTGCAGAGTAGATTTGAAGATAGAAGATCATTTCTATCCCGGAGTAACATCAATATTCTCTCTGATCTTTGTGCAGACGCCATCCTAGGACACGATGTTCTAAGTAGTCATTCGTCTATCGAAATTAAATTTGGGGGATCGCGGGACCCTCTCAATATCTGTGGGCTTACCATGGCGAGTGTTGAGCCAGTAAGACTATTTAGAAACGTCCCGCGCGGTGAGAAGCCTATTGCGATTAAGTCTCGACGTCACTCTACCTCCGATGCCAAGTTTATCGAACTAGAAGTTCAAAAACTATTGAAAGACGGCATAATTGAGGAAAGTTTTTCCCCTTGGAGAGCTCAGGTCCTCGTTACGCAGACAGAGAATCACAAACGGCGCATGGTGATCGATTATTCTCAGACAATTAACAGATATACACAACTTGATGCGTATCCCTTACCGAGAATTGACGATATCGTGAACACCGTAGCGGGCTACGAAGTCTTCAGCTCTATCGACCTCAAAAGTGCGTATCACCAAATACATATAACGGACGAAGATAAGCCATTTACAGCGTTCGAAGCCGCTGGCAAATTGTGGCAGTTCCGGAGCATTCCATTTGGCCCACGAAATGCAGTTGTTTGCTTTCAACGGACGATCCATAACATCATTACTCGAGAAGGACTTACGGGAGTCTATGCATATTTGGACGACATAACGGTATGTGGGAAGGATCAAGCGGAACATGACTCAAACCTGAGGAAATTTTTAAAAGCTGTGGAAAAATATGGTCTGACAATCAATGAACAAAAAAGTATTTTCTCCGTCCGTTCGATAAAATTACTCGGGTTTGTCGTAAGAAATAAAACAATACGCGCCCTGATCCGGACCATCTCCAACCCTTACGTGAGCTACCCCTACCTACAAATACAGCCACCTTGAAGAGAGCAATGGGAATGTTTTCACACTTTTCTAACTTCATTCCTCAGTTTTCTCAGAAAATTAATATTTTGACATCAAGTCCGTTTCCCATGAATAATCAAGCAGCTCAAACTTTTGAAATACTAAAATCAGACATAGAAAACGCTTTAGTCAGTGCTATTGATGAAGAAGCCGTCTTTACAGTTGAAACAGATGCTTCTGAACATGCAATAGGAGCTACACTTAGCAGAACGGTCGACCTGTAGCATTTTTCTCTCGAACTCTCAACCATTCCGAGCGACGACATTCATCGGTGGAGAAAGAAGCCTACGCGATAGTAGAGGCAGCAAGAAAGTGGCGTCACTATCTACTAGGGAGGCACTTTAGGCTTATTATAGATCAAAAGTCCGTGTCTTTTATGTTCGATGGAAAACAACCTGGCAAAGTCAGGAACGAGAAAATCTTGCGTTAGCTTCTTGAACTATCCTGCTTCGATTATGAAATTGTATACAGACCGGGACGTCAGAATGAAGCAGCAGACGCGTTGTCAAGAATATGTTCTGCGATCGGATGTAATTTTAACAAGCTCAAAAAACTTCACCAAGAACTATGTCATCCCAGAGTCACTCGATTGAATCATTTGGTAAAAATAAAGAATTTGCCGTACTCGCTGTTAGACATTAGGAAAGTAACGACGTTATGCAAGATCTGTGCTGAGCTGAAACCGAGGTTCAATAAGCAAGAAGTACATCTTATGAAGGCGACACGACCATTGGAGCGACTTAACATAGATTTTAAAGGACCACTACCAACTAATACAAGAAACCGTTACCTCCTGATTATAGTTGAGTTCTCCAGATACCCCTTCGCATTTCCTTGTCATGACCTTTCAGCATCGACTGTTAAAAATAAATTACAATTTTTATTTGCTATATTTGGACTACCATGTTATATACATTCTGATAGGGGATCTTCCTTCATGTCTCAGGAACTAAAAACATTTTTAACCACCAATGGGATAGCTACAAGTCGGACCACACCATACAACCCACAGGGGAATGGGCAAGCAGAAGAAATCGTGGGCACAGTCTGGAAGACCATTGAATTAGCTCTCAGAACAAAGCAATTAAGGACTCATCAGTGGGAACTTGTCGTAGACGATGCTCTTCATTCTATCCGTTCTCTCCTGTGCACCGCTATGAACGAGACTCCTCACGAACGGATGTTCAAGCACCCCAGGAAATCGGGCAATGGTAGTTCCACTCCTTCCTGGCTTCTCACACCAGGCCCAGTGCTTCTTCGTAGAAACGTGAGGCAGTCCAAGTACGAACCGCTGGTGGATGAGGTGACTCTTCTAAAGGCGAACCCGGAGTATGCCCATGTCAGAATGCCAGACGGACGAGAGACTAATGTATCTATGAGGCACTTGGCCCCAACCACTACATATAGCATTGAAGGAGCTAGGCAAGAGGATACCCAGCTAGAACATATGGACTCCAATTTGAACCAGGACCAGGGCTTGCTAGAAAATGAAGAATCAAGAGGTGAACCTACGTCACCCAGAAATCAAGTAGATGAACCAAGCCCGGTGGCTCAGCCGTCACCCCCTCCCCTAGCTCTCAGGCACAGCTCTAGAAATCGTCGCCCTCCAGGATTTTTATGTTGGTGGGGGAAAATGATATATTGTTTATTATTCAAATGTTTTAATTAACACATGTTATTTAACCAAACCTCATTTAGTGTTCAGTGTGATTTTGTAGAGTTAACATGTGACACATTTTTGTCTAATAAAACCTAGTTCACAGGTTATCTATAGTTAAATTATTTCATATTGGGATGCTAATTTTCGGCAACTCTTCGGCTGCCTTCTTCAGGCTGGTCATCGGTACTGTTGCTAGGTTTCAATCCTGGGACCATAATAAGTGAGGGGGGGGGGTCTGCAGTTGCCGAAGGGACAGCATAAGGGCAGTTGACGAAAATTACCATCCCAGTAAGACTGAAGATAGATGGAGCAAGTCAGAAGAGACATTTACCCAGTGAGGGTCATATCAAAGCTTAGTTGCTGTATTTTAGCAGATTTCCTCTAAGGTAAATCAGCTACTGAGGTTTTGCTCATGACACTGTTTTCAAAAAATGTCTATCGCTCCAACCTAAGAGATAACGAAAATAAAGTCCATTAGGCAGCGGCTGCGTAAATTAAGCAGATTTCCCATCTGCGAGTATAACACGCTTTTGATCTCATCAGAATACTTCCCTATTCATATGTAGATAACCGATGAGTAGAAGGGGGGAGGAGTTACTGAAGGCAGAATCCAAGAAAGTCCCAATAACTGGCATTACACTTGAGTTACAAAATATTGTAAAGAACAACAATTGTAGAACATCAATAGTTTAACAAGATTGGTGCTATAACATTTTATGATCCGACTCATAATAACGGAGATATTTTGAATTTTCGAATCCCCCTCCCTTCTATACCGTCACTATTCCAGGACCGATTTCCGCCAATAATAATTATGATCTATAGTGTTGACTGAAGCGGTTAAATATTGAGCATGGTATAGATCAAATAAACATTTCCAGCAAAGAATGAAGAGTATTAATTGATGAGTCATCATATAATGTATTTGGATTTATCTCACAAAATAAATGGTCAATGAAAACCACATTTAGTACTTAGTTTTACATAAAATGTTTAAATATCGAGTTTGGTAGAGATTAAAGGGTTGGGCTAGAGCTTTAACAGATGAAAAAATATAAATCTCCTAGGTAGGATTGATGGACATTTGAAGACAATTTTAGAATATTACGACATGAGTAAAACCTCAATACCTGATTTCCCTTAAGGGAAATCTGTTAAAAGTTGAGTATTGCTGACGGATTATACAGAAACTTGAGAAACAATAGGAAGTCCCAACTTTACCAAGTAATGTGAAGTGATCTTCTTTGAACACACCATTAAAGGTTTGTTATGGTCAGGGCAAACCTATTTGAGGTAGCTTTCATAAATATGTAACTAACCCCTCATTTTCCTAGTTCTGATTTTGGTTTTCCCACTTTCCTCCAGACTAATGTTATTCTTTGTGCCTTACCTGAACATTTCGACATTATAACTATTTATAATATTTGCCTGGAATGTTTGATTTATAGTAGTTGTTAGCTATATTTTAGTTACATAAAAAGAGGTATATAGTAAGGAATGCATAGGTCTAGAATTGTTTATTATTTGAGTTAGTTTTTAATAAGTTGCTAACATGTTGAATATATGGTTACTTTGCCAAAAGGTATTTCATTTTATATGCTAGTTCATAGACAGCTTTCAACCCACTGTTTTTCATATGCATTGATATGGGTCTGTTGAAGGAGCACTTTCTTTGACTGTCGCTCAATAAAAATTGTGGTCAAAAGGCTGTATTTGCTCTACTTATTGCCTAAGAGTTTTGATCTCTGGTGGATTCCAACAGACTCTTGTTTTAAGGAGTTCATAAGCTCTCATTGTTCTTCTCAAAGTTGGGGTAGGTAAATTCAATATGCTGCTGGTTATATTCCTCTGCCAGAAATCATTTTTCTGTCGTCTAAGTACTTCAGATGCAAATAAATTTTACACTATACCTTCTTCTTCTTTCTTGTTCACTCAGATGACAAAGAAACCCCAATAATCAGTTTCAGCCACCCTTTTCTAGGCAGGGTGGGACTAAGGATTTTATTTAATGAGTTTGTCACTAAATAAATTCCTATTTGCCCAGGTGAGAATCGAACTCACCACTCTAGGTTTACCATGTGAGATTAAAGCCAACGATTAAACTCACATGGCTAATATGAGCCCCTGGCTACAAATGTAAAACATATCCAATTAAATCAGAATATGCTGAATTCCTAAGCATTATTTAGAAAGAAAAAAATGCCAAACATCATTAAGTACAAACATTATATTATCAAGATTTCGAGCCTTAAATTCAAGTTTATATATTCTGACCTATATATTATATATGACTGACCCCGACATTACCTGAGCTGTTGTGCCCCAGTTTGGTTTAGAATTATCAGGATTGAATTCAATATAATATTCACAATAAAATAAAAAAAGAAACATTTATTAATAAAAATTGTATCAGTAATAGTATTTAAAATTTTCATCTTCTTTTTCTTCCTCCAGTTCTTCCTTTCTTAAACTGTCTATTTCCTTTCCCCGCTTTAGGTTTTCTTTCTCCCTTACCTTTCTTGCCTTTTTGTTTTCCATCCTTCTTCCTCTCAGAAGCACTAAAAAGTATTAAAATTAAACAATTTTTACAAAAATTTAGTAAGAATTTGGTGAAAGCTCTTAGTAATAATTATTATTGTAACACTAATAAAATTATAAATTTAATGATGGTAGGATTTAATGGGAAATAGATATTAGAGAACAGCAACAGTCACCATATGGCTCTTGAGTAAACTATGATTTGTCTAAAGTTAGCTCACATTAAAAAACAGAAGGAAATAATATTTGACATTATAACAAAATATAGAAGGTATAATTTAGTAATTAAAAAGTCTGTCACGCAGGGGCTGCGTAAACTAAGCAGATTTCCCACGTGAAGTTTTACAATAGAGAAATCTGCCTAATAACAACAGTAGTAGTAATGAATCTCTAAACCTATTCACGAGGGACGACCAGTGACGAAAACGGCTGCCCTAGCTCTCGGCGGAATGTCCCGAACATAGCCGACTCCTGCCGACCACACACACAATACAAATGCAAATATCTCGGTTAATATTCAAGATACAAAATAAATGTATAGAACAATATTTATAGTATATTTAATTTGCAATAAGATTGACTCTATACAATTTTTCGATCCGACGTATAGTAACGGAGATATTTCGAAAATCCTCCCCTCTAAACCCCCCCTCCCACTGGTCCGATTTCAGCCGTTAACGAACTTGATCTTTCTTTTTACATAAAATGACTAAATCTCGAGTTTGGTAACGATCAAACAAAAATTGCGACCGCTAGAGTGGTAACAGACAAATATATATATATATATATATATATATATATATATATATATATATATATACAGTTTTGAACGGACCTCATTTTCGTCTTCTACTAGGTAGCACCGATGGACATTTGCAGAAAAATTTTGAAAATTCCGTCATGAGTACAACCTCAATAGCTGATTTCCTGCATAGCAATAGCATTTAATCTGCTAAAAGATTAAATTAGAAAGCCCCTTAGTTAGTATGTAAATCATAATTCAATAAAAGATTAAAAATCTTAGCTTTTCATAAGATATCAGTAGTGAATTACCTCTGGGAACATTACACTTTGAAATTACCATTAACATAATAATAATTTTAAGATGAAATATCCCCATTGCACAAACATACGTATTATGAGAATTTCTTTCTCCATTTTCACATTTACTGAAAAAGACATTAGAATTGTTGTTAATTAGGCATTTAAGGCTCAAAAGGTATAGTTATTTTGGTCCGGAGCTTAGATCTAGTAATAATATATTCCCTAAAGGTAAATTCTATAAAAGCAATCACTTACCTGGATTCTTGGTGGAATATCTCTCGATTCACTGCTTTATCCAGATCCAACTTTGGCTTTTTGTTTAATATTGAATCGGCTATCTTCAAATTTCGATTGTGCTCTTCATCCCTGGTCTGAAAGAAATGAAATATAAATGCAAAAGTTTTCATGAATTTTTATTTTTAAAAATTAGTCATTTATAAATCTTAGAAATATAAATTGTGAAGTGTGCCTATATATGTGTTATTTATGGCACAAGAAATCAATTTTTTTTTGGTCCCCAGCAGCAGGACTAGTAATGACCAGCCTGAAGAAGGCAACCAAAGAGTTGCAGAAAATTAGCATCCCAAGGAGAATGAACATCGCTGGAGCAGAAATCCCGAGCAAATCAGAAGAGTCGGTTGCCTAGCGAGAAAGTCTATGAAGTTATATACGAATATGAATAATAAATTTATATACACTAAATTATTGTATATAAATATATATAATAAATTATTGTATGCTAATAGATTCATTCTTCCCTTATTGGAGAGTACTCCCTGAACCTTCCATTTAAGCATTTCCAAGATGATTTTATATCAAAAATATTTGTGGTCTTTTGGCCTTTAAATGTGAATAAAATCTCTGTTTGTTAATGCAATCAATTAATGTATGCATCGTTTCATGAATACAAAAAAAAAAAATGGGATATGAACATTTTTATTTTCAAGGACCCCCTTAAAAAAGATTCTGGGGTATGTTCCTGAAACCATGAAAAATTCACCAATTTCAAAACCAAAGATGCAAATAGAAAAACTCAAAGTTGTTCCATACATTTACATGAAGATAAATTTTGTCTGATAAAATGTTTTATTTGATTGATAAAAAAATTTATAAGTTACAACATTTTTTGACCCCATGAATTTACAAATAAATTCTATGTAACAAAAGAGAGAAGAGACCAATCTCCAAGCATCTCTTACATCTATTTTTCATAATTTCTTTATTTTTCTTAATTTTTAAATTACGAAAGTGTGCTCAATAGTTATATCATACTAACAAACTGAAAGGGAAATTTGCATAAAAATAAGTAAACTTTTATTTTTATAAACAGGGGGAAGTTTTTAGCTTTAATCAAAGTGAGTACTGTGCTTAAGATATTATTTAAAATGCAGTTTGAATGCTTACAGGTGCTGGCAGCTTTCTTTTCCTTTTTTGTAAAATAGAAGCTTTACTCAAATGTTTCTCCTTACTCAGACGTGGCTGGAATTTTCCAAGTGAAGCAGTTGAAACATTTGCAACTTGGGCAGCAGTATTTAACTGAAACATAAGGCAAAATATTAATAGCAATTAAAATTTTGGAATTTTTGATTTACAATTAAATGAGTCTAGAACGAATTAAAATATATACTAAATAAGTGATTTTAATACAAAGTGAACTATAATAATTTTTATTTATTGTTTTATTACCAGTGATAACCTTCCTCACAGCAAACTCACCTGAAGCATGAGTGATTTTTATGAGAAATTATATCTAATATGAGAAGACTGAACATGTCTTTAAGCAGGCAATGCTATGCAAGTTTAAAATACTACAAAAACTTCATCAATGTCAAATAACTGAAGATTATCATGACGATTAGAAGTAGACATAAAACATATTTTACTTGTCTTCCAATAGGGTAACTAATAAATTAATATAATCTGAATAAACTGAATAATTACTTATTTACAAAGTGAAAATTAAAGCACTGAATACCTGTTTTGCAGTTTGTTTTGGTGTTGGAGGAAGTCCCATGGAAGGAACTTTTATATTCTTGGCCTTTGCGATATTTCTTATTCGCTGAAACTCATTCTTTGCAACCTATTAAAGAACAGTAAAAATGCTATCAAAATAATAAAAATAAGTCAACAATTTCAAATCTTAAAGGTAATAGATCATAAGTATATTTCACATATATTTAATTATGTTAGTTAAGCTTGTTTCTAGTTAAATTCTACTAGTTGTGTTACCCGCCGGTGACGGGTTGAAATAGAAATGACCGGATCAATTGTGAATATTTAATGAACAAAATCATTCCAATGTATTCTTCAATAACAAAAATTCCCTGTAACATGTAAAATTAATGTGCATTAATTTGTTTTAGCCGAAATTACTACACCTTTTTTCTGTGCTGTGCCAATAAAATTTTATGCTGGAAACAAGTTATGCCTATGCCAGAAAACACACACTATTTTGATACATACTTAATACTCCCTACTTTAGGATAATTGTGGTTGAGGTTAAGTCAGAAAATCTTTACATTTGAAAAATCCACAGGGTGAAGATATAATATGCAATGAAACATAAAGAGGATATTTGCAAAGACTAAATTTAAAACAACACTTAAAAGAATATGCTCATTAAGGAAGTCACTAAAATAATTCACAATGAAGAATAAATCAAATATGCAATTTTCTTTGCATATACAGTGTCCTACTGAGTCTCGGTATCTCTCTCATCTACAGTTCTAATATAAAGAATAGTAAAATTCAAAGACGTCATAAAATACTAAAAGTTAATTTAAGTCTCTATATTGATGCCTTAACCTTAAATGAAATCAACATAACATTTTTTTATGAGGAGTTCAAATAAACATACAAATCATACTATTAAAAAATAAGCAATTAATCAATTTTTTACCTTTTCTTGTTTAACTGCAGCCTTCTTTTCAAACATGTCAGTATAAGGGTCAACGCTATTCGGAACTTCTATGATCCAATCCTTTTCTTTCTCAGCCTTACTTTTTTTATAACCATACCTAGGTACCCATTTCTGAAAAAAAAAGTATATAGTTATTTTAAATAGACTATTTAAATTGTTTTGAATCAAAAGTCCATAAAATCCTAAGGCCTGTTATATGGCTATGTCGCAAGGTCTCGCCAAAGCTGTGAACGAGTTCCCTGTCATAATAATAGTAGTATTATAGATCTACGATTGCTACATCTTTATTTAAGCGTCTACTTAATGCCTTAAAATACAGTACTGGGGAACTGTTAGAAGTTCAATCTCAAAGCTCGGTGATTGCAAAGCTAAATAAAATTTAGAGTGAAATTTCAGGGGTTTGAGCTCAGTAACTCTAGTAGGGGAGTATAGTTACCCACTACATCACTGCCATTCCTAGAATAGGCTGTTATCAAAGAGTTTGTAAAAAGAATATATACATGAACTAATTGGCAAAAAATTATACCTTTAAAATTTCATCCCAGGTAAGTTTAGATTTCTTTTTTGGTTGAATTCCTTTCTCTTTGGCATATTGTTGCCATTTCGTTAATGGTTTAGGTTTAGGAATAGGCTTTTCTCTAGGAATAATATATGTTGGTTTTGGGACCTTAGCGACAATATTATTTTCAACTCTTTCAGTTGGAAGTTGCCAAATAGAATTTAATAATATCTGTGTATCATCTCGTGCTAACTTTTTAAGATACTCATCCTTGTCTGTCCTAGAACAAAACAAATAAAATGAAAATCATTTATTATACTTCAACGACTAATAAGATACTATTAGTGTTATAAATAAAGTATGGAGTATAGGGACTTAAATACTATAGATCAGTATCCCTATAATGTATTTTTTTTTTTCATAATTGAATACATTTTAAATGATGTAACAGTACTTTAATGGGAAGCAGTTTCACAGAACTAAAAGAGATTTTTTGTGTATACCTTGCCACTGTTTAAATGTATCTTAAGAATATGTTGATAACAAAACAAGAATATATTGATACAATCAGGCTAGACTACAACTCAAGTTACACACTGAAGGGGGTAGTCTTGATATTCATATGTCTTAATAACTATATGGTATGCTCTGTAGGCACATATCATAACCTAACATCTCCCCCTCCTTTGAGTAACCCCCCCCCCCTAACAGGATAGCTTCGAATTTGGGTTCTAAACGGTGTTTAGACATGAGTAGTTTTGACATGCTCTACAGTAGCTGGGATAGGCTAAAATCTAGATCTGCTACCGAGGCATTGTGATAATTAAGTAGGAACAACTCTAAGTCCTTGCTGGAACCCTTAGCCTTGGCCTAGCATATCCTTCGTTATCCCCACAGCTTTCTCTGTAACCCCAATGCTCTTGGGCTGATGATGGAGAGCCCCAACTCAGCACTGAACTGTTTCATTTCTAAACTCCCAAAGGGCACGTTGTCAGCCAGAAGTTTCTACAGGATCCCAAACCAAGAGATCTCTTTGAATTTGGAAATAACAGGTAAACTAGTTTCAATGCAAGGGAATTAATATTCACCTTATTATTATAATAATTTTTTAATTCACCTTATATGGGGCTCAGGTTAGCCTTGTGAGTTAAGGCATTGGTCTTAATCTCACATGGCTAAACCTAAAGTGGTGCTTTCAATTTCTCCCTGGGCAATTGAAATTCATGTAGTGGCGAGCTTATTAAATAAAGTCCTTAGTTCTTCCCTGTTTAGAAAAGGATAACCTGTAGATAACCCGTCCAAGTAGTTGACAAAATGTACATAAATAAATAACATATCACCCTTATGCTGCTTGAGCTAATTAGGACAGGTTATTCACCACCTATTACTAGCCAAGCAGTCTGAGGATTTTATTTTGTTGAGTTCACTACTAAATCAATTTCTATTGACCATGCAGGAATTGAATCCACAAACCTAGGTTTATCCATCAGCATTAAGAATCACTCAGCAGAAAATATATAATAGCATTTCCAGTAGTTGTACGCCTAAAATACTCACGTTTTAATATAGGTTTTGAATAATTGTGCATTGGGACATAATATTAAATGCCATAAACACAGGGAAGATGGCTGTGGAAGCACTACTGGAAACCATTTACAGTTATGATGTTCATCTCTAATAAATAAGTCTAAAGTGTTAAATTAAAATCTTATTTCATGAAAATTAACCTTAAAACATTGTTTCAAAAGATTGGTCCATGCCGCAGATATAAATCACAAGTACTAGAAGCAAGGTAATGACTAGTGGACAAAAAAGAAAACAGCTACTATCATTATAAAGATTTACCTTAACTGTTTAGCGTCCAAATCGTTTGTGTCAATAGCTAAAAGAGTACCCAAGTCAAGCTGTAACTCTAAAAGCTTGTCAACTTTAACATTTTTGTAAATGTCGTCAGTAAACTTAATAACATTTGGTACTTCAGTAGCCATTAGAAAAACTACAAATATCAGTAATCACAATTAAAAACAGTATCTTAATCTTGAATTAATTCTAGTTATTCTTCACCAACCACATGTCAATAACAAAGAAGGGGATATAACAAGAGACCAACGAGGTTAAAAACTCCATAGAGATACTAAAGTCCCTAGAGGTTTAAAGACCAGAAACTTGATTGTTAGGTTCTTCTGTACTTAATATGTTCTGTAAGGATTACATTGCAGGGAAAAAAGAGAAAATACTTTAAATCCCGTGGGATTCAAATGTGTTTCCCCCTATTGTATTACACAATTATAGTCATCATTATTTATTTCTTAAATGAATCATGCTAAAAGCATAAGAGCATGATGCTGATCTGCATCAGGTCTTCATTGACTTTCAAAAAATTGCTAGAAACATTGCCGTTTCAGTCTCTGAGTCTCATATAGGTTTGAAATTATATACTGCAAAAATTAGGGAACCATTATTGTTTAACCTCACACAATTGAGGTGGTAATCTAGGAATAAAAAGTCCGTCACGCAGTGCTGCGTTAACTAAGCAGATTTCCCACGTGCGTCACGTTTTTGCATTTATCTCAAAAGTTGTAAGTGCAATGAGAACAATATTTTTTGGTATTTAAGCTTAAAATAAAATGCTTCATAACATAATAGAATATTGCTAATATGAGATGAGTAGGAGTGCGGGTTTACTGAAGACCGAAAACTAAAAAATGCAAATATCTCAGTTATTAATCAAGATAGTGAAACAATGTACATAACAACATTTATAGAACATTAAATTTGCAATAAGAATGGTTCTATATACTTTTCCGAACCGACGCATAATAATAATGGAGTTAATTCTCCCCCTCTACGATTTCAGACGTTAACGAAGTAGATCTTTTTCTTCGTTTCTTCAAAGTTTCTTCGTCGAGCATTCAATAGAATATTTTTAAGAATGACTATTTAATTTATACAATAGGTATATTTGGGACTACTTTTGGGAATAGAAACTGTGAATATTACTTAGTTTATAATAAAAAAAAATGCTATTCACTAATATATTATTTGTGACCAATAATGTTTTGAACAACGAATTGGGAATGAATAGTAACCCCTTAACGTTTAGTCTGACAAACTCAGAAATAGTTCTTCGATTGTACAGAAAACTGTAAAATTTAGTAAAATAAAAACTCAGACAGGCTTGAATTGAGTAACAATCACACTCATTATTCTGCCTATAAATTTCTCTAGCAAAGCTACCTGAGTAATGGTTTATAACTATGAATGAATGCGATCCTTGGTTATGATTAATATTGTCCACGATATTTTCAACATTGCTGACGGATTGAACTCAGGAACTATTTTTTTATTTTTAATCTTCAGGGCTAAAACATTCTATAAGTCCGCTTTAATTGTCAAATATTCAGGTATATGACTTAAACGTGGAGACGGGTAAAAAAATATATGTAAAAGTATTGTGCACATAAAAGCTTTTCCAAAAGAAAATACTGTCATCCTTCTGCTTCTTATGATTTCCCGAGCGAAGCCCGGGTACCTTTGCTAGTAAACTATAAACGTAGAATTGGAAACTCACTGGAAAACAATCGATAGTACGGAGCAATGTAAATTGATATGCACATCGATTGTTGGGATCTCGATCATTAAATTTCAACCTTTTAAAAGTTGTTACCAGTTGTAACCGTTATATGTACTGTAATATAAATATTATTTGGATAAAATTGTTTATATTACAGGGTTTTACTTAAAATGAATTCGAAAAACGTTCTTCAGCCGTCTAAAGGAAATAAAGCTCGGTAAGTGTCATGCCATTATTTTCATATAAAGACAAAAAAATAAAAATTGAATTATTGAACATAATTCTTAAATAGGAAAGGCAATGAAACAGAGCAAAGGCGAAAGGCAACATCTACTCCTGTCAAAGAGGAATCTCTTGAATCTGAAAGCAATATTTCTCATTTATCTAATATACCTAGTTCCTTAGGTAATTTTTTTTTAATTAATTTTTGATCTATTTATTATCCTTTTCGTTTGAATTCTAAAATTTCCTTCTTTCCCCCCATAAATTTAGATAAGTCATCTAAGTCTAAAGGGAGTAATACAAACATTGAGGTAACATTTGTCTTAATAGTGCTATTTAATAATGTTTTCACACAATGCTGAAAACTTTAATTTGTTAACAGAAAGAAAACCTTCAGGCAGATTCACTTGCCAGGGACAATCTTATAGAATTGAAGAGTGTTATGTTTCAAAGAAGTAATTTATTCCATCAGCACAAGGAACATTTAGAAAATATTAATGTAATGTATTTTCTTCCAATAAATTTTGAATTTAGTAACAAAAAGACATGGTGTCATTCTGTAGCTAAACAATCCATTGCAAAATACATTTATCTTTAGTATTAGATATTATTGGCATGTGGTATAATTGTTAAACCTGTGCTACTAAATTAGTTTCTTGTCCTGATTTGCATAGAGAAATGACTGCAGGTTAAACAACAATTTCTATAGTTTTCTGTGTTGCCTAATTATAAAGTTTATATATATTTCTACCAAGGGAAATGGGCTATTTGGGTTGTAAATTTCTTCAAATATCCACCAATGTTATACATTAAATGATATAAATGGTCTTAAAGTCCTGGCAATTGAACATTTTCCTCGTTAAAAAAACAAAATTCAGTGAGAGTTTATTATTTTATTTAAATAATCTTCAATTGCCTCAATACACTAAGTAGATAATGTGGAAACAGATAGGAGTACTACAAAAAGGCTTATTCGCTCAGATGAAAAAAAAGTTAGGACTTCCCTCCATGAATCCATACTCAACCATCCAATTACATATCCAGCACAGTACAACCAAGAACCTCCTCCTGAGAATTTCTGTCATTCGATTTTGTAATTAAAAAAAAAAATAATATCCCTAAGTCCACATAATCTGGAACTATACGTTTTGCACCTTCTGATTGGTTCTTGAGGTTTCAATTCCTGGTTGATTAGATATGGAATGACACTATAACTTTATTATTTTCCATCTTATATATACCTTAAGCACGAATGTATTTTATCATTTTAGAGGCAAATTACAGAGCTTCGAGAAAAATTGGAGCAAGAAAAACAGGAGGTTTATTCTACTATAACTGCTTTTAAAGAGATTTCTTTAGTCGAAAAGAGATGTGAGGTTGAAAGTTTAAATCAAGCTGTACTTTCAGATGGAGGTAAAAGATTTAAAGTATTCAATTACCTTTTGCTATAATAGCTTCAGCATCTCTGAGCTCCCAAGCAGTTTGAGGCCAGTTATGGAGTTGGCACTTGTGACTCTCGATTTTTCAAAACATTTGTTAAATTATATATATATATATATATATATATATATATATATATATATATATATATATATATATATACAGTAGGACCTCCATATAACGAAATTGGAGGTTCCAACGTAAAAGTTCGTTATATAGAATCTTCGTTATATAGAAACCGTTTTTTTTATACAATTTAAAATACCATTACAACTGTGTAAACCTTGTTAATATAGTATAATATAGCTTATGAGGTTAGAAATAAATGAAAATACTCAAACAAAACACAATTTATTTGCCAATATCAAATATGTATGCATGTAAATAATAAAATCAAAAAACGTTTTAATAACTTATATTAATGTACACATTACTTAACAATTTATGAAACAATAGGAACACAGATAACAGTTTACACTTATTAATATCTAATTTATTTATCAAGAATGGAAAACTATTTTCTGATATCTTGCTGTACAGGTGTTAGAAGTTTTTCATACAAATGTTCACACTCGTTTAACATTTGGAAAATATTATCAGGCACTTCTTCAGTACACTGAAAACCATGTCTTATGGTTTCAAAAGCGGTCAGCATTTCTGCCTTCGATGGTTTGGGTCTTTGAGCTTCATCTGTGTCATCCGTTTCGTCGTCCTCTTGCTGTTCATGATCTTTCACCGATTCTTCTATTGCATCATCAGTAGGGTATTCAGTTACAATCAAGTCCTTGTCTACTGTTAAATAGGCCATCATGATGATGATGTTTTCATTTATTGCTCCAATTGATTGCAGTTCATTCCAGCAGGCGTTGATGTCTGGTAAATCTTCCGTCGCTTCCTCTGTTGGTTCTTTTGCAAAACCAGCTTTGATGAAGCAATTTTTTATCTTAGTGTCCGTAACATAAGTTTGCCAAACCTTGGCTAACTCTGTGACGCAAACACGTAAGTCAATAACCTTATCCAGGGATTGATTATTTTCTAATGCGTTAATCAACCTTCTCAGAATTTGTTTCCGATAATGTACCTTCATATTTTTAATTATACCCTGATCCATTGGTTGTAGTTTTGATGTCGTATTAGGTGGAAAAAAATCAAGTTTGACATTCGTCAGTTTCAAGTGATGAGGATGTGCAGGGCAATTGTCTAAGAAGAGAACGACTTTTCTTTTTTGTCGTATCATCTTCTTGTCAAAATTCCTAATCCACTTCTCAAATATTTCACTTGTCATCCATGATTTCTTGTTGTAGTCATAGTCCACTTCTAAAGATTTTATTCCTTTGAAGCATCTTGGTTGCTTGCTTTTTCCTATTACTAAAACTTTTTGTTTTTCCGAACACAAAGAACGACAATTATTCTTTCTTTACTATTTTCCCCCCCAAAACATTTATCATTTTTAAAAGTTAAAGTCTTATTGGGAAGACATTTATAAAAAAGTCCATATTCATCCATATTAAAAATGTCATTTGGTTGATAATCTTTTAATATTAAATGTAACTTTGGCTTCTACTGTTCACAAGTCGTTCCTGATACGCTCGAACTTTCCCCTGATACAACCTTCTCTGTTATTCCGTGGCGTTTTTTAAATTTGTCCAACCACCCTGAACTCGCTTGAAAGTCATCAATACCTAACATTTCGGGATATGTAATTGCTTTCTCTTTTATAAGTGGTCCCGAGAGAGGCAAATTTTGGCTCCGCACCATTGTCACCCACTTCAGAACTGCTACATCTACAGAATTAAACTTGCATTGTTTTAACTTTCTTCTTTCTTCTCCTCCTCCAGCTTCCTGGCATTTCAGAATTGCATCCCTATTTTTTATCACTGTCGAGAGAGTGCTTGAAGGAATCTTGTACTTCTGTGCTACAAGTTTCTTCTGCATGCCACTCTTGACATAGCTTAAAATCCTAATTTTATCGGCAGTTAAAGCCTTCCGTTTTGACATCGTAAGTAGGTACAGTAGACGCGGTGACAGCTCAGTCTATACTGAAGAGGAGCATCCGATAAGTGCGGAGCTACCTGATATCTGTGATTCACATCAATTTTGACAGCTGACTGTGATTCACTTTAATTTGCTGACAGCTTGCGTTCTTTTATTGTGCATTTACTTGAAAGTAAAAAATTACTTTCAGGATTTTTTTAGAAAATTTTAGTTCGTTATATGGAATATTTTTTTCGTTACATAGAAACATTTAATAAAGGAATTTCGTGTGTTTTCCCCAAAACGTTCGTTATAGGGAAAATTCGTTATATAGAAGTTCGTTATATAGAGGTCCTACTGTATATGACAGACATGCCATGGGACAATCAATCAAAAAAAGTCCGTCACGCAGGGGCTGCGTAAACTAAGCAGATTTCCCACGTGAAGTTTTACAATAGGGAAATCTGCCTAATGACAACTGTAGTAGTAAGAAACCTCTAAACCTAAAACATTATTTAGGGCGTAACAACCCAATAGTTTCTAGCCCCAAAAAACAGTTGACCTAAACTCTAAACCTATTCACGAGGGGCGAAGTTATAGAAACGGCCGCCAGAGCTCTCGCCGGAAAGTTCGAACATAGCCTACTGGTGACCAGTACAAATGCAAATATCTCGGTTAATATTCAAGATACAGAATAAATGAATAGAACAATATTTATAGTAAATTTAATTTGCAATAAGATTTATTCTATACAATTTTTCGATCCGACGCATAATAACGGAGATATTTTGAATTTTCAAAAATCCCCCCCTCTAAACCCCCCCTCCCACTGGTCCGATTTCAGCCATTAACGAACTTGATCTCTCTTTTTAAACGCTTAAATATGAAGTGTGGTAGTTATAGTTATATATATATATATATATATATAGATATATATATATAATTTTGAACGGACCTCATTTTCGTCATCTCCTGGGTAGGATCGATGGACATTTGAAGAAATTTTTCGAAAATCGCGTCATGAGTACGACCTCAATAGCTGATTTCCCTTAAGGGAAATCTGCTAAAAGTGTAATCAGATGAAGCAATGCCTGGTGAATACGACGATGTGTGGGGTAGGACCTTCCATTTGGTCATTTCACTGTTTGTTTTGATGATTTATGTCCATTTTATGCTATTATGGCTAATCGGGACGGGTTATCTACAGGTTACCATCCTTTTCTAGCCAGGGTGGCCCCAAGGAGTTTATTTAATGAGTCCATCACGAAATAAATTTCTACAGCCCAGGGCGGGAATTGAACCCGCCACTCTAGCTCTACTATGCGAGATCAAGACCAACGCCTTAACCTGCATGGCCAACCTGAGCCCCTCAAAAAGAACGACCAAACTGATGGACTAAACTGCATTCTAGTCATAACTATTTTCTTATTCGGCCTTATTGATTCCCCCCCCCCCTATGGATTATGTCACAAAATTAGTTGAATTGTCTATAAGTGAAAGGTTCCTTAGGCTTTTGCATATGATGATAGTTGACAATAAGTTAATGCTTGAGTTCGAATAAACTAATAATTATTATTCCCAGTGCATTTTTCAAAGAAATTCTAGATTGATATAGTCTACAAAATAGATGTAACAGCAAAATTAGTTACCATATTTAATGCAGTCATGATTTTGATCTATTACAGTATTGCGGGTGCAATTGAGTCTTTATGAAATTTTTCCAAAATTAGCTAGAAGTAATTGTCACCAAAGCGAAAATTCAAGACCATAGCCTCCATACCCACATTATTATCTTAAAAATTAATGCCTCTAAACTTTTGGTTTTAAGTGTAATAGCTCTTTGATTTTTGTTTTCTAGATATTCAACTTCAACAACGCTTTGAAGAACTAATGGCTGCTGTTAATCAAGAAAGAAATGAATTGAAACTTAAAAACATTTCTTTTTTTTCTGATGGTAAGTTCTAAAGCTATTTTTGAAGTCAATCACCCTTCACAAGAGCACTTCTGATTTCTACAGCGTGTGCTAGTAAGCATATGAGAGTGCATGCAGGCATGTGTATGTGTAAAAGAAACCTGTCTTGGCCACGTATTTATTACATTAAATGTTCAAATTTGTGTTAGGAAATTATAAAAACAATTACAGTAATTAAAGAAATAAATAGTTACTAGAGTTAAGAGTTTACGTTTATGATATTGAACAGTTTCATTTTATATACAATATGTTTGTACTGTTTGAAACAGTATGAGACACTCTAGAATAGGAATTTCCATTTTTTGCTCAATATAATTATAACTAAAAAGGATATAATAATTTTTTTTTTAAAAAAATGTTATTTACTGACTTCCACTTTGTGCTTCTGAGATAATCTGGACTTGTTATGTACGGGTTACCACTCTTTTCTAATCAGGGTGGGACATAGGATTGTATGTAACTTCATCACTAAGTAAATTCCTGTTCTCCATGCAGGAATCAAACCCATTGTTTAATAATTGAAAACTAAGAAGTTTTTTGTTTAAAAAAATCAGTGCAGTTGGGAGATATTCTTATATGCATCTTATTCTTCCCATTTATTTTTTTATTTTTAAGTTTATGGCCATATCGTAAACTTTGACAGATGTAAGAAGAACAGTTATGTATTTGTAAATATGTATTAGCAAGTTTCCCCTATGAAATACGTTATTTGGGCCATTTATGACGAAATTTCTTTAAATCTTTGAACATTATATAAGTGGGTAGCAAAACCAAGATTCGTTTTAATTTGACAATGGCATATCTATTTATAGATTGTCTGAATGCAGAGTTTTAGAGATATTGAAGCAAAATTAAATTCTTAAACTTTTGATAAAAATGAGAAAAATTCAAGATCATCAAAGGTCCAGAATCAATAATTCTTTTATGACTTATATTACATTATAACAATTTAAAACTGTTGCTGTAAGCCCTACTTAATGGAAATTTCCTTGATTGTTGGGCATTCCTCCTTTTTATTTCTCAGCCTTTGGTAGATTAAATAAAAATGGGAGTGCATATATAGCAAAGATATATTTATTTGTTGAGTACTCCCTATCAGTATTTTTATAGAAATTTTATAGTTATGAAGCCTCAGTAGGACTTATTTTGTTTCAGAACAATGTAAAAAACTTTTAAAGGAAGCTGGTGCCTCTATTAAGTCCTTTCATGACAGTGGGGAGTTTGAAGCGGTAGAAAAATTGTCTTCATTTTTGCCTGCTCTTGAAGAAAGTATAGAAAAATGTAATGCTTCAAATGAAAAGTAAGTTATTGATAAATATAATTTTCTCATTATTATTTTTTATAAACTAACAAAGGAATGACTTATCTAATATTGTAGTCAATTATGAACTAGATTAATTCCATTGATATTTTAAAATAACTTATCAGTAATCACAATTTACATTTTTTCTTGAATACAAGTAGTTACTACCAAAAAAATCAACTAATTTATGCTTAATCTTCTACAAAATTTCCTTCTTAGTCAAAACCTTTATCCACATATCTTCATTAATATTGGTTTAATTCTACTCTACTGTGGCTTTCTACTCCAGCAGTCGCTTTATCAAAATCTAATTTTCGGTAGCTCTTATATTTCTTTTATTTAAAAAAATGTAAATAATAAATTTAGTGTTTAGAATATATTTTCCTGTCACCAAATTTAATTTATTAATATATTCCAGGTGAATGGCTACATAGAATTTTGTCTTCATTTGTATTGAGGATATAAATATTTTTGATATGGGCTATTTTATATTTTGTTACAACATTATTATTATGATTATTATTTATTAATGTCCACTTTATGCTACTATGACTAAAGGGTATTGGTTATCTACCAGTTACTATCCTTTTCTAGCCAGGGAGAGACTAAGGATTTTGTTTAGTGAGTTTGCCATTAAATAAATTCCAATTTGCCCAGGCAAGAACCTAACTCACATGGCTAACCTGAGACCCTTGCTGCAACAGACAGCAGTGGAGGTTTACTTGGAAGAGAAAACTTGTGTTTAGAATATATTTTTCAGTTTTAAAGGTTACCTTGTAGCACAAAATTCAAAATTATTACTTTCGTAATTAGTCATACTGCTCAAGTATTACAAGAGAATGCCAAAATGCTATATGATCATATATTTTGTACTAATGCTTAGTTATAAGGGAAAGAATATTTCATAGATCTTTTAAACATAAATTCGTTGATATTCATTCAATCAACATTTCATATTCATGGTCTGACACCATGGCATTGGCATTGAAAAGATTATGGTGGAATCAGATGGGGAAATTTCCAAAATCTTGTATTGATTTTAATCGTGCAATCATAACTAATGGCAGATCCGATGTTAACCTATTTAACCCTAATACTGAGGATTATGGAGTCATTTGTTGGCTGTTTGCACCCATAACAGCCTGTGCGTATTTCAGCACCCCATGAAAATTGATGAAACCCAGTATTGTTATTCCTATCTTTCCTTGTCGAATTGGCTGAATTTTTTAATGTGAAAAATGAAGTACAATGGAACAAAGTGAAAGTTACATTATGGAAATTATACAATTTAATAAAAAATATTTAGAAAGAATACAAAATACTAAAGATTAGCTGATTAAGGGGGAACTGTTCACAGACTGAAATTAAAAATGTTATATTTGACCACAAGGCATGAATAACGGAGTTAAATACTTTCATAAATAAATAGTTGATTAACATGAATTAAATGCTCTCCATAAAATAAGCCATTTCTTTATTGGGTTTTGGATTTATTGTTCTATTATGTAATCTGAAAATTCCTGCTCTATATAAATATTAAATGTATTGTCGTTCACTTCTACAATTCTTATATTTATTTCATTTTGATATCCTATGAAATTTTGTAATATTAAATCATAATTTACAGGGTATTTACCCCTTCCTCCCTCCTGACCAGAAGCATAGCAAATTTCAAAGGGAATTTATCGCTTCCAATATGCAAAAATAAATTCCAAGTAAATAACATCTTTCTAACATATATGAATGAAACCCTTTATTAAACTTTTTTCTTTCATTTAAATATCTTTTGAATTTGCAGGATCCCTACATTTCGCAGAAGTGTTATAATTAAAATACAATGTTTTTTTTGGGGCATGGTTTGAAATTTTAATATTGTGCTGAAACTTTCAGAATATAACATCGAAAAAATCCAAATGTTTGAACTTGGCCGCATGATACTCCTATGTGTTAATATTTTCTTTCCTATCATTGTTCCTGTGGTGTTAACAGAATAATTTCAATTTTTGAGTAATGATGTGTGTTCAAACAGTGAGTGACACATATATGTGTATGGAGCTAACTCCAATATCTTCATTCTGGGTCATGTGCCAGCTTATTGCCTTCATTATTAATTAATATCGTGGTTTATCATTTTTGATTGGGTTACTGCATTGCTAGACTAATTTTACTGAAAAACTAAAAGCAAATTGCTTATAACTAATTCACTAATTTCCTCTATAGGTATAACAAGTTACTGTATAGTTTCTGTGTATGTTATAGAACATCTGTGTAATAAAGGGTTATTTACTGCATAAATTAATCCTAGTCTTTATATTTCAACTATCAAGCATTAGGTAAAAAAGCTAGTTGTTTCATATATTTGTTGGTTGTCTATATTTTTCATTTTACGTATCAATTAGGATAAGCTCAATCATTTATTCATATTAATCAGGTGTAATTTCATGGCAGTTTTGAATTACAGATTTATTATAATATATTTAATGATTTACAATTTATAGGTGTGCTAAAATCACTGAAGGCATCAGGAGTCTTCTTTTGCATAGAAACACACTGAGGGCAATTAACAATGAACAACAGCCATCAATCGTTGGCAATTCTTCAGGACATGAAGAATTATCGAATTAATTATTCATCCTGAAGATTTATCGAATTAGTAATTTAGTTATATAAATAGCAATCGAAATTGGGGAGGTAAGTGTCGATACTTCTCTCACTCACAGTCAGCATTGAAAAGAACAGCCACGAATTATAATAAATGCTATATAAGCAAATATAGTTTAAAAAGAAATGTAATATATGAATACACTCATGCAAGTGTTTTTATACTTAATTTGTTATGATTTTTTATTATTATTATTCTAATGTTTTATTTTAAATTTTACTATGGAATTCTTTTATCGATAAATAAAAAGAATTTTTGAAGCACTATCTGGTATTTTATTAATCTTTACCATTTTCTTTTTAACTTATGCTATATAACTATTATTAACTAAACAAAAAAGGGGTTCCAAAATGCCTTTCAGCAAAAGTGGAGAAGTGATTGAAGTAGGTAAAGAAAGTTTGGAACAGGTAGTCAACTTTAACCCTAAGCAATTCTAAAATAGTCCTTCACGCAGGGGATGTGCAAACTAATCAGATTTCTCTTGTGATGTTTAACAATTGATAAATCTACATAATAGCACTGTCAATATCAAATGAATAAATACAAACGATAATAAGAAACCTCCAGACGGGAAGTGTCTGAAACCTAAACAAACAGTTGTGCCAACTTCACACAGGACTGAAAAATAATTACTGAAATATATCAGAATATAACATATTAATTTTATTGATAACTATTTAGTACATCCAGTACTGTAATTTATAATTGATCAGAATAATTTTTATCTCAATCAATAAAATTTTAGTAGTCCAAGAACTTAAGGTCACCAGAACATATTTGCATTACAATAAAGGTCTCTTGAAAACAATATATAGTATTTAAGCTTCGAATAATGTAGTTTATTATATAACAGAGTGTTGTTTATGTAACATATGTAGAAGTGGGGGTTTGCTGAAGCCTAAAACCTGAGAAATGCAAATATTTTGGTTAATATTCAAGATGGAGAATAAATGTACATAACAATATTTATAGTACACTTAATTTGCAATAAGATTTGTTCTATAAATCTTTTCGATCCGACATAACAGTAACGAGATATTTCAAATTTTCGGAAATCCCCCTACTGGTCCGATTTCAGCCATTAACGAACTTGATCTTTCTTTTTACATAAAACGATTAAATATCGAGTTTGGTAAGGATCAAACAAAAATTGCGACCGGTAGAGTATTAACAGACAAATATCTATAATTTTGTACGATCCTCATGTCCATCATCTCTTGTGTAGGATCGATACACATTTGAAGACATTTTCCCTAAGGGAAATTTGCTAAAAAGTAAATATCTATGCTTAAAGTCAATAGTTGAAGCTAAAGCTGTAGTTGTGTTGGAGAATTGATATAATGAGGTTAAGTTCCTTGGTTTAAACTCAATAGAAAATTGGGAGAAAAGCCCACCATTGGAAATGCCGACATTAGCACTGGAGGATTGCATGAGTGATTAGAACAATTAAATATTACACATTTAGATGATTGGGACATTTGGAATGAATAGAACCTGTCTAACTGTCCACAAAAAGTTATAAAGTTCACCAGGAGCAAGTAAGAAAAGAGGTTAAGAAGATAAACTTTGATGATCAGGAGATGGATGGCTGTATTGGGAAGCAATGATTTGAGTGAAGGATGTGTACCACATTGGCAAAATCATCGCCAGTCTTAGCCCAAAGATTAATATTTCTCCGCAGTATATTGGTCATCCATTCCTGAATTGGAATTCAGTTTGGTTTGTTAGTTTTGTTTTTTCTGAAGGATATCATGCCCATTGCCAAATACGCCTGGCTCTGTTTTTCCATGTATGTAATAAAAGGTTAAAGCAACATGTAAAAAGTATTGACAACAATGAAAATAAAACCTAGGAGGTTGGATATGTGGAAGAGAATTGTTTAAGATCGCCAGTAACAAAATAATTGATTTTATCAGATAGATTGGAGTGGGAAGATGGTCAGTAGTTTAGTTTGTGTTGGGTTAGAAAATTCAGGTGGTTAGAATGAAAAGTAGGGTGGAACATCCTTCCTGAGTGTTAGTGGTCCTAGGAACTAAATAAATCAGAGGCTAAGTGAAGTAGGGAAAGATTCTATGACATTTACAAAAGCGGATTTATTAGAAGGACAATTGGCTAAGGAAATACGTTGATTGTAGGATTGATTAATAATATTACATTTCTGACGTTCAAGAAGAGTAGGATTAGAATATGTGTAGTGGGAAATACTGGAACGTATGAAGATGGTGAAGCTAGTAGCACTAGCACAATACCTGAATAGCTCCCTGTGTTCCGGGCTCCGACAGCGACACAGCCGTCGACGGTAGCTCACTACCTGAACAGGTAACTGTTCTCCGGCTTCGACAGTGACACGGCCGTCGGCAGTAGCTCACTACCTAAACTGGTCCCTGTGTTCCGGGCTCCGTCAGCGACACAACCGTCGACAGTAGGTCATTACGTGAACAGGGCATTACTCCTCGGGCTTCGACAGCGACACGGCCACCGGCAGTAGCTCACTACCTGAACAGGTCACTGTCCTCCGGGCACGACAGCTACACGGCCACCGGCAGTAGTAGTAGTACACGGCAACTCTTTAACACACATGACTAACCTGAGCCACCCTCATTTGGACATTAGAGTTGAATTAGATAGTTAAATATTGAGTATGGTGTAGATCAACTAAACATTATCGAGTCGGTGAGTGGTAGTAAATTCTATCAGTTGATATTTATATTTTCATTAGTTGTAGACACTATAAATCAAGAAATATTTAATGCTGTTGTCATATCTCGCGATGCTGACTATCGTTACTGGCTGATGGTCGAATACAGATGGCAAGCCTTTTCCAGTTAAAGGCACCATCTTCAAGCCGCCTAGAGTTGTACTCCTCTAGAGATGAGTACAACTCTAGGCGGCTTGAAGATGGTGCTTTTGCATCGAAAGCACAATGCCAACTATACTCGACCAACAGCCACTGATGACGATCTGCACCGACAGATATTACAACTCTATCCAGTTGCACACACAGCGGATTTTTCCGAGCGGATGTTTTACCGTCGCCGCCATTCCAATAGTAGTCCACTGTAGTACATTGGAGCTTGCACACTCGACGGAAAAAAAAACGATCGGTAAGTTTAACGTCGGCGGTAACTGTGCAGCCGTCCGGTGCCACTGGAGCCGACGGAAGTTTGACCGTCACTTCCAAGTAGTGGCCTACGTAACCAAATGAACGTTTCCACACACAGCGGATTTTACCGCACATACGTTTGGCAGTTGAACTCTCTTGCATCCACCTAATGCTTTGTTTCCGCATCCGCGTATCCTCTCCTCCTTGTGTTTTGTTGTCATGAGTGAGGAAATTGATAATGAAATTCTTATTTCATTAGTGGAATCAAAGCCTGTGCTTTGGGATAAAACTTTAGACAGTTTTAAGGACCGAAATGCTACGAAAATCGCTTGGCATGCTGTGTGTGTGGAATTACGAAGTGACTTTGACCAGATGCCAGAAAATGAAAGGAATAATTTCTACCGGTTGAATACAGTTCCTCATTTTTGTATTTCTGCGCTGAATGGTATCTTTTATCCGGTCATGCAGTTCATCAAAGGAAGTCATTGACATCCTGAAATAGTTGAAAAATTTCTTGTCATCTTGCTTCAACTCATCAAACAATGTGTAGAATGCGCCAGCCTCATTTCTTCGTTCATTAATTGGATGAATCCAAAACAGTCGATTTTTTCTTCGCCTTCTCATTCGGCCACGGAATAACAACAACGTTATGAGCTACTGAAATTGGTTCCAGAACTACAACTGCTGATACCGACGTAAATTTTTCCGCTTATTGGCGACGGTAAAATATCCGATCAGAAGCGGCGGTAGAATATCCGACCATATGCAACGGTAGGTTGTCCGCTCGGAAAAATCCGCTGTGTGTGTAACTGGCCTATCATCTATACTGGCGGTTCCAACCCTTTTATTTGAAATATTTAATGGTTCCTAATTCTTCGGAAATGGAATTATTTTTTTGTAGATGCATAAATTAAATTATTTTCTAACGTCCACTTTTTGCTACTAAGGCTAATTGGGATGGGTTATCTATAGGTTACCAGCCTTTTCTAGCCAGGGTGGGACTAAGTTTTTATTTAATGAAAGTTAACGTAAAATAAGCTGCATAAAGTTAACGTAAGTAAACAAATAAATTATTTTACTCTATTTTAAAATTGTAATTCAATGTGTTTCTGCTATTAAATTAAATTTTTGTTTCAATTCGATTATCAGTATATCTTCTGACATCATCACATCTCTGTTATGTACATATATTCAAATATTTCATTTTTTGCTGGCGGTATATTCCTCTTTGATAAACGTGGTTTTGTTGCGGGGGAGGTTATTATTTGACATATGACGGATACTGTGGATGATTTCCACATATAATTTATTTCATTGTTTCTAATATTTACTGATTTTATAATATATATTTTTGTATTCGTATTTTGTTTTCTTTTTCATTTTGTTGTCGTAATAATTAATAAATAAATATTTGTGCTTAACATTTTGTCATGATATTTCCAACAGATCATGGTTCCTTGGAAACCAGTTGTTTATTCAATTAAATTATACACTTCCAACATTTTTCCTGTCATTATTGAAAAATATGGGTGACTCAGAAGAATATAACTCGGACAGATTTATAAATATTCTTCAAAATGGAAGTAGGTTTCAGAAAAAACAGATTTTGATGGAATTTAGAGAATATATCCAGAAGACTAATGATGAGGATTTGAAGTATGTTTTTGGCAAGCTGCTAAATTGTATAGCTATTGCTTTCCAGGATGAAGCTGAGGTTTGTCGGGACAGTGCTATTCATGTTTGCATTGAAGCTATCAATAAACTTGAGGGTGATATTAACTATTTATCCACATTGATTCCTATCATCCACAACAGGCTTTGCAGTGACATTATATATGAATCATCTGAAGAGTTGCGCCTGGTTTATGTACAGTTGACTTGTTTGCTTATTGAAAAGCATCAAAGTTTGGTGTCTCCATTTGTTGAAGAACTTGTTGATATAATGTGCAAAGCTGTTTTAGATGAAGCTCCACCAGTGAAGAAAAAAGGTTGTAATGGAGTTATTCAATTATCACAACTTAACCTTTATGAGTTTCAATCTCATTCAAAGAAGTTAATAATACCTCTGTCTGAAGCTTTGAAACATAGGCATTGGAGAGTAAGAGTTGCAGTTATTGAAGCATTTGGTGAGCATGTCAACCTGTTCAAATTTACCGAAAACGCAATGCAATACTAAGCTTTAACAATAAATTTTGTTATTAAAGGGCCCCTATATTTTGGTCCATGGGAAAGTACAAAGTGAATTAGCAGATTTCCCTTTAGGGAATTCAGCTTTTATGGTTGTACTTATGACACGATTTTTAAATGTTTATTTTAAAATTAAAGATCAAGTTCATTAATGGCTAAAAATGAGTAAGGGGGCTTTAGAGTGGGGATATTGAAAATTGGAAATATCTCTGTTATACTTTGTAATAACCTCTTATTACAAATTTAATGTTCTTTAAATGTTATTATATACATTTTTTAATTTTCTGCCTTCAGTAAACTCTCATTTTTAGTCATCACACTTTACAATAAGCGAATATATCATGGAGCGTCTTATTTCAAGCTTAAATCCCAAATATTGTTTTAAAGAGATTCTTACTAGATGAGATATATGCAAATATCTTGTTAACTTGTGTGATGACGTCACCGACTAGGATTTTATTTTTTGATTAAAAAATAATCACTTGACCAACAACATACTCAATATTTAACAGTTGTATGAAACTGAAACTATACTTGTTTGTGGCTGAAAGGAAGAGGGGGGAGGTTGAGGGAGAATTCAAAACTCAAAAAAATTTCCTTTATTATTAGTTGAATAGAGAAATGTTATAGATTATCCTGCCAATCTTTTTAAACTATTGATGGTCAACAATTGTTGTTTAATACATTTTTTAGTATCTCATATAATAAGCGATGCATTCATACTTTCAAATAACCCACACTTCCACTCATCGGATTTTTATTTTTAAATAGAGAATATAGGGAGAAATGAGATCAGAAGTGTGTCATAACCACACTTAGGAAATTTGCTTAATTAACGCAGTCCCTGCATGATAGACTTTTTTTTTACTCTCTCTTCCAAAAATTTGTTTCATTTAAAGCTGAAATTTTTTTTAGATAATTATCTTCGGTTTAATAAAAAATAATTTAATTAATAGTGTAATTTTTTTAGAATGTGTTTAATATTTCTACTAAGATTTTATGTATCTAAGTGTTCTATCTCATAATAAAAGAAGTGTTTCACTTTTTTTAAATCATGATCTGTACTCAGTGATAGATTAACTACTGAACATTTTCAAGTATATTAAAATAATATATGTAATTAATAAATCAATTTGGAATGTGCTATCCATAAAGAAAGTAAATTTTTCAGTAATATCAAATATGAACCATGTTAGACTATTTCTATCTTGTCATGCATGCGATTAACCTTCTAATAAAATTATGTTTACTGTTGCTATGATATTTTTTAATTTTAAAGGTATTTTAATACCAATAATAAGGATTTTATTATATGGCAACACTCATGCAGTACCTGAGGATTGACATATAGTTTTAAGTGTTGCTTATTTTTTGTTTTGATGCTACAGAGAATTAAATTTTTTTTTTAATTAAGGCTCATTCCAAATTGACATATTTAGTTTATTATTTTTTTGGGGAATATTATATAAAATTGTGGAATCAGTTTTGTATATAAATCTATCCCTTTACAGAAGTGACAATTCTCAAAGGTGATCCCAAGATATTACCCGAGGCCCTAAATCATCTGACTAACCGTTTTTTTGATGATACATCGCATGTTAGAATGGCCCTTACAAAATTAATTGGTGATTGGATGCTAAATCATTATGATAGATACTCATTTTTTTCTCAAATGGTTCCCCTCATGCTCACTAGGTAAGATAATCAAATTAGTTTAAGGAATACATTTTTACTTATTTTAGCCTTTTGATATATATATTCTTAGTTTTTTAGCCTAACTGATGAAGATGAAAAAATAAGAATTGAAGGTTATGAGCTTTGGGATAAAGTTGGAAGACAGTATATGTTAGAAAATGAAAAAGATTTGAAAGACAAAATGGATTGGCTTACAGAAACCAAGGATCATTATCCAAAAGGAGGTATTCTTTCATTCACTTGGTTTTTTTAGGATAATTTATTTATGCATATTCTCAAGCAGTCTTCAGAAAGTTAGTTGTAGTTTTGGATTGCCACTTCTAGGGTGAGGTTAACACAGTGTAAGTGATAATGAATCTCATCGTCTTAAGTCAGTGGTAACCTCAAAGTGTTCAGGGTTAATAACTCAGGTGTTCAACCTACATAAATTCCTATAGTAACTGACTAATGCTTCCATCCATTTTAGCCTGCCTACACTTGTCATATCACATCACTATCATACTTATTTTTGTTCAATAGAGAAGAGGTGATCTGTGGAAATTTGTCCAGGGTCCATTCTGTAACTATCCCAGTATCCCCTTTATATTTATTACCTCTGCCAAATAAACTCTAAGAGGATCTTACAAACAGTGAGAAAAATGTCTATATTTTTTCTATTTAAATTTGTTTCTCTTTTTTTTTTTTGTGTAGGGTCAATATTTGCTTCTCCCCATTTGGCTGGCATTTTTCTATTATCCATATATCATTTGTTAATTGATAAACCTCCTCTGCATATTTAAATAACTTAGAAGGAATTTTATCCTTTGTTGTTTTTCAAATACAGGATAAATTCCTTGATTTCATCTGTATCAGCTGGTCTAACTTTCTCATTGTCCTCATTGCTGAATTGGTTCACCTGACCAGCCCCAGAATGTAGCATATCCTTGAAGAACTGGGCCCACCTAGCCTTAATTTACATGGTTTTCCTGAGGCTCAAATTCAGAGTAGATATGATATGAAATATAATTTGTCTCATTCCATCTCAAGGGAAATCTATTTAGTTTACATAGACCTTGCTGGTGGAGTAATGAACAGACTGTGTTTATATTAATCCATTTGTGGTTAAAATAATTCAAACATTTCTCTAAACTCTAATATCAATGTTCAATTTTTCAGTGACAAGACCAAACCTTGGCTGTAGATATTTAATTGAGCGCGAGGTTGGAAAATTTGCTCTGGCTATTGGTAGGGAGCTTTGTGATTGGATTGTGAGTGTACGGATTAAATCAGCACAGTTGCTTAGTCAAGTTATTTTACATGCAGAACACAGCATAACTCAAGATTTGCACAAGATAATTATACCAATGACTAAAGCAGCAATGGATGAGGAGACCCCAGCTGTTATTCATTATGTATGTTGATATATAAATATTATTATTTCATTAATAAGAATTATGTTGAAAGTGATGAAAACCCATGGAACTAATATGATTTTCAGTTAAAAAGAAATGAAAACTATATTTCAGATAGAATGGAAAAAATTAGTTTGGGGATTAACTTTTTTTTCTTTTTTTTAAATTCTCCACTTGGCTTTACAGACTTGGAGATAGCCGTCATTACAAGCCTCCTGGACATCTGCCTACCATGGGCGATGGCTTTCCCGTCCACTACATGGAACTTTGTAGTGTCCTTCTTCACTCTTCTCAACCAATCCCATCTTTGGTTTCCCTCGTGGCTGGGCTCCCACCTCTGTCGTATTCATCGTCTTGTATAGGGAGCCGGTTGGGTTGATTTTTGCCACATGTTCCACCCTTTGTAACCTGTTAGCTTTCATATCATGTGAGACCGACTGTCTCGTTTCAGATATAATCTCTATAGTCTTCCTTCTCCGAAGTCCTAAGTCACCATCCCACTTTAGGCCTATTATGGCTCTAAGAATCTTTTGTTCAAACCTTTCAACCTTTGCTTCCAGGGTACGTGTCAACACTCATGTCTCATACCCATTCATGAGTATAGGTTTGATAATGGTGTTATAGACCCTTAGTTCAAGGCTCATGGGATTTTCCTTGATCTTAAGACTTGAGAAAACTAGAAAAAAGTGAGGTTGGCACTCGTTAACCTTTGGCGATTCTAGTAAACTGGTCGTTTATAGAGGTTACTGTAGCTCCACGGTAAATGCTGCTATTTATTTGTTTTACCCAAGATTATAAGCATTTAGACAAATATATGATTAGTCTTCCTGTTATCCAGAAACTAATTGATATAATAATGGTGTCCCTTCAAAATATGAATATTTGATAATGGAAGCACTGATAATTCATTAATTGGCTTCAAAGTTTCTCGTCAAAATAAAATAATAGTATTATCTTAGCACCCAGAAAGGAAGATGGAATCAAAATTTCAAAACTCATAAATATAAATAATGATTTAAGACCAAAATTGTCATTCTAAACACCATTTTGTTTATATTTTTTGATAATGCTAACAAAGATATTGACGGAAATGTGTTTTGACATCGAAGTAGACCACCCTCCCCAGTTGAAATTTTGAATTCTCATATAGCCTATCTATGTTGTGCCTTGGGATAATTGACTCACAAATATAAAAGTCTATAAAATTCCTCTGAGTCATTATTGAGTGATAGAGTAACAAACGGGTGGACAGACAGACAGAGATTTTCAATTTTGATGCCATTGTTTTTAGAATGGGAAAAAAAATCCCCACCGAATTTAAATAGAAAATCAGACAAACCTTAAAGTTTTATTTATATAGATATATGTGATATTCTGTACATTAAAATCATAAAATGAATGCAAGCTATTTTAGGTTCTACTTGCTGCTGAGTATTTGGGCTACTTTGTTCCTCCAAAATCCTATTGTAGTGTTATAGTTGAATACATCAATGAAGCTAATTATGGTGAACTTAGAGTAGTAGCTGCTATTGTGAAAGGGTCTAGAGCTGAAGACTTGAAAGCTTACTTAAAAAAGCTGTCACCTCTTCTTGAACATACATCCTTTAAAGTAAGTATTTTTTTTTTTCATTTTTGTTAGAATATATATCAACCATCTATAGATTTTTGATATTGTTTAATTATATTTACAGCTTCCATTTACTGAAATATAATTATTATAAGAACAAAAAAGACCCGTCAAGATTTTTATTATTAAATTTTAACACTCCTAACATTTTAAAATCTATAAGCAATGTTTAAAATTATTTTCTTTAGAAAGTTCAGCATTATTTCTAATTACTTAACATTGAATCTAAACTAATATGAATTAATTATACAATCTCCACTAATGGGCTAGTGTGAAAGTCGGCTTCTGTATGTGTCATTAAAGTATGAGGCAATGTCTGGTATTGAGAATTTTAAATATAATTCTTTATTGGTGCTTGAGGTGACATTAACAAATGCTTTACATGAGTTTTTAACATTTTGTTATTGCACTCTGCTAATTAGCAATCTTTTGAGACAGACTTGGTAGAACTGTATTTCATTTCTAAAAGTACATCATGCAGGTTCTGTGCAAACTAAGCGGATTTCCTATGAGCAAAGATATAAAAGACCTCATTTGTGAAAGATCTCTTCACTTTGTTTCTCAGTGCCCATGCTGCCCGCCCACCTTGTTGAGGTTGCTTGCAGGGACCTTCTCTCCTTCTCTGTGGGAATCCGTTTTCCTTGACATCACATGTTGACTTTTTTCTAGGGTGCTATTCCACACCCGCATTATCTAATTCTTAATTCTTCAGAGAGTTAAGACGTTGATGGGTAAGTTTCTTTATTCCCTTAGATCTTGTCCTTCTCCCCTTTCCTCTCTATCTCACCCTTCAATGGCAGTTTCTCTCAGTGTAAATGTTTCAGAGGTAAGACTGATTTATTAAAATATTTCTTATTTATATAAGTGTTTCCTTTGACAGCTTTTTGCTTATCTGAGCTCACCAGAACCAAATGTATTTTTTTTTTATTATTATGTTTTTATTTATGTGGATTTTAGTTTAGAACGTATAATCTTGAATGATGATGTTAAACTGACATATTTGTCTTAAGTTTGAGACCACCTATGTTTACATCAATTAATCTACTTTAATCATGCAAAACCTCCATTTTACCATTAACTGAAATTTCGAAAACTGGGGTGCATAAAACGATCACTCACTATGAAGAGACACACTATCATCACGACAAACCTCGATCTGGAAGGCCTAGAATAACGTCTACTCAAAAAGCTCAATGTATTATTTATTGCATTGTTATTATTATTAATGTATAATTTAAAAGCAATAGGAATAGAAGACTCACTGGTCCAAGTTTTTGCCAGTTTTAGCAGATTTCCCTTAAGGGAAATCAGCTATTGAGGTCGTACTCATGACGCGAGTTTTGAAAAATTTCCTAAAATGTCCATCGATCCTACCCAGGAGATGACGAAAATGAGGTCCGTTCAAAATTATATATATATCTATATATATATATATATATATATATATATATATATATATATATATATATATATGTATGTATATATATATATATATATATATATATATATATATATATATATATATATATATGTATGTATATATATATATATATATATATATATATATATATATATATATATATATATATATATATTTGTCTGTTAACGCTCTAGCGGTCGCAATTTTTGTTTAATCGTTACCAAACTTCATATTTAAGCGTTTTACGTAAAAAGAGAGATCAAGTTCGTTAATGGCTGAAATCGGACCAGTGGGAGGGGGGTTTAGAGGGGGGGATTTTTGAAAATTCTAAATATCTCCGTTACTATACGTCGGATCGAAAAATATTATAGAATCAATCTTATTGCAAATTAAATTTACTATAAATATTGTTATATGCATTTATTCTCTATCTTGAATATTAACTGAGATATTTGCATTTGTATTCTGCATGTGCTCGGCAGCAGTGGCTATGTTCGGACTTTCCGCCGTGAGCTCTGGCGGCCGTTTTTGTAATTATTCGTCCCTCTCGTGAATAGGTTTAGAGGTTACTTACTACTACAGCTGTTATTAGGCAGATTTCTCTATTGTAAAACTTCACGTGGGAAATCTGCTTAGTTTATGCAGCCCCTGCGTGATGGACTTTTACTTGTTAGTGTAGATTTCCCTTTGAAATAAGTGCATTAATTATTTGACAAGTTCCTAATAATGGTTTTGGAAGAATGTAAGTTCACTTGTTGCAAAGTTCCCTTAACCTTAGTCAATTTTTTCTGACATATTATAGGTTATTTTTAAGGATTTTCAGAGAGGCTTATTTCTAAGTACTCTCTTTAAGGGGCTCAGGATAGCCATGTGAATAAAAGCATTGACCTTTATCTCACATGGTAAACCTAGAGTGGCGAGTTCGATTCTTGCCTGGGCAAAGGAAATTATTTAGTGACGGAATTCATTAAATAACATCCTAAAATCCACCCTGGCTAGAAAAGGGTCATAACCTGTAGATAATCCATCCCAATTAGCCTTAGTTGCAAAAAGTGGACGTTAATAAATAATAATAATAATAAATTATGTTATGAAAATGTTATTATGACTTTTATTTTATAGGGGGAAGAACAACTTGCAAGGTTAGATTTAATATCCTCCATGTTTTCAACTTGTGGTGCTGACTGTTTTGATATTGGTGAAGCTATCTGGGGAGCTCTTATTAGTATTGCTGGTCTTGCTGCTTCTGAGTCGATTGCAAATAAAACTTCAGGTAGTAATTAATAACTATACGTTTTTTTGAAAAATCAATCATTATAATGACATAATAATATGGTAACATAATTTTTTAAAATACCTAATATTTTTTTTATCTATCATCTATAATGTTCTTTAGTCTTTTTAGGCCATGTTTAACCATGCAGTCCAGTCTCCAGAGTTCCCAAATTCTCGATTTCAGCATCTGCCAGATCATCCAACAACCTATGCTTGGGTTCGGTCTTCCTCCTTGTCTCTCTGGTGTCCCATATTAGCAGGGGGAAATCAGACATTGAGGTCGTACTCATGAAGCGTTTTTCAGAAAATTTCCTCGAATGTCCATCAATCCTACCTACTAGATGATGAAAATGAGGGCTGTTCAAAATTTTATATATAAACACTTGCCTGTTACCGCTCTAGTGGTCACAATTCTTATTTGATCTAACCAAACTCAATATATAAGCGTTTAATGTAAAACTAAAGGTCGAGTTTGTAAAAATAGCTGAAATCAAACCAGTGAGGGAGGGGGCTAGAGGGGGAATTCCAAAAACTCAAAATTTCTCTGTTAATATCTGTCTGACTGAAAAATTGTATAGAACCAATCTTATTGAAAATGTTATGTTCTATAAATGTTGTTAAGTATATACATTTTTTCACTATCTTGATTATTAACCGAGATATTTGCATTTGTTAGTTTTCGGCCTTTAGTAAACTCCCAATCCCACTAGTGTCATAATAACAATAGGCTGTTATATTATGAAGCACCTAAATGCCAAATATTGTTCTCATTGAACCTTTAAGTTTTGAGATAAATGCAAATACGTGGCACACTTGGCAAATCTGCTTAGTTAACGCAGCCCCTGGGTGACGGACTTTACCATTTTTCAGAGCAGCTTGTTGAACTCCAATCTGTTTCAGAGTCATACATACTGTTGCTGTGGTCACTGTTTAGTATATTTGGATTTTTGTCTTCAAATGTTGATTCTGAAAACATTAACATTTTGCAGGGTCATGTACCATTCTAGCTTTTTATCTGCTTCTACATAATTACTCCCCATAACTACCATAATACTTGAATTTATTTAACTAGGAAACGTGGACTTTCAATTGACAGGACCACCAACCTCCTCAGAACATTTAGAAGTTCTTATGTAATTGGTCTTACTCCCGCTTCTATACACGCTTGCTTATGATGATATTTTTACTAGTGATTATCACATTCTTCTGGTCCCAATTTCCTGAATTCAATGGTTATTTTTTTTGTGCACTCAGTTTTGCCTCTGTCTAGTGCATCTATATTGTATTACACCAAGTTCCTTCTGGTTACAATATACTGTGCTTTACAACATCTAGTTTTAGTCAATTGATCATTTATTTAGTTCAAACAATATCAAGACCTGAATTAGGTTGTGGTACACCCCTCCTCTCATATCTAAATGGTTCTATTCAGAGACGTTTTTTTAGATAGAGTGGTGTTTTTATACAGTTGATGATGTCATTTTCCCCACACTGAATCATTCTTATTAACCCATTCTTCAAGCTGTTAGCTAATTGGTTCTATTGCTTCAAGTAACACCAAGATTAGCATTATTATATTCATGGCTGGGGCTCAGTTAATCACCATCTTTGATAAATAGAGCAACTATGGGTGGATTCTAACCCATACCCAAAGCTTTTCATTTAGACACACCTTTTATAAACTATAATTACTATTAACGTATTATATAATTTATTATTATTAATAATAAAAAGCTCTACCTGAATCACGGAAATATGACTACAATTGGATTAAAATTTGGCCTGGCATTTTGGAGAAAAGAAAAGGTTAATTGGTGTGTTATTATTTCATATACTCTTTATAGACATTTGTGGTATATTTTTGTAACTTTTCCAGAACTTTTGTCGGAATTTTGTCAACTTGGCAGTGGCGAGAAAAGGATTATTTTCAATAAGTATTGTAAACCACTTTTATCTTCACTACTGAAAGAACATTGGGTTGCACATTGTCGGGAACAATTTATTTTTACTGGAGTGATATGTTATGCAGGTAATTCTTAAAAACTAAATTAACTTTTTAAATGTCAAAGTAGTAAGCCAGTGATTAAATTTGAGCCATTGAAATTTGAAATTGTTAATGCTAATCAATGATTTTTATAAATAACTTTCCTATTATATATACATTACATTTCATATACAATCTGTGAAGTTAGCAGAACGTGAAATTTTAGCATATACAATTAACTAGTATAATTAATTATACTAGAAGAACTGACGGTAATTTAGAATTCAAATTGTCGCAAAAAACAATATTTTCTGGGAGAATGATTGATTATTTTTCTAGCCAACTCCTAAAATTCAAGAAAAATTTACTATACAATAAATCACTTATAGCACTAGAAAGAACAACTCCTAAATGTTTCAAAGAGATTTAGAATAAATTAAGAACCATTTTTAAATAAACAATTATCCTGAAGAAATGATAGAAAAAGAAATGAAAGAAACTGAAAAAGAATTTCTTATGAACCAAAACAAAACTGGAATATGCAAGAAAGCAAGAAAAACAAGACAGGGTCACATTTGATTTTCAAGTTTTTAAATTTAGTGACGATATGTTTGATGAAACAACCAGTAAAGTTTTAAAAAGAAAACGATCTGACGATAGTGAAGATCTACAAAAACAAAAAAGAAGAAAACTAACTCGAGACTTCAAAGTTGATGGCAGCTCTATAACTAAACTAAGTACTAGGAAATGGAAAATGGATGACACAGATGACGATAATGTGGAAACAAGCCAAATTAAAAAAAAACTCAAACTCGCACAGTTGAAGATCGAGGAGTTTTTTCATCCAAAAACGAGTAACCGAAATAGTAATAAACAAGTACTTATACCAACAATGTAGCATTCAATATGAAAATCAACAAAAATAAAACGACAAAATAAACGACCAACTAAAGAAGTTTGTTCCTTTTAAATATAATCCGGCACTAGCAAAGCACATTCTGTAAAATCTGTAAGGATGTAGGACCAATAGCATGGACATATGGGGAAAATATCATTCAAAGTTTCAATCGTATAAAAGTTTACTAAATTCCAAGTAAACAGAATACAATGTTTATAAAATAAACTTCTGCTTCTGACAAATTTTATATAAGGAGACCTTAAAAAAAAGATTGAAACAGCATTGCAGTAGTGTTGATAATTTAGAAAATAGAACATCTTTGGCAGACCATTCATTGACATTTAAACATAAATTTAATGTTGATAAGGTAGACATTTTATGGAATGACAAAAAAGAAGATAAAATAAAATATTTGCATAATTAAAAACAAACAATATGTTGTGATAAAAAAATTGAAATAAGAAATTTACATGGTATTTTTTATGAAATATTTAAATAAACAGCAAGTCGATTATATGTAGATGTAGCTATGCTTCTTCTAGAATCAATTTTTCAAAACTCAAAATTTTTTTGGTAATGAATTTGTACATTGCTCATCATTTTATGTATCGATATTTATCAGCTGAGTGGTGTACATCTCCATTAGTGATAATTTTGGAGTGACCGCTGAGGTGATAAGGTTGAATCTTTTTATTTTGTACATTAGTCCTGAAAAGGCATCACAGAAAACGCGAAACATGTAGAGAAAAATAAATCAGTGGAGATAGTTCACAGGTAGTTCATGTGTTCACCCTTCAGCCATTTCTTCTTCAACTATTATTTGATTTTAATAATTACAGGAAGTATTAATATGCTTTTTTTAAGCCAAGAATCAAGCTTCGGAAAGTGAATAAGTTTTAACTCACAATTTACTATCATTATGATTTTTCTTTTTAAACTATTAAACCGAGTAGTATAATGGCAATATATTGATTTTAGGTGAAGTTATCGAGGAAAATGTTGATACCATACTTGAAATATTTAGGAAGTGTTTGTACAAAGAAGAGACAGATGCAGAAGTTATTTTGAAGGTCTTAATAGCATTGAACAAAATTATAACTGAAGAAAATGTTACCTTACCTACACCAGAAGTTCGAGAATTGTTCAAAAACACTGTTTTGAATGGTGAGCCTTTTAAAAAGTAAAATAAAAACCAAGGTTTAGAATAATAAATAAAAACTTAGATTAATAAAGCACAATAGATTGATAATCAGAAGTTAGTTCTTCATTATTAAAAACATATTTCACACCTCCCTCGGATCCCCTAGAGGAGTTCTAAGTAGCTATTAAAAGTTATTCTGAAAATTTAACTTTTTGTAAATAGACCCTTCTGTTATTTATACCACAGCGAGAATGATGAAAAATTAAGACAATGCCTTTCTCTTGAAACTTGTGGGCCTGACTCCATCTAAGTTATTTTTCTTTTTTGCTTGGCTCAAAAATAAATATTTAGATAAAAGTAGTATTAAGGAGCAGCTGGACCTCCCACACTGCTTGTTGAAGAACAGTATGGTCCACTTTTTCAAGAGGTTTGCCAAAGTTTTATTAGATGGCTGTGCTGATCAGGGCATTATAAGTAATAAAATGCCTATTTTTTAGTATTCAAATCTTGATTGAACAAATCATTTACTATTGTCATTTCCATTTTTCAAAATTATGCTCCACAATTGAGAAGAACCTCATATAAAGAGTACTGAAAATTACTTTGTAAATCACCTTAAGGAAGTTCTTATATATAAAAATGGCCACAAAGAAATACACTGAAATTATAAACAATGGTCACTTTATTTTAATTTAAATTACCATATTATGCCCTTACATTTTGTTTTACTAGATTTTATGTGTGTTAGAGAAAGTTACATTTATGCATATAGCAGATATATATCGGCATATGTTCATGTAATCATTAATCATATTTAAAATATGTACAAAATCAAATTGTAATATTCCATTAATTATTTCCTCCTACAGATAATTTTTTTTTCTTGAATTGATTTAAACACCTCAATATGAGAGAGATGAGAAGGGCAATAAGATTATTTTTTCTTACAAATGGTCTAGAAACTATTCCCACTACCTATGCCATATAGTGGTCCCACTAAATGTGGGTTGCTTGAAAAGTTTTTTGTTGAATACTTACCTTTTACTTTTTTTATTTAGAAATCCTTTATGAACAGCTGAAATGGAGAGCAGGTCGAAGTGCAGAAGCGACCAGAACGATGGCCACTACAAGTCTTTTTCTATTGCTTCCACGAACTATTCCTGACAAACTTCTCCCAGTAATGATTTCTCTAGTGGAGGATGCCAGCGTAAAAACAAGACAGCTTGCTCTTGCTTGCATAACAAAATGTTCTACTGTTCCACAGATTCATATACCTGAAACATTCTCAAATCTAGTTACAGGTAAAACTAATTATCCACGTTATTTTATGGAATCAGCGACATTACTAGCCTCCTAGTTGCAGGGGGGTTCTATTTTACAAAAGTTCTTACCTGGCAATGAAAGTTTGAAATAAAAATGGTTTACCATCAAAATTTTATTAACTAACAAGGGAGGTTAGGGAACCTGAAAACTCAAAATATTCTGAAACTTTATGTGCAAGCAGAGTAGTTCATCCGTAACACAAAACTATTTCTTGTACATGTGGACAAAACATTTGAAGGGGTAAAATCACCTTGAAAATAATCGTTTTTTTTGGGTTTTTTTTCGAAAAAAACGATTATTTTTGGTAATCATTGTAAAATGGTAATAGATATAAAAAATTGTTCAAATGATAGTTTTATGGTTTTTAATGTTCTTTAAAACTGTACAATCAGATTTTTTTTGAAATGTCATATTTTTCATAAATTTTTCTTCCTCAAGGTTTTTTTCAAGACGTATTTAGCCCCTTCAAATCATAGTTCTGCACAAACAAAAATAGTTTTGTGTTATGGATGAACTACTCTACTTGCATACAAAGTTCCTTACTTTTTTGAATTTTCGGTTTCCCTAACCTCCCTTGTAAGTGTTACAAAATATAAAGCCTCATTCTGGCAATCTCTTGTAATATCTGAGAAGTAGTAGTTACTGGGTACCTGGACTTAATAATTTTGAATTTTATTCTACAAAATAACTTTAAATACTGAGAAATTTATTCTAAAGATAGAGATAGATTAAATAGATTCATTATTTTCATTTTGATGATGAAACCAATATTAACTATGACATTGGCAAATATGTGTTTTAACTCGAGTAAACTCCCACTCCTGCCTGTGATAGTAAAGTGATACGATAGCCAACATTAGCAAAATTCATACTCCTGATACATTACAAAAAATTACTCACTTCTATTGATGTATTCTCATGGAGCAGGAATAAATTCTATTTGGGTACCATAAGTCCAAAGACAAATTAAATCAGCAATGTTTTAGGATTCTGAAAATTATTCTGACCACAATTTGTTATTTAGGGAAATTTTCTAAAAAAGTTCAACAAATCGGGGTACTCAAAAATATTACTTGTATTTGTACTTTGTGTTTTTATGTTTAGTAATTTTTAATACTGTTGCTTCCAGTTGGTATACTAAAATCAGAGCGGCTCTTCATTTAAATAATAGAATCAATTGTTGATTGAGACAGACAATTAGTCTAGGATAAAATACATCCACTTTGTTAGATTGATAACAAATGTCGTACTGGAAATAATTAACTCCACATTGTAGATCATTGTCGTGCAACACATTTTAAAAATATCAGTTTGGTGAGCAGTGAAAAGAATAATCATGGGAGATGATAGCAGAGCTTCATCATGGCACCTAGAGGCCATGATTCAGCTGAATCTCACACCTTTCACTACTTCCATCAGTTACTTACTTATTTATAAGTATTTTTCAGTTTTCTTGGTTTTTGCTATTCGAGATTTACTTTTTGGTTTGAACTGAAAAGTTTTGATTTTGTGAAACCCTTATCTGTCGATCAAACTATAGTATGCTCATGATTTCATTTGGTTATATCTTTTTTGTTTTATGTTATCTAGTACCTTTTTGGGGTTACATCTTGGGAAAGCACAGTTTGAAAATGCTCCTATGCTAGCCTTATTCCTTAAAGTTATCAGCCTTTATTACAACATGAATAATTACTTATACATATTTATTTTCATGTTTTCCAATATTAAATAATAATGTCTTTATAGTTGTTTTAAAGAGATTGGATGACTGCGACCAGAAAGTACGAGAAATGAGTGTGGATTGCATAGTTACAGTATACCAAGAAGAAATTAAGCCTGAGAAGAAAGAAAATTTGAGTAATACCCTATTGGAGTTTGTATTTACTACTCTACTCATTCACCTTGATGACCAAGATAAAAAGTTTCAACAGGTTGTTTTTGGTAGGTAAATTAAAATTTGTAAGCATTTAAATTACTGAGAGATGATTATACAATGATTTGACTTTATACTGAGGGTCAAGTCGAGACTGACGTGAAGAAGAGGCATGTCCTGACGTGACTTACCTTGGTGGTGAGCTCGAATCATTTTTTATTTTAAGTAAAACTCCTAAAGAGGTAAAACATGTAGAGGGAAAAATAAGTAAGCAGAATGTATTTCATCTATTAACCTTCTTCCATTTTACCTTCAACAGATATTGGATTTAGGTCACATTTCAATGATATTGATTAATAATAATATTGTTTTATTTATGTTCCATCAATTATATTATTGTAATTAATTTACTAATAATGAACACTATGTGTATATATATATATATATATATATATATATATATATATATATATATATGACACATTGCACATGTTTTAAGAAAGTATACATTTTAATAAAAGAGCTTTACTGTAAATTAAAATGCCGAACAATACTTTTTCTGGGCCTCAGGTTGGTCATGTGTGTCAAGGATTTGGTCTTAAACTCATGGTAAATATAAAATTGTGGGTTTGATTCCAATAGGAATTTATTTAGTGTTGAACACACTGAATAAAATCATTTTACCACCCTGATCAGATAAGAGTGGTGATCTGTAGATAAAGATTCGATTAGCCTAGCATAAAGTGGTCTATGATAAATAGCATTATTCAAACATTATCTACATCTTTATTACTATTGGTCACTAAGTTTTATATTCTTAATAAATGCTAGTTATTCTAGAAATATATCAATATAATAGTTATTTATTATACAAGTGACAAAAGTAGATCATTTTACAACTCGAGTGAAACGTTTACCCACACGAGCGAAGCACTTTCGTCACGAGTGTAATATTAAATTTTTTCTGTAATCATGTAATACATGATCAGATCTAACCAGAATATGAACAAAATTAGGATGTTGTGAAGATTATGGTATGTTGTTGGTAGGTTATAACCATGGTTGTGAAAGGTTATAAGCATAGTTATAAAACAACTAGTGATGATTGTGAAGTAGTGCAGTTATAAACAAGTGCAGGTTATACACAAGGAAGGTAATTATTATTATATTTAAATTTTAAAATATATTGATTATTTCCACCAATAATTCATTCACATTACAATTTATTTTGTTAAAATAAATTCTTACAATGTTAAGAAACATTTAAAAGCATTTAATTTCCAACTTCAAATTATTTTTTAATTTATACTCATTACTAATTAAGAAGACAATTCACTTTCTTCACTTGTTAGTAATGTTACCATTATTCAACGATTACAGAAAAATATTATTTTCTTTATAGGAGGATTGAAAACACTTGGTGAAATAGATCCCAAAACTCTTTTAAGTAAAATACGTATTGATACATTCCGAGACAAGGACATTGCCTGTCAGCTTTCTACTTTTTTGGAAGAGCTTCTTCAAAATGATGCTGATTCAAGATTGTGAATGAATTGAATAATAAATTATTTTAGTTTGTTTTATAGCTAAGATTTTTAAATTGTTTCCTAATCTTTGTCAAGTTCCTCCTAGATCCTTATGTTGCTAAAAGTATATATTTTAGCTATCTAGAGGTTTAAATGTTCTAAGAACCTTCTAGAACCAATAAACAATAGAGGGAAGAGTGCCATTGTGCGGCGTGCGTACACACACACACACACACCACACTTATATACATACATGTACATATACTCATCCACACATACATACATACGTACTAAGGTCCAAAAGTTTCCTGCCTGGGATAGAAGGAAAGGTGAAAGAAAAAAACTGGTTTTACTGTTTTTCAGTATATTCTCCTCTAAGTTCAATACACTTATTACAACGCTTTGGCAACATTTCTATACCATGAAAAAAATAATTCTTCTTTGTTAAAAAAATGTTCTCCCACTGCTGCTTGGAGCTCTTCGTCGGTGTTAAATCGCCTTCCACGAAGGTCAGATTTTAATTTTGAGAAAAGGTAGAAATCACTAGGAGCCAAGTCTGGGCTGTAGGGTGGGTGAGAGATTTCTTGGAATCCACAGTCCTTCACAGCGGCCTTGGAAATCAATGCTGTGTGGACAGGGGAATTGTTGTGAAGGAGGCGGACGCCTCTGCTTAACGTCCCTCGCCTCTCCTCTTTAATGGCGTCTCGTAACCGGTGAAGTAGGGCTGCATAATACTCACCATTCTTTGTGGTATTCCTTTCTTTAAAATCTATCAATAGTATTCCTTTACAGTCCCAAAAAATTGTGGCCATTATCTTTTTTGTTGACTGCGTGACTTTTGCCTTTAAAGAAGGCGCTTCTCCATTGTCTCATCCCCAGTTACAACTGAGTCCAAAAAATTCTTTGGGTCGGCATTATACTCGCGTAAAAATTCATTGCAACAGTGAACTCATTCCTGTTTTTGATGAGCTGAAAGAATTTTTGGAATCCATCTTTCACTAACCTTGTTCATATGCAAATGTTCTTTGATGATCCTCAAAACACTTGTTTTTGAAAGCCCCAACCTCGCTGCTATTTCCTTGGTTTTCAGTCGTCGGTCAGACAGCAATTCAGATTCCACAAGTTGCATTGTTTCAGAAGTGACAGCTTCCAGTGGGCGACCGGGACGTGGGTCATCTTCTAGACTTTCTCTCCCTAACTTAAATAATTTTGCCCATTCTTTCACTGTGGAATACGAGGGGGAGGACTGCCTGTATACACAATCCAAGCGCTCTATAATTTGCGCAGGAGTAAGACCCTCTTTACAAAAGAATTTAATTACCACACGGTACTCGAGTTTAAACATTGTAAAAATGGGGAGTTTCCTTTAAGGCTGGACACTGACTGACAAGACTGAGGAAGTGCGGGCGATGGGTATGGAGTGAGCAGGCATGGACCTGCTTAGGCGTGCAGGTCCCGGCACGTTTGAAGGAGGGCAAGCGGACAGGCTGGAAACTTATGGACCTTACGTGGACTACGTACATAGTCAGCCAGTTTAAAACACCAGAAATCACTTATTTGTTTATGAGGACTGAGTTTGTAAAAGTGATGATATATGACCAGTGCTTTAATTTCATACATTTTTTCTTAAATTCTTTGGTTTGTTTCTATGACATCAATTCTTCTACAATTTATATTTCACATTTCTCCATATTCCCTCATACTTTGTGATCATTATTTTATGTTGTTATTTGTAGAATCCTGTCACCATACCTAAACTTTATTATAGCCATCCTCCCTAATTGTTTCGCATAATATTCTAACAAATTATCCAGCCGCCCCAATCGTAGCTTTATTCTCTGGTCATGGGTTTTGAGTGCCTGCAGCACTTTTTCTTGCAATCCTGCAGATGAGTCGTGTTGTCATAAGGACCTTCTTTATTTCTGTATGTTATCATTTTGGTTGTCAAAGTGGTTTACGAACAATAATATAATTATATAAGTTTTATGTGTATGTATATTGTTACACTTATTACAAAAATAATAAACATTGTTTATTAGAGTTCTTTTGGATTGCAAAATTAAACACACAAACTTTATCACTGCACAATTTTTTTGACACTACACACTTGGTAAATTATTCTTAACTACTATTCACAGTATGCACTGATAACTTCACTTCTTATTGCACAGTACAATAACTCACGATTACTGAAGTTCACAAAAACACGTCACAGCATTGCACTGTTATTTACATAACACGGCACTACACTGTTATTTACATAAAACGCTGTACCGAAACTAAAGCTGCAGTGAACGCACTGTAATTCACTTGAAGAGAACTGAAGATAAACTCGAGCGAGCTGGGCCGCTTTTATAGACGAGCGGAGAGATCCAAGAAAACTGTACAGACAAGTGTAGATCCCAGACGGGTATCGCCGAGAACATTCTTTGGTGGCAAAGGTCCTACCTTCGGGCGTTTCCTTTCATCTACTTTGCACCTCTCAAATACGTGTTTAAATCTGTATATGTACGCAGTTTTCACCTCACTATATATATATATATATATATATACTTTTATGTATTATTATTTGTGCATGTGCATGTTGTGTGTGAAAGAGAGAGTATGAATGTGTGTATGTTAGGTTGAATTCATTTAAAATTGCTTCAAAAATGATATCATCATGATAAAAGTCTTGTAGTTGCAGCCATTGTGTTCTTTCGAAGCTGTTCTTTTCATATTACTATACCCACCAAAATCGATAAGATAAGTGGGGGTTTACTTGAAAGTCAAAACTTACGTCCATCAATATCTTCATTAATATTGGTTTTATCAGGAAAATTCCAGGAATATATTTTGTTTAAATTTATTTTAAGTTTTTGACATGATGCTTAAACTTCTGCCTACCAAATAGAATTTATTCCCTGAGAATGGCTCAAACAAATTGTGAAATTGAATGCATGTTTATTTAGGGAATGAATTTTGCCAGCATGCACTCTGTTACTCCTTTTTACCATTGGCAGGAGTAAGGGTTTACTTAAAATAACCTTAATTAAACATTGTGGGGAAAAAATTTTTATTTAAATCCAAAACAACTGCTACACTAATGGCTACTTACTTCCAACTTCCGGTCACCATTCATGCTTTCTAGACGTTACAGAAGAATTTGAACTTTTTCTATGCAATGATGACGCAATCGTTATATTGTGGCAGGAAACTTCAAACTTTTGCGTTTGATTCCATGAAAGCTAATAAATTCGTCCAATAGCCATTCCCTACTAGTACTTCACGCGCGTCGGGCGCACCCGGCCTGAGAGGCCACCCACATATTTTAACCCCCTACTCCCCACCTAATCAATTTTAATTTAAAATGCTGATAGGACCGCCTTCTCTAGGATCTAAGGCATGCAAATACACCATTTATAACGTAGAATAATGACTTTATTAAATAGAATGAAGCTTAAACTGAAACAAGTATATTGATCAGGTGCACTCGGCCTGAGTGGCCATAGTTAGAATAGCACTTATTTCTCAAGATATCGACGAATTGCCGAACAGGATAGGTTTATTTTTAGTAAAATGAACGTTTGCAATATCTTAAAAAAACTCACCTTCGAAATTAAGGCGCAGTCTGCCTCACAAGCCATCTAGGGCTCAGACGAGCCGGATGAAGGGTGGCAATAGACTAAGTTAGGCGATTCTAAGCATGAGCACGATCAGGAAGCTATTGGGAATGGCGGCTAACAGGAGGAACAGGAAGAGGCGGCGCATCGAAAAGTGTGTTTTGCTCGCCTCTCGACGGAGGGTTAAAAGTAAATATAACTGCAATTTGATGCCAATAAAGTTATATCTTAGTGCCTTGGTAAGGACTAACATCGACCCAAAGAATTTAATGGCAGGTTTTATCCAGTAAAAAGAACGTAAAACATCTCATAGTTTAGAGATCAGAACTTTACCTTCGCCAACAAACCTCTCTGGAGGTGTGGAAGAAAAAGCGAACACAGGAGGGAGTGGCAAGAGGCTTCAGGAGTTACTAGGAAAAAGGTGTCTATTCACACAAGTCGGGACTGGTTAACAATGTTCGACAATATATATATATATATATATATATATATATATATATATATATATATATATATATATATATATATATACTAGCAAAGGTACCCGGCTTCGCCCGGGAATTCATTTGAGGCTGAATGAAGATGGTATATTTTTGGCAAGGCTTTACTTTCCATAATATTTTTTTCATTTCTCTGTCCCAGTGTTTAGAATTTATACCCGTCGTTACTGTGGATTTGTTAATAATAAAATTATTTGTTATTTAAGACTTCATTGTCCTCAATATTTTTATATTTCCCGTCCTCTGTGTATGTAGTTTTTTTTTATAAAGTGATGGACCATATAATTCATAATCCTAGAATGTATTCTATCTTCCAAACCATGTATAAATAAGTTTCTTTCCCTTCATGCGGTACAATGTCCAACGGTGACAGCTGTTTTAGGTACGTCATAGCTTCTATTAAAACACTCTTTCATAAGTCTCGATTGTAAACTGTGTATATTGGTTTTCAGTAAAGTATATCATAATACATTAACGGAGCAGAGTTAATAAATACCAGAAATACCTGAGTGCACCTCCCTAGCGTTTATTCTAGTAAATTATTTATTTATGATAATTAAAGAAATTCAGATTCCTGAGAATAATAATACATTGCTATAAGCATCAATTAACATGTAAACATAGACCAATATGAGGTCGGAAGGGAAGCGGCAGAACTGATAGGACAAAGGAAGTAGCTCGACACTTACATAGCCTCAGTGCTGCCAACCTGCAATGCATTTTGGATAGCTATCCTCTAATACATTCAAAAATCATATTACATTATCTTCACAATTCTAAAACTGTTTCAAATATTTTTCACGTTTTAATTAAATAATGTATTAAATACACTTAGAGAAGGGTGGGGGCAGTATACCTTATTTGGTGCAAACTGTTACTGGCGTTAAAAAATAACATAGTTTTGAATTATTAAGGATAAAATTTTAACATGGATTTGAATTAACTTATCCAGGTGAGATACCTGGGTAGTTCATATTGGAATGTATTGTTGAGCATATCAATATTTCTAAGCAAATTACTTGCTTCATACCTTATTTTACAAAAAAAATAATTATAAAACAAAATTTACACTAATAAAAAAAGTAAACAACTTATGTTATGTGCACAATTGCCAAAAACCAAATAGACGATGAAATATCGCGAATTTTTATTTCAGGCCTCCCGCATAACCCCCATTCCCCTTGGAACCTAAAATTTTTAGTATAGCTTATAATCATGGAAGAATTAATGCTAATTTACATACCGAGTGTTGTTAAGTTCGGTTCTACCGCTAGTGCCCAATAAAATAGTTGCCCCCGCTTTAGTTTTTATCGTATATCTCGTTTATACTTTGTTATAAAAGAAAAGTGTATATATCAAAAGTTACTCTAAATAACAAAATAAACAACTTTTGTTATGTTCATATTTGCCAAGAAACCAATACGAAACGAAATATCGCTATTTTTAATTTCTGGCATCCCTCATAACCCCCACTCTTGCCCGTCCCTAGAAATGTTGGCATGGCTTGTTATAATGAAAGCGTTAGTGCTATTACATATGCCGAGTTTTATTTATTTCGGTTGGATCTTTTGTCCCAAATAAAATTGTTCACTTCCGCTATAGGTTTTAGCGTATATCTCGTTTATAATTCGGTATACGAAAAAAGTGTATATAACAAAAGTTACTCTAAATAACAAAATAAACAACTTTTGTTATGTTAATATTTGCCGAAAAACTAATAGGAAACGAAATATCGCTATTTAAATAAATATAAAGTATAAATGAGTTTTACGCTAAGAACTATAGCGGGAGTCAACAATTTTATTTGGCACAAAAGACTCAACCGAACTAAACCAAACTCGCTATGTGAATTAATACTAACGATTTCCTTATAATAAGCCATACTAACATTTCTAGGGACGGGCAGGAGTGGGGGTTATAAGGGAGGCCTGAAATTAAAAATAGCGATATTTCGTTTCCTATTGTTTTTTCAGCAAATATGCACATAACAAACGTTGTTTATTTTGTTATTTAGAGTAACCTTTGTTATATGCACTTTTTCCGTATACGAAAGCATAAATGAGTTATCCGCTATAAACTAAAGCGTGAGTCCACAATTTTATTTGGCACTAAAGACTCAACCGAATTAAACCAAACTCGGCATGTGAATTACTCCTAACGCCTTCATTATAATAAGCTATACTAACATTTCTAGGGACGGGCAGGAGTGGGGGTTATAAGGAAGGCCTGAAATTAATAATAGTGATATTTCGTTTCCTATTGCATTTCCGGCAAATATGCACATAACAAAAGTTGTTTATTTTGTTATTTAGAGAAACATTTTTTTTTATATAAACTATCACCGTACACCTAAGTATAAAGGCGTTATACGCTAAAAATTATAGCGGGAGACAACAATTTTATTTGGCACAAAAGACTCAACCGAACTAAATAAAACACTCAGTATGTGTATTAGCACTAACGCCTTCCTTATAATAAGCCATACTAACATTTCTAGGGACGGGCAGGAGTGGGGGTTATAAGGGAGGCCTGAAATTAATAATAATGATTTCCTATTGGGGTTTCGGCAAATATGCACATAACAAAAGTGGTTTATTTTGTTATTTAGAGAAATTTGCTCAACACTTCTTTTCATTATGAACTACCAGGTACCTCACCTGAAAAAATTAATTCAAGTGTACGTCAATATTTTCTCCTTAATAATTCAAATCTATGCATAATGCACAGGAGACGGGAAATATGACAATATGCAGGACAGTGAAGTTTTACATAAAAAAATAATTTTATTATTAACAAATGCCAACAACGGGTATTAGCCCAAAACACTGGGACGGGTAAATATCAAAATATGGTGCAAAGTAAAGCCTTGCCAAAAATATACCATCACTATTCAGCCTCAAATGAATTCCCGAGCGAAGCCGGGTATCTGAGCTAGTATATATATATATATATATATATATATATATATATATATATATATATATATATACATACACACACACACACACTGACCTCATTTCCATCATCGATGGACATTTAAAGTGATGTTTGAAAATTGCTCCATGAACACAACCTCAATAGCTGATTTCCCTTAAGGAAATATGGACATACAGGGCAACAGTACTAACACGTGGTGATAATGGAAATACAGAGAATCCCATATTCCTGTAACATAAACAATACTCACATATACCGTTATATAATAAAACACATTATTCGAAGCTTAAAATCAAAATATTGTTTTCCAGAGACCTTTATTGTACGAGATGCATGCAAATATGTTCTTGTGACCCCTCCACCTGTCTTAAATTTTTGGACTACTAAAATTTGATTGATTAAGATAAAAATTATTCTGATTCATTATAAATTACAGTGTAAGATATAATTCATAGTTTTCAATAAATTGAATATGTTATATTCTGATATGTTTCAGTTATTGTTTTTCTTTCCGGTGAGCCGTTGGCAGACCTATTTGTTTAATTTCAGACGCTTCCCGTCTGGAGGTTTCTTATTATCGTTTGTATTTATTCTCTTAATATTCTGGGTACTATTGTGTTACCATTACAAAGATTTATCTATTGTTAAACTTCACGAGAGAAATCTGCTCAGTTTAATTGGTCATATAAACAGTTTTTCTCTTAAGTCAGCAAGTAGGAACAATTTATTTTGTCACGTTTATTTTTAACTCACTTAAAATTCTTTCCTCAATCATCAAATGTTACTAATGGTAGTAACTAATTACATGAGGAAAATTGTTACAAAAAGTTGCATTTATTTCGCAAGTGGGATACAACTTGGCTTGATTTCAAAATCTAGAAATAATTTCATTCATTCAATAATTTTTACTGGGGCTGTAAAACAAACCTGCGACTGCAAAATAACCTAATATACATGATATAGAAAATATATATAGAGCAATATTTATAGCTCATTCAATATGAAATAAGATTGGTTCAATACAATTTTTCGATCCGACATATAGTAACGGAGATATTTTGAATTTTCGAAATTCCTCCCTTTAACCCGCCCCCCCCTCCCACTCTTTCTTTTTACATGGAAACGTGGCTTATTTTGTTTATAATTTACCTATAATTCATATCACAGAATTAGTGAATTATTTAGTTCAACTATAAGAATTTATTTAGTGACGAGCTCACTGAATAAAATCCTTGGGCCTACTCTAGCTAGAAAAGGGTATAGGGTTATAGAAATAACTCGTCCCTGTTAGACATAAGCAAAAAGTGGACGTTAATAAATAATAATTATTAACTATAAAACTCGTCAACGACGGGTAACACCTAGTATATACTTATATTTGTCATTTCCGATTTAGCTGTCGTAATTTTGTTATCATTACCAAACTCGACATATAAACTTTTCATTTATACCATAAGATCAAGTTCGTTCATGTGTGAAATTGGACCAAGAGCAGAGGGGAGGAGGAGGGATCTGAAATCCAAATCAAGTCCTGTTTGTATAGGCTTCATGCTACGGTAGAAATGAGATCAACGCATTATATTGGAGTTCTTGGTAAATCTGCTTAGTTTATCATCTGATGTCCAATTTAAATTTAAAATCGTGTTTTATAAGCTTATATTACTGTTGAAATAGATAACACAGGTCTACAAACATTTTGCCTGATCTTTATAAATATGATAGATAATCTACTTTGGTATGACATCATCAGCGTGTCATACCAGCATGTGGGAAATCTGTTTAGTTTACATAGCACCTGCTTGATAGATTAAAACACTTTAACCCTAGGAGTTAAATTAAAACATATATAATTATATAAAAAATTGTGTTTAGGATAAATTTTTCAATCCTAAATCGTTTAAATCTACGAATTTCAAAATATCCTCCAATTTCATTTCGGTTAACCAGACTGATAGAAGAGAAATGAAAAATTTTTTGTAATGTATTAAGGCTATGAATATTGTCAATTTTCTTTATTTTTTACGACTACTGACTTCTTTAATAAATGTTTTAAAAAAATCATGGGGCTCAGGTTAGCCATGCGAGTTAAAGCGTTGACCTTTATCTCATATGGTAAACCTAGAGTGGCGAGTTCGATTCTTGCCTGGGCAAAGGAAATTATTTAGTGACGAAATTCATTAAATAACGTCCTAAAATCCCACCCTGGCTAGAAAAGGGTGGTAACCTGTAGATAACCCGTCCCGATTAGCCTAAGTTGCAAAAAGCGGACGTTAATAAATAATAATAATAATAAAAAAATCATGTGATTTTGAAGTCGTTTTAATATTAAGTATTCAATATAAAACACAATTCAGAAAAATAGAACCTCTTTCAATTTTTTAATATTAAAATACTGTTGGAAAAAAAGGATCAATTTAGATGTTATGGTAGCTTAACAATTTATCTGTGAGCATTAGTAACCCATATGGTTATATTTGCCTAAAATACCTAAATAAAATACCATGAACCCATAGAATTTGTCGTGTATAATGATTTGCGTAAACTTTGAGTGATGATTGTATTAAATGAGTGTTTTTTAGATTATGAGTGAATTTTACAAGTCAATACTGACATCGGTTTTCTTCTACATCACCCTCATAACAGCTGTAAGTAGTTTGATTTAATGCCTCAGAATGGAGTAGGACAGTGCTTGGTTATCATGTGCCTACCATTTGGCAGAGTTGGGCAAAATTGTAATTGCAATTACAAGTTACAAGTTATAGCTACATTAGTTGAAATATAGTTACAATTACAACTACTAATGTAATTTGTTATTGGTAATGGGCAACTACATTTTTGAACTAAAGTAATTGTAATTGAAATTTCACAACTATAGTTAGTAGTTGAGAAAATCAGTAGTTCCAAAAACAACTACAGTTAGTAATTGTAACTGTAGTTGTAGTTGCAACTACAGTTACTTTAAAAAACTGTGTGAAACTCTGACTGAAGTAGTTTAGGCTGTTAAGAAATAAATATATCCAATGCCTTTATATTCAAAAGTTTATTTTATTACATATACTACATTATTATAATAACTGAAAATAATTGTAATGCAAATAAATTAAAACTAACGAAAATAATATGTAAATTCCTTTTTATATTTTCCCGAGTCGAATAGAATTACATAATACTTTTAAACTTTAAAATTTAAACAAATTATCCATTACAATTACTCTTAACTCAGAATTTTTGTTTTTAAGACAGACTATTTGGTTTTGGGGCTATTGCCATCGTGGCAAAAGAAAATAATCGCTCTACTGCTCTGCTCCAAAAATGAGTTCTCGTCCTCACTTTCCCTGCCGCTGGTTGAAGTTTGCTTCAAAAATCTTTTCGTCACCGAGGTAGGAAGGATATAGGCCTGTAGAGCCCTGCGCAAGAGTGACAAGAGGCGATTGCTGGAACAAGAGAATGTGCTGAGCGTCCACCTTCAGTTCTTCTGACATATTCCGTGCACCAAATTAACATGACTCGTCTCAGATGAGCCATTTATCACCACCACGAATTATTTATATAGAAGCGATCAAAATACATTCGCTCTTTGGAACGTCAAAAACAGCTGATTTATATGCAGTTGTAGTTATTACTCAATAACTACAGTTACAATTACAACTACTAATTTTAATTATTTTTATAACTACTTTTTATTTTAATTAGTAGTTGGATATATGAATACCAACTACAATTTCTGTAATTGCAAAACCAAGAAAATGCAACTACAGCTACAAACTACATTTTTGTAACTGTAATTACATAACTAGTATTTATTAGTTGAAAAAGTAGTTAATTGCAAAAGTATATAATTACTGCCCTTCTCTGCCATTTGGTACATGGATATCAATGATGCCAGCTGGTTTATTTTACATTCTAACGATAAGAACACCCAGCTTTTATTGGTGACAGCAAGCATCGGTACAAGCTTTAATATTGACCTTTTCAATTAATATGTTAGGGCTTTAGCGATAACAAGGGACTTCCTTGTACACCACATAGAGTTTCGTTAAAATTGCTTGATGCTTGCGTGTGGACAGATCCATATACACAACGAGGATGCAGAAAGCTGAGTTACATTCAAGAATTGATGTCATCTACATCTCACATTGTGCATACTCCTTTCACACGTGTCTACTCCTATACAAACTATACCCGCCACAAAACATTCCTATTTGAACCTACGCAGAATTTCCATTTCGCACACATACCTCTCACCCGGAAGTTCTGTCATTCTTTCACACTTTGCCAGAGTGATTCATTCTTCCCGTAATCTAACGTTGACATTCTAACTTGGTGACAGCGGTGGGATCCGCCCCCTAAGAGACTGTCCCATATTGTGTCTCTCTTAAAGCCATCTGCATCGGTGTGGGTGATTATCTTTGAACTCATGACGTTTGTAGGATCTATTTGTAATAACTTGGTCTTGGATAACCATCATGGACATTTCAATATTCAAAAAATAGATCTCCAGCAGCTCATCACGTTACAGACATCATATTATTTCCTTCTCTAACAAAAATTGCGTAGATTATTACTCATAACTATAGTCTAAACCCGGAAATGGTCTGTCTTGAATAGAGTATGCAGTGAGCGATGTGTAGTCGCGACTATACAATGGAGGGTTGTTTTTTTTGGGATTAAAGTTGTTTATATGTATTTTTATAGATTTCGAGCCTTGCAATAGTTGTATTATGGGGATCAATGAGCAAGGAGACAGGATTGGGGGACCATAAACACAATTGGGTATTCTTCAGCTTGGCTGCCCCTGCTACCAATGTTACTCTTTGGGGTGTCCTCATAGCTCTCCTGGCTCTTCAGGCGAGGCCTCCCGAAATCATGGTAATTCCTCCATTATTTTAGATTGAGCCTTCTATTATTCTTTGAGTGATAGCGTTTAACAAGAATAAACTCTGTATGAAATTATTTATTTCCTAGAGTTTTATTTAATTTATTTATAGATTAAGAGTGAATTAACTGTATTTATAATGTGAAGTAAAAAAAGAAAGGTTGGTAATTGAAAAAAGTATTGGTAAAACGATCTTTTGAAATATGGGATAGACACACATAAACGCACGCACGTACGCAGGGTGTGGGGTACCATTGTTATATTCTTTTATTTTTAAAATTATAAGAGTTTGATTACTAAAAACGCATACCCGAACTGGTGGCACCCACCACCGGTTAATAAACAATCCCTAATTCTATCAATCCTAGATTTAGAAGAACTGCCCCTTCAAGTAATGCTGAGTTATAGCATAAGGGGTCTTATCTTTCTGAACACCCAACTGGCCTATGGTCTGCTTATACAATAAAAATGCGCTATGGACAGATGGGTCTTAGATTAAAAATAATAATAATAAAAGCCATTACTACATTTGGGAGCAGAGGTTGGTCTTCTCTCTAAACTGGAGTTGAACCCACAAGGTTAATGCATTACGACCAGCGCCTTAAACACACGGATAGTCCATTTAAAGATATTCCAACCTTTATTTATTTTTAATATCATTTATCCTTTATAATTATGCAAATATGAATTCTTTCTTGTACAATATTTTCGCCCCATCGATGTTTCTCTATACCATGTATTAAACTTGAGTTAGTTATTCTAACAAAAGTTGCGACTTCCTTCATATAACGTAGTTGCGTAAAATTATTTTTACATTATGAACTAATTACACATATTCATTTTTACAGATGATTACTTATTATACTGTTGGTCTTGCTTTTCATCTCATTGTTTTCATTATTCAAATGACGGTTATGATGAAAGAGAGCCATAAAGACTTGCCGATTTTCATAGCGCTTTCTGCAATCTGCGCAATGGGAAACCTCGCGGGACTAGTCATTGAACTAACTGATGAATACAAATCGTAAGGACATATATATTTTCATGCACTTGTACTTCATTTATATTGAACATAGGATGGTTTCCCATAACATTGTACAACTTAAAACTTTTGATCAGAGTTCCATAACGACCGCAATTTCTCTTGTACTCTTAATTAATTAAAGTTATCATGTGTACGTTTGAAACGTAGTCTTGGAGACTTCCTCAATTTCTTGGAGACTGCCCTGCGTTCAGAGAGTTATTGTGGTATCTACTCGTATTTCTTGGTCACCGATGCCTTATGTTTTTTTTGTCATCAATTTGGTCTTTGGTAAACTCGTAGAACTTTCTTTCTTTGCTTTCAATGTATTTCATTTACGTATTTGCTTTTGGTTTTTTGGGTCCACCAATATATGCATAATGCTTAATGCATTTTCTTAATGAATATTTTGTTGACTCTCCCTGCCTTTAATAGCCCTACTCAAGGAAAATTGATTCTTAGGATATATATTATTGAAATAATCATCTACATTTATATAAAATTGTAACCTCACTACATTGATTTTTTTCTCGAAATCTCACGATACGTTTTCGTATCAAATGCCATAGACAAGATATCTGTAATTTTTGGCTTTGATGTCTGTTTGTTTGTTATCTTTTCAATCATTAACGGCTGAACAGAATTTTGTGAAATATGGTACGTATTCTACTATTAACCCAACTTAAGACTATAGGTTATACTAATATTCTCTGAGACAAACAGGAGTGGGGGTTATAAGGGAGGCCTGAAATTTAAAATAATGATTTTTCATTTCTTATTGTCTTTTCGGCAAATATACACATAACAAAAAGGTTTATGTTGTTATTTAGAGTAACTGCCCATGATAAAAAATTTCTTATGCAGATTTTTGTTGATGTTGTGAAACACTGCAAATTAAAAATAATTTACTATTTGGTGATCTCGCTAAATAAATCAAGACATTTTTTAAAATAATTTGTTGGTTTATTCTTTTTTACATTCAGAATTTCATGTTTCTGTTTTATTATTTTAGGTTGAGCGAAGGGGAATAATGAAATGAGGTATTTTAGTGTGTTCATTACGCTTGATTCGACAGGAACTTCAGAAAACTCATTTGAGTTATTAACGAGAAAAGAGTGAATAAATAATGTAATTTTATTGGAGAATACTTAAAATAACTAATTGTAAATCTGTGGTAAAAAATGTTATCCATTTGATTATAGGTACTCATATGTTGGGATCAGACTTCATGGAAAATGTTGAAGTAACAATACTCATGAATAGTTCATAAAGAAAGATATTAAGTTTTTATGCTTAAAAAAGTGTGGGTTATCTTCGACTGTGTATAATGTATGGATGAACAAGAGTTCAAAGTTTTACAAGTTTCATAAGGAAGATATGTGCTCAAATCTGAGATATGTGCAATGGCACTGTTTGACAAATTAATCCATTTAAACCAGATTTATTTTACACTTGAAACAAACTTTTGGAGAACATTTGCACAGTCAGCAACGTGCATGTACAAAAAAAAAAAAAGGAATTTTATTAAGGTCCACTTCATTAAATGTTGCTACTAATGACTAGAGAATCGATGTATTTTACAAATAAATAAAAAAGCAAAAAAATAGCCTAGTAGAGATTGGCCAAGGATGTTTGTTTAAATTGTTATGATGGGCATTTAGGGAGGGGGTAAAATAACAAATTCGACATACTCCTTTATTATGCGTTGGATCGAAAAATGCCAATGTTCTTGAAATTTAAACTTTTTACAATTGTGTTTGTATACACTTTTTCTATCTCGAAAATGAACTGTATTTTTCAGTTTTCAGGATTAAGCTCCCACCGCTACAAATCTCACATTAACAATGTACAATAACGAAACATGTTATTTTAAGCTTAAATTCCACTTATTGTTTTCATTGGATAACTACTGTGGATTTCATGTGACGTCATAAATGAAAAATGAATGTCCCAGAAGCCTTAAATCAACACCGTACTGATATTCAACAGTTTGATGTAAAAATAGAAATGGGCTTAGGAAGATTGGGGGTTTTAGAGAAGAAGTAAAATTCCAATATAATGTACGTATCCTTAATTATGCCAAGGATTGAGAAAAATTAAATTAATAATAGCAATATATATGGTCCGTGTTTTTTCCTTTCGCCCACGTGGCAGCACATTCTTCTCTTGGAGATGTGCTAATAATTATGAATGTATTAACTTAACGTTGAATTGATGGAGGTTAAATTCTGTTCACGACATGTACTTTGTCATTGGTTTAAATATTGGTACAATAGGAATCATCATTTTTATTGGTAACTTATGATGGAATAGGGTGTTTATCTTTTACTTTCTTCCACGTGCTTATGAGGAATGTTGAAGTAATCAGTAAGAGCACTGTTATAATGGTGTTATATATTAAAAGCGCCAAATGGTGAAATTGGCTCACGTTTTCCCAATGCATACCTTCATGAAAACACAAAGCGAAGAAAAACCAGAAACCCATTACAGTGAAGTACAATTCCTGTAAAAAAAAAACAATATTAGCTACAGTCTTCAGAATAATTTTTTACAATTTGTTCTCGGATTTATCTTTCTTATTTGTAACATTTTTTGGATACATGAAACTGATTCATTCATTTATGCTTTTTTTTTTATTTCTTTTTTTAAAAATTTGTATGAAATTTGTATGACGTCTTGAATCCAAGGTTGTTGTGTTAAAATTACCTGAATTTAGCGTTGCTTTTACTCATGATATATGTATATATATATATATATATATATATATATATATATATATATATATACTAGCGGACCCGGCAGACGTCCTGCATTATATATCAAGCGATTAGGATATTAAATTTAATAATATTATGTTTAAAAAAAATCTACTTTTAATAACGCAAAAAACAACATTTGTTATATGCACGTTTGCCTAAAAACAAATAGTAAATAAAATATCGCAAAAACTTGATACGCAAAAAGTAAAGGAAAAATGAGAGAAGGAAAAGAAGACGTTTTAGTTCTGAGATTATCTGGTAGAATGCGCACTACACGTTCTTAAAAACAAACAGTTGTAGACCAATAACTGAAATAAATCAAAACCCTCAACAATAATAACGCAAATACATAAATATAAATAAAGAAAAGAAAATAATTGCAACATTCAAATTAAATTATAATAAATTTGGAAAATAAATAACAATGTCTGAAAGTGAAAACCTCTCGCAGCTGAAAACATCATTATATAGATGACATACTTAAATTCTAAGGACATACATTAGATAAACATATTAACATTTCATTACATTTCCAATAACCTCGCCCTTCGCCCTTCGACCGCGGACCTACTCCATCTGCCTGGCCGATCTGCGGCGCTAAACCCGCTTAGTTTTCGGCCTTCTGTAAACCCCTACTCCCGTTCGAACTTAAAAAATTTAGTATAGCTTATAACCATGGTAGAACTAATGCTAATTCACATACCGAGTTCTGTTCAGTTCGGTTCAACCGTTGGTGCCCAATAAAATTGTTGGCCCCTCTTTACTTTTTTAGTGTATATCTCGTTTATACTTTAATATACGACAAAATTGAATATGACAAAAGTTACTCCAAATAACAACATAAACAACTCTTATCCTGTGCATATTTGCCGAAAACCCAGTAGGAAACGAAATACGGCTATTTTTAATTTGAGGCCTCCCTCACGACCCCCACTCCTGCTCCATCTGCCTGGCCGATCTGCGGCGCTAAACCATCCGGGGCGTCACCCGAACGCGTATTCAAAAATTCAATCAAATCGGTCCATCCGTCTAGGAGGAGTTCAGTGACATACACACGTACGCTAGAATTATATATATAAAGATATATATATAAACAAACAAGATAACAAGTAGTCTGGTCATCAATTCTTTATGAACATGTAGGGTTTTTAAACTGGCTATTTGACTTGAATGTTTATGATATGTCTAAGAAGGGGAAATAGGCATTGCGGTCTAAGGAGATATGACATTGCAAGAGGGGGTGATTTAAATGGGGAAATAATTGAAAATTCGAAATATCTTCGTTGAATAGATAAATATTATATAAATAAGTTGTTGGAATTTTAACTTTCTAAACTATACAATATGTATTGTTTTACTGTTGTCCTAGGGATTGGCTTCAGTTGCTGTGTGCTTCAGCATCTCAATGTAATTGAGCAGCCCCACAAACTGTATATGAATTTGTACAATAAAGTGATTCTCTCTGCATACATATTTTCTCTTACACGAATATCGAGTTATTTGTATTTTTCGATTTCAGCCTTATGTACCTCATCCGATTTTCACTCAAGTACTAGCCAAACTACAGCAGTAGTATGATTTTGATGTATTACAAAGTTCTCTTACAGTTCGGTGTGTGCCGCATAGAGGTTGTCCGTTCGTCGTTAGACAAAAGCGTATACCGTTAATATGTAAAAGTTTTTAATTGCACTGTTTTCAGTTAGATTTATAAAAAAATTAACTTATTATATAATATTGAAGTATTAAAAAAAAAAGTTCACAAAAAAAAATGTATTTATTAACGCTCCCTATATAATTCTATGGCTAATTGTGGGGGTGGGGTTATTTATAAGACTAGAAACTCCTAAACTCGTTTGCCCATGCGAAAATCAAACACAAATCGGGGGTTACCAAGTTATTTTTAGACCAGTGCCACAACCCACTGAAACTTGAAAGTGTGTAAAACTTGATATTTCCTTTTTCTCTGGTAAAATATTTAGTAGTGTTGTGGGCTTTAGTTATAGGTACAAACGCAACTGGGGGTAAATAAATTAAGAAATAATAATAAAAAAAAATGACTTGCCCTGGCGAGCTCAGATTAGCGAAAATGGACTAGGCAAAAGTATGTACAAATAATTGTACAAAAAATTAGTCCTTCCTCTGAAGCATTTATCCTGAGAGAGACAGCACTGAAGGTTAGAGAAAAGAAAGGGATTAAGGACAATATCTTCAGGAACTAAATCACCTGCTGAACAGACTAGAGTAGTAAGCACAATTTGGCTTGTGTTGTCAAGGAAAACGGATTCCCACGGAACGAGAGATGGTTCCTGCTACACAATGGAAAACAAGATATCGGGACACATGAACACTGAAACAACAGCCATAAACTGGATCAGACTTCTCTAGGCAACATTAGTGGTAGAATGAGTCGTAGGATAAAAATCCGATGACGGACGGTCAGGAATCGCTCAATCAAAGGGACGGGCGGCTCAATCGCAAAACCCGGGCCAAATTCAAATTTAAAATTAAATTATACAACAAATATCAGAGAATGCATTTGACTGCCTCTTACAAATAATTATTCTACATGTACATAATAATAAAAATATTTAAATTAGAAAAAAAAAATAATGGTCAAGTATGATGTATATTACCAGTATGTCGTAGTTCCTTTCATCGTCGTACTGCAAGTAGCTGATTATATGACTGAAGGTGAGTGCACCAAATATTAAGGTGTATGTAGGTGAAGTAAGGGAGTACAGTATGTAGGAAGAATGGTAATCCCACCATAACCTATGCTTCAGTTCTTCTTCAAAGAACCCGCTCGACACCATTCCTAAGCAGGCAACCTAAGAGCAAAATGTTGTTAATAAATGATATCTCTCTTATAGAATGCATAAAATTTAAATCTCTGACAGTACATTGCTATTTTAATTTTAGGGGTATACGTTAGTAGAGATAGTTTAGTAGACTTCCTTAAGGGTTATCAGCTATTGAGGTTGTACTCATGACGCGATTTTCGAAACATTTCTTCAAAAGTCCATCGATCCTACCAAAGAAATGACGGAAAATGTTCTGTTCAAAAATGTATAATATATATATATATAGATAGAGAGAGAGAGAGGTTTTCATATGTTAGTCTGATACTGACTATCTAGCGGTTTGCTAGTTTTGTTTGATCGTTACCAAACTCGAAATTTAAATGTTTTAGGTAAAACTAATGATTGAGTTCCTTAATGTCTGAAAACGGATCAGTGGTAGTGAAGTTTAGGGGGTGAATTTCGAAAATTCACGTATACAGCCAATCTTGAAAATTTAACTACCTATAAATGTTGTTACATACACATTTTATCTATCATGGATTTTTTAGTTTTCTGCCTTCAGTAAACACTCACTCCTTTTAAAAATAAGCGGTTGTTTAATGAATCAAATTATTCTAAGCTTAAATTCCAAGTACTGATTTCAAGAGACGCTTATTATGCGAGATACATGTAAATTCCTTGTGTGATGACATCATTATTTAAGATTTTATTGCCTTGTCTCGAAAATGTTTATTTGATCTATACCAATCTCGATATCTAACCGTTTCAATCAATACAATGTTCGTAGTGTTATCGGCTGAAATTGTTCTATGTTGAACTTGGCCTCCAGAAATTCTATAAATAGATGGGTCACTGGAAGGTTCAACACTGTAATTATACACTAACTTAAGTTAATGTACAACTAGTAACAGTCATACGTTAACTTAGTACCATTGTTATTTATTGTTATTTATTAACGTCTAATTTGAAGAAAATAGCGATTGCCCACAAGGGAATCAAACCCAGGATTCTTTTATTAAGTCCACCGCCTTAATTCTATGCCTAATCTGATTCCTATATCGAAATTAAAAATTGTTAGGAGACAACATAACTGCAAGTTTAATAATTTATGAGATATTGATTTTAATGGTCTTAATTTTAGATATCTACAGGTTACCACCCTTTTCTAGCCTGGGTGGGATTTTAGGATATTATTTAATGAATTTCGTCACTAAATAATTTCCTATGCCCAGGCGAGAATCGAACTCGCCACTCTAGGTTTGCCATGTGAGATAAAGGTCAACGCTTTAACTCGCATGGCTAACCTGAGCCCCATTAGCCTGAGTTGCAATAAAAGGCCGTCACGCAGGGGCTGCGTAAACTAAGCAGATTTCCCACGTGAAGTTTTACAATAGAGAAATCTGCCTAATAACAACGGTAGTAGTAAGAAACCATCTAAACCTAAAAAACATTATTTAGGGCGTAATAACCCAGTAGTTTCTAACAGTTAACCTAACCTCTAAACCTATTCACGAGGGACGATAGTTATGGAAACGGCCGCCAGAGCTCTCGTCGGAAACTCCGAACATAGCCTATTGTTGACATGCAGAATACAAATGCAAATATCTCGGTTAATATTCAAGATAGAGAATTAATGTATAGAACATTATTTATAGTAAATTTCATTTGCAATAAGATTGGTTCTATACAATCTTTTGATCCGACGCATAGTAACGGAGATATTTCGAATTTTCGAAAATCCTCCCCTCTAAACCCCCCCTCCCACTGGTCCGATTTTAGCCGTTAACGAACTTGATCTTTCTTTTTACATAAAACGCTTAAATATGAAGTTTGGTAAGGATCAAACAAAAATTGCGACCGCTAGAGCGGTAACAGACAAATATATAGATAGATAGATAGATAGATAGATAGATAGATAGATATATATATATATATATAGATATATATATACAGTTTTGAACGGACCTCATTTTCGTCATCTACTAGGTAGGATCGATGGACATTTGAAGAAAAATGTCGAAAATTCCGTCATGAGTACAACCTCAATAGCTGATTTCCCTTAAGGGAAATCTGCTAAAAGGTGGACGTTAATAAATAATAATAATAATTTTAGAAAATATAACACATGATTTTATTACTTAGTTATGAAATATGACTCTTGAAAACATATTATGATTGTAAAGGACTACATAATTCCCTTCAGGTGGAGATATCTCAATTTATTGGTCAATTCTGCACTAGTTTTAATTTAATGAATGAATGAGTTTAGCCTTTATTATAAAGAGAATTGTGAAAAATAATAGTTAACAAAATTAATAATGTCCTTATATACATGATTATAAGTTACAAAATACAAATACACTAATAAACAATATTACTTACATACTTTAAAATGTATAAAATAACTTATGTTTTACTCTTTATAGGTCTTCCCCGAAAGGAGCACGGTCTAACTTCCCGGAGTGACCAACTCTATTGGGATTTAATTTAATATCTAGGTTTAAATTCGATTCTTATGCATATTAATTTTGGAAAAAAAGAAGATTTTTCACTAGTTGCAGATTTGAAAGATACTAACTCAAGGAGGATAAGAATAAACTTGCTTGTCTCTTGGAAAGTCAATAAAATAGGGGAGACAACAAGCTCATCAGGATTAAGGAATCTCTTTTTCACTGAAAAGATTATGTGCAAGTTTTATAGTATTCAACTTCACTTTGTTTTTCTACTGGATCAACTGCTAACTACGCACAATCCATATCAATTATTAAACTTAAATACTTAATATCATAAGCGCTTTAATCAATCAGAAGACATGAAGCACCTTTTTCAGCTTTAGAAAGTAAAAGTTTTATTCTCTTTAAGTTTTAATTTTCGCCCCAATAACCGGTCATTTCGACTATGCGTTGATCTAATCTTCGCTATTTAGAAAATTTTCTATTTGAAGCGTTGATCATGTAATAACGGATTAGAATCCATAACAAAGGACTCAATTATTGTTTCAGAGTCCATCAGTTCTTTGATTTCGTTAAAGTGTCGGTTTTCAGTCTTTTGATGTACCGTTTTTATCATTTTGATGTACCTTAAGTTTATGAGCGTACAGCAGTTGCAATATTGTTTTCAGGTGTATTGCATACGCTAACATTGTTTGAAACATTGCTATTTATTATAGTAATATTATTTCTTAAGTCATTATTTTAGCAGTTATTCTTATCCGGCGTATCCCAGTCCCATTGGAGTTACTAATGTTATCAGAGACCGTAGTAGCCAGAAATTTAGCATAAACACCAAAGCTGGCTTTATTGTAGTTAGAAGTTCGTAAAGTGAAATGAACATCTTTCCAGCTTTAGACTTCATCGATGCTATTTGCTTTAGATTCGCACACTTTATTTCAGTCCCAAGGCGTTAGGTAGACTCCTTCTCTTCAAAAAGTTGTTCATTTATTCTTATTATTAACTTTTATTTCCTGTGTTAAAACTTGATGGAGAGGGCGAAATAAGCCAAGCGTTACCATTTGCTTTTAATTTGTGAGCTTATACACTGTTATATTTTTGTAGAATATACAGATTAATTTGTAAATAAACATTTAAAATGTTTTGTCGGGAATTATGATGAAATATGATAGGGTTTATTCTTTTTGTTTTAGCAGATTTCCCTTAAGGCGAATCAGCTATTGCGATTTTCGAAAAATTTCCTCAAATGAACATTGATCCTATCCAGGGGATGACGAAAACGAAGTCTGTTCAAAATTTTGTATATATATATCGGTCGTCATTTTTGTCTTATCGATACGTCTCAGTTTAAATGCGTTTTATGCACAGCTAAAGATAAAGTTAGTTACGTAAAGGCTGAAATCAGGCAGGTGAGAGCGGTTCCGAGGGAATTTCAAAAATTTTAAATACCTCGGTTATTATACGTCGGATCGAAAAATTGTATAGAACCAATCTTATTGAAAACTTAATTCGCTATAATTGTTATTATATACACATGTTCTCTATCATGAGAATTAACCGAGATATTTACACTTTTTAGCAGATTTCCCTTAAGGGAAATCAGCTATTGAGGTTGTACTCATGACGGAATTTTCGACATTTTTCTTCAAATGTCCATCGATCCTACCTAGTAGATGACGAAAATGAGGTCCGTTCAAAACTGTATATATATATCTATATATATATATATATATATATATCTATCTATATATTTGTCTGTTACCGCTCTAGCGGTCGCAATTTTTGTTTAATCCTTACTAAACTTCATATTTAAGCGTTTTATGTAAAAAGAAAGATCAAGTTCGTTAACGGCTGAAATCGGACCAGTGGGAGGGGGGGTTTAGAGGGGAGGATTTTCGAAAAATCGAAATATCTCCGTTACTATACGTCGGATCGAAAAATTATACAGAATCAATCTTATTACAAATTAAATTTACTATAAATATTGTTATATACATTTATTCTCTATCTTGAATATTAACCGAGATATTTGCATTTTTCAGTTTTCACCAAACCGCCACTTCTACTCATGTTACGTAAACAATACTCTGATACATAACAAATCACATTATTGGAAGTTTAAATACCAAAGATTGTATTCAAGAGACCTTTATTATACGAGATACATGCAAATATGCACTGGTGACTCCCCCCCATCTTAAAGTTTTGGACTACTAAAATTTTATTGATTGAGATAACAATTATTCTGACTCATTATTAATTACACTAGTAGATATAGTAAATAGTTCTCAATAAAATTAATGTGTTATATTCTGATATATTTCAGTAATTGTTTTTCTTTCCGGTGTGAGGCGGGACCCGTTTGTTTACATTTCTAACCTAACGCTTCCTGTCGGCAGGCTATTGAAATTGGATGAAACATTTCTTATTTCCGTTTGTATTTATTCACGGTGTTGTGTTAGCAGTATGTATATTTATCTATTACTAAACTTCACGAGGGAAATCTGCTTAGTTTACGCAGCCCCTGCGTGACGGACTTTTTAGTTTTAAGGTTTCAGAAAACCCCCACTCCTACTTATGTCATATTAACAAATAAGCTGTTATATCATCAAATAGTTTATTGGAAGCTTCAATACCAAATATTGTTTTCATTAAACTTTTCTGTGTGAGGTGCATGGAATTGCGTTGTGCGATGACGTCACCATTTAAAATTTTATGTTATTATGTAGGAAATGTTTAGTTTCTCTACACCGTACTCGATATTTAACCGTTTCGTTCAACACTAAAAAACATATTAGTTAAAGGTTGAAGTCGGACCAGGGATGGGAGAAATTGAAAACATTTCCTTTATTTTAAGTCGGATCGAAAAATTGTATAGACCCAATCTTGTTAATTAATTTATGCTCTACCATCGTTGTTCTATACATTTCCTATTAGTTCAGATATTAAGCGAGCTATTAGCACTTAAAAAAAAAAACGCACTAATACTCATCGAGGTTTGACTTAGAAATAGTGAATTGACATTACTAATGTGTCATACGTAACGCGTGGGAAATCTACTTAGTTTATGCTGCCACTGCGTGTTGGACGTTTTTAATTTCTTTACATTTTGTTAGAATACAACTATAATAGAAAAAATATACAACGGTTTCTGTTTTGTTTGTCAACAGGGCAATGACGATGATGCATGTGACGGCTCTTTTCCGTTGTAGTAAAATCATTATTAAATGAAGACGTATGGTAATTTCCTTCAAACATTCTTGGAGTAATGCTTACAGGTGTCAAAGAAGTTTTGTGTTGGAACTGACCTGTCAAGATAGGAAGCAGTAAACGCAAAATCCACCTACAGAGTTTTTCAAGAATTTCTCACTTGGTTCTTATCCTCCCGCCATCAACTCCAGCACAGTTATTGTCCTGTTTGTTGTTTCTCACAATTTCAGTGCTCTTGGCATATTTTTGCAAAAGTGTAATGTAGCTTGTGCGCACATTAGGATCAAATTCAGAAGTAATTTCCGACCGTTGCTTACTAGAATGAAGAGTTCACCACCTAATGCCAACAATTAGGCTTTAGTTCCCTATAAACCAAATGGAATTCGCCTACCCTCACGACTTTATGAACTGAGTCCAAGTAATAAATTTATAAATGGTCATTACACCCCGGATGTATTTAGCCGCACTTTCAATTAGTAGAGAAAGGAAAACAGGCAGGTATGTATGTTCTTGTAGGTAAGGACGTTAATATTCCCAATAACTTACATATTGCATTGTTTCTTTGAGAATTGACTTGAGGAGAGAGTTTCTTATACATTAATATAATCTAAAAACTTATAAGTTATTCTCGAGAATAATTCGAAAATAGGTTTCTGAAAGGTAAAAGTAATAATATATTTCGGTAATGTTTAGGCTCTTACCCCTAGACAAAAAAATATAAATATCTTCATGCATTTGAATTTGGGCATTCTAATTCCTGGTTATTTTTACCTATAGCTTATTGGAGTTTTTCTACTTAAAACTTCCAAAATCATATGTATTAGCAAAACATAGCATTATAAACTTTTAAGAAACAGTAGTTTATTTAGTTAATAATCCAGACGGGTAATCTACAGGTTACAACCCGTTTCTAGCTAGAATGATACTAAGGATCATATGTAGTGAGTTGTTCACTAAATTAGTTCCTGTTACGCAGACGGAAATATAATCAATTACTCTAGGTTTATCATGTTTATTAAGCCTTAGCTCACAGAACTAACCTGAGCGAATAGTGTTATTTATTGAAGTCAATTTTATGCTGTTATGTTACCTACGTTTCGTAGCCAGAATTGGATTAATGATTTTATCTAGTGAGATTTTCACTGGATAAATTTCTATTACTCGTGGGAATAGAATACACGATTTTAGGGTTAGTAAATGTATTAAGACCTGCGTCATATTCTGCATGACTAACCTGAGCCTCTCTTAATTAAATCTGTTTTAAGTTATTAAGGTCCACTTTATTCTAATATGTCTTATCTTCAGGTTACCACCATTTTCCTGTCAAAGTGAGCTCGGCATTAAATACGTTTTTATTGTTCGGGTAGGCATGAAATCTTAGGAATTTTTGGAAATTAAATATATAATGTTACTTTACTCAGTCCTTAAAGTAAATAAAAGTACGTCACACAGGCTGCGTAAACTAAGCAGATTTCCCACGTGTGGGTATAACACACTCTTGATGAGTAGAAGTGGGCGATTACAGGAAACTGAAAACATGAACGTACCAATAACTCCCTTAATACTATCGTCATACCTAACTGTCTGTTTATACTATGTATAATGGCGGAACCAACTATCTAAATAATTTGCCCAACTCCCATAATATTTGGCTACGAAAAAATGTATAGAACAACAATTGTAGAGCATCAATAGTTTCACTCGATTGATTCTATAACATTTGTCGACACGACTCACAACACATACGACTCCCCCTCCCCATTCCTAGTCCTAATTCAGCCACAAAAGACGTTGAACTTCAGTGTAGAATGAAAAGATTAAATATCAAGCATGTTATAGATCGAATAAACATTTTCGAGTTCCGAACATGAAATCTTAAATTATGTCGTCATCACACAACATATTTGCTTGTACCTCCCACAGTAAAAGTTCATTGAAAACAATCTTTCTTAATTAAGCTTCCGAAGAAGTGGTGCATGAAATAAGAGCTAATTGTTAATGTTTACTGATGGTCGAAAACTAAAAAATCCAAATATCTCAGTTAATTCTCATGATAGAGAAAATATAGTGTATAAAAACATTTATAGGGAATTAAAATAGTAATAAGATTGGTCCTAGACAATGTTTTCATCCAACGTATTATTACGAAGATATTCCAAATTTTTGACCCCCCCCCATCCCAGTTACCCGATTTCAGCCTGTAACGAACTTGATCTTGATAACGATCAAACAAAAATTGAGACCGCTAGAGACGTAACAAATATATACAGGGTGTCCCAAGTTCCCGTGCCACCCGCCTTAAAATTGCCAATTGTATTAATAAAAGGCTGAGACTTGATGTGAGAGAATTGAGACCCATGAAGACCTCTTCCATATTCAACCTCGTAATCTTCTCGAGTACTTCTTGAGCGACCATAACTTTGGAATTTCCAATGTAATGCCATACTTTTAATGACAGATTCTTGTAGAAAATCAAATTCTAAAACGAGTTTAAATTTGTGAATTTTCGATTTGGCGCATGCTTTAGCCATAAAATGCACATGTCTTTATTTCAGTAACGGCACATTTTATTGAAAACTGCTGCGTCATAAAGATTGTATCCAGCAAAATTGTATTTGAAACAAGTCTATGGGAAAAGGAATGTATTCTAAAATAAAAAAGAAAAGTATTTAAAACGAAATAACATAAATGTATTCTTGACTGAATCCACTAATCCTTTCTTTATTTATTATTCTAAACTAATTACGTAGGTTAGAAAATGTATTTTTTCACCTGCATAGTTTCACGTAAAACAATAAACGGGGCGGTGTCTTCCAGGGAAAAAATTGTTTTGATAGAAATTAATTGGTACAGTCTACAGCTTCCTAAATAAAGAGTTTCTAAATTATATACGGTCCTCATTATCGTGATCTCATCTAGGATCGATAGAAATTTGAGGACCTTTTTTTGTAAATTGCGTCATGAGTACCAACCTAAATAGCTGATTTCCCTTAAGGGATGTCTTCTAAAAATGTAGTTGAATACTTTCAAATATCACGTATAATTGCTATTAGCCTCGCAACTAAGGCTTTGGGAATAATTAAAGAGTAGCGTGAAAGGCTAGCTATTCTTGTTCCATTAGCCTGGGCCAAAGATTAATGCCCACGGGCCTTAAAGGTGTTTGTTTATTCTCCGAAGGCTCCCTTGTTGAGGAAAGCGGAAGAGAGGCTTTGAAAAATGAAGATTTAGCTGTGTCCGGTGTTCATTAAGAGATCTAAGCAGACAAGAGCCGTTGCGGTGATCCTTCGCCGTTATCTCCATCAGCAGATAGAATCTGCCACTTTAGCCTCATTACTGCGGTCTGGAGTCGTCACTCTTCGCCGCCGGTCTCTCTGCTCTAAGGTCCGCCTCTCCCCCCATTCCTTTAACACAAGATTAACCTTTTTTACTGACCTCTGTCTTCCTAGCAATGAACCAATGCCAGCCTTGACGATTTCATATGTGCTGTAGGAAAAGTCCGTCACGCAAGGGGTGCGTATCATGTTTTCAAAGTGGCATTTTCCCTAGAATATGGAAACGCTCAAAATTTGTCTCCTTAAATAAACCTGGTAGTAATAAATGTGAAATTTCATCAATAAGATCAATTTCGTTGATACCAACTAGTGGCAAAGTTTTAGAAAAATTATGACTTGAAGATTGCCATATTATTTATATTAATAATCATTAATGGACGAGCATCGGCTTGGATTAACACCTAAAAACGATTGAAGCACTGCAACGTGCAACATATTTTATTACCATCTTAAAACGTAATAATTCACACACACTATTCTAATTACACTGAATATTAAAGGTGTTTTTGATAATGCTTGGTGGCCATCAATTTTACATGCACTTCAACAACTGGGCTGTCCCAATAATATATATATATATATAATAAGCAATAACTATTTACATGGCAGAACATGGTACATCATCACACTAAACTGTATATATCACAAACACAAGGTACACCGCAAGGGTCGGGAATCTCCCAGTGTTTTACTACATTATAGATTACCAAATAAGCCTGAGATATTGGCTTTTTCAGACATCATTATTCTGATCTAAACTATTTGAACAACTACAGGTATATATTACATTATTACAGACACATAGAAAAAGGGGCACAATTACGTTAACTATGTTTTGATATTCAAAAGTCTTCATACATTATTTTTACTCATAAGAAATCACTTCCGCCATTACTTATACATAAACAAGGGCAAGACATAAAAAATGTAAATTCAAAAAATGTTTAGGTATATTCTTTAACAGTTAACTTAAATGGAATACTCACATAGACGAACTACAACAACGATTATTGAAAATCATCGATAGCAGCAAGAAAAAACTGGGGACTGAAATCAGAAGCATAGGATATAAAGGTGCTATCCTTCTTTCCCTGACATATGGAATAAACACCTGGCACTCTGGACATAACAGAGAACATAACTTAACAAAATTACGAATATAAAGACTGACAGGCATTTAAAATTATAATGGGTTTTAAAACAGTTTTGCATGATACAGCCTGCGTTCCAGCTAAAATAGCCCCCGTCGATTTATTAGCACATGCTCTTGTTAATCAATACTATATTCTTAAAAAGTTTATTAATTCAAAAGAAGCTCCTGTTGTCGAGTCACAATTGGAATTCAAAAGATAGTATCATCTTGGAAAATTACCAAATATATTAATATCAAGGAAACAAACCTTTTAAAGCCGAGATATATACAGATTGGAGTAAAGATGGCAGAAATGTAGGCAGTGCAAATGTAATATTCATTGATCAGGTATCGACAGAGATGCATAAATTTAGACTGGAACAAAACCGCACAAACATTCAAGCAGAACAATAAGCTATACTGAAAACCTTACAAAAAATACAAACTGAACATACGCAACATGAAACAGTCTGTATATAAACCGAAAGTAATGCAACAATACATAAACTAAGGAACCTTACACCCTATGACTCATTAACAACACAAATCAGAGACCTAATAGCAGAACTAAATTGTATTAACATATATTTTTCATGGGATAAAGAACATTCTGACAATTTTGGAAATGAATTTGCTGATAGAGCTGCTTTAAAAGATTCCTAATTACCAGAATGTTACAATAAAATCTCCAAAGTCTATGTAAAATATGTGTTACAACCCATCTAATTGAAAAGTGACAGCAACGACTGTAACTAATAAAGGACAACATTTAATACTTCTCATCCAAACATGAAAACATATTTGAACAGCAAATACATACAGACAGGCTTCTTCATGACACAATTAGTATCACGACACGGTTCACTAAATTCTTACGACCACCGATTTAACTTAAAAGACTTGATAATACGTGCCCTTGTAATTATACAACTCCACAAAAATGTCAAGACTTAATATACGGATAATATACCCGTAAAATTGGAGACTATTGACTGTCGAACGACAAAAAAAGGACATTGTATGACAAATAGGCAAATTTCCAATTGAAGCAAATAAGCTATTTTCAAAATATAATAATTCGCTTAAAATGGATACAGAGCATGCTTTTGATACAATTAATAGGTTGAAGGGGCTCAGGTTAGCCATGCGAGTTAAAGCGTTGACCTTTATCTCACGTGGTAAACCTAGAGTGGCGTGTTCGATTCTCGCCTGGGCAAAGGAAATTATTTAGTGACAAAATTCATTAAATAACGTCCTAAAATCCCACCCTGGCTAGAAAAGGGTGGTAACCTGAAGATAACCCGTCCCGATTAGCCTACGTTGCAAAAAGTGGACGTTAATAAATAAATAATAATAATAAGTTGAATACTTATTACAGCTGAAAAAAAACAACTATACTTAAAGGGTATTACGAATAATCAATAATTATTGTATTAAGGCTAATAATTTCCTCTTTAAAAGTTTATTATTTAACGTTATTATTGTTAATTGTTTATATAATAATTGATACTCTCTTAATAATTTATATAATATACTTCAAATGCGTGTGATATGCTAAATTGCATGGGACATTAAGATAAATAAACGGCCTTCTTATAGGGCTACTATAGGAAGGGAACAAATAAACAAAAATATATGTTGTATATATATAATTTTGAATGAACCTCTAGGTATTTGAGTGGTTAGTTGGATGTAGGCCTATCGTTAGGATCTTTCAGTGTGTCAGAAATTGGCATGTTTGGTGTCAACTGTAAGTAGGGCGAAAATGGTTGGTGTTGATAGAGATATTCTTGTCGGATTTACTCCATATCCCTGTCACCTGACAGTCTGTGCTAAAAGGAAATCCCAGTATCTTCCAGATCCAGAGAGCTCGCTCTGCTCAGATCCTTTTTTTCCTCTTTCCCCCCTCTTTCTTAAGCATTTACAGTCGATAAGGATCTTGTAGCAAATGCATTTTCCACACTCACACACACGTAGACTAAACGATATCAAATATAAACGAGAGTAGTTGCACTTTATTACAAGGAGTTCGACCTTTGATTGAAATACAATAGCAAACATCTATATTGAATAACATAACAAATTTACTTCAAATAAAACACGCTAGTTTTGCGACTTAGCACAGAATAAAACAAATTATAAACAAACTTTTTGTTCAAAGTCATAATAAAAATAATCATAAATCACTTCAAATAGTTACAATTTAAATACTAAATATTCAATAAATAATTAAATAGTTCATCAATACTCGTAAACTAGTGTTGCTTATGACCATAACAAATAATGTACACGTTAAATTTTGTTTAGTATATTCTGGAAATCATATACAAATAGTGTGATTGGCATGTTTCCTTTTTGTCTATTCTTTTTCCCAACAAAATAAACAGAAAACCAGAAAGTATCAGTAATATTTTAATAAAAAATAACCTAATATTATTATTATTATTTATTAACGTCCACTTTTTGCAACTGAGGCTAATTGGGACGGGTTATCTACAGGTGACCGCCCGTTTCTAGCCAGGGTGGGACTAAGTATTTTATTTAATGAATTCCGTCACTAAATAAATTCCTATAGCCCAGGCGGGAATCGAACCTAATATTAAGAACAAAGCTTCTAATTCTTAATAATTCATTGAGAAAAATGTAAATAGTCATCAGGTTAGCTTAGTTTTCTATGATATGTATAGAGTGGAAATTATCGTCATCGCTGGGAGTATTGCTTATATATGGACAAAGAAACTGAAATCTAATCGGAAGTAACCTATATATAAATAAGGTTGAGTTGATTTACTTGATATATCGACGCTATCAGAAAAAATGTAAATGACGATGAAACAACTCCCTCTCTCCTCTCTCTCTCTCTCTCTCTCACCGAAAGATTGCTAAATATCTAATGCGAGAACACAGACTACATTCTCTTGGAATATCGCATTTCGTGCCATTACAATTAGTACGTATTGGGTCGAAAAATGTTACCAATAATCTTGTTGTTAAAATAGTTTCTCGAACGGATCTTTATACATTTGTCCCTATTTTGAATATTAACGGAGTTATTTATTTTGGCCTTTTCAGCCCTCAGTCCTTTGCCACTCCTGCACGGCTGCGGCATTACTAAGCATTTCATATCTAGCCTGTTTAACTACGGTTAACATAGGACTCTTATTATGGGAGAACTATGGAATGGAATATGAGATGAAATCAACAGTTTTGTCAATTGAGCACTTGGGGAATATTTGGTTAGTCTACGCAGCCTCTGCGGGTCGGTCTGATGGTTTTCTTGTTTCCAAGGGCTGAAATTTCAAAAATTAGTACTTGGTGCTTATTTAGTATTTAGTACTTCGCAATGCTGAGTAGGTATTAGGTGTATCGGTTCTGGTATTCGAACTTGGGTCATCGATTTACGTTTTTATGCCGATACTACACAGGGACGTCTCAGCGGCGAAATATATAATATGTATTATATATATAAAGGGACTTGAGGGAGTTGAATATTGTGTATATAGCAATCCATGTCCCAATGGAGTTTATAATCACTTTACGTTTAATGAGACCTAGCCCTATTAGTATGCACATATCTGTACAGGGGAACATCATGCAATACATCAAACCAGATATACTATAAACACCAAATTTCAGTTAGAATGTATGCTCCCTGAAGAAAATGTCCACTTATATTATTAAATACATTAGGCGATAATTTCATTTTGAGAAAATGATGTTATGACATCAACGAACTTTAGTGATCAATTCCAGTTTAAGATAACATTCATCTAGCTATACTGGTCCCAATTATTCCTGCAAACTTTCAGCACTTTGTCATTTTTAGCAGATTTCCATTAAGGGAAATCAGCTATTGAGGTCGTACTCCCGACGCGATTTTCGAAAAATTTCTTCAAATGACCATAGATCCTACCCAGGAGATGACGAAAATGAGGTCCGTTCAAAATTATATATATATATATATATATATATATATATATATATATATATATATATATATTTGTCTGTTGACGCTCTAGCGGTCTTAATTTTTCTTTTATCGTTACCAAACTAAAAAATTTAATCGTTTTATGCAAAAAGAAAGATCAAGTTCGTTCATGGCTGAAATCGGACCAGTGGCAGGGGGGTGGGTTAAGAGGGGAGATTTTTGAGAACTCAAAATATCTCTTGGGACGAAGGATCCAATATAAAGCACTCATGAATTAGAAAATGAGGTAATACTGGCACATATTCTTCTATTAAAATCTTGAACATCATCTGTGGAAATTGTCTTTATTGACTGGTGTTTAGTAATTGAAGAGGTGATCCTTCGAATGCTAATGACAAGAAATCTACCCTTCAGTGCCTTTTATTCATTTGCCTACTGATCCTACTTAGGTAGTTAATAAATATAATATTTTTGAGGGCTGGACAAGTAAAACGTCCTGATAAAAACTTTAGTCTGATATTTCGAAATAACTAAAACAATGCTCTTCTCAAGGGGGTTTATATACAGGGGACAAAATAATGTACACTACGTACATGGGATTTTATCACAAACAGCATAAAGAACTCAAAAAACACAAGTCCGGTATTTTTCAGCAACATTTCTCAACACGCACCTTATAATCCCAGTTTTTTTTCTTCCCCCCCCCCCTACACCTGATTAAAGAAGAAAGACCAATAGAAAAATCATGGGTAGATGAAGGGCATGCGAAGAAAACTAAGCAAAAGAAAACGTGCAAGCATGCAAAATAAAAACAAGTACCTCATGTACACATACATACCGGGCTGTGATGTACGATATGATTAGGCCTTTTTGCTGTAATTTATTTATTATCATTTTAAGGTGGTTTTGTAGACAGGAATCCGGGTGCTGGTTGTCTGAGGAGACGTGCTGAAGATGATCTGCGCAGGGTCACAGTCGATACTGATAGCTAGGGTAAAACGATAGATAGTCGGAGAGTTGGCTAAAAGGAGAAAGGGTTAGTAGAGATAGGAGTGTTATTGTTTAAGTGTCAGTGTGAGTGTTGTGATTTAGAAGATTGTGTGTAGGTGTGTCGCCTCTTCTGTGTCTATTGTTCCAGTAGGTCTACTAGTCTTGCAGTGAGGTTTGTTGGTCCTTGCCATCGTTCTGGTCGTACCGGTCTTGGGAAGTCGTCCAGCAGTCGGTTGTCGGTGCTTTGTAGTCTGTCATAGAATTTGTGGTAGCGTCGTCTAATTAAAGAGGCGATTGTGGGTATGTTGAGCAGTTGGTGTAGTTCTGGTGCTTTGGTTTGTCTCAAGGATGTATTATATATGATTAGTTGAGGTTTTTTTGCCGGTCTTCTTTATAGCGAACGATTCACTCGCGAACCGTCCACTTGCCAACTGTCAAATCAGTTGACTGAGCGAGTCGCCGTTACGCTATTAAATATAAATAAATAAAATGAGGCCCCTGTAAGTGCATATATGAATTTAAATTGCCCTCATTTTTTACTTCCTACTTAGCATTGATGAACGCTTCAAGATTTTTTTTTCATTGCCTTATGTGAACATCCACAACAGCTGATTTCCTTACATACAATACATAAGAATAAGACTTACATATCTAGGAATGAAAATTTTCATGTTATAGTGGCTTATTAATACTTGAGATGAGATGAGGAGTGGAAGTTTACTGTTGGGTAAAAATCAAAAATACTAACAATTTGTAAATAATCGGGTTTGAAAAGAATGTGTAGAATGAAAATTGTAGAATATTACTTTTTTTGACTGATTATAAAACATTTTCAGTCCTATGTATAATAACAGAGGTATTTAGAACTTTTTCAGCTAATATCGAACTTGATCTTTTGTTTTTAAATGTAAATTTTAAATATCTAGTTCCTTAGCAACCTAACAAATAATGCTAGTGCGTTGTCAGATAACACACACTCGTTGTGATTTTGGAAGAAGTTCTTGAAATGTCCTTCAATTCTACCAGCAGATAACGCTAATGAGGTTCGCTGAAATTTATATATATAAATATATATATATATATATATATATATATATATATATATATATATATATATATATATATATATAATTGTGTTGATGTTTTCGACCAGGTTATATTTATATATGGTGCTGTTATTCTTTTTGGAGTTTTGGTCAATGTTGGTAAAAAATCTTAATTTATGCCATATTTCGAGGATCTTTATTTTCTCTTCTTCAGAGCTGTAAAATTACAGGTACTACTTTATAATATTGCACATTGTTATTAAACTAGGGTGTAAAAGGAGTGTTTTTTCTATTATTACTTACCAAAACTAAAGATACTTAAAAACTATTACACTTGACTATTGCACTTAGGACTAGGGTTATAGTCACCTCCCTGTTACGTGAAGATTTTTTCATTCATCATTGGCCAAAACTCCAAAAAGAATAACAACACCTTATATATAAATATATATATATATATATATAAATTTTATATACAAGAACGGCAAAACTATAATAAAGAAGAAGTGAAAAATTATGAGTGAATGACAAATTTTAATATCCCCTTTAAGAAATTTTAAATAGGTTATTTCAAAATTTAAGCAAATGATGGGGCTCATGTTGGCCGTGTGAGTTAAGGCCTTCATCTCTTATGGTCAACCTAGAGTGGCGGGTTCGATTCTTGCCTGGGCAGTAGATATTTATTTAGTGACGGACTCATAAAATAAATTCCTTAGTCCCACCCTGCCTAGAAAAGGGTGATTACCTGAAGATAACCCGTCCCAATTAGCCAAAGTAGCATAAATTAAATAAATAAATAAGCAAATGATTCAATAACCTAACAATATTTAACAAATGATATTAACTATATTCACTAAAGAAAGACGAAGATAAATGGATCACTCCCAAATATTATATATACTTGTATATATATTTACCTCTGCTGACTAGATTGCTGCAATTTTCAGTTTGAGGCATTTCCCTGCCTTTTTGTGATGGTTCCAAACACCAACAAAACTTAGTTATTTTTAGCTGATTTCCCCTAAGGGAATTGAGCTATTGAGGTTGTACTCATGACGGAATTTTCGAAATTTTTCTTCATATGTCCATCGATCCTACCTAGTAGATGACGAAAATGAGGGCCGTTCAAAACTATATATATATTTGTCTGTTACCGCTCTAGCGGTTGCGATTTTTGTTTGATCCAACTCGATATTTAGTCGTTTTATGTAAAAAGAAAGATCAAGTTTGTTAACGGCTAAAATTGGACCCGTGGGAGGGGAGGATTTTCGAAAATTCGAAATATCCCGTTACTATACGTCGGATCGAAAAATTGTACAAAATCAATCTTATTGCAAATTAAATTTACTATAAATATTGTTAGATACATTTATTCTCTATCTTGAATATTAACCGAGATATTTGCATTTTTATTATATCTGGGCGGCTAACGGACGAGTGTCTTTCCCACCAAAAGCTAGTTCGGCCGTTTTCTTAACTGATCGGCTCTAGTGCAATTTCGGTATTGTAAAACTTCACGTGGGAAATCTGCTTAGTTTACGCAGCCCCTGCGTGACAGACTTTTTGTATTAGCTTCTCAGTTGTAAGACATTAATAAATAGTGTACTTCAATACCCTCAACTGTCGTCCTACCGTAAATATACACGCCATATTATAAAGCGTGTTAATTCGGCAGACACAACCTTCCAATATTCGAAGTTTTAGATATATATCTGTAACCCCAGTGAATAAGTGGTTAAGTCGACCAGTGAGTAAGTGGACCTAACCACTTATTCACTGGTACAACAGATATCTCTTACAATTTTTTTCCCAGCTATAATATTAACTCTTTCAGAAGCATAAAGTTTATGATTTGAAAGCATGTTTATCCTATATTTCGTTGAGTAATCCTAGAGCATAGTTTAATCCTAGAGCATAGATTACTCCTGTGGCACTATTAGAAATTGGGTGAAGCCACAAACCATTATGGCATTTGACAGCTACTAATGATGATGACCGGGCATAACCTAATCCAACGGCTATCTTCATAATCTCAGTTAATTATGACACTTGTATTGTAGCTAGGCTAAATTAATAAGAAAAATAAAATGGCACCTTTTCCTTACTGAGACATATAAAAGACAATAAAAAAGATCTTCAAGTCTCACCAAACCCTCTTTATTATTTTTAACAGGAAACGTTTCGCCCTGCTGGGCATTAACGATGCTGATTTTAAAATTATTCTCCTAAGCCACTATAAAAACAATAGAGAAATCTGCCTAATAACAACTGTAGTAGTAAGAAACCTCTAAACCTAAAAAGTCCGTCACGCAGGGGCTGCGTAAACTAAGCAGATTTCCCACGTGAAGTTTTACAATAGAGAAATCTGCATACTGGTAACACAATACCACCGTGATTAGATATAGAGAAATCTTTCAGTTAATTAAAATAAATACCCAACTGAAACGGCTTCTGAATTGTAAGAATAATTTATATTTTAATAACTCAAATTTCAGTAGTCCAAGAACTAAAGAAGGGGGGTGGGTGGCGGATGAACAAAACGTATTTGTATAAATCTCACAAAGTAAGGAAGGTAAGGTAAGGTTAAAAACGCCAGGTTAGAAGAAGCTCCGCCTGAGCCGAGAAATGACGAAGATGGCCGACATAATCCGAACTATACCCCACCACAGACTTCATAAAAATGCAAATATCTCGGTTAATATTAAAGATAGAGAATAAATGTATATAACAATATTTATAGTACATTTAATTTGCAATAAGATTGATTCTATACAATTTGGAGATATTTCGAATTTTCCGAAAATCCCCCCTTTAAACCCCCCCTCCCTCTGGTCCGATTTCAGCCATTAACGAACTTGATCTGTCTTTAAAACGGTTAAATTCCGAGTTTGTTAACGATTAAATATAATTTGCGACCGATAGAGAGTTAACAGAAAAATATATATATATATATATATATATATATATATATATATATATATATATATATAATTTTGAACGGACCTCATTTTCGTCATCTCCTGGGTAGGATCGATGGACATTTGAAGAAATTTTTCGAAACTCGCGTCATGAGTACGACCTCAATAGCTGATTTCCCTTAAGGGAAATCTGCTAAAACATTATTTAGGGCGTAATAACCCAGTAGTTTCTAGCCCCAAAAAACAGTTAACCTAACCTCTAAACCTATTCACGAGGGACGAATAGTTATGGAAATGGCCACCAGAGCTCTCGGCGTAAAGTCCGAACATAGCCTACTGGCCACCACACGCAGAATACAAATGCAAATATCTCGGTTAATATTCAAGATACAGAATAAATGTATATAACATTATTTATAGTAAATTTAATTTGCAATAAGATTGGTTCTATACAATTTTACGATCCGATGCATAATAACGGAGATATTTTGAATTTTTGAAAATCCTCCCGTTTAAACCCCCCCTCCCACTGGTCCGATTTCAGCCGTTAACGAACTTGATCTTTCTTTTTACATGAAACGATTAAATACCGAGTTCGGTGACGATTAAACAAAAATTGCGACCGCTAGAGTGTTAACAGACAAATATATATATATATATATATATATATATATATATATATATATATATATATATATAATTTTGAACGTCCTAAATAGCTAATTTCCCCCAAGGGAAATTTGCTAAAACTAAAACACAGCAGGAGAATAAAAAAAAAATTATAATAATCAGCATTAATGTGTTAATTTGTCGTCAACAATTAGATTAGTTATTGTTGACAAATTACCACATTGATCAATGCTGCTTATTATAAGTAAATGCGCAACTGGACGAAGCTCTGTTAAGCAAATAAAAGTCCGTCAAGCAGACGCTTCGGTAACTAAGCAGATTTCCCACGTATGCCATGTATTGGCATTTATCTTTAAATCAGTAAAATTTCTGTGAGAGCAATATTTGGTTTTAAGTTTCAAATAATTTGTTTCACTTTATAACAGAGTATTGTTTATGTGGCATGAGTAGGATTGGGGGTTTACTGAAGGCTGAAAACTACAAATACAACTATCGTTAATAAGTTTTGAAGTTAGAGAAGAAATGTATATAACAACATTTATAGAAAATTACATTTTCAATAAGAATGAATGTATACAATTTTTCGATCCGACTCGTAATAACGGAGATATTTCGAATATTAAACATTCTGCCCCTTTATACCCCCGTTTCCCTGGTCCGATTTCAGCATTTAACTTGAAGTTCGGTAATTATATCTGAAGTTCGGTAACAATAAGACAAAAACTGCTACCGCTACAGCGGTAATAGACAAATATATATATATATATAATTTCGAGAGGAACGATGGGCATTTGAAGAAGAAAATTGTTCGAAAATCGCGTCATGAGTGCAACCTCAATAGCTGATTTCCCTTAAGGAAAATCTGCTAATAAGGAGGGTTTGGTGAGGCCTGAAGATCTATTTTATTGCCTTAAATAAAATTATCAGTGTATTGTAACTCAAAAAGTGTTACTGATAAAAGGAATTGCATTTTTTGTTTACAATTTTTTTTTCATGCAAAACCTTAAGATTTCATAAAAATATTGATTTTACTAGGTTATTTTTGGACGAATTTTGACAATTAGGACCAGGAGTTTTTTTCCATTGAAATAGTCTAACTTCAATTCTAGCAGTTTTATTCTGAAGCTGACATTTGTAGCCATTACACAAATTTGTTAAAGAGTGCAATGTTTGACGAAATGTTTTAATATGGAGTTTTATATCAATCTGACAAAAATAAGTACAATTTTTGTTTTGGATTTTTCAAACAATTTACAAAAATTGCTTCGAGTACAACCTAAATAGCTAATTTCACATAAGGGAAGCCTTCTAAAAAGCGCCTCTTTTATATATATATATATATATATATATATATATATATATATATATATATATATATATATATATATCTGAATATGACTCATTTGCTTTGTTGCAAACTATTTACTATATCTAGTACTGCAATTTATATTGAATCAGAATCATTTATATTTTAATAACTCAAATTTTAGTAGTCCAAGAACTAAAGAAGGGGAGGGCGGGGGGACGAACAGAACGTATTTGCATCTATCTCACAAATTAAAAGCTTACACGACAAGAACGGTCAGAAGCTTACATGAGAGCCGAACGGTTACGGAAAAGTGCCGAACTAATCCGGAAACTTACAACCAGAACCGACAATAGCCGATCTCATCTCGTCCGTCATCCACACACACTTAATAGAAATGCAAATATCTCGGTTAATATTCAAGATAGCGAATAAATATATATAACAATATTTATAACACATTTAATTTGCTATAGTCTAATTTCACATAAGGGAAATCTCCTAAAAAAACCCCTCTTGATATTTTTCTTTTAATTCCTTAGCTCATTTGTCATAAGACGCATCCGATAGTTCTACGAAGACTATCAAAAATAATGTGGCTGCTGGCATGAATTTAGTTTCTGTCATTTGTAAATTCATTGCAAGGGCAGAGAAGAGAGACGTGACAGCACGTCAATTCGGGGAAATCAATATTCGATCCCTGGAAGAAAATGGCTATCCATTATATAATTATGGATCTTGTTACAGAGCTGGATGATGTGAATGGCGGCGAGTGCGATAACGCACGGACATTGCGACATAAGCCCTTCACTAGACAGAGCTGATAGCTTTGCCTCTATTTTGGACATGGTGCTCATTTCTTTTACACACATCCTCAGATATTTCCTAATTAATTAAATGAAACCATAAACAAATATATATTCAAAATTTAAGCTTAAAACTGCCCAATTATCAATGAAACTACATCTAATCTAGTTTATTTAGAACAGAACATTTATTTTGACAACAGAAGAGATGAAGTCGCACTAGGATGACTCCGAGAAGGGCACACAAGATTCACGCATGGTTATCTTTTGACAAAAGATGAACCCCCGATTTGTGGGAAGTGTAACACAGACTTGACTATCTACCATATATTAATGGAAAGCCATCCGTATACAAATATTCGAAACGAATGCAATACTTCCAATAATATAGCAATGGAGATGACAAATGATGATAAATTGTTTAATTTTGTGAAAACTACAGATTTGTATAAAGAAATTTAAATGACAAGCTTTTTTTTACCCTCGTTTATATCGTTAAATTTTAAATGGCGATATAAATGAGGATATTACAATATTTACAATTTTCATAAATATAATTTATTACCGGGCGATGATAAACTAGTAGTATGTCGCCCTGAAACCCTAAGAAAAAACTAACGTAGTTTATTTTAGAATCACTCGGCAGGTTTTAAGTTTAAGAACATATCTTGTCACACACTGTTAGTCTCTCTCTCTTTCCATTTGAAAATAAGCTAAAACTTATCTGTAGCCTAATTTGGCCAAGAATGTGATATTGTAATTCCGGATATATAGACATCACACTTACAGATGATATTAAATAATGATACAGAGAGCTTATAATTTAGTTTAGGGGCTCAGGTGAGCGTTGGCTTTAATCTGACATGGTAAACCTAGAGTGGCGAGTTCGATTCCCGCCTGGGCAAATAGGAATTTATTTAGTGACGAACTCATTAAATAAAATTCTTAGTCCCGCCCTGGTTAGATAAGGGCGGTAACCTGTAGATAACCAGTCCCAATTAGCCATAATTGCATAAAGTGGACGTTAATAAATAACTAATAATAAGTCAGTTTATAAATACATATTTAATATCAAGCACATTACATAGTGTGGTATTGCTGTAGGACGGAGCACTTCTAAATAGTATAGACTCCTTAATATCAATAATAATCCTCTCACGGACAGGTCTTTTTCTAAACATAAAACATTTTAAATATTAATTTATACTTTGGTATTATTCTAAATATGGATTATTTTTGTATAGGCCTAAACTATAGACCTACATTAGTAGGGAGTATTTTTATACAAATACATAATTCTCCGTGAGGAGGGGGGCGGGGCGCGCTGGTGGAAGTACAGGTTATGGCGTGGGTGCATCTACGAATAAGCTCAAGATAAAAATTTTCAGTACGCTGAAGATAAAAATAGGTGCAGGTTCGATGCTCGCTAAGGGACTACATTAGTTCACGAGTCGTTCATCACAAGGCGCTAGTGTCACTGGAGACCGCTCATTCCGATTTCTTGATTAGCCACTATATTGGCAATGTTTTTTTCCTCTTTACCATCTTGTCAACATTTCAGTATCTTTCCTCTAAAATATAACTTTATTATGGATTTTGAGATTAAACTAAATACACTTGTCTGAAAACAAAAAAATTGTTTTCCTGCTGATTCTTATGTAAAATGACCTCCTGAATCTAAATATTCCGTTTGGGGGGGGGGTAGCTACCTATTATTGTCACAGTTTGATCATTTGTAGGGTTGAAAAGGATTATTTTAATATTTGCATTTCTTTTGAGGGGGTATAGAGGTAAAAAAGTGGAAGTATGTATATGTGCACCAATGAGGTAGATGTTTGGGGAATTTTTATACGAAAATAATACGCTTATTTTATTTTTAAAATTTCTCGAAAAAATTATTTTTTCAATACACAAAAAAAAGTTATTACCTGGTTAATAATACTAAGATCATAATATGATCTTAGTATTATATTATAATACTAAGTTGCACTTAAAATGGCAATGCAATACCTGAGGCACTAGTATCAGGTGGCAACAGTGTCGATCATGGTGACACAGAATTACTAAATGTAGTAGAAAGGTTAGTGTAGCTCTTCAGAGTGATCGAATAATGGAAGATAATATGAAAACGTTTATACTTTTCTTTTTGTCAATGGGTTTTCTATTTTTACTAATATGTATGATTTGCTTAATTTTCCTCTTAAAATTAAACATATTTCTATCTTGAACAGCATCTAATAGAGATTTATTTTTACATTTATTTGAGTCCATTTCCTATTTATTATATGAATTTCGTATATATTATATTTACTGTTGGCATATTTAACATAATCTTTTATTCTGCTTAAGCTAGTTTCTAGTTTCTAGGAAAATTCTCAGGACATTTTATTGAATATTATTTTCATTCAATTTGACGTAATCGCGTGATATTTCTTCAATGAAATCATTCCGTTGTCTGCTTGTTGTTATGTATATTGCATAATCATTATTGGCCTCCTTATTTCCATTTGATTCGCCATCATTCTTCCTGATATATGCATTGTTGTCTGGGCAGTTTTCTTCTCTTTGTTTTCTCCGTTTCATGCATTTGATCATTTTCGTTGTCTTTTTCCGTCATTTTTCTCCATTTTTAGTGTCATTGTCTGTTCGACAGAGGTATTCTATCAATAATATTAAAGTTTTTCTCTTCTTATTTTTTTTGTCTTTGTATGTGCTATTAATGAAGGCATATAAAATGAAAATAGGAGGGAAAACGTTCTATTTTCTGACAATCATCAAGTCAATTTTAATTATGAGAGTCTTATATTTGTTTACTGTTATTAACTAGGTAAACAGAAAGCTATTTTAAATATATGTTACTGGCGTGGATTCTGCTACTATATGCGACAGCTAGGGAACGACACATGAAGGGAAAGAAGCAAATGTTGTTATGTTAAATAACCTTGGCCATAAAAGTGCTTAAATAGTTTAAATCGCCAGAATTTCTACTCTATAGATAAGCAGTGCATATATGCCAGCACTCTTACATAACTTCTTTCTTCTGTCTCCCATTGAGATTTAAAAATTTGGACAATATACGAAATCCACAAGCACGGAATATGGTTAATTATCCTCCAGATGGTAGTTAGACGCAGCTGCACCTGCAACAACTAAATCTGTACAATGCTCATCTTGTTTATACAAGTTTTCATTAAAGAGCTTGTATCCAAGAACTGGCTCCTTTGAGCTTGTTCAAATCAATGGCCACTGTTAATTAGTGAGAGATTCTAGAGTGGCCGGTGGTTGCGTTTCCAGGACACTAACATTCCCACTTTAAGTAGAAGTAAGGGGAACTTGCGGTTTTATATGCAAATTCTCCTAGGAGAAATCTAGTTGAATGTTACTTCACTCTGTACTTCGCTTGAAGCACTTAATACAATTACTTAAATTGGTATGTGTTAACAGCCCTAATAACGTTTACTGCAGAAATAGACACAATAATTAATAACTTCAGAGTTCCAAAGTACAGATAGGCTGGTATGTCATTAGTTATTTCCTTTATTGTTTAATCAGTGGTTTCAGCTTTAATGATTCAATTACCGAACATTAAGTCATTCAGATGAGCATTAAAAAGTTGTTTAATGGTATTCGCAATTTTTAATCATTTTATAGTTAGCGTTTCAAGTCTACTACATACAGTAACAAAACTAAAAAAAAATTATTAAAAATTTGATTAATTAATTATGATACTGAGCGACATCGCCTAGTTGTGGAGCCCATTGAATAAATAAAAATAATTAGAATGGGAGTGATATAATTCAGCAGTGGTCTAACATAACGAATCTGTTTCTGATATACGTAAGAAAACGGCTTCTGAATTGTAATCAAATAGGTCTGGCAGCCACTCAGAGCTGAACTGACATATATATATATATATATATATATATATATATATATATATATATAGGTATATATATATATATATATATATATATATATATACCTAGTCCTGCCATAAATACTGTTACAAAAGTTGGACTTTGTTTAATCCTTGGGTATTGTTTATATAATCCCCACCTCTTATCATTTGTTTACTTGACACATAAGAATAATAATCCCAATCAGTTAGTATTTTTCTTTCACTCGGTTAACATGGAGTGGGGTGATAAAGAAAGCCGGATCGCTGTGCTCGCCTTACACAAAGTTGAAAAATGCAGATCAGAAATTTTCAACACCCTGAAACCACTTGGTATCATCAGTATGTTCGTGTACCGAACTATGAGCAGGTACAATGAGACCTCATCTGTAAGTGACAGACCTCGACCAGGTCGTCCCCGCATTGTGAGACCAGTTAATGCAGTGAGAGCAGTGGCTCCTCGAATCAGAAGATCCCATCCGAAAACCAAAGATTTTGTCCCGGGAAATGGGAATCTCTGACAGAACAATGTCTCGAATAATAAAAAGTGACCTTAGGATGGGTGCATTCCGAAGAATGGCCGGACAAAGGCTTACCATTTCTCTGAAACAAATTAGGGTGGATAGATCAAAAGTGCTTCTTCGTCGTTACGCCGATGGACTTCATCGAAAAATTTTGTTTACCGATGAGAAAATTTAATCACCAAAATGATCGTGTGTACGCGCACAGCTCTAAAGAGGCCCAGGAAGTCATTGGAAGAGTGGAAAGAGGTCACCACCCTTCTTCAGTGATGGTGTTGAAGTGTATTCAGTGATTGGAGTTTGTTATGATGGCACCACAATGCTTCACTTTTGTGAAAATGGTGTTAAAACATCGGCTAAAAACTATCAGGATGATATTTTGGAGCCAGTTGTCAAGCCTCTGAATGAAACTATGTTTGCTGGAAGTCACTGGGTTTTCCAGCAGGATTCTGCTCCAGCTCATAAGGCCAGGTCAACTCAGCAATGGCTGCAGAGGAACGTTCCTGAGTTCATCTCGGCCTCGGATTGGCCCTCAGGGAGCCCCGAAGACTACCGCTTGTGGTCAGAACTGGAGAGGATGGCATGCCACAGAGCACACCCTAATTTGGAAAGCCTCAAACAATCACTGGTCCGAGCTGTTCAGCGTTTTCCACAAGAAGTGCTGCGTGCTGCAATTGATGACTGGCCAAGAAGATTAAAAGCTTGTGTGAAGGCAAAAGGGGAACATTTTGAATAATTGTATTTTTTATGTTACACTCTGTATACACAAAATTTATTTTACAATAAAGGTTTTTGAAGAATTGATTGTTCTTTTGATTTATGTGTATATTTCCTTGTAACAATATTTATGGCAGGACTAGGTATATATATATCTATATATATATATATATATATATATATATATATATATATCTGAATTTAACTCATTTACTTTATTGCAAACTATTTACTATATCTAGTACTGCAAGTTATAATGAATCAGAATCATTTATATTTTAATAACCCAAATTTTAGTAGTCCAAGAACTAAAGAAGGGGGGGGGCGATGAACAGAACGTATTTACATCTATCTCACAAATTAAAAGCTTACACGACAAGAACGGTTAGAAAAAGCTTACATGAGGGCCGAACGGTTACGGAAACGGCCGGACTAATCCGGAAACTTATGACCAGAACCGACAATAGCCTACTCATCTCGTCCGTCATCCTCGCATACTTAATAAAAATGTAAATATCTCGGTTAATATTCAGGATAGCGAATAAATATATATAACAGTATTTATAACACATTTAATTTGCAATAAGATTGGTTCTATACAATTTTTCGATCCGACGTACAGTAACGGAAATATGTCGAATTTTCAAAAATCCTCCTCCCTCTGGTTCGATTTCAACTATTGAACTTGATCTTTCTTTTTATATAAAATCATCAAATATCGAGTTTGGTAACGATCAAACAAATATTGCAACCGCTAGAGCGGCAACAGTCAAATAAATAAATAAATAAATATATATATATATATATATATATATATATATAAATATATATATATATATCTATATATATACATATGAAGATATATTTATATATATATATAAATATTTAAATATATGTATATATATATATAAATATGTAAAAATGTATATATATATATATATATATATATATATATATATATGTATATATTTATATATATATATATATATATATACTAGCTCAGACCATTCTACACTGTGAAGATCTTTGAAACTCAATGTCCCCTGATGAGGTGGTAGTTAAGTCATGAAACATGTTGGGCAATTGTGAATAAAGTTTGCGGGGAAAGAAAGGTGTTTTTATTGGTAACCCTTGCCATTAAACTATGAAGAATATATATATTTTTGAACGGGCCTTATTTCATATCCTTAGCGGGATCGATGGACATATGAAGAACTTTTTCGAATGTCGTATCATCAGTTCAACCATAGTAACTTCTTTTCCTTGAGATAAATGTACTAATAAACGACCCTAGAAACTTTATATACAAAACGTTTCAATTTTTTTTATGATCATCAAAAAGTCTCTACACTTAGTAGGACTATCCTCCTGTAGGCCATAAAATTATAATTAAAAAGTAGATGTACACTCATCCTGAAAATGCTGACGAAGGTTGTCGAGGTTTGAGGCGAGATGAACTGTTCGTGTACTGGCTACTTGTGCAATATTTTGTAGTTGGTAGCCCCCCCCCCAGATACAATAAATTTAAATGCCAATAAAAATAATTAAAAATTCGATTATTTAATGACGGTTTACCGCAACCCAAATAAAATGCTGTAATGTGTATTAATTAGTTGCCACTTAGGTACGACTTTAAATAGGTCTGGATGAAAGCTCAGAAAGCTCGAATAGGAGTACCGGGATTGGTTCTATTTATTACTAGCTCAGATACCCGGCTTCGCTCGGGAATTCATTTGAAGCTGAATGGTGATGGTATTTTTTTTGCAAGGCTTTACTTTGAACAATATTTTGACATTTACCTATCCCAGTATTCAGGGCTAATACCCGTCGTTTCTGTGTATTTGTTAATAATAAAATTATTTTTTTATGTAAGACTTCACTGTCCTCCATATTGTCATATTTCCCGTTTTCTGTGCATTATGCATAGATTTGAATTATTAAGGACAAAATATTAACATACACTTGAATTAGTTTTTCCCGGTGAGGTACCTGGTAGTTTATATTGAAAAGAATTGTGGAGTAAATTTCTCTAAATAACAAAATAAACAACTTTTGTTATGTGCATATTTGCCGAAACCCCAATACGAAACGAAATATCACTATTAGCAGATTTCCCTTAAGGAAATCAGCTATTGAGGTTGTACTCATGACGGAATTTTCGACATTTTTCTTCAAATGTCCATCGATCCTACCTAGTAGATGACGAAAATGAGGTCCGTTCAAAACTGTATATATATATATATATATATATATATATCTACCTATATATTTGTCTGTTACCGCTCTAGCGTTTGTTTGATCGTTACCAAACTTGATATTTAGTCGTTTTATGTAAAAAGAAAGATCTACTTCGTTAATGGTTGAAATCGGACCAGTGGGAGGGGGGTGGGTTTAGAGGGGGATTTTCGAAAATTCGAAATATTTCCGTTACCATAAGTCGGATCAAAAAGGGAAATCTGCTAAAAATTGTATAGAACCATTCTTATTGCAAATTAAATTTACTATAAATATTGTTATATACATTTATTCTCTAACTTGCATATTAACCGAGATATTTGCAATATTATGAAATCGGGGCGGATAACGGATGAAAGTGAGTTTCCCGCCAAAAGCTAGGTCGGCCGTTTTCTTAACTCTTCAGGTCTCGTGAAATTTCTCTATTGTAAAACTACATGTGGGAAATCTGCTTAGTTTACGCAGCCCCTGCGTGACGGACGTTTTTTATTTTCAGGCCTCCCTTATAACCCCCACTCCTGCCCGTCCCTAAAAATGTTAGTATGGCTTATTATAAGGAAAGCGTTAGTGCTAATACACATACCGATGTTTTATTTACTTCGGTTGAGTCGTTTTGCCAAATAATATTGTTGACTCCCTCTAAAAGTTTAAGCGTATAACGCATTTACACGTCGGTATACGACGAAAGTGTATATAACAAAAGTTACTCCAAATAACAAAATAAACAATTTTTGTTATGTGCATATTTACCGAGAAACCAATACGAAACTAAATATCGCTGTTTTTAATTTCAGGCCTTCCTTATAACCCCCACTCCTGTTCGTCTCAGAGAAAATTAATATAGCCTAAAGTCTAAGTTGGGTTAGTAGTAATGTACATACCAAGTTTCATAAAATTCGGTTCAGCCGTTTATGCGTGAAAAGGTAACAAACAAATAAACAAACAAACAAACACACACGAAAGAAAAAAAATGCAGTTATGGTGTCTATGACATGTGAAACGAAAAGTTATCGTGAAATTTTGCGAAAAAAATCAATGTACAGACAGAGGTTACAATTATATATATATATATATATATATATATATATATATATATATATATATATATATATATATATATATAGATTTCCCTTGTCATCCGTTTTAAAGCCACTCAACTGAAAACAGTTATTTAATCAACTGAAGCTTGACAACTTACATCCTAGATTGTCAAAATAACTGTTATAATTCAGTGAGATAGTAGAATCAATATGGTTGAGCATTATCAAGTAGAATCGGCCTCTGGGTGGTTTTGCTTTTTAATATCTGCGAGGTAACAGGAACAACGGGAGTGAATTTAATGGAGAGGAATTGAGGACAGATGAAAAAACACTTAGATCAAAAGAGATCAGAAGGACTGAAGTGAAGTTCTTTCGTTTCATTTTTTTTCGTAATTTTATATGGCGGTCATTTTTTTTTTATTTTATCATTTTTGCCTGATAAAATCACAACACTTCAGTTGCCAGAGGGTGTAAAAGAGGATGTGACGCCATGTCCTATTTAATAAAAAAAACAATTTCTTCTAAAGGAAGTGTAACAATTACAGGTTGAAAAATAAGATCAAAGGAGCGGTGTATTCCGAATTCGCTTCATTGGTTAAGATTAATTCTTAGTCATATCATACTTCTGCTTTTTTGGAAATAGAGCCCTTATTAAAATTACCTTTAATTTAGCGCTGATTTATTTCAGAAGTGTTTTAATTTTGAAAAGGAGAGGTTTAATTTTTTCATTATATTGTGAATATCATTCTTTTAACGATAAAAGAATTGGGTTTTAATAATTTCAAATTGGGTTTATTCGCAACGCAGTTCTACATTTTAGTGACGGAAAATGGTCTGACAACCATTTAGAAATATTTATACATAGCCCAGAAAAAAATATTACAACGTAAACATTTTTGTGGAATTCCAAAGAATTCCTAAAATAATTTTAATTTTTCAATAGTATACATTATAAAAAAGCATAGCTGAGAAAATAATGGTTTGCTGTGTAGGTCTAATTGGTAAGACAATAACAGGGAAATATAAGATAACCGTAGTTAATTTGCATGTATTAGTATAATGTTATCTGGGTTATGCTTTTACATATACTGGTTGAATCAAGTCTATATACCACTATTATCCGTTTCAATTCCTATTATCATTTTGAATCTAAATTCCTTGCCTTATGTAAACTTTTATTGCTTCAATTATGAATTATAGGAAAATGTAATTGTAAATTATAAGATTCTGTAAGCACTGACGATTTAAAAAACTGACTAGATGAAGACAGTTAGGTAAAAGATAATAAAAAATAGCTAAGAAAAGTCTAAAAAAACTTGATAATAAATAATGAAAGAAATAGGAGTAATATACGAATTAATATTACAGGAGCGATTTATTTTGAAATGATATTGTGATTTGTAGAATTAATACGGTAACGTATACAGAGTGAAGGAATAATGATAAAGAGTCTATTATTTATTCGATTTCATCATTGATATTTATTTTTACTCATATTATATAATGTAATCTTGCTTTTGATTACAAAAAAAAATTATTGTACCTTTTAATACTTTAAAATGAAGGCCTTTAATATTGAGAAGTAACATCATAACATAAATATACATCAATACATAAAGCCATAAGAGAAACAGAAAATCGTTTGTCATTGATATATTATAATTTATTTTATAATTCAATTCTTACTTATTTTTTGGAACTTTCAATGGGAGTTTTAGATTCTTGTGAAGGGCTACTTGTAATAGTAAGTTCCTGTATTTTTTGTTTTAACATGTTGTTTTCTGATTTAAGATCTTCTATGAAGGACTGTTGCCTATGTAATGCTTTGCCTTGCTCCCTCAAAAGACTGAGATTCTCGTCCAACTTTTGGTGACACGTTTCAATTGACTTTCCTAAGTCAATTTCTAGCTGTTTCTGCTCTTCAGTAATTTTACTAATTTCGTTCGTAATGTCATTTCTGAACTTTTCCATGAAATGTTTAAGGTCACTTAGCTGATCGTACTGCGGTGGGGCTGCTCCTTCCGTGAACATAGTCACCGATCTCCCGAGCCTTTTTTTTTTGACGCACTGGCCGCAAGACCAGGAAATGGAACTTTCGCTGAGGGCCTGAAGATACGGTTCTTGAACGTTGACGCATTTGTGGTGAAATGCATTCTTACAAGTTTCGCAGAGCACTGTATCTTTGACATCCCACGTGCGCTTTTTGCAAACTGCGCAATTCATTTTTCGGTTCCACTTGCTGTAACACTTAACTTGAGAGCACACCTAAGACTAACTAACTCACTCTTCGAAGTGTCATTGGATACTGGGCTGAAAGTTTCCCCGATACAGTCAGATATACTTGTTTATTCATGATTAAACGGAACATCTAAAATTAGGTCGTCCATTCGTGACATCAAATATGAATGCCGCCATCAGTCAACAGCAGTCCACTCATTTCTACTAAAAATGGTTGTTTGATATCATTATTTTTAGGGTCCGTTGTCTCCGAAGAAACCCTTCACCTCCGGAGCAGCTCTGGAGGAATATCATCAGGTCTTGGGGATTTATTGGGGATAGACTTTATTATTTTTCAACCCCCTGTCAATCAGATTTCCTCAATATCATCGTTCTTGGGATGACTAATAAGGCTAACGGCATCCGACTGGTCTCTCCGTTTAACATTTCTTTGAAGTATTCGGCTCACTTGTCCTTAATCTGATCCTACTCATCGAGTTTGTGTAATGTTGTTGGTCATGGCAGAATTCAGTCCGGTGACAGAATCCCTGCCGGACATTTTTAAAAGTCCGTTATGCAGGGGTTGCGTAAACTAAGCAGATTTCCCACGTGTGGTTTTACAATAGAGAAATCTGCATACTGGTAACACAACACCACCGTGAGTAAATACAAACGGTAATGAGAAATCTTTCAGTTAATTAAAATAAATTCCCAACTGAAACTGCTTCTGAATTGTAAGAATAATTTATATTTTAATAACTCAAATTTTAGTCCAAGAACTAAAGAAGTGGGTGGGGGCGGATGAACAGAACGTATTTGCATAAATCTCACAAAGTAAGGAAGGTAAGGTAAGGTTAGAAGAAGCTTCCACCAGAGCCGAACAGTTAACGGAAACAGCCGAACTAATCCGAACATACCCCTCCACCACATGTTTCATAGACTTCATAAAATGCAAATATCTCGGTTAATATTGAAGATAGAGAATGAATGTATATAACAATATTTATAGTAAATTTAATTTGAAATAAGATTGGTTCTATACAATTTTTAGCAGATTTCCCTTTTTGATCCGACTTATGGTAACGGAAATATTTCAAATTTTCGAAAATCCCCTCTAAACCCACCACTCCCACTGGTCCGATTTCAACCATTAACGAAGTAGATCTGTCTTTTTGCATAAAACGTTTAAATATCGAGTTTGGTAACGATCAAACAAAAATTGCGACCGCTAGAGCGTTAACAGACAAATATACAAATATATATATAATTTTGAAGGGACCTCAATTTCGTCACCTCTTGGGTAGGATCGATGGACATTTGAAGAAATTTTTCGAAACTCGCATCATGAGTACGACCTCAATAGCTGATTTCCCTTGAGGGAAATCTGCTAAAAACATATGTTCTGGTAAATGTCATTATTGCTCATTTAATTATGACTACCTACCTTATTCTCTGCTAAATTATCATTATTGCTCATTTCATTATGACTACCTACCTAATTCTCTGCTAAATTATCATTATTGCTCATTTCATTATGACTACCTACCTAATTCTCTGCTAAATTATCATTATTGCTCATTTCATTATGACTACCTACCTAATTCTCTGCTAAATTATCATTATTGCTCATTTCATTATGACTACCTACCTAATTCTCTGCTAAATTATACTTATTAAAATATTTAGTAAACATTGCTTTGTTACTATTAATTTAGGGGGAGGGGGAGGAATAAAATCCTTAGTTCTATCCTGGCTAGAAAAGGGTGGTAACCTGTAGATAACCCGTCCTAAATAGCCTTAGTTGTAAAAAGTGGACGTTAATATAAATAAATCAATTAAGTAGGTTCGATTTGAAATCTTTGATGTCATAATTAAATTATATTTATTTTTAAATTGAAATCAAATTAGTTATGGAAGTTAAGGTGCAGTTCTTAACACACATGGGAAACCTAGAGTTGTGGGTTCAATTCTTAGGTGGGCATTGGAACGTCATTAGCGGCGATCTTTCTTAATAAAACTCTTAGTGCCACTCTGAGCAGAAAAAAGTGGCAACCTAGAGATATCCAGTCCCAATTACCCATAGCAGTGCAAAGAGGAAGATAATAAATATACTTTTTTACTTTTAAATAATTAATTAAATTTAAATTGATACTTGAATTTTACCATTGCCACTTGAAGTTTGTATATGTGTCCTCTTCCGCTATGCCCAAGAATTGTACCTTCAAATATATTAGTAATGAAGTCGTTGTACCTTATGGCATGTCCAGGAAGTTTCACTCTCTTTTTTTCCACGGCCTTGATGAGACTATTGCTCCTACCTCATTCAGAACTTTCACGTTGGATTTCTTTTTGAGTCCAATTGTTTTAGTTATTCTTCGCCAGATCCACATTTCCATTGCTTTCGACCAATTATATTGTCCCATCTGTCTTTTTAAGTCTTAAAGCCCATTGTTAGTGTAGAAATAAATAGTTCCTGATAAATAACAATAATATTGACATGGATTGAGGTTGGGGGATTGCTGTTTTCCTAAGAAACATTGGAGGACTGGATAATATTTAGTATGCAAATACTTTTTTTCCAGTTCGCTCAGCGGTCCCTGTGAGAGCAAAGCCTTGTACTACTGTCCAGAACCGTCCCCTCTGCTTCACTCAACTCCTGGCTCAGTGAAATAATTAAAACTGCTTTCCACCATCTTATACTGCTGAATCTCACATGGTAAACCTAGAGTGGCGAGTTCTATTCCCGCCTGGGCAGAGGATTTTATTTAGTGACGGAATTCATTAAATAAAATCCTTAGTCCCACCCTGGCTAGAAAAGGGTGGTAACCTGTAGGAAACCCGTCCCAATTTGCCTTAGTTGCAAAAAGCAAATGTTAATAAATAATTGTTATATACTGAATATATAATGTGTGTATTTGTGTTGTAGCAGATTTCCCTTAAGGAACTCAGCTCCTGAGGGTTGTACTCATGATGCATTTCCCATTTTCATAAGGTGATTTTCGAAATATTTTCACAAATGTTCATCGATCCACCCAGGAGTTCCAAAATGAGGCCCGTTAAAAACTATATATATTTGACGCTCTAGCGGTTGCAATTTTTTTTTGATCGGTACCAAATTCGATATTTAGACGCTTTATGTACCTAAAACTAAAGATCAAGTTCGTTGCGGCTGGAATCTGACCTGTGGGAAGGGGGTTTAAAGAGGGAAATTTCGAAAATCCAAAATATCTTCGTGATTGTAGAGTCCGATCGAAAACATTTATAGAACCGATCTTATTGCAAACTTACATTCCAATAAATGTTGTTTTATAAACTTTCTCTGTATCTCGAATACTAACCGAGATATTTGAATTTTCTAATATTCAGCCTTTAGTAAATTCCCAATTTTAGTCATTGCACGTTAACAATAAGCTGACATATTGTGAAATGTCTTATTCCAATCTAAATACGAAATTTTATTTTCGACAAACCACACTATTTTAGATAAATGCAAACACGTAGTGTAATAACGTTATCAATTTAAATTTTACGCTCTTGACTCGAAAATGTTTATATAATCTATACCATACTCTACATTTAATCGTTTCATGGAATACTTTAGTTCAAAGTCATTGTACGAAATCGATCTTGGGATAGGGGGGTTAGATGTAGGGGGATTCGATAATTTTTAGTTTTCTATTTAATAGTTATAATACTCCCATCTATAAATCTGGATATTGGTTAAAACTTGTACACAACTTAAAAGTAAACATTGTCTTATAAATGTTTAAAATGTGCCCTATGACAGGACAATTGTCATATTCTGGACTCTAATAGATATTGTATTATGCAGCTATTGTACACTATACTATACTATTATACATTACACATACAATTATATATATATATATATATATATATATATATACATATATATAATTATATAATAAAAACATTAATGAGCTCTGAAACATATTAGAATTGTCAGTTCTTAAATACTTATGACGAATATTAAAGAAGAAGGATTTGTGTTGGGATTGCTTTAAGGATGATTACATAGAATAGATTTTTCTGTGCTCCCCTGCCCCAAGGTCGTATAGCATCTCGAATGCATAAGTGGTTTCTTACAGAACTGTATACATTTTTGCGGATCTCCTACTGATGTTTAATTACACGAATTGTTAATCTGGAAGGATAGCAGGTAAAAAAATATTAAGAGAGTTAAAGAGCATTACGATTGAAGTATAGGAAGCAATTCTTATCTAATGACATTGTATGGTGCATCTGCCATTGTTTTTGCACAGAAGAAACGGCCTGCCGCGGGGCTTTGGTTGAGCATTGAGCTTTCTAATCTGCAAATACTGCAATAAAAGAAAAAGAATAGAATGAGATAAATAGTGTCGGGAGAGAGATAAGAAATCAATCCAAGTCCAGATTATAACAGTAGGGAACTTAATGGAGGTGCGGCTGATCCTATTGAGCTGATAGTGGAGAAGAGATCTAGTCTTGGGTGAAAGATGATGAAATCGCTGATGTACCAGAATTGAAGACCATTATGCAAGAAGGGGTAAGGCATATTTTAGCAGATTTTCCTTATGAGAAATCAGCTATTGAGGATCTACTCATACAAATCTCAAAAATTTGAGTTGACTTAATTTTTGTCATGTGCCGTGTCAATGAACATTTTAAGGATCTCTTTTAAGACCAGATTATCTGGTTGTTAATGGTCCATTAACATATAATTAAACCTCAAATGAATAATTTGAAGATCATCAGAAAATGTCTCGGAAGGAGGAGCTCTTGATTGATTTGTATAGCATGAAGAGATAAACCTTATTCACAAATTCTGTGGAAAACAGCAGATGAAGATAAATACTGAATATCAGGTTGACATTTTATTGCCGAAAATTTTAAAAGAAATAAGAAAGAAACTGGTGACGCACAGATATCCATATATAACATACGTATAAGTATGCGTATATAACATAAAAGTATGCATTTTAGACGCATGTCGAATTATGAATTGAAAAGACGAAATGAAATAGTCATCTACTTGCGAAAGGCTCAAGGATTAATTCTTGAACCTAGTACTATCACCCCACGTCAGTAGAGTAGGAAAAAGTCCATCACGCAGGGACTTCGTAGACTAAGCAGATTTCCCACGTCTTGGTATGACTTCATAATGAGGTATCATCTTACCATATATTCTCTCTTCCTAATCCAAAATTCGATGAGTAGTAGTAGGGGCTTACTGAAGGCTAAAAAAAAGGAAGTACTAATGTATAGAACAGCAATTGTATAGTATCAATGGTTTAACAAGATTGGTTCTATAACATCTTTGGAACCGACTCAGAGTAAAGGAGATATTTTGAATTTTTGAATCCCCCTTCACCTATTCTGGGTCCGATTTCAACCATTAACTAATATGACCTCTAGTGTACAATACAACAGTTAATTATCGAGTATGGTTTATGCGCGAGTGGTCCCTAAACTTCAAGAAGAAGTAACCGACGAGGAAGTGCAGATAAAAGGTCTTCTTCTTACATGTTGTTGCCAGATGCCGTTTTTACGGATATCAGAATCGGTAGGTGTTAAATAAGCTTTTGCTATAAAAACAATGAGGTTCCCTTCCTGTTTCAGAAGTTTTGATAAGCATACTACCTCGATCCTGTTACCTCTATGGCCCAACACCCTTGTTCTTGAAAATTGTGATCCATTGAAGATCAATGCAAAGGAAAACAATTTCATTTTCTTGTCATCTTTCTTAATCATGGGTCCATTAACCAGGTTACGTATAGACTCTGACTTCATTATTGAGTCGATCAATGACTGCAATGGTTCCGTTCCGTGAAGCTATCGTGTATTTAAGAAATATAGCCGCTCGCTCTGGATCTGTACGATGACGCAGCCAATACGGAACGGATTTTTTGCTGAAGAGATGACCCACTGGTTCTATTTCTAAACTATAGGAGTCAGGGAGATGTAGTAGGACACTGCTGTTAGACGACTCTAGGTCAGTCTCCCCAGACCTCGCCGCCTAGCGACTATTTTCAGTGGGACTATAGTTAGACACTAATACCAACTGCATTTGGCATTCTCAGTGTCGTCTTCGTCCTCGTCGCCCCACCTCTCCGATTTCCTTTCCCTCTCCTTCAACAATCTCATCTTATTAATTAAGTTGAACATTTCGGTGTTCTTTCATCTCTTCAGTCAAAAACGTCATTTCGGTCGTCCCGGGTTTTGGAAGATTTTCCACAACTGCCGTGCAGATTTCGTGTGGTCCCTTTGTGAACTTTGTGACTGAGTGGAGGTAACAGTGTTTGAAGACGCCCAACTGGGAGGAAGTCTAGTCCTCAGCTCTAATAAAAAGTAAGCAATCTTGGTAAGATACAAATTAATTTTTTTGCTGCTTTACGAGACACAGCCATAATTATTAACCGTTAATGTGAGAGTTTGCGAGTACTTGGCCAGGTGAAGATGGAAAATCTTGGTCAACATAAGGTGGTGACACACACATTACATTCTGTTCGTTGGGAGCATTATCTGTCAATTACTCATTACGCCAGTAAAGTCATTTACATAACTTTCAGTGAACAATATTTAAATAATTTTCTAAATATTATCTTGCGAGAAACAAGATACATGAATTGGGAATAAAATGCAATTGTTTAAAAGGGAACGGAACACCTTTTTGTATGGTTTACCACAAGGTGCACTACCTCAAATATTCAACACAGCATGGTTTGAAAGATACCGGTCTGATTAGCTTGTATAATACATTATTTCAATTACAAGTTGATTTCGTAAAGGAGATGAATATTCTTTTATCTTTTATTAAAAAAAAATTCATATACATTTAGGTTTATTGGAGGAGTGTTAATCATCAACATCTAAAAGTTAGAAGGTGATTAACACCAGACTCGGAATTACGTTTGGTCCCTCATTCCTATGAGTGCTTGATTAGTTTTTGTTTATTTTCAAACTCTAATTGTTAAAAATAAATAATAATAATTCCGTATAGTTAATAAAGTTGAGTATTTTGTTTTCAAAGTGATATTTCATTATAATATATATTAATAAGATATCTATCACATTTCTACATTGTCGAATTAGTGTGAGGCTCTATGTAAGAATCGTCTATTACATCTGAATAAAAAATGTTCTGACAATGGTAGGAAGCGTACGTACTTCTACCTTCGAGAAGGCATCACATGCCTCATTTACCTGAAAAGTGCAATCCATTGATCACCGAAACCAGTAGGCACTACTACACTTTTGTACATAAGGACAATTACTTTTTCATTATATTGAAAAACTGTTTTTGTATAACGAGAAACAGTAGGCATTTCATGACCAGTTCTGAATCAAACATGCACTATTAAAACTTTTACTTTATCTCAAGTACTTTCAATTTACTTTAGCTCAACTACTTTCCATATAATTCATCGGGAAGTAATTTCGTTTGAATGGGCGGTAATTTTATGTCAATGTGTTAGGGATTTCACATTTAATTTTTTTTTTGCAGAGAGCTTTAATTTATTCTTATATAATAGTATTTAAGTGTAAATGTAAGATAATTTCGTTTAGGGCAAATGAATTCATTCAAAGTGTTTAAAAAATGCGTGAGCTTATGGGTTAACAGTATTAAGAATATTGTTTATCCAATTTTCCAAATGCTTTGAAGAAATGATACTGATTTTGTATTATTTGTACTTTCGCAAAAGGTAGTTTTTTTTCTTCAATCTCGAATATATATAGGTGTGTGTGTGTGTGTGTGTGTGTGTGTGTGTGTGTGTGTGTTACTATTTATTATTTTTGCAAGCTGCTTTTCTATGTAACAACATACTTTCTTGGGCCAATATTGGCCAAAAATAAGTAATTTCCACGACTTCATTTGCTTGATGATATGATGATCGAATAAATTCTATCCATATGTACGCCGACCGAACACGTTTATCTATAGTTGGTTGTTTAAGATTCAATTTCTTACATAGCGGATCTTCTTCAACTGGTTTTGCTTAAACGATAAAACTATACCATTATAACAAAAACATACAGACAAGCATATTTAAAAACATACACAGAACATCTAAGAGACTATTTGATCCTGACAATCTTATATTATTGAAAAACTCTAATTAAAATAAATATATATTTAATTAATCTATCAGAGAACGTATAATAGTGGGACATAAGGATTTACAGAAGTACAATTAAATGTTAAAGTTAGTAGCTAGAAAATAAAATGTTTTATATTTAAACACTTCTGAGTTATCATAAACACATAACTCAATTTGGTACTCAGCCTTCAAATATTTTAAGTTTTTCAAACATTTTAAGAAGCCTTGCATTAATCATCCTGCATTCCAACTAAATCTCTCTCCAATTGTAAAATATATTTCTATGATTACGAACATATATTTTTATGATTTAGATATGAAATAACTTATAGACTACCTTTCAGCTACATTTAATCTATTTGACAATAATAATAGCATAATATCACTGAAATACCCACGGTCATACATGTTTTATTTATTTTTTAATGTAATGATATAATGAAATATCGAATATTGCAGGTATTAATTCATTCAAATTTTCTATATTAGAGAGGATTACGTCAATTATTCAAATAATATATGCCAAAGAAATATAATAAAGAGAATAATGTAGTCAGATTGAAAATAGGCAATCGTTCATTAAATGTTATTCTAATTTTTCCAAGGCTACGGAGGAGGGTTATTAGACTTTATATTTTAACTATTAAGTAGATTATTATATAGATTTGATATTATATTTTAACAATTATCTAGATCTTGATACTATTTTTTGTGGTTTATTTCATATTCTATTCACTTGTGATTCATAAAAAATGTACTAAAACGTTTCTATATTTTGCTTCCGTAATTCTATTTATACTCTCCTTGTACGTGGTCACCAATTTGAACATTTGACAATAATTACCCTTTAAAAAACAAATTGTAATGTGCTTTTAAGAAAGGAACTTATTAATGCTTTAATAAAGGTATATTTAACTTAATGTTTAAACTTAGACAAATGAAAACTGCAAATATTTAAGAATGTAAACCAAGCAGGGTGGACATTGAAATAGTTAAAAGAATTGCTCGGTAAATGATATTTTGTAATACCCACTTTACACTACAACCGTTAATTTGGATAGGCTATTTATAGGCTATCACCCTTTGTAGCCAGTGTGGGGCTAAGGAATTTATTTAGGGAGTTCGTCACTAGAGTGAGATATAATAGAATGTTGAAGTATTACTAAGATGTTTTATTTAAAAATGATTCATTCCCCCTAAATATTTCCTATCTTTATGTTTTCTCCACCGATATCGTGCCATTATTTATTTATTAACTTAAGTAAATCACTCTTAAAACTTTAAAAATAGCACTTACATAAGCATAGGTTAGCCGATGAAGTAATAAACATTTTTATGACTAAAAGTGTCTTCTGGAACAGAATATATCAATTTATTTAGTAGTTTACGATGGGTTTAAAATGTTAATGACCAGCCTCACAGAAAAAATGTTTATGAGTGATGATAATACTATGGCTCCTTGGAATAGTGTATCCTATATTCAAGGGACGAGTTTAGGTCTTATGATGTAAATACAATCCGTAAGAACTGAATAAAACAAAATTATTGTTTTCTTTATGTAAAAAAAAGAAAAGTAAAACCATCAATACCAAATTAAGAGTTGAACTTTTTTCCCTTCCGAGAGAGAACGTAAGATGACTGGGTGAGCAGGAAGTAATAAAACGTCCGCAGAGAATAAATAGTACGTCCTACACCTTAAGACATGTTAGTGCTATTATTTATTTAATTATCCAAGTTAATCTGTTAAATGGAATAATAACTCTAACTCCTTCCCTGGAACTCGGTTTTATTAGCAGATTTCCCTTTAAGGAAAATCTGCTATTGAGGTCGTACTCGTGACGAAATGTTCATCGGTCCTACCCAGGAGATGAAAATAACGTCCATTCAGAACTGTATATATAAGTTAAGGCTTTAGCGGTCGTAATTTTTGTTTGACCGTTATCAAATTCGATATTTAAACGATTTATGTAAAACTAAAGATCAAGTTCATTAATTGCCGGAATCTGACCAGTGGGAGGGGGGAAATTTAGAAAATCCTTAATATCTCCGTTGTTATGTGTCGGATTGGAAAATTGATAGAACCAATCTTATTGCAAATGTAATGCTCTATAAATGTTATTCTTTAAGTTGTTTCACTATCTTGATTATTAACCAAGATATTTGCATTTTTTAGTTTTCGGCCTTCAGTAACCCCCCACTCTTACTCACACCATATTAATAATAAGCTTATATATTATGAAATAAATTATTTGAAGCCTAAATAGCAAATATTGTTCTCATTGAACGTTTACGTTTTAAGATAAATGCAAAAAACGTGACGCAAGTGGGAAATCTGCTTAGTTAGCGCAGCCCCTGCGTGACGGACGTCGTATGAAATTTAGCCTGTCTCCAGCGGTGGCGTGCATACTCATGCATTTTACTTTGTTGAAATCAAATACTCGGCTCCCAAGTTCTCTACAAGTACCTAGACCAAAACAGTGCTACGGCTACGGTAGTACTACGGTTACAGTTAATTTAATAGACACAACTACTTCTTCTCAGTAACATGTTGATAAATGACCTGTGCAAAGAGCAATTTGTGATATTACGTTTGCTACAATGTTAATGGTAGGTTTGTGTTAACAGTAGTTCATGAGAAGTTATTAGTCAAGGATCACTGGGCAAAGGAATCGCACTATTTTCGGCAATATCAAATATTGCTCAGATTAGAGTTGTAGAAAGAGTTATAAAATACTTGACTGGTCAAGGGTATCACTGTGGTTTGCCTTATCCATTAGGGTTATTACATGCTTTTCAAAATTGTTAAATCACCAACCTATAATTTTTCTAGCTTCAGGTAACGGCGAACTGTTGCAATTATATTTATTTCAGTCATAAACTAACGAACATAACATAATTAATTATATTTAAACAAATTTTAAAATATTTGGTATGTGAGCTTCAAATAATGTGCTCCATTGTTAATATGAAATGAATAGCAGTGGGGTTTACTGAAGACCAGAAACTAAAAAATGCAAATATCAATGCTCTGTTAATAATCAAGATAGTGAAAAAAATGTACATAACAACATTTATAGAACATTAAATTTGGAATAAGATTGGTTCTATACAATTCTTCGATCCGACGCATAATAACGGAGATATTATGAATTTTATGATTTACTGAAGACTGAAAACAAGAAAGTCGTATTAACTTGGTTAATATTTGAGTTGCGAAAAAAATATACAACACGATTTGTCCTATAACATTTTTCGATCCGACTCATAATAATGGAGATTTTTTGAATATTCAAATTCCCGCCTCTCTAACCTCCCCGAGTATTCCAGGTCCGATTTCAGCCTTAAACGAATACGTTCTTTATATTTTGAGTGACATTTAAATTTTAAATACATATAACATTTTCGAGGTAAGAACGTAAAATATGAATTAATGATGTCAGAAACCATGAACACATGGTATTTTCATGTATCTCATCTAGGTAAGATCTGTTGAAAACAATATTTGGTATTTAAGCTTCGAATAAAGTGCTTGATGGTATAACCGCTTAATGTTGTTAATGTGATATGTGTAGGGATGAGGGGGTTTACTGGATTTATTCAAATTGAGGTGTTTGCAATTGAAACATCCAGGATAAAAATGCGTTAAAAAGACATTGTTTTACTTGTCACGAATTCATTTGTTGATAAAATTATAATGTTGGTACTAGCAAGCTACTACTAATTCCTCTTCACTTCGAGTATAATCTCTCAATATTTAATAAGTTTGAAGGGTTTATATTTAACTCTCCTTTAACTAGCTAAATTCTTCATTTTTCGTGGAATGTAGAAGGTAGTCTAAATCAATAGTTTAATAAGTAATGTTGACATAAGAGTGAAATAAATGCAAAGAAATTCACCGTTGATGTGATGCCCATAAATAAATGTAGTATTAAGTTAGTCATTGCTAGTCGTATAGATTCATCTATATCCTTTGGCAGAAAACATTACTCACCGTATTAATAAGTACGCGATTTTCAAAAAAAATAAAAAATAAAATAAAAACCCTCAAATGTCCACCGATTTTACCCGTTCGGTTAATGACGAATGTGGTCCGTTCAAAATTATATATATGTCTGTTAACACTCTAGTTGCAATTATTGTTTGATCGCTACCAAACTCGATATATAATCCTTTATGGGAAAAGAATGATCAAGTTATTTAAAGGAATTAATCGGAGCAGTGGGAGGGGGAATTTCGAAGATTTGAAATATCTCTGTTACTATAAGCCAGATCGAAAAATTGTGCATAACCACAATTAAATAAATAAAAGGTAAATTAATATACCTATAAATGTTGTTATAGTGGTATTGTTACATATTTTCTCTATCATTAATATTAATCGAAATATTTGGATTTTTTAGTTTCATCCTTAAATGAAACCCCATTTCCACTCATGTCATAATTACAATAAGCTGTTATAACAAGACTCTTTTAATTCTAAGATTAAAATTCTTTTCGCGAGACCTTCCATTATGAGAGATACATGCAAATTCTTTGTGTGTTGACGTCATCAATTAAGATTTTAACTTCTTTTCTAGAAAACTTTTTCAGTCAACACTGAAGATCATTTTGTTTTTTTTTCGAACTAGGAATTGAGGGGTTTAGAGGGCGGAATTCCAAAAATTCAAAATATCTCTCTTATTATTATACGGATCGAAATTGTTATAGAAACAATCTTGTTAAAATATTGATGCTCTATAATTGTTGTTCTATGCATGTTTTCAAATCAAAGTTGTTCTAAGTAATTCGTACTTTCTGATTTTCAAGTCAGAATATGTGGTGAGATAAGATCATTAGTGTGGTTATCAGCAAGTGTGAAATCTGAATAGTTTACTCAGCAACCGCGTGGCGGCCTTTTTTCGTTTTGGACTTGTTTTGAAATGAACTTCCACTTTTTGATTCTGGCCAGCGCGTTAAAGAGATTGAAATGGCAAAATAAATGCAAGATGGCCCTGGAAAATCGAAACCTAAACTCAAAATTTATCTGATTATTAAGATATACGCCTTTAAACATAGGACTACTTTAATTTGCTAACCCGCTTTAATGGGATTAAATTAAGGATTTTTCAATCATGAGTGATGAAACTAAAATACTAGTCCCCTGATTTCTAATTATAATACTCGATTATTTTGCTACCAAATTAATTTGATAAGCAGATCAAGACTTATGCTTGTACAAATGAGATCGTAGATAAATATCAAGTGGAGTAATATAAAAAATAAGTCATTCATTATAATTTTTAAATAATTCCTGTTGGACATGGTGGACACTAGATACGCGGAGTTAATTTCCGCGCCTGTTGGCACATCCCAGTTAGTTTTGATCCATAAATAGAACTCTCCTATTCCTGCCAGAATCACACAATTAAATTCGGCCATACCGTAGATACCTTTGTGCCTCCTCTGACACATGGTCGTAATGAGTTTCTAAAAATATTCCCAGCGCTTGACAAATAAATGTAACAGTGTAAAATAACCAGATGATATTTTTCAGATGATTGCTTGTTAAACCCAATTGACGAAATATCACATAATTGATCCATCCTGATACCACCCAGCTATTCTAAAATCAGAAATTGTGAGTGGAGGTATATGATATAAGCGGATAAGGTGAAGCGCACAGAGTGCGACATTTCTTAACAACAGAGCCAAGGATTTATTTTAGAAATTAGTAATGCAAATGTGTGAGCTATTTTATAAAGTTAGTCACATTTTTCTTGAAGTAATTTTAGATTTGGCTTTAACAATTGGGGAAAAAAAGCCCGTCGCCCAAGGGCTGAGTAATCTATACGATTTTTACAAATGCTGAAATGTGGTCTTATGGCGTCTTATAAAATTCTAAATTTTATTTTCTCCTTAATAAACATTCTAAGTTAGCTAGATTTGAAATATAAGTTGGACAAGGTTGATAACTTGGAGTTAAAATAGAGGAATAGATGTCTTGTTTCACAGAAGGCTGATTCTGTAAATAATTCCCTTGATTATTAAAGTAAAAGAAACATTCATTTGGTAAATTACTTTATTTACACAGGAACATTCTTCACATAATAATTTTCAATCCGACACATAACAACGGAGATGAGATTATCATTTTACCCTTCTCAAAGCCCCACTGTTCGGCTGAAGGCAATCTTTAGTTTAAAACAAAACGCTAAATTATCGATCAAAATAAAAATTTAGTTCCGTGATATATTAGCTAATTATTAAAGTAAGATGGGTAGTAGTAGACGTTTACTGGAGAAAAGAAAAAAATCCGATAGTTTCGGAGTCATATAAAAGTGTATGGAACAAGTGCAGAATTTCACATTATCAACAATACTTGTTATATAACATTTCTCGATGCTAGACACATTGAGTAAGATATTGAAGATTTTAAATTTTCCCAATTCTCTAAACCACAGCTCCAACTAGTCAGATTTCCACCATTCAAGTTCCAGATCTTAAGTTTTGGATGATGCATTTACGATCAAACGTTACGATCAAGAAGGTCCGGTAAAATATTTGACGGAATACGACATTTTGTGATGTATTAGTACGTTTTTAAAATAAGCGGTTTTAGAGTTGTAGTAGGGGTTTGCTAAAAGTCTAAATGGAAAGAAATCAATTAACCTATTCTATTTTTGTATGAACATTTACTCCTATGATCTCATTACAAACAAGAACATGAGAATGTTATTTCCCATTAGGATGAATAAATATAATATTATATTTAATGACAGATTCACATAATAGTAATAAAAAATAAAAATAGCATTAATTAACGCAGTGTTCATATAAATGTTTCAACTCGACGTGGTACATTTTGTTTCATCTCTTCATATTGAAGCGCATCCACGAATCTGAACGGTCATAGTTTTTGCTATTAACCCCCTCTCCTTTTCTTGCTATTCTCACATAAAGCAAGCTCATAAGCATACCATTCCACTGGATCGGAAATTTTATATATAGCTACTGCATGGGTGTTATTTCTGTCACATACTAAGTAGGTGTTGAAATTTCACGAGACTATTAACTTTTCTATGTTTGATTGTCCATCAATAATGGACGTCTTTAGTCTCACATGATATAGTAGAATTTATTTATTCTAGAGTTCAATGGATCAATAAAGGAGTAAAAAGAAGATAATGATCTTGGCGTGCCGCAGTTGAGGCAACTTAATTTTAAAAGGGAATTGATTATTGGGATGATGACCTTGATTGATCGGGAATATTAATTTACAAGTTTTATGCCCGGTTGTGTTCCATGATTTTCTATGCCCCACGAACGCCTAGTACATTCAGATGCGTCATGTCCTTTAGTCAGTATAGTTTTATAATTTGAGATGAAATTTCATGGGAGTATGAATGAGGATTTGGTAGGATGGCTATAGTTTCTCAGTTGTAATTTATCTACATATAATATGGCAAATATTAAAAGTCTGCCACGCAGGCCTACCTAAAAAAAGCTGATTTTCCACGTCCTGCTATGACAAACGTGTAATCTCGTTCTCTGTTTCTAAGTAAAATTGCAATGAGTAGAAGGCAGAAAATACAAATAACTTGCTTAATATTTCAGTTAAGAATAAATGAATAGAGCTATTGAATTAAAGGGTTAACTCTTGAGCATAGTTCAAACGACTGAATATTTTTGAGTCAAGACGGAAATCATAATTGATTCACCACACTACGTCTTCAATGGAGATCAATAGAGAAGTCTGTCAGATTTTCCACGTTCTGCAATGTGACGCTCTTTATATCATGTCTATTCTGTATTTCCCCCGAAGTAAGTTGTCGGAGTAGACAATCTCGAAGGACGCTACAATGAGATTTTTAGTTACTCATTTACTAAATGTAAATACCTTACTTATATACGATTATAAGTAGAGGTTTGCTGAGTGGTAAAAATTAAAAAATCCAAATGAGTCGCTTAATATTCGAGATAAAGACAAAGTTTATTAAATGACAGTTGTAGAAAATCAAATGTTTGACAAAATCGGTTCTATAATATTTTTCTATTCGATTTATAATGATGGACGTTTTTCTATTCAACTCAGTTCAATTTCAGCCGTTAAGCAACTTTGGTATTAGGTGAGAAGGTTATCTATCTACCAGTCACTAACCCTTTTTTGCCATGGCAGAATTAATAATTTCTTATTACCCATTATGAAATCAAATGCAAGACTAGGTTTATCAAGTGTATTAAAACCAACGCAGAAAATTACGTGTCGTTAGCTCAAGCCCTCTATCTATATAAGTATTGAGTATTAGTGTTGTGAGTGCTCAGGAATTTCAGCTTTACTGATATACTGCTTGAATTTCTTTACCATTCAATTTCAAACTAAACATTAACAAATATGATAAATAATATTAGCAAAGTAATTATATTATTTTTGCATTTATATTTGCATGTTGTAGGAATCTATTTAAAAAGAACCTTCATCTATAATACTCCAATGAGCGAATGTAGGTGAAAAATATACAGAAAGTCTTATTGAGATAAGTCAGAATGTCCCCTTTCCGAAGTTTACTAACTTTGATGGATCGAAGAAAACTTTAAGACGTGCCAATTGCTATGTAATTTTTCATCTTTATAAAGCTTCCAAAGCAGTCCCTTAAATTTTAAATTAATGACATTGTCACGTGTCTCCACCTAAAGAAGTAACAACTTCTTAGAACTCCAAGACTTTTGCTTCTTATTACAAAGAGACGAAAGAAAATGCGACGACAGAGTTATACGGTCTCCCACGCATCGAAAATCCATTGAGTACAACTACAGTTAGACTAAGGTAATCATGTCCTTCATGTGATTTTAAGCGCATAAGATGTTTTTTTAACACCCACTTTGTGCTACTGAGGGAAACGGGTTATCTACAGGTTTCTACCTAAGGCTAAGGATTATAGCAGACTTCCCTTAGGGAAATCAGCTATTGAGGTCGTACTCATGACGCGATTTTTGAAAATTTTCTTCAAATGTCCATCGATCCTACCCAGGAGATGACGAAAATGAGGTCCGTTCAAAATTATATATATATATATATATATATATATATATATATATATATATATATATATATATATATATATATATATATATCTGTTAATGCTCTAGCGGTCGCAATTTTTGTTTGATCGTTACCAAACTCGATATTTAAACGTTTTATGCAAAAAGACAGATCAAGTTCGTTAATGGCTGAAATCGGACCAGTGGGAGGGGGGGGGGGTTTAGAGGGGAGATTTTCGAAAATTCGAAACATCTCAATTGTATAGAACCAATCTTATTGCAAATTAAATTTACTATAAATATTGTTCTATACATTTATTCTCTATCTTGAATATTAATTGAGATATTTGCATGTTTATTAAATTTGGGCCAATAAGGGATGACTGTTTCCCGCCAAAAGCTAGTTCGGCTCTCGTATGGAGATTTCTCTATTGTATGACTACCATGGGAATTCGCTTAGTTTACGCAGCCCCTGCGTGACGGACTTTTATTTAATGAGTCCGGCACTATATAAATTCCAACTGTCCTGGCAGGAATGAACTCACCATTGTAGGTTTACCATGTGAGATTAAGGACAGCGTCTTAGCTACATGGCTAACCTGAGTCCAATTGTTATATATTACTGAAATATATACAATAATATGCACATCAAACAATTTAACAGTTCTGAAATATATAAATTCACCAATTTAACATTATTCAAAAAATTAAACTATGTAGAAAAAAATCAAGTAAACTATATTTGGGTTTGTCCTAATGACTCTTTTTTATCGAATGAAAAATTGTTATGAATTTTTGATATGTTATTCTTTTTAGTCTGCATGTACTGCTTTGACCTATAAACTAGGTTACCTATCACTAACAAGTTGAGCAACTTCAATGGGAAAATCCAATCGGCATCCTTTTAGTATTGTTAACGGTTTTTTTTTTATATTTTAATTTCATAGCATTATACTCAAGAGGAGTTTTATCATCAATTGATCTCATAAATCTAACAAATGTGAAAGCGATAGCACAGATAGATTTTGATCTAAGATCCGCCAATTGTTTGAAACATCACAACTTTCTAAAGTAATCTTGCAAAAGCGATTTCAGCTTTATAATCCCTTTCGTTGGATTTCAGGCCCGAAATTAATCAATCTAATTTGCTTTGGCTATTTCATTCACTCTCCTTAATCTTTTTAAGTAATGAGCAATAGATTTTATGTTGCTCAAGAAGTCATTTAATTGATTGAATTTGAATTTTCTATTTGTTTAATTATTATTATTTATTAACATCCAGATTTTAATACTAACGTTAATTGGGACGGGTTATCTACTGTTTACCACCCTTTTCTAGCCAGGGTGGGACTAAGGGTTTTATTTAATGAGTTTGTCACTAAATAAATTCCTATTGCCCAGGCAGGAAACGAACTCGCTACTCTAGGTTTACCATGCAGGATTAAAGCCAACGCTCTAACTCACGTGGCCTAACCTAAGCCCATTTTTGTTTAAAAGGTTATAATATTATATGCTAAATATCTAACCACATTTTCTTTTTAATTTGTTGTTGGCAGTAGGAATTGGTTTAGTGACATACCCATTAAATAAAATCCTTAGTCCCACCCTCGCTAGAAATGGGTGTTAACCTGGAGATAACCCTTCCCAATTAGCCAGTTAATAAATAATAATAATAATTTAATTTGTGAAAACAACTGGTGTAGTTGTTCATCTTTCATTGCAGCACTGGTAGCCTGCCACGTGTCTTAATAGTTATTACAGTTAAGTTTGTGCTAGGTGGAGTTAATAGGGACGGGTTATCTACAAGTTACTACCCATTTCGAGCCAGAATGGGACTAAGTGAGTTCGTAATTAAATAAATTCTTATTCGAACTCACGGCTCTAGGTTTACCTAAGTCTATTAAGACCAACGTCTTGACTCACACGGCTAACCTGAGCTCCTTTGTTAAAATTTAAGTCGCTGTAGGATATAAATATAAGATAAAGACCTCACATATTAAAATAATTATATCTCAGTAATTCAACATATCAAGAAACGTCTTATTATAAGCTTACATATGACATACTGTTTTCATCCATGATGAATTTCATTGTGAGGAGGATTAGAGAAAGGGTAAAATAAAAAATACAGAATATCTCGGTTATTATTTGCCAAATAGAACAATGTTACATATCTTAAATTAAATTATTTATTAACGTCCACTTTTTGCAACTAAGGCTAATTTGGACGGGTGATTTACAAGTTACCACCCTTTTCTAGCCAGGGTGGGACTGAGGATTTTATTTAATGAGTTTGTCACTAAATAAATTCCTTTGTCCAGGCGGGAATCGAACTCGCCACTCTAGGTCAAATATCTAATCTTGTTCCAAATTTTTTTGTTGTAATTGGTGATTAATACGATTTATCTGTAACTTGAACATTTGTCTGTAACTAAGATACCCATTTGCAGTTTTTTTAGTTTGCAGTCCACTATATTTCTCAGCTCTCACTAATGCTATTTTCATTCTACTACGCGAAAATCTGCTTGATTTACGCAGTCCCTGAGTGACGTGCATTTTGAAGTTCGTTTTCATCCCTCAACCTTTTTAACATTTATATCCAACCTACGGATATTCAAAATTATTAATATTATTTGTTCTAATCAAAGCATTCGCATAGGTTGATATGGAGGAAAGGAAATTAAACTGGAATTGATTCGACCCGATTAAATTAAGTTACTCATTCAGCCTTTAACCATTAGTGAAACGACATTTGTATAAAATGAGTTAAGTTGATTGAACCCTTCACTTAGAGAAAATTGTTCGCGAGTAGTCTGCCTTTCAATGAGTGACCAGTGTGTCTTCGCTTAAGAGAGATTGGCAGCTTCTATTTATACCTATTTCTCTAAACTGTATTACGAATTCCTTATTTTTCATTACTCTTTCTTAATTTTTTAACGAGTAAAGCGAAGGACTCGGATTTACACATGTATATTTAATTATGTCTATCGAAAAAGTTAAGATGCTAACACACACACACACACACACACACACACACACACACACACACACACAAAGTTCTGTCACAAGTATTCTGCTCCATCTGGTGTCTTAGAATTGTTACATATTTTCTTTTTAAAAATGGCTTACACATTTACTGGATTTAAATGTAAAAAAAACTACAAGTATTAAAATTTATTATTTATTAGAGTTTTTGTGCTACTGAAGTTAATAGAGACAGGTTATGTACAGGTTATCACCCTTTTTTAGCCAGGATGGGACTAAATGAGTTCGTAATTAAATTAATTCCTATTCGCTACATGGGAATCGAACCCACGACTCTAGGTTTACCTAAGTTTATTAATACCAACGCCTTAACTCACAATCGGCCAATCGGAGCTCCTGTCTTAAAATTTAAGAAGCTGTAGAATATAAATATAAGATAAAGACCACAGAAATTAAAATAATTATAGAAAATTATTATTAGTTTTCAAGAATCTGTTATTTTTTACTATTGCTTGGGTTAAAAAATATTTCAACGATTCTCTAGAGCGAAGCGAAGTTGCATTTTGCCACTACGCTAGTATAAATTAATTTCTCCAATTCACCACTGATAATTTGTCAGATGATCAGAATGATTTTTAAAGAAAGAACCCAAAATATGTTTTTAACCTTTGCTTTGAAATTATAAAACATTTTGTTAATTGAAAAAATAAAATGTAAAAATTAATACATTTATATGTTATTAGTATTGGTACCCAAAAAGTTATTAGTACACGCTCCAATGAACCTCCTTTCACTTCCATAATGACATATATGAGAAAAATTGCTGATTTACTTTTATCCCTCTTTTGGTCAAATATTGGGTCGAATTATTCCAAAGCTTTGTCTCATTAAAGAATAATAGGAATTTGAAAATTTAAATGTAAAAAAAAACTACAAGTAAGTAACACAAACAAAAAGCGGGTTGACTGGTTTAAAAGATCAGAAATTGTAAATATAACCCAGTTTATTATGAGCTCTGATTGTTTTAGATATTCTACTTCACCGGGGGAATCAATTATAATTAGCTCAATTTTTTATTTTGAGTATTTATGTAAAGACGTTTACATAAGCTGCTCATTAGGAAAGCCATAAGTTACTTTAGTGTCAACAAAGATGATGGCAGTTTGACAAGAGGAAGAAATTAACGAGGAATGCTAACCTTCCGATGACAGATGAAACGTCGCTTAAAGCCAATGTCAGGACCTTAAATTTACATTTTCTTGGCAACCAATGTGCAAAGAATGATTGACAGCTCGGCTCTGTATGTTTCACTTTGTGATAATAGTAAGACGGCCACATTCAAGAATATATTTATGTACCCCTTAGCTTGAAAGCCTTATGAATAGACCCATTAACTCAATAGGAATAACTGAATGAGCTTCAGAATTAGTGTTTTTCTTATGAGGCTGGTAGCACATTGTGAAATATTAAAGAAAGGTAAAAAACAACGAAAAACGGTTGGGGTAATAACGGAATTTAAAATAATTTTTGGTAGACCTCAGAGCTTTTTTTAGCAGATTTCCCTTAAGGAATATCAGCTATTGAAGCCGCACTCATGACGCGATTTTCGAAAAAAAATTTCAAATGTCCATCGATCCTACCCAGGAGATGACGAAAATTAGGTCTTTTCAAATTGATATCTATGTATCTATCTATCTATCTATCTATATATATATATATATATATATATATATATATATATATATATATATATATATATTAACCGAGATAGTGGCGCTTTTCAGTTTTCAGCCTTTAGCAAACCCCCACTTCTACTCACGCTACATAAACAATACTCCATTATATAATAAACCACACTATTTGCAGCTTAAATACCAAATATTGTATTCAAGAGACATTTATCATACGACTGGGGTTACAGAATTATTCTGACTCCGGTGTGAGGATGGCAACCTGTTTGTTTACATTTCAAACGCTTCCCGTTTGACGCTTCTTGAAATTGACTGTTTCCGTTTGTATTTATTAACTTGATATTCAAGTTGGCGTTGTGTTATGAGTATGTAATTGATTTATTACTAAACTTTAAAGTTTATGCTCCCCCCCTTTTTATTTTACCTTTTATTTTATTATAGTAAAATGAATGAATTATTCCGTGAATTCATATCTTCATATTGAAAGGGTGTGGACCAAGATTGGTGAAGGGTCAAAGAAAGACTATAAATATGGCCTATGCTGGCATATAGGTGAACTGCTTACACAAGGAACACAAGTTTGATGATTTTACTTTGTTCAAATCTTTTTACTTTTTAAAGTTTCTATTAATTCGTGCTAACATATGATTTTCATCTCTCAATATTTCTCATTTCCTCCATTACACTGAACTAATTAATTAGAGTATTGGCCCGAATTGTGTATACAAAATACCGAAACATTGGCAATGTGACACTTTACATTTTTAACCACCAACTTGACTCACAATGAGTCAAAGTTCATTGTAGTCCTTATTGTTAGATTTTATTTAGCTAGGGTGGTGGATTAAAAATGTAGGACTGATGGTATGAAACAATTTTATTACAAATAATGAAATATATTTTCAAATTTTCTTCAAATTGTAATAAATACCTTTTTGCTAATGTTACATGCAAAGAACATTAGAGCCACATTCTATTCCAAAAGTCATTTTTCTTCTCTATCGATTTCGCATTATAAAAAATGTCCACATCGATATCATTTAAGAAAGGGAAGTTTTTTCTATCACATACTGGTCGGAATATCTTTCAAACCATTCTTATCTTCTTACTTTCTTTAGCCATTTGAACCCTTACTTCTTGTCCCTGCCAGAAGCTTCCTAGATTGTCGAAACTAATTGTAAAAAGTCCGTCATGCAGAGGCTGCAAACTAAGCAGATTTCCCAACTCCTGGCATAACACACTTGTGATTTCATCTAACCACAAATTTTCTATTTCTATGTAAAACAAAAACGATGTAGAAGGAGTGGGGGAAGGGTTTCAGAAGGCTAACATTGAAGCGAATAATTCACTTAAAACTTGAGTTACGAAAAATTGCAGAGAACGAGATTGGTTCTACATTTTACGATCCAGTTCATTAAAAGGGACATATAGGTAAATTTACGAATCCCGCATCTTAACCCCCACTACTAGATGTTGACTGAAACAATTGAATATCGAATATGGTATATATCAAATAAACATTTTCGAGTTTGAAAAGAGCCTAAGATTGATGACGTCTTCACACAAGGAATTGGCGTTTATCTCGCATAATAAAGGTCTGTTCAAAGAAAACAGTTCAATGAAGACAGTATTTAAGCTTTGAATGATATATCGATATTGATTATGTGACATGAGTAGAAGTGGGAGTTTACCAAGGGCAAATATTTTAGTTAATATTGAACATAAAACATAAATGTGTATATAACAATACGTATAGTAAATTCAAATGACAATAAGTAATATTTAAATACTTCCTAATTTCCTTTTTTAATAATAAAGCTATTCGTAAGTCTTCATACATCCAGAATACTTAGATTGGGATCCAATCCAATCAAAGGAAAATAAACAGGGTCTTCCTGTATGATGAACTTATTGTAATACCAGTTTAGATGACTGGGTGGGTCAACACCTTCTGTTTTGTGGGAGCTAGAAGGGATTCACTTAAAGTTGGTGACATTGAAATAGTCACCACAATAAATTGCTAATACAGGAAGGCAATATCTTGTTTATGTTACTCCCAAAAAAAACTGAATGCGACTGATTATGACAACAAATATTAAATAAAAAAAATGCAATGCACTTACGTCATTCATTTAGGTTTGGGCTTCTCAGCCAAACTGGATCTATTCCAAATTATTCAATTATTATTTACTTTTTATTTTAATGAATATTACTAGATTGGAGATCATAAGCTACTAATCTCTTCGATACTAGAAATAACATTTAGCCTTAACCTTAATAAGGCTTCTTGTTTATACATTATACAATTATTATTATTATCATCATAATTTCACGACTGTTTCCTTCAAAGAGTTGGCTACTTTTCATTGTTGCCTTATCTACTAGCCCACTACTCTTGGTTAGTTGTTGATGTAGTTCATACTGGACAGAAGTCAGGATTTCCATGGATACGAACAAGGAAATGCTGTGGTTTTTCGTTTGCCTTTTGAATACAAGTATCCGACAATAAAAAACGTCCGTCACGCGGGATCTACGTAAACTAAGCAGATTTCCCAAGTGCTGGTATGACATACTTGTAATCCCATCTCACCACGTATTCTCTATTTATATGTATAAATACGATTAGTAGAATGGGGGGGGGTTATTGAGGGCAGAAATCAAGAAAGTACGAACAAATCGCTAAATACTTGAGCTACCGAAAAATGCAGAGAAGAGCAATTGCTTGTTTATTATTATTTACGTCTACTTTATGCTACTGGGCTTATCGGAACGGGTTATCTACAGGTTACCACCCTTTTCTAGCCTGGGCCTAAGGAGTTTATTTAATGAGTCTGTCACTAAATAAATTTCTACTGCCCAGGTTGGGTATCGAACTCGCCACTCTAGGTCTACCAAGCGAGATTAAGACCAACACCTTAACTCACACGGCCAATCTGAGCCCCCGAAAAACAATTGTAGAAAAATTATAACAAGATTAGTCCTATAACATTTTATGATCCGACTAAGAATAACGGAGATGTTTGAAATTTTCTAATTCCCCTTCTCTAAACCACCACTATTCCATTTACGATTTCAACCAATAACAAATATGATCATTGGCTGAAACGGCTAAATATCGAGTATGCTAAAGATCAAATAAACATTTTCGAATAAAGAACGAAACATCTTAATTGATTACATCATCATATGACGTATTAGCATGTGTCTCTCAAATAGTTCAAGGAAATTTTTTAAATTTGGTATTTAACCTCAGACTGAAGTGGTTCATGATATAATAGCTTATTGTTAATATGACAGGAGTAGGAGTTTAATCATGGTCGAAAACTAAAATATGGAAATATCTTGTTTAAATTCATTATAGGGAAAACACCTACATGACAACACTTTTAAAACATTGCATTTCAATAAGTTTGATTCTATACAATTTTTCGATCCGACGCATAACGACGGAGATATTTTGAATTTTCGAGGTTCCCCCTCTGAACCCCCCTCCGAACGGACCAGACGTTAGGTTCAGTGCAGATTTCCAATTTTTACATAAAACTTCTTTATATATCGAGCTGTTCCTTAGTCTATCAATAAATCGAAATAAGAACCAAGCCTGAGTCAAAAACCGATAAAGTTATAGCTTTACAATTTGTTAGAGAAAACAACAATATGTTCGTATATTTAGCAATTGCCTTAGTTTTTAGAAATGCTTTCCCGATTATAGTCCCACCCTTTAATTCGGCTTACTTAGAGTCACTTGTAGACTTAGAGTTGTATTTAAGCAATAGAAACCATCATTTCCCATTATAATGATTATTTTCACGTTTTTATATTAATTGTAGCAAACAGTATATAGATTTGATACAGAAGCCTCAATATTCCATATGAGCCAATTTCGATACATTATATATATAGTTGCGATACATTCATCTTCTGACCATTCTCTGTAAACGTTCCGTCTAAACTTATTACAGAGTTACAAAGAATGCCGTAATGCCGACGTAGCTAATAGTTTATGACGTAACCTACTTGATACAAGCATTTTCTTAAGTAACAATCAACCTATAATAATAAATATTATTATTTCAACAGAATAGAACACATTTCTGATGAGCTTTTACACGGATAATTAAGTAAGACATTAATATGCAAATAGTAAAAGAAAGTTCAATGAGAAAGGTTAGGATCTGATTTACATGTAGGCTGTTGTAGAATGCAGGATTTTCCTTCTGCTCACTCGCTGGTATATGCATTGGTTAAATTACTCTGCGTTTCAATTGCAAAGAATGGAAAAAATCAGTCAACCTTATAAAAACTCTTTCATAATAGGAAGCCGTTAACGGTTTCAGATAAATATTTATACCAGCAGTATAATTTCTTTTATTATAATTCATTGCACGCTGCTGTCATACATAACATGCAATTCTGCCAATTTATTTCTATCCACACATGAAGCTTGAATGGAAAAAAATGGTAATTTCACACTATAATTACTAGAAAACTGTGGAACTGAAGGATCCATAGTTACCAATGAGTTTGTAGAATATCTTACTACAAAAGTAATGGATTTATTATAGGTACATAATTTCAGAAATGTATTTTTTAAGTTTGGAAGGCATTTATTTTTTTATTGTTTTGTCTCTTCTTTTCACTTATTTAATAATGTATTTGTTGAAGAGCGCTATTTTTTCTAATTATATATTAAATCTTGGAGTCAGTCAATGGATATGATGTCATTGAGAATTTAGGCATGGAGGAAGGTTATGAAGATAGTTTTATTTTAGTACAGGAATAGGTAATATTCAGGTGGATTACCTATCAGACTGGCACGTCATCTTCGACCATTTGAGTAATCCATTATTCAAATGAAGTCCTCTTCTGGTCAGAAATGATTCAAAACTTATCCTCTAGAACTATGATATTCGCCAAATCCATTCAGAAGTACACTAGTTTGTTGGAATTCTTGAGATAAGTAACTGCATAAATCGATATAAATGACATTAAAAATTTAGTGCTGAAGGCCCCAACCAGGTGATGTTTCCCATAGTCGGAGGCTTGCTACTTGTATTGAACTGGAAAAAAATGAATTGTTTCGAATGGGTGCTGGAATCAGGTTTTGGTAGTTAAGGGTGGGTGGTTCCAGCAATCCAGAGAGGTTATAGTGACTGGAATACCTCCCTGGAAATCAAGAATTCTAATCCTGTCAGCTGAGGCGTGCCTCTCATTTCCTCCAACTTCAACTCACCCCTCATTTCTTATGCAGCCTCCTGTTCATAATATTTTTTAATAATTGATTTATTTCGTCGCATCCACCTTCTCATTCGAACGTTACAATTTGCTTTACCTGAGAATTGTAGGATTCCTTGTAAATGAACATTTGTCTTTTCAACAACCGGAATCGAAATCTTTATTTAATGAATATGAATGGGTCCTTATTTAATGAAGAACGTCCAATAATTATTTTGATTATAATCAATTTAACGCTTTTAATCATGGTATACTAAAAATTTACAAACATTAAGAAGATTATGAAACACGTTCTTCAAGCATGTCAATTTTATGGAAACATTTTTTTCTGAAGGACTAAGCTCAAATAAAGAAAATTAAAGAATTATTTCCATTAAACACTTGGAAAAAAGAAAGGGTTTTATGTTGTCCTGCGTATTGTCAATGTAGGACATTTTGTCTGGACAACTTCAAAACAAAGAATTTTTCTACGTACTCTCAAATTTGTTCTTTTCCACTTTTTCCATATTCCAAATTAGCAATTTAGAAAAACTGTGTTAAAGAAGTTTAAAATTTTTAGTTGTAAAAGAGGCACAATTATGTGAACAGTGGTTCAAAGATTTTGATATTCAGAGTATAGAGTAGCACATACAAATCTTGCATGACGAACACAGATGAATGAATCGCTAGACGTACACAGATGAATGAATACAATGTAAGCTTGCATGTATGAATGTATGCTTTTTAAACGGGTATTCAATTTTTAAGAAATCTCAAATGTTTGCCTAAAATTCTGTATAAATTTGACCAGGACAAACGTTGTTTACGTTTTAGGATTTTCTGAGAACAATGGTGTCATAATTTAAATTACCTGTCTGTCTCAGTATTCAATCTCTAGAATTTCAATGAACTTTTAGTGTTAAGTAACTGAAAGTAGAATATGAGGATTCGTTATACCAACTAAGGAGTGGCAATTCCAAGAAAAATCAAAATGAAAAAAAATCGTCTTTAGGTCCGTTCTTTTGAGGTCGAATAATAAAAACGCAACGAATGAATTGCGTTTAGAAAGCATATTTTAAAATTTAATAATTCTTTTGTAGCATGAAATTCATAGACATTCTTCCAACTGTCTCGGACTTCTCAGGTTTTACGAGAGAATGCTTGAACAGGATTGAATAATGTTACCTAGCACTAAAGCTACGATAATCTGTCCGTAAAAAATGTGGAAAAATTATGAAGGGCATCATCTGAACATCGCAATATATTCTGAACACAAATTCGCCAATTTTCGGCCTATTGCAGGTTCATGTTTCATGGGGATAATTAGAGAACGTTTAACAGAAAGTAAATTCTCAGTGAAAAGGAAAGGAGAATTTAAGTTCATCCAATCATATTTTTAGCAGATTTCCCTTAAGGGCTGGTCAGTACCACACTCGATATTTGAATGTTTTATCTAAAATTAATCATGCCCATTAACGGCTGAAATCGGACCAGTGGGAGGGGGGAGGGTTAAAGGGAGGAATTTTGAAAATTCGAAATATCTCCTTATCATACGTCAATATTATTAAGCAATATTATTACAAATTTTATGTTCTATAAGTGTTGTCTTATACATAATTTCTCTATCTTCAGTATTAACCAAGATATTGCCATTTTTTTTATTTATTTTTTTAGTTTTCAGTCTTCACCCCACTTTTAATCATTGCACTTTAATAATTTGAGAACATATCATGAAACATTTTATTCCAAGCATAAATACCAAATATTGTAATCAACGGGCATTTATTATGTGAGATACATGCAAATAATTAGTGTAATAACTGCAATGATTTATGATTTTATTGACTGCCCTCAACCACTCATCGAATTTTAATTATTTTTTTAGAAATACAGGATATATGCTGAAATGAGATAACTAGTGTGTTATTTCAACACGTGGGAAATCTGTTTAGCCTACGCAACCCCTAAGTGATGGATTTTTCGACCGGGAACAATTTTTATTTCAATCCATCAACGACTGACAAAATATATATTTGTATTACATTCAACGAGCTGCATAAAATAATGCCAAATATATTTAATAAAGGTCACTATTTTAAAGTTCCTTTTGAGAGGGTAATTGGCTGTCATGGATGATTTAACATATAAATGCCGCGTTAGTTTTGGGTCATTGAGATACATCATAATATGATGTCAAAATATTATGCCAAAATTCCTCATGTACTATCACCATCAGTTTTGAAATTATTAAGGAAAACCTGTGTCCACGATGTGTCCATAACTTTTCTTTATTATCAATGCTAGTACCTTTGGTCATCAGAACTGCATAATAACGACAATGGACATGTACTTTAGATTTGAACTCGATCCAATTACATTCTTTTTATTCTGAATTCCAGGATTTGCTTACCGTTCTAAATTATATATATATATATATATATATATATATATATATATATATATATATATATATCTAGTTGTCAAACGGTCATGACGGTCCATTGGGCGTTTTAGCATTTCATTCATCTCCTAGAAAATTATTTCTCCTACATCAATAAATAAAGTGTGTAACTGCTTATTATATAGTTCCTTGAGCGAAATAGCTCTGTTCACACAGCTTCAAAGTGGAGCTCTTCTAAAAATATATTTAGGATTCCTCTTAGAGATCCATTATGTATTTCACTAGTTCCAATCAATATGATTCTCCTATAGCTAACTATTTTATGTTCCAATGAAATTCTTTTGTGATTATACTTCAGAAATCTGAGTTGTAAGAAGTTCACAGGAAAGACCATTCAGTCGTGGCCTTAGAATATATAATTTGCCATTTCTCCGAATAGATCGATGCGAATTTCTGCGATTTTTTAAAGATTATTTCTCCATAGATTAGTATTTCATTGAATTTTAAAGAATTTACTGTCTCAAAATGTAACGTTCAATAATCGGTAATGAAATATTACTTCATGTTGAAAAGTTAAATTTTTACTATTAGGGATACATTTCTGACGCTTTACTGTTGTATTGATCGATAAATGTACTTATAGGATTATAGGCAGCATTAGTACGTATTTGATAATAGCTTGAATGGTTCGAGCCGGTTGTATTTGATAGTGTTGCGAAAATTAAATGCATGAAGGATTAACAGAGATAGCCGCGTATTTGGGAGGTGCGAGGGAGAAGAAAGGAGCCGACGGATAAAGATTAGTGGCTCCGGCAGCATCTAATTAGGGCTGCGTATGTTCCAGGAACGTGTCTAGCCCCTTCTGGCCATTCTGTTTGATGTTTGCCGACAAGCGATATATAAGGGACCCTGACAGTGCCCGAGTTCTGTTGGTGCTCCGCTGGCTTCAAGTGACGTTCAGTGCTACGGTGCGACTTAGTGCAGTGCGGTAAAGTGTTTTTATGTGAAGAACAGTGTTGTGCTGTGACTCTGTAAGTAACATTATAGTGCCGTGTTTAAGACAGTGCAGTGCCGTCTTTATGTGAAGTTCAGTGACCGAAAGTGAATTATTGGACTGTGCAATCTGAAGAACAGTGACGCTATCAGTGCATATTGTGAGTAGTAATTAAGAATAATTAACCAAGTATATAGTGCATTGTTAAATCAATTGTGCAGTGATAAAAACTGTGAAACTTGTGTGTGTTTAATTTCGCAATCCAAAAGAACTCTTATTAACAACGTTTATTACTGCTTTTGTAATAAAGCGTAACAATATTATGAGCAATGACCTGCATACAATAATCATTTTGACCAATACCAATAATAGTAACAAATCAGTTAAGCTTCAGTTAAGTGGTTTTCCGTTATAAAAATTCACTTGATTTACGTGTCCACTATGAATTGCCAGATATTAGGTAGAAATGGTACGATCTGATGTACAAATTGTACGATCTTCTAAAAGTTGCTGTTGGTCCACTTTCATGATGTCTGCTATTAAGTGAGTTAAAAAGACTACCACTGATGCCCCTTTGAGTGAAGTTATAAAAAATAATTTCTATCAGGAGACAGAACTCCACCAGTTCCTTCTTAATTTGTGGAGGAAAATTGATTTCCTTATCTTTCATTAATCAAAGTCTTTTGAATCGACGTCTCTTTTCGTCATCTTTCTAGAAACGGTGGCTTTCGGTAAATTCCAAAGGCGCTGCTTCGTTTAGAAGTATTCAATTTTCCATTTGACATATTTACTTGTCACTGTTTCTGTCATGGACCCCTTTTTCTAGTGCAAAATTGTTCTTAGTATTACTTCTAGAAGTCTAGACCGCCTTACGTCATTTTCCAGTCAAACCCGTAGTCACAGCGCTTAAAATATTATCCCAAATAACCAACCATGTCATTTTGATGTTAAATTACCTTACTATCTGATACTCTATCAATAGTATAGTTCATTTAACTACGGAAAAAAAGAGAATCCTACCGCTTCCTTTCCTCAAATTGTTTTAAGTCGGCGATACAATTTTCAAAGTAAAAGTAATGATTCATATACCTAAAATAAATTTCAAAAAAATGAACAATAATAACGTGAATTTTTAATTTTATTTTATTTTAGTTATTTTTCATTAAATGGTTACCTAAATATTTTTTAACATTTTTTTTTCCACAACAGTATTTCATATGTTACTATACTTTTGTGAAATTTAAAGTAGATAATCATTTTGTATAGTACCTTGTTTCTGTTTTACTTTATACTTGCCTGTTTTAGAAGATTTCTCTTACGGGAAATCAGCTATTCATGTCGTACACATGAAGCGATTTTCGAAAAATTTCTTCAAATGTCCATCGATCCTACCCAGTAGATGACGAAAATGAGGTCCGTTCAAAATTATATATATATATATATATATATATATATATATATATATATATATATATATATATATATTTGTCTGTTAACGCTCTAGCGGTCGCAACTTTTGTTTTATCGTTACCAAACTCGATAACTAAACGTTTTCTACAAAAGGACATATCAAGTTCGTTAATGGCTGCAATCATACCAGTTGGAGGGGGATTTTTGAACATTCGAAATATCTCCGTTACCATACGTCGGATCAAAAAATTGTGTAGAACCAATCTTATTGTAAATTGAATTTACTATAAATATTGTTATATACATTTATTCTCTATCTTGAATATTAATCGAGATAATTGCATTTTGATTAAATGTAGACGGCTAACGGAGGAATGAGTTTCCAGCTTGAGCTAGTTCGGCCGTTTCCGTAACTGTTCAGCTCTCGTATGGAGATTTCTCTATTGTATAACTTCATGTGGGGAATCTGCTTAGTTTACGCAGCCCCTGCGTGACGGACTTTTTTTGTCTATCCTGCTGTATAGGAATTTCTTTCCTTTGCTCTGTCAGTAATGATAATAAATGATATGTACCTATATGTACTAATGATATGTATCATTTTTCTTCTATACTTAAACAGCGTCAAATCAATTTACAATTTTTATATTAAAAAAATAAAATAAAAGTATTATAATGATATAAATAAAATTCACACTTGGTAGCAATAATAATAATAATAAAATGTAGAAAGAATTATAATGAAATAGAAATAATAAAATTACTTGCCTGTAGTTATCCTATGCCTTTATTATTAGACATTTTTAGGACACTCCACAGCTGAATAAACTATTATTTGTTTTATTTTACTTTCAGTACTCTTTCTGATCACAGATAAGATTCTAAGGGCTATGTTTCGAAGATAATATTTATCCCCTAATTACTAGCCACTTGGAGAAATTTCTAAGTTGGGTGTTCCTGTATGACGGATATGTTTTTGTGCACCTTTAGAACTCTCTCCGTTATGAAATAGTTTTACCTGAGTTACGGTTAGTTCAGTCCTTAAAAGAGGACAAGAAGCCAAGAGAAAATAAAAAGTAGGCTTCTTCTATAGTCTGGGCAAAATTCCAAGGCTTTCGGACCTCTCAGGTTTTGTATAGATACCATTACTTGAAAGTAGTTGTCAGCACATACATGTCTAGAAGCTGTGTTAATGGCATGTTTCATAGATCATGTACCTTAATGCTTTTTTAATACTAATTTATTTTTTATAACGTCATTTTTCTTCTCTTAGATATATTACTTAATCCAACTTTTCTGATGAACGTGAGAGAGCATTTTAATAATTAGAAATGACTGAATAATTTATATTTAAAACTTTAAATGTGGTTAATTAGAATTCGATCCCATTCCGTACTGAACGGCAACTTATTGATTTTATCGTTCAGTTATAATCCTTGCAGGTTGTTTAATAATGTTCAATGCAACAGGTCTATCTGTGCTTATATTTGATGAAAATGTTAAACTCTTAAAATGTATTGTTAATTTTCAGTACTGTCTGATATCTGATTATATCTGTAGATTAAGATCTAAGCTTTGTTTAATATGCTATTTTTTATTATGGATTTATTTATTTTCAAGTTTCAGGTTACTCTAAGGCTAATTGCAGTATACCTAGAATTTTTACCTATCTATCTAAATTCTAATTTATAAATTCGCTGTACTACGGAAAAGAGCTAAGGGTTATTTTGCATTTGGTCAAAGGGTACAGTGCCGTGTACAATATTCATTTTCAATTTAACTATAAATAAGAAAAGAACATGTAATCGGCAATATCTCAGTTACTACTTGTTTTATAAAATGAATTTAAATGATGAATTTTGTTTAGGGTATATTTTCCCGTCTGTCACTCAATGGCTGCATAAACTAAGCAGATTTCATGCATGCTGGTATGAAACACTAGTTATGTCATCTCACTGTATATTCTCTATTTCTGAGCCACAATTCGATGATGTTGAAAACAAGAAATTAGCAATAACTCACATATTATTTGAATTGATAGAAAATGTATAGACCAACAATTGTAAAGAAAGAATAGTTTAACAAGATTGGTTCTATAAAATTTCTCGATCTGACTCATAATAACGGAAATATTTTGAATTTTCAAATTCCCCTTCTGCTCAGGTCCGATTTCAGCCATTAACTAATATGATCTATAGTATTGAGTGAAACAGTTAGATGCATCGAATATGGTTACGTATGGAATATGGATCAAACATTGAGTATGGTGTAGAACAATAAACATTTTTGAGTTAAGATCAATGCAAATATGGCATCCCATAACATATATGCATGCACCTCACACAGAAAAGTTCAGTGAAAACAATATTTGGTATTTGACCTATTAATAAAGTGACTCATGATATAGCAGCTTATTGTTAATATGACATATGTAGATGTGGGGCTTTACAGTACACTGAGAACTAAAAAATTGGTTAATAGAGTAAAGACGTGCATAGGCGCAACGATAGGAAATTAAATTTGCTTTACTTCATGTCAAATACAGATACTGAACTATAATAACGGGGATATTTAGAATTTTCCCGCCCTGTAAATCTCCCCCCCCTTCCTTCCCTACTGTTCAATTTCATGATCATTAGTTTTACACAAAACGCTTATATTTCGAGTTTGGTAACGATTAGACAAACATTCCGACTGCTAGAGCGGTAACCAACTATATATATGTTCTTAAGCACAAAAAAAGGTTTAGAATTATTAATCAGTATGTATATCTTTATTATTCAACTCATGACTGCCCTAGAACAAAAGCCTGTCTTCTAAATCTACAAAACATATGTTTTACACCTAACCTATAGAGAGAGATATAAATATTCCAAAGAGCTCTGAACACAACAATCCTTCATTACACTCCCTAAAAATATAATTTTGAACGGAGCTAATTTTCGTCCTCTCTAAGGTAGGATCGATGAACATTTGAAGAAATTCTTCGAAAATCGCGTTATGAGTACAACCTCAATAGCTTAAGGATAATTCCCCTCCACCCTCTTATGTTAAAAATGTTTAGGAGAATGAAATTAAAATTATTGAACAGGATCAATAAAAAGACCTTGTCCTTAACTAGTCGTTTGATTTCTGCAAAGTGTACTTTCAGAGTGAGAGCTCCATGATGAGCGCCTGATTAGAGCAGTGTTGCCTAGACCAAAGCAACCGGGAACTTCCTGGCTACACTTTGGTCCTGGCTATACTCCTATAATCAGGCACTGATGATGGAGCTCTGACATTGAAAGTGCACTTTTCATAAATCAAAACACTAGTAGAGGACACGACCTTTTTATTGATCCTGATCAATTGGTTCCTCTTCCGCCCAGCATTTCGGGTGAAATTATTGACTTCTGTCACACCCTGTACAAACTGGTGCTCCAGTCAATAGCTGAGGTAATTTGTAACAGCATTCCAGCTGCCTTCTTCATGCTACTCGTGGATACACCGTAATAGCTCACAGTCGGGGAAACTATATGTTAGCATTTAGCACTGGTATTTATGCTTTCAGATGCCACTCAAATGGACTCTTTTCTCCTCATTCCTCCTGACTCTACTGATGGTGGTTTACACTCCTCGAGTATATTCAATCATCCTTGTTTGAATGAGTGAATTGCCGAGGCACAAGGCTGGATTAAAGGACATTTATTTTTTGAGAAGTTGAGTCTCTCATAAGAGTTTGAACTTTTCCTAGCCTGTGTCAGAAGACAATAATTTGAATTCCGAAAACATTTTTCGTAAATATGGGAATATATATTCTAAGCATCATTAATCATTTGAATTCTTTAAATAAACCCAATAGTAAGGGAGATTTTGTCTATAATATGTTAGTATAAAGAAGCGACATGTCTGCTGAAAGCATTTCTGCAGGAAACTTGCTTCAGACAATAGATTATGTTCTGAGGTATATATCTGGACTAATGAGGCGAGGAAGAGATGATGGAGTGGCACACTGATGCAATTAAAGCAAAAATAAATAAATAAATAAATCATGAAATAATTAATTAAATTGAACAGGAACTAACAATATTTAGCATTTTTTAACGAAAGATTTTTAGAATTAAGATTAACTTAATACGTTTTAACTAGTTTACACTTCGTGTTACCAACAGAGTGGGGTTACTTAATTTATGTCAGTTTTTTATAATGTGCCGACGATTAGACATCAATTTAATAATTACTCAAAAACCTTTCCTGTAATAAAATAGGAGCGATTCCACAATCCTTTGGCATCCTGGTTCCTGTTAAATTCCAAACCTTGAACTCTGTTTTTAAATTTCAAAAATCACCTTTTGTGGATTTATTCGTGATTCGTGACCTTACGTTGGTTCGACGAACATTGGAATTCTTTCACAAGTCATTTCTATATATGTTTTAAAATATTAATTCGGCCCTAAAGATTTAATGACTCCCAATGAATGGCTGGCAAGCCAGGCTGTGAGGGAATGCCAGCTCGGTTGCCGTGTAGGAGTACAGTGTCACAACCTTGCCATCTTCCCTGGGTTTATACTTATTTTAATAGATATGACCCATTAACACGTGAACACAACACTCACGGCGTACTTAATAAAATTGTTGTATTAAATTTTATCTATTAGCGCAATATTAAACTGTTGATAATAATTGTCCTTAAAAGACAGAGCAATATAAATAAACTGTAGTGTTTGTCTGAAAATCTATTAAAATTTGGATTTATCTCGAATTTTATTATAGTTGGGATACTTATTTTTAGCAGATTACCCTGAACAAGAAATCAGCTGTTGAGGTTGTGTTCATGATGCGATTTTTGAAAAAAAAACAAAAAAAAAAAAACCCTCAAATATCCATCCATCCTACCCAGATGACGTAAACAAGGCCCGCATATATACATATATATATGTATATATATATATATATATATATATATATATATATATATAGGTATATGTATATGTGTGTGTGCGCGCGCGCGTGTGTGTGTACATCCGTTAACGCTCTAGCGGTCGCAATTTTTGTTTGACTGTTAAAAAAATCCATATTTAAATGTTTTATGTAAAAATAAAGATCAATTTCGTTAATGGCTGAAATTGAAAGGTGGGAGGGGGAGGTATTGAGTGAAAAATTCGTAATATTTCCGTTACTATACGTTGGAGCAAAAAATTGTATAGATTATATTGATAATTTAATGTTTTATAAATGTTGGCATATATGTTTTTTTTCAGTAACTTGATTATCAACCGAGACATTTGCATTTGGATTGTTTAGTTTTCAGCCTTCAGTAAACTCTCACTCATACTGATGCCTTATTAACAATAAGCTGTTATATCAAGAACCACTTTATTCGAATCTTAAAGACCAAATATAGTCTTCATTCAACCTTCACTGCATGAGGTTCACGGAAATACGAAGTGCTATTACGTTATAGATAAGATTTTCATATCTTGAATCGAAAATGTTTATTTTGTCTATACTATGCTCAATGTTTAGCCGTTCCAGTTAAGACTATTATTCATATTCATTAACGGCCGAAACTGTGCTCTAAATGAAAATATTTGACAGAAAGTGATATTAATCAATGTTATATTGTTTTAGAGATAGATTTGTTTCGTCCAATCCTACCGTTTTTATTGGGTGGAAATACATCTTTTATAAACCGGGCTCTATTATCCTTTAATAAAGAGATGGCTCATTGAAAGTATTTTAGCTGATTGGTTAACACTCTATTTTCGCTTAAGAGAAATTTATTCTCTATCTTCAATATTAATCAAGATATTAGGATTTTTTTTTTTTTTAGTTTTCAGCCTTCAGTAGACCCCCACTCCTACTTAAGTCATACAAACTATAGTCTGTTATATAATGAATCACTTTATTTAAGTTTAAATACCAAATATTTACTATAGCAATTTACTAGATGACATACTTGTAAATACGTTGTATGTTGTCTTCATCAATTTAGATTTTCCATACATTTTATATTCTTAACTCGAAAATGCTTACTTATTCTATACCATACTCCTATTTAACTGTTTCATTCAACACTAGAGATCATAGTAGTTTTTGGCTCGGACTTGGAATAGGGTGGATTTAGAGATGGCATTTGAAAATTCCAAATATCACCGTTATTTTACGTCGAAATAGAGTATGTGTCGAGATGTCAAATGTGTTATACCAGCACATGGGAAATCTGCTTAGTTTACGCAGTTCCCTACGTAACGGATATTTTATGGTGACAGAGTGCAAATTACGTTCATTAGCAGTGACAAATTGCATTTCTCTAAGATTTAATGTTAACATAATATGTTCCATGTGCAATTTATTTTGTTGTCCGTAATTTAAATTTTACTTTTTAGCGATGTTTTAGCAGATTTCCCTTAAGGGAAATCAGCTATTGAGGTCGTACTCATGACGCGAGTTTCGAAAAATGTCATCAAATGTCCATCGATCCTACCCAAGAGATGACGTAAAAGTCCGTCACGCAGGGGCTGCGTAAACTAAGCAGATTTCCAATGTGAAGTTTAGCATTATTATTATTACTGGTAACACAACACCACCTTAAGTAAATACAAACGGACATGAGAAATCTTTCAGTTAATTTTAATAAACTCCCAACTGAAACGGCTTCTGAGTTGTAAGAATAATTTATATTTTAATAACTCAAATTTTAGTAGTCCAAGAACTAATGAAAGGGGGGTGGCGGATGAACAGAACGTATTTGCATAAATCTCACAAAGTAACGAAGGTTAGGTAAGGTTAGAAACTACAGGTTAGGTTAGAAGCTTCCGCCAGAGCCGACTTACGAAAACGGCCGAACTAACCCGAACAACACCCGACCACAGACTTCATAAAAATGCAAATATCTCTGTTAATGTTCAAGATAGAGAATAAGTGTATATAACAATATTTATAGTAAATTTAATTTGCAATAAGATTGGTTTTATACAATTTTTCGATCCGATGCATAATAACGGAGATACTTCGAATTTTCGAAAATCCCCCATCTAAACCCTCCCTCCCTCTGGTACGATTTCAGCCATAAACGAACATGATCTGTCTTGTTAGAGAAAACTGTGAAATGTCGAGTTTCGTAACGATCAAACAAAAATTGTGACCGCTAGATATATATATATATATATATATATATATATATATATATATATATATATAAAATTGAAACCTCTGTCTGTACATTGATTTTTTTCGCGAAATTTCACGATAACTTTTCGTTTCACATGTCATAGACACCATATCTGCATTTTAGCAGATTTCCCTTAAGGGAAATCAGCTATTGAGGTTGTACTCATGACGGAATTTTCGACATTTTTCTTCAAATGTCCATCGATCCTACTTAGTAGATGACGAAAATGATGTCCGTTCAAAAACTGTATATATATATCTAATATATATATATATATCTATATATATGTCTGTTACCGCTCTAGCGGTCGCAATTTTTGTTTAATCGTTACAAAACTCGAAATTTAGTCGTTTTATGTAAAAAGAAAGATCAAGTTCGTTAACGGCTGAAATCGGGCCAGTGGGAGGGGGAGTTTAGAGGGGAGGATTTTCGAAAATTCAAAATATCTCCGTTACTATACGTCGGATCGAAAAATTGTATAAAATCAATCTTATTGCAAATTACATTTACTATAAATATTGTTCTATATATATTTTCCGTATAATGAGTATTAACCGAGATATTTGTATTTTTTGTAATGAGTTCCGCTTTCAGTAAACGCCCACTCCTACTAGGGACATATTAATAATAAGCTGATATCTTATGAACCACCTCATTATTAGGTTAAATACAAAATATTGTTTTCAACAAAGCTTTATTTTACGAGGTACAAACACGTTCTGTTGACCCCCCCCCCTTTCTTTTTTTCTTGGACTACAAAAATCTGAGTGATTAAGATAGAAATTATTTTGATTCATTTCAAATTACTCCACTAACTATAGTAAATAGTTTCCAATAAAATTAATATTTTATATTCAGATATATTTCTTTAATTGTTAGTTTTTCCGGTCTATCTATCGATACTGCGCTACAAGGTTGGCTAACCTGTTTGTTTACAATCCAGCCGTATTACGTTGTAGAGATTATTAACTTATATTGTAAATTCACTGAAAGATGTCTCATTACCGTTTGTAATTATTCACTAATATTCACGGAAGTTGTTACCTGTATGTATATTTATCTATTGTATACCTTCACTGGCTAACCTGCTTGTTCCTTAATCATGTGAAAATCTCATAACCGCCTGAATCGTTATTTTGCCCCCCCCCCTTCTATTTTTCTTCCCGGATTCCCTAAATATTGGAATGGGTGTGATTCAAATTAATCTGGTTTATTATTAATTACAGTACTAGATATAATAAATAGTTATGAATAAAATTTATAACTTATATTCAAATATATTTCCGTAATTGCTTTTATTTCCGGTAAAAGCTGGCTAACCTGATTGTTTACAACTCAGACTGTTTGCTATCAGGAAGGTTCTTACCATTTGACTTGCCCTTTATTTGTTTACTTAATATTCACAGCAGTATTAAGTCTTACAAATAATAGATATTCTGTGGTACTATTTAGTGTTGGTGTAATAAGTGTTCAGAGCGCTGCTATCATTAACGGTAAGTCCATCTTTTGTGCTCTTGTTGTTTTTTTGAGATTGAATTGATTTTAATTTAATCTCGGATACTAATGGACAAGAGGTACTTTCCCGCCAAAAGCTATTTCGGCCGTTTCCTTGACTGGCTCGGCTCTCGTGATATTTCTCTATTGTAAAACCGTGGGAAATCTGCTTAGTTTACGCAGCCCCTGCGTGACGGACTTTTTGTTTCTTTCGTGTATGTTTGTTTGTTTGTTTGTTACCTTTTCACGCATAAACGGCTGAACCGAATTTTATGAAACTTGGTATGTATATTACTACTAACCCAACTTAGACTTTAGGCTATATTAATATCCTCTGAGACGAACAGGAGTGGGGGTTATAAGGGAGGCCTGAAATTAAAAATAGCTATATTTCATTTCCTATTGGGTTTTCGGCAAATATGAACATAACAAAAGTTGTTTATTTTGATATTTAGAGTAACTTTTGTTATATACTTTTTTGTCGTATACCAAAGTTTAAATGCGTTATACGCTAAAAATTATAGCGGGAGTCAACAATATTATTTGCCAAAAAAGACTCAACCGAACTAAATAAAACTCGGTATGTGTATTAGCAATGAGGCCTTCATTATAATAAGCCATACCAACATTTCTATGGACGGGCAGGAGTGGGGGTTATAAGGGAAGCCTGAAATTAAAAATAGCGATATTTCGTTTCCTATTGGTTTTTCCGCAAATATAAACCTAACAAAAGTTGTCTATTTTGTTATTTTGAGTAACTTTTGTTATATACACTTTTGTCGTATACCTAAGTTTAAATGCGTTATACGCTAAAAACTATAGCGGGCACTAACGGCTGAACCGAACTTAACAAAACTCGGTATGTCAATTAGCATTAATTCTTCCATGATTATAAGATATATTAAAATTTTTAGGTTCGAACGGGAGGGGGGTTATAAGGGAGGCCTGAAATAAAAATTCACCATATTTACATGTATAAGAGACGGGAAATATAAAAATATCGAAGACTGTGAAGCCTTATCGAACAAATAATTCTATTATTAGCAAATCCACGGGAAAGACGGGTGTTAACCCTAAACACTGGGACGGGTAAATGTCAAAATATTGTGCAAAGTAAGCCCTTGCACAAAAATATACCATCACCATTCAGCCTCAAATGAATTCCCGAGCGAAGCCGGGTATCTCAGCTAGTATATATATAATTTTGAACGGACCTCATTTTCGTCATGTCCTGGGTAGGATCGAAGGACATTTGAAGAAATTTTTCAAAACTCGCGTCATGAGTACGACCTCAATAGCTGATTTCCCTTAAGGGAAATCTGCTAATTATTAATTAATTAATTATTATGCAAAATTATATATATATATCAAGTTCGTTAATGGCTGAAATTGGACCAGTGAGAGGGGAGGTTTAGAGGGGGGATTTTCGAAAATTCAAAATATCTCCGTTATTATGCGTCGGATCGAATAACTGTATGGAATCAATCTTATTGCAAATCACATTTACTATAAATAGTGTTCTATACATTTATTCTGTATCTTGAATATTAACCGAGATATTTGCATTTGTATTCTGTGTGTGGTCGGCAGGAGTCGGCTATGTTCGGTACTTTCCGCCGAGAGCTCTGGTGGCCGTTTCCGTAACTGTTCGTCCCTCGTGAATAAGTTTAGAGATCCCTTACTACTACAGTTGTTATTGGGCAGATTTCTCTACTGTAAAACTTCACGTGGGAAATCTGCTTAGTTTACGCAGCAACTGCGTGACGGACTTTTTATTTAGTTTTATCTCAGGTACGTTAATAAATAAATACTTCAATATTTCTAACATATCGTTTTATAGCTGTTTATTCTGTGTACAAACGCTGTGCTTAGTAATATTTTAGTGCATTATTTTGATGTTCTGAATTATTTTTAGATACACCTCTGGGACTTAGTTTAGCCACCTGAGTTAAGGCGTTGGTTTTAATCTTGCTTGGTTAATCTGGAGTCGTTGGTTCAATTCCTGCATTGAATAAAATCCTTTGTCCCACCCTAGCTAGAATAGTACGGCAACCTGAAGATTACACGTCCCAATTAGCCATAGTAGAAAAATGTGAACGTTAATACGACAACAACATATTTATGTCTCATAAGTAATGGTTTATTTTTACTGATTGAGTATGTGTTCACATGAAAAATGTCCATTTGACAACTTATGAACTGAGAAATGACTTTTAGATACTTGTATATGTATTTTTAGAAAGATTAAAGATATATTGTGAGGTAAAGATTTATTATTCCTGTAAATTAGAGTGAAACCGTTTAATCTAAAATTTACTCATACGAATCTAAAATATTTTCTACATCCAAAAGACTTTCTTAGAAGTATAACTAGCATTGATATTGAGACCCTTTCATGCCATTCTCACAAGGGCATTTTTATTTTTTATAAAAAAGGGTTTAGTCTAACAAGTTTTAGTCGATTTTCGAATTCATTTAAGGCAATATTTTTAAGCCTGTCAGTTGGCCGCTAAGTTAAACTTACCAATTAATTAATAAATCAATTAGTATGCCATTTTGTCTCTAAATTTATTTAGGTGCAGGTCACGATACCTTTGACATGAATAGCTCGTCCCGTTCCTTTCCATGAATAGGCTGAAATCAGTAAAAAATGCTTGTAATGAGAAACCAGGATCTTATTATACAACGAGGTTCTTAGTTACAAGCTCCGCAAGTTGCTTAGATGAAACCGTTTGGGTCTCATCTTTTGAGACAAATGTGTATTTCAGCAAGTTTGACAAGACTATAATACCTACCTAGATGAATAACCTTAATGAAACCGATATTGTCAGCAAAATTGACTTGCAAATTTATCTAGACGGTAATGAAGCAATGAGAATTAATTTTTATCATCATCAGCTTGTCTTTATATCGTTTTGATAAAGTGATGTACTTTATGAACTTGACTTTCTTTTAACATAATAAGTAGATATACAATTTGAGAAAAAAAACTACAGAATACATAGGCCAAAGGTGAATGTTAAATAAGGGTCCTCGCTGCGTTTATTCAAACAAACTTCGTACAGGTGTAAACGACATTTTCTTGGCTTAGAAGCTTTATTATTTCTATTTTAGTAGCGTCGAATTTTTGGCAAGCTCTCCATGCTCAGATGTTAAAATCTTGCTATATCAGAATTCCAAATTTATAAACTAAACCTTGTTTCTTGCAAAAAGTGCAATCAGTATTTTAAATATTTAAACTCAGGATTACAAAAATTTTCAACATCAAACATAAACAGACTAATCAAGAAGAGATCGTAACTTTGAGAGTTTTAGTAAAAAATTATGACATTACAGGAAACAATCAAGAATTGGTAATCAATTACACAATCATTTTTAAGTGCTAATTTTAAATATTTATTAATTATATATCATATAATGTTAATTACATTTTATATTTAAAAAATTGGTGCTTATTTTATGCTGCTACTGGACTTATACTTAGGATAACTCTTAGGAGGTAATGTTGACACCTCCTAGGACAGTTTAATATAGAGAGTTTTTCGCTAAGAGAGTTCCTGCATAAAATATCTGATGTTCTACTGAAAGCTTTACTTATTCTATTAGAATGTAATGCAAGCTGCATCTGTCCTAATAGGAGTATTACAAAGTACGGTACAGAGTTCTTAGCCCTTAAGGGAAATCAGGTATTGAGGTCGTAGTCATGACCCGATTTTCGAAAAATTCCGAAAATGTCCATCGATCCTAGCCAGACGATGACGAAAATGAGGTCAGTTCAAAATTATATATATTTGTCTGTTACCGCTTTAGCGGTCGCAATTATTGTTTAATCGTTACCAAACTCGATATTTGGTCGTTTTATGCAAAAAGAAAGATCAAGTTCATTAACGGTTTTCAACAAAGTTATTATTATGTTATTATATGAGACTCAGACAAATACGATCTTTTGACACCCCACCCCTCTTCTTTTTGTTCTTGAATTACTAAAATCTGAGTGATTTGAGATAGAAATTATTCTGATTCATTTCAAATTACTCCACTAGATATAGTAAATAGTTTTCAATAATGTCAATATGTTATATTCAGGTATATTTCATTAATTGTTCATCTTTCCAGTCAAGAATAATTCTATCTATTCAGTGCTGCGAATTTGTTGCCCTTTTTATTTACAATTCAGACGCTTTCCTATGTAAATATTATTAATTTGTAAATTGATTGAATGATTTCTTATTACTGTTTGTATTTATTCCCTTATCATTCATTCATGGTGGTGTTACCAGTATGTAGATCTGTTGTAAACCCTCCCGTTTAGTTTACGCAGCCCCTGCGTGACGGAATTTTTAAGTTTCCTGCCTTCAGTAAACCCTCAATCCTACTCATGTCTTAGGGGTATGGGTAATTTAGCCAAGAACGTGGAGTCATTCAGGGAAGAGCACTCAGTACAGCATTATTTCTTAAAGACATTAATTCAGTGCGCTTCAGCATACGTCCAGATATAAAATATTCCCTATTTGTGGACGATTTCTTCATTTATACGTCATCAACAGACAACAGTCATCAAAATGCAGTGCGATTGAAAGATGGAGTAAATGGAACGGCCTAAAATTTACACTGAAAAATTAAAGTATATACTTTTTACAAAAAAAAAAGACGTACCTACCCCCATACTAAATATTACTTTGGAAAATACATGTTTAAAGGAGGTAAAAGAAATTGAATTTTCAGGTACTATTTTTGACTCTAAATTAACTTGGGTGTCTCATAAAAAAAAAAAATTCTATAATAAATCAACTAAAACTTTGAAATTTTTGAGTTCTTGTAAATAACAAGTGGGGCGCTGACTGAAGTATGATGCTAACTTTCTATAGATCTTTTACGAACTGAATGCTAGATTATGGGTGTATAGCCAAACACACAACTTTAAAAATGGTAGTCACTATTCATCATGCAGGAAAAAAACACATTACTATTTATTGGTTGCCCGGCTATGTGGTCATAACTCGAAGTAATATAGTAGACAAAGCAGCGAATCAATCAACTGAACTTGAACAAATAGATTTTTTGGACGTAGCTCACCTAGTCGCTTTCTCTCAAATAGGAAAAAGTCCGTCACGCAGGGGCTGCGTAAACTAAGCAGATTTCCCTCGTGAAGTTTACTAATAGATAAATCTACGTACTGGTAACACAACACCACCGTGAATAAATACAAACGGAAATAAGAAATGTTTCATCCAATTTCAATAACCTGCCGACAGGAAGCGTTAGGTTAGAAATGTAAACAAACGGGTCTGCCCGCTTCACACCGGAAAGAAAAAACAATTACTGAAATATATCAGAATATAACATATTAATTTTATTGAGAACTATTTACTATATCTAGTACTGTAATTAATAATAAGTCAGAATAATTGTTATCTCAATCAATCAAACTTTAGTAGTCCAAAACATTAAGACGGGGGGGGGGGTCACCGGGACATATTTGCATGTATCTCGTATAATAAAGGTCTCTTGAATTCAATTTTTGGTATTTAAACTTCAAATAATGTGATTTATTATGTAGTTGAGTATTGTTTATGTAACATTAGTAGAAGTGGCGGTTTGCTGATGGCTGAAAACTCAAAAATGCCAATATCTTGGTTAATATTCAAGATAGAGAATAAATGGATATAACAATATGTATAGTAAATGTTTCAAAAAGATTGATTTTATAAAATTTTTCGATCCGACGTATAGTAACGGAGATATTTCTAATTTTCGAAAATCCCCCCCTCTAAACCCCCCCCCTCCCACTGGTCTGATTTGAGCCGTTAACGAACTTGATCTTCCTTTTTACCTAAAACGATTAAATACCGAGTTTGGTGACGATTAAATAAAAATTGCGACCGCTAGAGTGTTAACAGACAAATATATATATATATATATATATATATATATATATATATATATATATATATATATATATATATAGTTTTGAACGGACCTCATTTTCGTCATCTCCTGAGTAGAAACTACGGACATTTGAAGAAATTTTTAGAAAATCGCGTCATGAGTACGATCTCAATAGCTGATTTCCCTTAAGGGAAATCTGCTAAAACTTGTAATTAATGACTGGAATAATTTATGGTATAACACTGACAGTAAACTTAGAGAAATCAAATCAAATACGCTCAACTGGACTTCAAGTAATAGACACTCCAGAAGAGAAGAAATTGTACTTACACGCCTACGCACAGGACACACTAGTCATATCTAATGTGATGAACCTATATGTCTCAACTACAACAGAACGCTGACTGCACACAAGTAAAAATGTAGCCATGGCCCACAAATTTATGCGAACTATTAGCCGAGAGTAGGCAATTTATAGATGATGTTTTAAAGTATTTAAGAAATAATGGACTATTTGATGAAATATAAAAGCTATTATTTAACATTATGGACGTTCTATATAGCAAGCGCTGTACGTGGAGTATAAGTTTTGCCTCCATCCAGTTTAGCTCTTTATAGTTTTTATTTTTTTTCCTAATGTTGTAAATATACTAACAATTTATATCTAACTTTGTCCATTCTATTTATTTTGTACATTTTTAAATATTTATTTAATTTTGTAAAATTATATTCTAACATGTTAAAATATAAATCGCCACTTTTAGCGGCATGTCAAATGAATAATAGAACATCTTATAAATAGCCTTTTTTAGGAAGGTCAGTTCCCGAAGTCTGTTAACAGTTGTGGAAAACCAAGATTTCTGCCATGAGTTGAGTATCATATATTTTCCTTGGGCTTGAATATCTTGGTGTGTACAATATGTGTTCTTTTTTGAGTATTTATTTATTTATTGGAGCTTCGCAGCTTTAGCAATGTTGCTCTAAACAAAAGTTTTGTAGCTTAAAAATCTAAACAAAACAAAACTCAAATGAAAACAAAACAATACAAAAAAATAACAAAATTAAACAAAACAGAAAAGGAACATAGAACACAAAACATAAAAGGATCACAAAACAGAGAGAAAACACGAAAAACAGAGATGAAATCAAAATAGAAATGGGAAAGAAATAGAAACGCAACACAAAACAGAACTGGAAAGCAAAAAATAAATAAAGAAATATTACACAAAAGGCAAATTTAAAAAAAAATAAAAAATAAAAAAAATAAAAAACTGAATGAAGCACAAAAACGGAAATTGAACTCAAAAAATGGAAATGGAGCCCAAAAAACAAAGTAGAACTCAAAAAACGAGAATGGAAATCAAAGAATTTAAATGGACCACAACAAAGAACAAAATAAATGAACAAGGGAGCAAATAAAGTCAAAATTCAAAGCTAGGTACAAAACTGAATCGAAACTATTGACATTGGACAATAGGGAAATCATTAATAAAATATTTAAATATTCAATAAATAAATAAGTATATCAATAATTAAAATAAAATTGGTATATAAAATGAATAAAAGAAATTTAAAATTATTAAGGTTTTGATAAAATATAAGTTGTTACAGGTGACTTTAATAAAACTCGTTTGATTTAAATAAAACTCTGTACCTCCCTAATACACACTTGAGTGAATTTGAAAACCAAAAAATTGAGGTTTAGATACAATGTTTATTTTTGCATCCGAAAATGTTATAAAAATAAAAATGTAATACTTAAATTAAAAGTATATCAGATTTTTGAATAGATGTGTATAGTCTTTAAATGTCTGAGAATAGTATGTATGTATGGTCTCCCCTTTGTCAGTAGTTCGTGAAAATTGGTATATGTAAGTAATTGCGCTGCCTGCAGTCAGCCAGTCTTTTTTGAGTAGCTGATTTGGCGAGTTCGTCTACTTGTGTGCTTTGTCTAGTGTTTGTATGTTCGGGAAACCAGTACATAGTTATTCTTTCGTTTGAAACAGTAAATAGTGTTAGTTATGGGTGAAGATATATTTTTTTTTTTTAGGGCCCAATAGTTAAAGTTAAATCTAAAGGCGGAAGACAAGGAAACATTATTTCTGAGTAAATGGGATAAGGGTAAAGATCTTTCCTGAGAGACTGTATTGATTAGATCTAAGCACATTGGATGTTCTTCCTCATTGCTAATGCTGCTTGTTTCAGAGAAGCCGAGAGGAAGAGCTGGGGAGGTGGTGAGGGCAGAGCGAGAGGGTAGTGGTGGTGTCTTGAGTGCCTGCTAGTCAGTAGAGTCTGGAGCGGGCAATGCTAACCTATCTACTTCTAGCCGCCTCTCTCCTCGGCCGGGTTGCCGCCCTCAACAGCAGGTCTCCCCGCCCCCACATAGTCATCATCATTGCTGACGACCTGGTGAGTCTTTAGACATCCATACAACAACTTTAGACTAGGAGCTTTGGAAATTCTCAATATAGATCTGTGGAAATAAAATAATAAACACAAAGAATTGAAACACAACATTCTATAAATCTATTTGGCCTTAAATTTACATGAAAGGTTTCAAGAAATTTCCTAAATGTTTTACTTCATTAAAGTGTCTAAAATTTTGCCTACTCTGACTTTCAAAAAAGCTATACATTTAACTAAGATTCTTCTGTTGAAACCTGAATGGATGAAACGTTACTCACCCACTTCTAAATTAAATGTTTAGGGATATAAATTCCATATTAATATGAAAATCATATCTATTATCAAACTTATTTATTTATCATATAGTACATAGGCACCTAACTCGGGAGAGTTATTTGTGCCTAGGTGGTCGAGATTCTATTTTCAGTTTCCTTCTTCTTGTTCAATAGTCCATTTCTTCAGATAAACCATCCACTTCTCAGCCCTCCGTCATCCCCGCCTCTCTTGGATCTCTCCTAGTTTTCTTTATCCCCGATTCTGCGACAAATAACACAAAAAACACAGCCGTATTTAGTTATAATCAATTTGATATATAAATACTTAACTCACTGCCTTGTGTGCCCATATGTTGAAGTCCTATATTATTATATTTCTTTATTTAATCCAGCAATTACTATTATCAAACTTAAATACATGAAAATTCACATCCTGTCATGTATTCAGCGTATTTGGTAAAGATTTTTTTACGCGTTTTTTCTTTAAAGAATTGACATTTTTGTGAAATCTGTCATATAGTAATAAAGAATATTTTAATTGTTTTGCACCTTAAACCTGAAAGATTTTTTTACGCGTTTTTTCTTTGAAGAATTGACATTTTCGTGAAATCTGTCATATAGTAATAAAGAATATTTTAATTGTTTTGCACCTTAAACCTGAAAGATTTTTTTACGCGTTTTTTCTTTGAAGAATTGACATTTTCGTGAAATCTGTCATATAGTAATAAAGAATATTTTAATTGATTTGCACCTTAAACCTGAAAGCTTTTTTTTACGCGTTTTTTCTTTGAAGAATTGACATTTTTGTGAAATCTGTCATATAGTAACAAAGAATATTTTAATTGTTTTGCACCTTAAACCTGAAAGCTTTTTTTACGCGTTTTTTCTTTGAAGAATTGACATTTTTGTGAAATCTGTCATATAGTAATAAAGAATATCTTAATTGTTTTGCACCTTAAACCTGAAAGATTTTTTTACGCGTTTTTTCTTTGAAGAATTGACATTTTCGTGAAATCTGTCATATAGTAATATAGAATATCTTAATTGTTTTGCACCTTAAACCTCTTGACTGAACTCTGAAATACAATTGATTATGGAGTTCATAACTTAACCCGTATTTAATAACGTAAAAATACATTCTCAGAGGAGGACGTAAAACAATTATTCAGCTCAACAGTAATGTGTAACCTCACACACACACGCACACACAAACGCCAAACACAAGGAATTTTCTTGTACACAAAATAGTTGCTCTTGGAATATGATGAATTATCCAGGACTTGATTCAATCAGATGGCACATTGAAAGCTTTGATCAAGTCTTCGATATTTTCATTTCATAAAAAAAACACTGAGCAAAATGAAAATAAAAGTTTTTTTTTGTTACAAAATTAACTATGTGAGCCTATAGGCCCCTACAAATATTTTATTTAAACGCCGGAGGGCCATAATATGAATACTGTTTTGCCTAATAAGACCTGATTTCTCTCTCACTGGTATAGTTTTGTACTCACCATTTAATAGGTTCATTTAAAAAGTGCGTTATTTGTGACTACTACATTGTATAATAGAAATTTTGTGTCCATTTTGTTTAATAAATGAGAATTTAAATTCAATGCAAATGTAGGAGTTTGTTTCCAAGACATTACTGAGGTGGTAAACATTAATGTTACAACTAAAACAACAATTTCATAATATTCTGAAAAAGTTTAAACAAATTTAGAAATTTCTTCGTCAGAAAGAAATTGCATTTCATAAAAATAACATTGGACTTAATACGCTAGTATCACTAACTTCAATATTCTGACTAACGTTGCGAAGATAAATATAAAAAATAAATAAACAACTTCAATATTACCTTCAAGGTAAAATTTGTGAATTGATAATGCGATTTGGGTATACTCATTTATTATGTCAGCACATTTGTATAAATATATAAATACAATTAAAAATACAAGAATCTATTGTAGACACCACATGACTTCGTTGTGCTCTTATTAAATTAGATAAACAATTTTTGCAGCACCATTTGAAATTATTTTGGGGGGGGGTGGTTAGGTTAGTCATGAGTTGAAGCGTTGGCCGTAATCTTACATGAGAAACCTAGAGTGGCCTAGAAAATAAGAGAAGTGGCGAACTCACTAAAAAATATCCATAATCCCACCCTGGCTAGAAAAGGGTGGTTATCTGTAGATAAATTCCCAATTTGCCATATCAGGAAAAAGCGGACGCTAGTAAATAATAATAATAAAATTATTCGGTTTGAGCAATATCTCTATAAATCTCTATTGAAATGGATAGTATCACAAAATGTTATAGAGTATTATTGATATCATCATCATTTTAAAATAAACAAAAAAAAAAACGCTTCACAATTTTGTAATATCTCTAATAGGTGTGGCGAAACTTGTAATTTTTTTTATTTTATTCCCTAATTTGAACCAAAGAGTAAGTGGCCAGGAAAGAAATTGATCTTGGTATTAATGAGTCTAAAGCCTGAGCTAGTAGCTGTTTACGTGTACTACAAGACCTTGATTGTCACGAAAAAATAAACGGACAAGAATCCCCAAGATATCAAACACCTTTCTTTAACTTCTGCTTGCGAACAAGCAATGTGAAAAATATCAGGCAAAGATACTTAATAGCCTAGTATACGCATGTGTGTGTGTGTGTGTGTGTGTGTGTGTGTGTGTGTGTGTGTAATTACATTTACACGTGGGTATGTGTTGTGTGTGAGGGTGTGTTTATATATCTGTAAAGTACATAGCCCAGATAGTGTAGCTGCTAAGTTAATCGTTTAATTTTAGGTATTTACTGTTTTCAGCGAAGTTGGAAGAAAACGTTTTGATACCTGAAACAATATTTATTTACCAAACGGACAAGGCCTCTTTTAAAGGCAATACTTCATAATCATTGGCGACACACACATTCAACAAACTATGCCAAACAAAAGAGTACAAATAATTTCATATAACGACACAGACAAGTTATTAAATATCAATACGGTTAAAAATATAACAAGTTAACTTAATTTGAAATGAATAAAAAACTGGACCAACTGTGTTGACACTAATTGTTTTATGTCTCACAAACCACTGAAGGTGAAGCAATGCTTTTGAAAGCGTGTGCCTCATTTTAGTGAATACGAATTTGTTAATGCATAGGTACATCTACCTTCTACAAAAAAATAGATAAAAATAGGCGTAGGTTCTATTCCCGGCAAGGGAGAACATTAGCTCACCTGAGCGCGCTACTGAGCAGTGCTTATGGATCAGTGGAGTCTAACGAGTGCAATAAATACGTATGAAAACCACTCGGGATGACTAACGGTTATGAGAGTTTAGATCCCGTCCACAGGCTGGCTGACTGCGAGACTTTGCCACAGACCCTCGGATACATTGGGGTCCGGCCGCCTATTGGACACATTCCAGGTTTTCCTATCGGGGTTGTAAGTCGATCTCCCATTTCGTAAAAAGTTTGATCACGAATCAAACTTTCGGAGACGCGAAAGATTTTCAAGATGTGTAATCGGATTGGAAAGAGTGGCGGTTTTGAGAGGGAGAAATGGAAAAGTTAAAATATCTCCAATATTTTGAGTCAAAAATTTGTATTATCTAATCTTGTTGAAAATTTAATTTTTGTCTATAAATGTTGTGCTAGATACTTTTTCTCTAAATTGAATATCAAGTAGCCAAATTTTTTAAAATTTTCAACCTTCAGTAAACCCACACATTTAGTAATCGGACGTCAATAATAAGTCAGTATATCATGAAACATCTTATTTCAAACTTAAATACCAAATATTGTTTTCAACAGACCTTTACTATTTGAGATATATGAAAATTCATTGCGAGATGACGTCATTTATTAAAAGTTTACAATCATGATTCGAAAATATTTATATCGGTCATTACTTCCATAGGAAATACTTTTAAATGACCTGCAGCAGAACATTTATTATATTGAATTTAATAATAAATCACGTGTGTCTCCACATCGGATTATTAAATATTGGCTTACCGAGTAAGTCCAATACAACCTCCATGGATACATTATACAGTGTTAACACATAACACATCACACTAATGTGGTTTTCACTACACAAAGGTCGTTGTTCCGCTGCATGCAGATCTTTTAATGAAGCTTGAATTATTCCCCTACTTTTCTGTACATTGAAACCGATAACTGCATGTACTACACTTTTTTTTCTCTTCCTTAACATTTTCTCACTTTTTGCCAAATAATGTCCCAGTAGCTACTGACTCCTACTGACAGATTACTGGATGTAGCTGATCTATGACAAATTTTTTAAAAAAGATGTTTATAAACTTCCTTTTATTTTCTTTGCGTTAGTTAGTGATTTTGTTTGTTGCCCGAACGTCTTGGTTTTAGATTTTCAAAAAGTACAACTACAGTTAATGTTCCAATTAATATCTCAATAACGTAAAGGCTCCAGCGTAACTATTTGGAGTCGTTAACTTCTTTTAAAGTTATTAAATAGAGTTTCATTATTCCAACACAATTCGTATGTGAATAAGATGTTATAATAACATTGTATTTTAGCAGATTTCCCTAAGTAAAGGTTGTACTCATAATGTGATTTTCGAAAACTTTCTACAAACGTCCATCGTTCCTACCTAGGGATGAGTAAAGTGAGATATGTTCAAAATTATATATATATATATATATATATGTATATATATATATATATATATATATATATATATATTTGTGTGTAGGTGTGTGTGTGTTTGTGTGTCTGTCTGTTGCTGGTATAGTGGTCGCAATTTTTGTTCGATCGTTACAAAGGCTCAACATTTAAACTTTTTATGTAAAACTAAAGATCATTTCGTTAACAGCTGAAGTCGGATAAATGGGAGGAGGGTTTAAGAGGGTGAATTTGGAAAATTCAAAATATCTCCGTTATTATTCGTTGAATCGAATAATGGTATAATCAATCTTATTGAAAATTTATTGTTCTATAAAAACCGTTATATATGTTTTTTCTACGTTCAATATTAACCAAGATAATGACATTTTTTAGTTTTCAGTCTTCACCCCCACTTTTAATCATTGCACTCTAAAAATAAATCATGAAACTTCTTATTCAAAGTTTAAGAACCAAATTGTTTTTAACGAACCTTTATTACGTGAGAAGTTAGTCAGATGACGTCAGCAATTAAGATTTTATTGACTAGCCACTTCTACTCATCAAATATTACATTTGGAAATAGTAAATATATACTGAGATTAGATGAGTAGTGTGCCATTCACACGTGAGAAACTTGCTTAGTTTACGCAGCCTCTGCGTGACGCTACAAGGTATTGTACTTAAAGGGGAATCACAAACCACATTATGCTTTCCAGGCATTACAAGCTAATAGATTATATGTAGTAGTTTTGCCTATAACAATTAATAAACAAATAAATGTGATAAATAAATAATTACCTCCGATGGCTGTTGCTAATCAATTGTGGACAGACATGTGAAATCGTAAATTAACTTCATGTGGTTTCATGTTTAGGCGATAAGAGCATTCAAACGCATAATTTAACTTAAGATACATTCGTAATATCAAGTGAAAAGTGCCGTTTAGGTGGAAGACGTGCCTTATATACATTTTAGTATATTAGTATTTCGCTGTAACTCACATGGCTAACCTGAGCCCCTATTAGTATTTTATCTTTTTAAGAAGAAAAGAAATTAGACGTTTGCTATATTCGTAAACGATGGCAATTCATAATAGGCTGTGCACACGTTGTTGACGATACTAAATCTGTTTACATCCTGTTGATTAGTCTTATTACATCCTGAAATGAAACTGAAATGGCCAATTCGTTTTGGCATTACAGCCTCTGCTTCTCCATTATGCAAGTTCCCGATTTTCGATGAACATTAAAAATTCCTCAATTATGCGTTCAATTGCGATTTAGTTTGATGAGATCAGTGAAAATTTGGCTCTTACTTAATATTTTATCTCCTTCTGGATAGTGTTTATTTAACGTTTCTAAAAACTTATTTGTTTCTTTCTTTGTTCTTGTGGTTAAATAAATAATTTAAGCTCTTAATTATTTTCATAATCATTTAATTAAGTTGTTTGGATAATTTTCTTTTAATGGCAAGAGGATATAAATTAAGATTTAACCCTTTTTTTTCCTTTTTTTTGGGCTTGAATATATAAATAGTTTTAGCCTTCATATCTCTCATAATCACTCTAATTTTTCCAGTCGTTTTCCTAGAATTCATTTCGGATATTATTATATGTTTCAGAAACGAGATGAACCACTCAAAGCTGTTGACTAGCCAAACAATTTCTTCATATGAATACGCAACCCAACATCAAATAATACATAAATTGCCAGGGACGGGATATGATTTTCTTCAAACATACAGAGTATATATTTAAAAGTATAATTATAATTTATGCAACACTTAGTACTTCAACACGTAATCTAGAAATGTTAAGCCCGAAATAGGGACATATTCTAAAAATATGAATACAGATCGGGGGGAAAAACGCTAATTAGGAAATTATCTAAAACCAGGATTTGCAAATCGTTACAAATAAATGTGAGCTAGAGTTAAGAAAGGAGTAAAGATAGGGTCGCTTCCTTATCCTTTATGTCTATTAAAGAAGAAATAGCATCAGAAAAAGACAGAAGGCATTCAGATTAATAGGAATTCAGTTTATTTCATCAGATTTGTAGATAACATTGTACTGATGGTACTAAAAGGAATTCTGCTTTTACGGGACGCTCATAGAGTCAGTTTAAGCTCTCGTGTTAAAAAGAAAAATGTGGTAAAGGGAAGTTAAAAGGAAAAATTGAAACCCTATAGTTGAAGATGTTTTGTTAATTAAAAAGCATATTTCCTGAATACAATAATAATAATCCTGATGATGATGGAATAATTAAATCCACAAGCTGAGTAAGACATCCAAAGTGAAAGGAGTATTTCAACTAAAAACTTGGAAGAATGGATGCTTAAAATGTTTGCTAAATTGTTTAGATGGTACTGCTTTATGAGAGAAAAGACTCTTCACAAACAAGAATATAATCAGTTGGAAGCAATAGAAATGTGGGATTGCTGTAGAATCACTAGCTAACGTGGGAGGCTGAATGAGCTAAGTAAATGTTGTGCAAAGACCATGGATAAAAGGAGTGTGAAGTCTATTTGTCATAACATAAAGCTTAACTTGATCGTAAATGTATTGATAATTGAGCAAAGTTGCAGAGAGAGACAGAGTACAGTTTTTCTAAGGCATCAAGCATCTCTTGGGGCTATGTGGGTAAAAAGAGAAGTTCACGAAAAATATCAACGGTGGTAACTTCAAGGCGCAGCTTTAAATATTGATGACGAAATACATTCATTCATAAATATGAACAACCTCTTAATGTGTTTTTTATTAAGATTTTTAATTTTAGCCAATTCCCTGAATTATTGGGACATCTATAACGAATTTTGTAATAGAGTTGCGGCACAGAAATTTTGAACAAAGAGATTAGTAACTATTTATCTCCATTTTAAAACTGAAAAGTGACGGGAATCCCAAGAGTACGCAACAATTGCTTTGTCTTTCATTAGAGGCATCCTTTTGTAGTCTTGCAACAGACGGATTGTAGGCATGGGCTAATGAATGCCACAAGAATTACAAAAATAAATAAATTATTGTTTCACTTATTATGGAGTTTCTTCGTTATTAAATTTCTTTGTATATTCACAAATCCCATTACTCTTGGTCTTACTGAAATCCTTCGCACTATGTGTTAAAAAGGACATATAAAATAACATTCTTTGGCATTACTTTACATACTTACACACCTACCATTTCAGTGACTTCAAACTTGAATGCATGGAGTATGATAAATATCATACATAGATGACATCATTTATTCAAAACTGCTGGCAGGCACGACAGGAATGTCTGGTGAGGCCTTTGTACAGATTAGTCAATTTTAGATGAGCTCCGATGTTGCACAAGATCTACAAAAGATTGATGTGAAATCCACTTACTAAATTTTTATTTAATTCTAATTAAGGCAGAATAATTATGAATGAGTTCAATTCAGTTGCGAGTCTGCCTCTTTGCTCAAAATTTGTTTTTTATGATAAATGTCTGTGAAATGGTCTGAGAATAAATTCTTGAAGTTGTCTAAAACCGTAGCGAAACGCCAATGGTTTGTATCCGAGTGGCCCAGATCCTAAATACTGTAGCGCATCGCTGTCAGAGTAATGCTTCGAAATAATTGGAGAGTGAGACTGATCTTTTCTTTTTTAACTTATTAAACATGCATTGACAGCTAAGGCCTTTGGGAACATACTTTTCTTACGGCTGGGTATGTTATTCTGAAAGGTATTTTAAAGGAATCTCTTTTTAAAAAATTCGTTTGAATTGTAAAGTAGCAAGTTATTAAATATTATCATTCCTCTAAAATTAAATACGATCGATTTTCACCATAGCCTGAGATGGTAATTAGTGTTACTTATCATTTAGTATTAAAGTATTTAACAATTTAGTACTTGTTAAACAAAAATTATCAAATGGTTTATTTGGTCCAATTACTATTCGATTTAAATATGAAACACGTTGTGACTCTTTTTATTGCGGATTTAAGTTAAAAAGTTTTTGAATTTAGGCTTATTTAAGAAAAATTGAAAATAAATACTGATTCATGGGGCCTGTTTGAATTTGGAGTAGTCATCCTTCACAATATTCTTTTTTCGCTTAGTGCATTCGGAGGCTCATTCCTCCATCTTCAGGGCTACGGAATCAATGCCAAGTAAAGAGTATGCGAGTAATTGGCTAATCATTTAGTGCAGCTGGAAAGCACTTTCATTACTCCAGTCACTAATTGTGGTCCAAAGGAACTTAAGTTCATAATTGCGAAGATGCTGGGGAAACTAATAATACTGGCAGAAAGAAAAAAGGAGCTCTAAAGTTCCTAATCGGCGCACAATTACGCCAAAAATTATTTTACGTCAGGCTATTTCTTACTCCTTAACTAACTCACTAAGAAATATATAAAGACGGACTTCATACTGCACTGAAAAACAGTCATAAAAAAATGAACGGAGTATACAAATTTACGTGATCATGTATTACCACCAACACTGGAAAACGACTAAATACGAACATTTGTGTTCATTGAGACGAAAAAAAGACGACTCACACCATTAAAACTCCTTATACGAAATAACAATGTACTGAAATATTTACAAAAGAATACGAGCGGACGTATAATAGTTCCATCTTTTCAGATTACCTATGTAGATTTGATTACTTAAAAACAACTCAAACCATGCTTGTGACAAGATCAACCTAGAGTTTGACCGAAAATTAAACAAGCTCATGTTGTCACAGTGATGACGATCTCACCCTCAAGTGAGACAGTCGTGCTAAGTCATTACTTTCTTTCTTTTATCACAAAAACATAAAAATTTATGAAAATTTTTAATATATAAAAGAATAAGTCCTGATTCCGAAGGAATAAAGAAATAGATCGTCTGATCACTGTGTCGAAATGTTTTTTACCACAGCGAACGGACAGTAAAACTTTTCCTTTTCTTTAATTATTATAACACAAATAATATCCCCTTTGGGGGGGGGGATTATTACCATACAAAAAATACCAAAAAGTATGTGATATTATTTTCGAAATCTATTTATTATTATTATTTATTAACGATATATGCTCTACTACAAACTCCTTCTCCTGAAAATAATACCTTTCAAGCCCAAAGACTCTTAGCCTTCTATAATTCCGGAAATGCTATAAAAGCAAAACCAGTTCAGCAGTGTTTTTGAGCTCTAATTTATAATCAAATGATTTTCGATCCTTTGGTAAATGATCCTTTACCCGATCTTTTGCGATTCCCTAGTTCGCATAAATCTTTTGTAACTTCCGATTTTCTCCAATTTTGTTTACCATAGTGTAATGGCGGGAAGCTTTTTAAAGGCGAGAATAAGAGAGAGCATTAGACTGAACCATTTTTCTATTTCCAGTGGAAAGATGAGGGGAAATAACACAAATAACTATTTGAGTTCTCCTAACAATCAAGTATATTTAATTGATTAAAACTACATAAAAAAAACACGTTATAAATAGAGGTTGAGCAAGAAACAGAAAGAACTTAACTTTATAAACTAATTTAGCGGCAATATAAATATATACATAGAATAAGCGATAGGTCCTATATTGTGTGAGTACTCATTTGATAATTTGCGCAAATAATGCTAGCATTATTAAAATAGGCACCTGCGGGAAACGAATACGTTCCTAGAAGTGGAGTCCTCCTCCGTTGCTATTTTCTGTGTTCCGTAGAAGATCCGACGTCCAGCCGGTTGCGGCGATCAGCACAGGATGGCAGCTTTGCGGGAGATGAAAAACTGACTGTAACTCTATCACGGGTGAATTCCAACTGAACTGTATCCTTTTAGCTAGCCGATGCCTTCTTGAACTGCCACGTAGTTTCCGCTGTAAGCCACAGCCTTGGCGATCTGCATGTGTGTGTGGCGGGTTTATGAACTCAGCGAGCGCGGGAATTCAAATTCAAACTGACGACTGAACACATAGAATATATCGTATTTATAATGCGAAACAATAATCATGTACTTCTTTAAAATAAGTATTTAATTCATGTGACTGGTGTTGTTTATTCTATGAATAGCATTTATTATTATTTATTAACGTTCACTTTTTGCTACTATGGCTAACTGGGACGGGTTATCTGTAGGTTACCACCCTTTTCTAGCCATGGAGGTCTAAGATTTTTATTGACTGAGCGTCAATAAGTAAATTCGTATTGCCCAAGCGGGAATCGAACTCGCCAATCTTACCTGAGAGATTAAAGACACAAAATCGATTTAGATGTTAAACTATTTAGATTTACTATTCTAGGGAGGTAGCTTTTCAAATATATAACGAAATAAGAAAATATTAGATTTCATCTGTAGACAGGCAATTCAAGATAGCTGAGTTATAGATTTGAAGAAAAGTAATTTTTGAACTAATTAATAAAAACGAATTACTTGTGATTGTTATGTTACCAGTATTTTTTCGTGTACATACAAACCCGACAGTTTGGAAAAATTAAATTTCTCAATGATAATCACAATCGTGGCGCTAAGTACGTACGATATATGGAAGATAAAAGACGGGGTTATGGTTGTCCCAACACCAACGGTAAGCTACTGTTTGATAATTATAAAGTATTATCGAGTGATTATCAGCCCAGTTACTTTACATCTGATGGAACTTGTAGGAAGAAATGAAAGTTGATTTGGCTTGATTACTGCTGGAAGGAGCTTACCCGAACATTACACTTGATTAAACATTCACAGTAACGAAAAAGAAGAAAAAGCTTATATTCATTGTTAAAGCCTCCGGGAAGGAGTGGATACAAAAAATACAGTAGAAAAATATCACTTGGAAATTCACTGAAATGAATCTATTACAGTAACGAAGAATAATTTTCAGGATTAAATGAAAAATGTATAGCTAGCTACGTTACTCACTGTTGACGTGTTAAAGTAAAAAGATTTTGAATATATAGATTGGATTACCTGCTGCAATCTTAATCTTTGATTAAATTAATGAACGAAAATAACTTCAATTCATTTTTTCAGAGCCTAATAAATCTTGATAATGTTATTTCCTTATTACTAATATATAGAATTAAATAATATTTCTAGAAATATATTCGTTGTGTTAAAAGAATTCATGGAAGAATTCTAGACTCTTCCTTTTCAGGCACAAAGCCAATGGACGTAATACCAGATTATCGTTTTTCAGGCTTACACTGTTCTAAAGTAATTTATTTATTTTTTTGTAAGACGGAAAACGTCTGGCTTTGTTCAGCACATGACATCGTTGAAACATGTATTTTATATCCAATAGGATGCCCAAATTTCTGATCTTATATTTATCTATTTACGTATCGTACTGGTCGTTATACTTTCCTCTATGTCTCAATATTTATTTATGGATATTCGTCATTTAACAATGTCATGTTTAACTAAAGGCTACATCCAATAATAATAGAAATTCGACCAAGAGATTTATCTTGTTTCTTGGCTTTCTAAGCTCATTAACATACAGCAAAACATTTTTCAACCCTTACAATATTTAAGCACGAATTTATTCATTAGCATACGATCTCACCTCTCTCTAACAGACAAAATAAAGGGAAATAATATTACAATTCTAATACGTTTTATTGGCACTTGTTTTATATGACACAGTATTCAACCATTTTCAAAAAAGATTTTGACAAGTAGTAGAGTCGTAAATAATTAACAAAATTGCTGAATTTGAACATTCAATTTTTTTTTTTATAACCAGGAGAATAAAAGTCCGTCACGCAGGGGCTGCGTAAACTAAGCAGATTTCCCACGTGTAGTTTTACAATAGAGAAATTTCACAAGAGCCAAATAGTTAAGAAAACGGCCGACCTAGCTTTTGGCGGGAAACTCACTCTCATCCGTTATCCGCCCCGATTTCATAAAATTGCAAATATCTCGGTTAATATGCAAGATAGAGAATAAATGTATATAACAATATTTATAGTAAATTCAATTTTCAATAAGGTTGATTCTGTACAATTTTTCGATCTGACGTATAGTAACGGAAATATTTCAAATTTTAGAAAATCCTCCCCTCTAAACCACCGATTTCAGCCATTAACGAATTTGATCTTTTTTTTTTTTTACATAAAACGACTAAATATTGAGTTTGGTAACGATAAAAAAAATTGCGACCACTAGAGCGGTAATAGACAAATATATATATATATATATATATATATATATATATATATATAAATATATAGATACAGTTTTGAACGGACCTCATTTTCGTCATCTACGAGGTAGGATCGATGGACATTTGAAGAAAAATGTCGAAAATTCCGTCATCAGTACTACCTCAATAGCTGATTTCCCTTAAGGGAAATCTGCTAATAAAAAGTACAACTACTATAATGCCTCTTCTGTATTATTTCATCAAAGTCATGTCTTACAATTCACTTATAATTCATGGAAGATTCCCTGTTATGACAGGAAAGAGACTAACTGGTCATTATTCATTTAACAGACATTGTGGTTGAATTTCCAAGATAGTCAAATCCTTTAAAACATTCCAAAAGGGTAGCTCAAAATAAGTGTGACTGGAATGTCTGTCAAAGGAACTGTCAGGAATAGTCTTGGAAGTTAGGAGTAAGGTAGATACGTGTAATCGTGTTTAGTCTGTCACGATTTAGTTGGCAGGAGTATTTCTTCTTTCACTTCTTCCTTTATATTTTACTTTTTAATATAAATGTTTATTTTTCTTATATAAATAAATTAAAAATAATTCCATGTTTAAACAAAAGCACTATGTTTAATAATTAAATACTAAAACACATGCTACATGAATTTAAATGATTTAAACGTCCTTATTCAAGTAATTAGGTATATATTTGGATGACATTTTTTCCTTCCATGTAGTAAAAAACATTTTCAAAGTGCTGTAGATGGGTTTCATTAGAAGAATCGGTTTAGTTTTTTCTCAATTTTATTAACCTTGTTCAAATGTTTTGTTAACCAATGGTTAGACTACGGTGCTAATGTATATTTTCTACCTTGTTTCAAACGTCTTCGCTGGGAAATGATTTCAGATGTCAAGCACGGCATATCTCTAACGGTGTCGTTTCTGTGGGTTTCCATGATATTTGACAGATTTTCCAATCAGCTTCTTTCCGTAGTCATGTTACTTGTTGGCTTGTGGCAGCTCCTAATCCATATGTGTATTTTCTGAAATTGAAAATGGGTATTCACTTTTTGAAAGACTCAGAAAGGTGTCCTGAAATATTAGTTTTACAAATAAAGGAAATCTAATTCACGGAATGGTATTATTCGGTATGATAAAAAAAAAAAAAAATCTATTCACTCTAAATCAATATCAACAAAAAGCTCACCAATTGAGATTTAATATTTGAAAAATCTCTATTTTAATTAATGACTACTGAATTTATTTCTCTTTGTTCGGAAAGCGTAGACACCGGAATTCAGTAAACTACATCCAGTGCCTTACCTAATAATATATCCTTATGCCAGATGAAGGGTAGGTCAAAAGGCTACTAATTTAAGGATAATATTATTAGAAAAGATTTAGGCATCATGCCACGACGCTATTCTTTAGTTATTTCCATTTTTCTGTTTAATCAAATTTAGAAGTTCATATTTCAGAATCACATTTAAACAACGTAGTTTACATCCCTATGTGTGGTAAATCAGCGCATAATTGTAGTAATCAGGTGACGAAATCTATTCGTACTGTTCACTCAATCAGTCTTTGTACAAGTAGTGACTCAATAGCTTGTTAGCGTTTTACTACGCTTACCGTCATTTCCTGTAGGTGTATGTCTACAGGGGGTGTTCTATATATCGTCAAGGTATTTTAATAAGTCTCAGCAGAGATCATTAACTGTCTTCTTGGCACAGACAGTTATCGGCAGATCAGCCGATTGTTTCTTATCAAATGCTTCTATGGCGATCTAAGCTACATGTGTTTTGTATGAGTTCATTGGAGCAGTTGGTGGCTTACCATATCACGAATAGTCACTTGTTTTGTTTGTTTGATTAAAATAGATTTAAGTTTATTAATTTGTAATGTAGTTTATATAGTGTATATGTATATGAAACTTTATTACGAAAATAGTCTAGGGGCTCCCTCACTTCTGTAGCTTTACCTTAGCGCTCCGTTCGGCTGATAGTGAAACCCCCTACTGCCTAGTCAGTCTACTTGGGGACCTATTTTGGGAAATTTGCGTTTACATTGACAGTAGCTTTTCAAGTAGTAACACACTACTCTTGCTGAATTTTCCATAAACGTTTATCATTAGGTTGACGTATATTCTTAAAAATGGTGTAGATCGGCGAATTAGCCTAGTAATCATTTTGAAAGACGTCGTTCCTTGAACATTTAGAATCTTCCTGCCATTTACTTATTCTCTTTAACATTCGTGTTTTCTCTTGTGCGAAACAACTTGTAGCTTTCTGTGCCAGGAGCGTAACATAATCTGTAGGTATATCTTGATTCTATTGTTGGTCAAGTTCCAATTTTGTTTCCACCAAGGAGCCTAGAATGGTAGCATTTTGGGATCTTTTAATTGCATCGTACAATGCATGACTATACCAAAAACGATCCACTAATCTGTTGATGCTATCCCCATGAATGTATAGGATAAATACTATTAACATATTCTTTATTATATTTCTACACGTTTCATATTCTTTACATTATGCTTACTACTAAAGATGAAATTAGCCCATCCTCAGAGAGACATTCTTTCTCATGACCGGCTTCGTCTAAAAAGACACAACCGGGTACCAAAGGATACCATAAATCGATAAATGTTTACAATAAATATTGCTAAAATATACCTTTAGAATCGACCTTAGTATTATAAAAGTCCGTCACGCAGAGGCTGCGTAAACTAAGCAGGTTTCCCGAGTGAAGTTTAACATTAGATAAATCTACATACCGGTAACACATCACCACCGTGAATATTAAGTGAATAAATACAAGCGATAATAAGAAACCTGCACCCGGAAAGCATCTGAAATGTAAACAAACAGTTCTGCCAACTTCTTACAGGAAAGAAAAACAATTATTCTAATATATCTCAATATAACTTATTAATTTGATTGAATGCTATTTACTATATCTAGAACTGTAATTTATAATGAATCAGAATAATTTTATAACATATTTGCATGTATCTCGTATAATAAATGTCTCTTGAAAACAATATTTGGTATTTAAGCTTCGAATGATGTGGTTTATTACATAACCGAGTATTGTTTATGTAAAATGAGTAGAAGTGAGGGTTTGCTGAAGTGAAAAATGCAAATATCTCAGTTAATATTCAAGATAGGGAATAAATGTATGTAACAATATTTATAGTACATTTAATTTGCTATATTGATTGATTCTATACATTTTTTCGATCCGACTTATAGTAATGGAGATATTTGGAATATTCAAAATTCTCCCCAACTAACCCCCCTCCCCCTCCCTCTGGTCCGATTTCAGCTGTTAACGAGCTTGTTCTTTTTTTTACATAAAAAGACTAACCAATATGCGACCGCTAGAGTGGTTACAGACAAATATATATATATATATATATATATATATATATATATATATATATATATATATATACATATAAATAGTTTTGAGCGGACCTCATTTTCGTCATCTTCTATGTAGGATCGATGGATACTTGAAGAAAAATTTCGAAAATCACGTCATGAGTACGATCTCAATAGCTGATTACCCTTAAGGGAAATCTGTTAATATATATTCATATATTAGTTTTTTGTAAAAAGGATAATAATAAGGCGTTGGGCTAAAGAGCTGGAAACATGTAGAGCTATAATAAAGGGAATGAAGGGAGTGGATGCTTTTATAAAGAGAACCATCATTGCCTTGCCTTGAAGTGATATCAAATATTGCTTTTTTTCATAACTATTTTGTAATTGTGAGTGCTTCTACAAAGATATTTCATTACACAACAATTTTATAAATATTTAACTCAAATCCTTAATTACTCCAGAATTCTCAGTAGAATTTTATATTAATTAAACGGCAAACGATGGTATGAAGATCAGATGTCAATTAAGGCTTCAGGGAAGCTATTAGGGAAGTCAATTAGGCCATTTGTAATAAATTAACTACTTCACCTATTAGTCAGTTGGCGAAGGATCGTCCATGTTATTTGGTACGTTATCATCCTGAACTATAAAATTATTTATTTATCAAACCCTTTTCGGTTTAAAGAACTGCCAAATAGAAAACAGCAAATAAATTTGAACCATTCAAAACGTTTAACATGAGGTAATAAAGAATCAAGTTCAGAAGTAGTCATATTGCAGTAGAGTTATTAAGCTGGTATAAAGCATTAATAGATTTATGTGTATTTGTTTAATAACGAATTGCACTAACATGTAACATGCCCAATTACAAGAGATAAATAAATAAAATGAAGTCAGTAAAAACTTACTCGATTGTATAAATAATGCAAATGTAAATTAACAATATGCGGCAATTATACCTAAATACCCCCGCGCAGTAAACCTGCCACTTCGAGAATATCTCACTGCATTTAACATTTATAAATTTCAATTCATGGACCATTCATGCATGTAAACGGAAAATGGTATTAAATATACCATTTATTGGTCACGTGGAGCTAACAAAGTGTCGTAAGGGAGATTAAAAAAGAAAATTATTATTATTATTGAATTATTCAAACAATTCAATCTCATTTCATGGTATATCGAACCCGACAAGAAACAATATAGTTTCCGACCTTCTTTCCGTCAAAAGTTCACGAAATGACGAAGATTTAATCTATTGTCCATACATATTCACAAATTCACCATATCTGGGGGACTAAATGTGGTGGGGATGAGTAATTTGAAAATTACTGTAACAAAAGAATCCATTTGATTGCTTCTCACGCAAAATTATCCAAAGTAATTATGAGATATACAACATATTTTAATTAGCAAAAATAACGAACAGAAATGTTTTACACAATATTGAATAATTATAAATAGTCTAGAAAGTAGATTGTTTTCCTTCCATTTGTTTTCTTCAATGCTGCAATAGGAAAACATTTAGAGTGAGACTTAAAAAATGCACTTTAAACATGCATTTGGCTGGTGATGCTAATGTACAAGGTCTCCTAACAAGATGGTTTGACTATTGTTATATTTTGTCAGTGTTTTTAGTTAGATGAAAATAGTTCCTCCCGATTGCCAAGACTTCCGTTCAGTTTTACTTCAAAGGGGCAGACAAAACATTTTATTTTTATTATTTTTCTTCAAGCATGTCTGTGTCACTTAAATATTCTGATTTTTGTGAAACAGAAGAAGAAATGTTTTAACAATAATGTCATGAATCCAATCTCAATAGATGGTTTCCCTTAAGGGAAATCTGTTTAATGGACCTCTGAATTACCGGTATGTCTATGTCCTATCCTACAAGATAAAGCACTAATAATTTGATTCGATTAATGAAAACTACAGAAAGAAATAATATCTTTAAGGCTAATTGGATGTCTATTCTATGTTTTAGTTGACTTCCATTAGGGGAAATTAGCTATTGAGATTGTAATCCAGGCGCGATTTTTGAATCATTTCCCCAAATATCCATTTATTCGGCGGAAGAGATGAATATTGTATTATATAGATGTTGTATGAATATACTATACCGTTGGAAATCTATTTAGTTTAGGCAGCTACAGCGGGACGGGTTTTTTGGGATGTATTTGGGTTGTTCATTGTTCCATTGATTATTTTTACAGTGTAAAGTATGCTCTTTATCACCTCTTTAATCTCTTTACTCAATCCATAATCTATTTGAGCAAAGAACGAAATTCAACTCTTTAATAATACTATTATTTACGTCAAATTCGATGATAATTGATAATAATCTATATGTTAATATTTTCACAATTTCTACATTTATTTATTATTTATCGGGGCTCAGGTTAGCCATGTGAGTTAAAGCGTTGACTTTAATCTCACATGGTAAACCTAAAAGTGGCGAGTTCGATTCTTGCCCGGGCAAAGGAAATTATTTAGTGACGAAATTCATTAAATAACATCCCAAGTCCCACCCTGGCTAGAAAAAGGGCGGTAACCTGTAGATAACCCGTCCCAATTAGCCTGAGTTGCAAAAAGTGGACGTTAATAAATAATAATAATAACATTTATTATTGGCTAAATTAATGGTCTCATAGAATTTCATGGCAAGTCGAGTGGTTCATTTTACTTTAGAATTCTATAATTACAATTACGGGCCCTCTATTATAATTACTTCGGACGGATCTATACATCTCTTACTCAGGGGAAATCAAAACCACCAGCTTTTAACTACTAGTAAGACTTCTGCCTCCTTGGATTAGACAGCACAAATTTCTCTCTTATTTACTTATTTTCGTTACTGAAATATACCAACCAATATTGTTATATTTAAATGATCTCTAACAATTACATATAAAGTCATATTTATTTCACACATATTAAAAGAATCCAATCTATCATTTATATTTACAGAATATCAATCAGAAAATTATTTATCACAACCGAGGAATCATTTCTCACTCCGTCCTTCAAGTCTTTGCCTAATTCTAGCTCCTGGTTTTGTTTTCGGACTTCATCCCCCAGTTTACATTAGTTACTTTTAAAACATCTCCTTTTATTCTATTAACTCTCAGACCATCTTTCCCCATGATGCATGGTCCTTAATGCCAAAATGTATGTCTACCGGATGTGAAAGGAATTTTTAATAATATCATTTATTTTTTAAAGCAAGTTAGCCAATATTATTATGGATTTCTTTTAGCTAAGCCCAATAAACATTTCTGAGATCTCGGTTTACCCTACTATTACTCTGGGTATGGCTTATTGAGCTGTAACAATATTTTATATCTATTCACTTAGAGGTCTTCTCCAATTGATGTTATTGAACTGGGAACCAGTTTCAGCAATTAATGAATCCTATTGTGATTGTGTCTCAACATTATTAGTTTTAATTTGAATATATGTAATGCCAGAAGAGTAAATGCTATATTCAGGGCCGGCTCAAGGCAAAATACTGACCCGGGCAAACAACCGTTTTGTCGCCCCCCCCCCCTAAAAAAGGGGGGTACGGGGGCCCTCCCCCGGAAATTTGTTCAAAATAGGGTTTCGAATACTGAGTTTTGAGGCATCTTAAGTGGTAGTTATCAATGAAAATATTATCATATTTTCAAGTGAAAAGATAAGATGACTGAAAAAGTATGTAGGCCATCACCTTTTTGCATACATTATAGTAGGCTACACGTAATACATTGTGTGTTTTTGAGTTAGCTTATATTAAAAAAGTTTATAAAAGAAATTTACGCAAGAGAATACAAAATATTAACTTTATAAAATCGAAAACGAAATTTTTCACTACTTGGGCGTTTGGTCGCCCCCCTGGCTGCGTCGCCCCGGGCAGTCGCCCGGGTTGCCCGGCCCTTAAGCCCCCCCCCTGGCTATATTAATAGTATAGAGTTAAAAGGGGAAGATTCCGATAGAATTCGTTTTTCTAACATATTGAGTTAAACATCGTCCCACACATTTTGTTGCAGAAGTGATGGTGGACTTCTTCAAACTACATAATTTTCCAATCTTCGAAAAATGATCAATCATCAAAAAGGTGTATATTACCCCACTACTGCCTTGAGAAACAGGTCTCAGGTAATCGATGCTCACTAATTGAAGTTAATCTTCTACAGAGATGTACTGATATTTTTGGAGATGAATCTTATTTCTTATATTAATAATTCGGGATTCAAAACAGAACTTCACTCAACGATTTACTAATGCGCCAAATGCCTTATATGAAAATCTTCATTAATTAATACAATCAATTTTGTCATGCCAATATGAGTCTTGTCGAAAAGCTCTTCAAAATATTACTACTATCTTTGGTTTAAAGCTGAGTAATATTTTTTTTTTTTCAAAATAAATTCTCTTAATATTATTTTTAATAAAGTCATAATCGGTACGGCATTCCTGCGTCAGATCAGGAATAATACAGAAGCTTATTTTCGATGGGTTTCCACTAAAAGAATGTCGATTAAGATCTGTTTGCGCCTGGCATTGATTTCTTGTTTATAGAGGCAATCATTTGGTTAGCCTTCACGCTTAAAACTTCGTGATTACACCTGCCTTTTATATCTCCTTAAAATTGCTCAGTAGGATATTTGTTTCTAGAAGAGCGTTTACTCTTTTTCATCATATTTGTTATTCTAAAACACTGAAATTATACAATATATTTCTTAGTTTATTAATTTTTCATTATGAATAATTAGGTGAGTTTTATTTATATTTTTTTTTCATTCTTGTACTTTGGTTGAGTCACAAAAGTTAATTCTTCTAAAAAATGAACTCTTTCACTTAAATGAACTAATTTATTTCGTATTCTGATCTGGTTCATTCGGAAGTCACCATACTGTAACTTTCTCAATATTTCATAACGGTTAAATATCACTTTGATGTATTTCCATTTATTATTTTTTTAATCAAGTTTATACTTATGGGGACAAAAACATTATTTTTCACCTTAAGTCACATTCGTTTTCGGTACTTAAATGTTGTTATTAAGTTTCAAATACCTATTGCATAGTATTGAAGTAGGTAGCTTCTCGATCAATTCTGTTGATATGTTTTAGGTAGGAATACTTGGAATCGTGTGTACAAGCCAAAAGATACTAAGTGATAATATGGACAAAGATGCGAGTATTGTAGAAAAGCATGACCACTCTTACAAATAATACAAATACCCAGTGTCAAATATATTATTAGCTTAATAATTTTATATTAATTGAATAACTGTAAGTAACGTAAACTCGTACATCACTCTCGCTTGATGGCGAATTTTACTCATTTGTGTAAGGACAACTTACGGAACTATGACAATTACCGTATTAAAAATTTGTCTACTGTACAAGTGAATATTGAGTACCCCTTCTCTGCATACATTGTTTAATCAACAGTTTATGTTCGTCTTTCGAGAGTTGTTCTTGTACTATTTTGGGGTGTAATTTCTCAGATAACTCCACATTCCACCCTGGATCACTACTGAAACGGGCTTTCAGGAGTGTTGCTGTGCAATTTACTTGCCTCATCTGAATAGATTTACCAGGGACGAAGGCCAGTGTCATGTTATGTGTACCAACATCTATATAAGCTTCGTTTTGTTGATCTTTCCAATCTTCCTTCAGATTGGATTATGATTACAAATTTCCACACGTTTTCTCGTTTCTCAACTTTGGTGGTTTATCGCCTCTGCATTCCTAAACTGTGAATCATTGGCTTGCTTTCATAATCCATTCTTTTATCAAGATTCCTAGTGAAATTTTAGGCAGCCGTAGGTTGGAGGTAGTATCTTAGAAAATATGGAAAGGCTTATTAGTGGAAGCTTCAAAAACACTTTTTTTTTAATTATTATTTGGTTTGGTTTTTATCTTCGTTTCGTGTGTTCAATGTTCTAGAAGATTAGGCATTTTATACAAGTAATCCTAGTACTTTATGGCGACTGCTGAATTGGCTTTGCTTAGACTCATGGTACTCAGGCTAGGAGGTGAAAATTATAAAATTTCTTTTCTTCTCTCTATTTGATTCAGCAATTAGATACATCTGCCATCTTCCTTTATTAGAAGCTTTTCTGATTATTACGTGGTATTTGAAGAACGTGAAAAATAAAAAAGTGTGTTTAAATAAAACGTATAAATATTAATAAAAATAGAATTTATAACGAAAGTAAAAAAAATGTATTATCTACTATCTCCTGTGTTCAAATATTAATTAATCTGACCATACCTGCCAAATTTGTAAATCACAAGTCTGCCTCTAAGTGTCATTAAGTCGTATATTATTATCTTGAATCAATAAAACTTGTTATATTCTCATTAGAACGAGTTGTTGAATGGTATATGACGTACTGTTTCATAACTAATTGATGTATTATACGTAGAGCTGGTAACGTACGATGGAAAGGGAAAGTAGATCTAGGTGCTGGGGACAGGAGTAGGTCATTGGCTGTCACTGACCTAGAGACTCTCAAGGTCGGCCAGGTGGTTCATCACCCTCCTCCCTTCCTTGTCTAGAACCTCTTCCCTCTTCCTTTTACATCTGTTTTAGCAGATTTCCCTCAAAGGAAAACAACCATTGAGGTTGCACTCAAGACGTTACAAAATCAGTAATAAACGTTGTTTAATAGAGTTCTTTTGGATTGCAAAATTAAACACACACAAGCTTCAGAGTCTTTATCACTGCACAATTTATTTAACAATGCACTACACAGTTGGTTAATTATTCTTAACAACTACTGACAGTATGCACTGATAGCTTCACTGTTCTTCTTATTACACTGTCCAATAACTCACCCATGATCAGCACGTCACTACACTGATTTTCGCAAAGATAACGGCACTGCACTGTATTTTAGTTAAACAAGGCACTATACATTTCTTCACGTAAATTACTTTACCGCACTGGAACTAAAACCCACTGTTCACTATAGCTGCACTGAACACACTGTTGATCACTTGAAGAGAGCTGAGAACAAACTAACTAACTCGGGCCAGGCTGCGTCCCTTTTCAGAGCTTATCGGCAAACATCAAAGCGGAATTGTCTGGACTCTTTTAGATCTGGACTGGTGAAGGATGGGCGGGACCATATGGCGGCACCCTTTGGTCTCCTCCGTACTTCCCAAATACGTGACTATCTCTGTTTAATTTTTCATATATTTAATTTTCGCTACAGTGTATATATATCTGTTATCGCGCTATCCGTTGCAATGTTTGTCTCATCGTTGCCAAACTGGATATACAAGGGTTTTAAGTAAATCTAAAGATTAAGTTCGTTAATGACTAAAATCGGACCGTGGGAGGAGGTGTATAATGATGGAAAATTTCGAAAATTCGAAATATATTCAATATTATACGTCGGATCGAAAATGATATAGACCCAATCTTATTGCAAATTTAAGGTTCTATTCATTTATATATATATATATATATATATATATATATATATATATTTGTTCTCTATCTTGAATATTAACCAAGATATTTTCAGTTTTTTAATTTTCAGTCTTCTCTAAACTCCCAATCCTAATCATTTCATATTATCAATATCATGAAACATTTTATTCGAAGCTTAAATACCAAGTATTGCTTTCATACAACTTTTACTTTGCGAGATACATGATGAAGTCATGAATGTGTGATGAAGTCATACATAGGGGGGGCTTTTGAAAATTGATATATCTTTTATTATGAGTTGTATCGAACAATGTTATAGAGCCAATCCTGTGATACTGTCGATGCTCTACAAATGTTGGTATATAAATTTTTTCGTAGCACAAATATTATTCGAGTTATTCATTCTTAATTTGTTGGAACTTTTAATAGAACCCGACTTCTACTTACTGATTTTAGAAACAGAGAATGTACGGTGCGATGAGGTTAAAAGTTGTCATACTGACACTTGGGAAATCTAAGTTTACGCAGCCCCTGCGTGACCAACTTCTTATTTTCAGACTCACTGTCACGCACCTATAGGACCATTCAATTGAAATAATATGAAAACTTCTTTATCCTTTTATACTCTTTCCACTAAAACAAAATTCGTGCCCTCGCAAAACTAGTATGTAAACACTCTAGCATGCACTATGTAATACTTCATTTAACCGTTTTTCTTAAATCTAAAGGTCTTGTTTGGCGAAATCGTACAGGAATGATGGGAGGGAGGGGGTGAGGTGTAAAATCGCCATTACCTCAGTCATTAAGCGTCTCGACGTTATATAACCATTGTTGATCCAGCCCCCCCCCCCTTACAATTGTTATTTTGAACACTTTGCCATAACTCCTAAATTTAAGAATTTATTTGTAATTTGTCTTTTTCAGCTTCAGTAAGCCTCCACTTTTACTCGTGTGATTTTCACCTTAAGTAACAACATCACTGTATATCTACATTCCAGCTAAAATGCCAAATATTGTTATATTTTGACCTTTACTAGGGACTACAAATAGGTATGTAACACCTTCAATGAAAATTGTGCAACTCACAATGAAATATTACTAAACAGCTTAGCTGTCGCAATTGCTGTTTAAACGTTAAGTGTAAACCTAAGGGTTTAGAGCGTAATTTGCTTAAGCGGGCCATACCGAGTCGTGGTTTAGAACAGTTTTACAATGTAAAATCATAAATATCTCTGTTGCTATGAGTCACTTAGAGAAATCGCAATACTTACTCGTTGCTACCGTCAGCGCCTACTCTTTCAAGTATCGTAACAAATAATTCTAATAATAATAATAACAATTCTCGAAACATTTCCTCAAATGTCTATCGATCCTACCGAGGAGAAGGCGGTATGATGTCCGTTCAAAACTATATATATTTTTATATATATACAATTGTAACCTCTGTCTGTACATTGATTTTTTTCGCGAAATTTAGAGATAACTTTTCGTTTCCCATGTCATAGACACCATAACTGCATTTAGTTTCTTTGGTGTCTGTTTGTTTATTTGTTTGTGACCTTTTCACGCATAACCGAATTTTATGAAACTTGGTATGTATATTACTACTAACCCAACTTAGACTTTAGGTTATATTAATATCCTCTGAGACGAATAGGAGTGGGGGTTATAAGGAAAGCCAGAAATTAAAAATAGCGATATTTCGTTTCCTATTGGTTTTTTGGCAAATATGAACATAACAAAAGTTTTTTATTTTGTTTTTTAGAGTAACGTTTGTTATATACACTTTTTTCGTATACCGAATTATAAACGAGATATGCGCTAAAACCTATAGTGGAAGTGAACAATTTTATTTGGGACCAAAGACCCAACCGAAATAAATAAAACTCGGTATATGTATTAGCACTAACGCTTTCATTACAACAAGCCATACCAACATTTCTAGGGACGGGCAGGAGTTATAACCCCCATAAGGGAAGCCAGAAATTAAAAATAGCGATATTTCGTTTCCTATTGGTTTTTCGGAATATATAACATTACAAAAGTTGTTTATTTTGTTATTTAGAGTAACTTTTGTGATATTCATTTTTGTCTTTTAACAAAGTATAAACGAGATATACACTATAAACTAAAGCGGGAGTCTACTATTTTATTGGGCGCAAACGATTAAACCAAACTTAAAAAAACTCGGCATGTCAATTAGCATTAACTCTTCCATGATTATAAGCTATATTAAAATGTTTAGGTTAGAACGGGAGTGGGGGTTATAAGGGAAGCCTGAAATAAAAATTCGCGATATTGTGATTCCCATGGGTTTTCAGCAATATTCTATAAAAATATAAAAATACCATCATTAATCAGTCAACTATGATTTCCCGGGCATCGTCGGGTATACTAGCTAGATTGTATACAGAAAATACGTACATTATAGATGATAGTTAATAATAATAAATGCTATCCATGATTATGATTTGAATTATTCACGGTGTGTCAAACAGTGGAGAGGGAATGATAGAGACTTATTTTCATTTATTCTTCATTTCATCTCCGTTATTATGCGTCAGATGGAAATATGTATAGAATCAATCTTATTGCAAATTGAATTTACTATAAATATTGTTCTATACATTTAATCTGTATCTTGAATATTAACCGAGATATTTACATTTGTATTGTGTATGGTCGGCAGAAGTCGGCTATATTTGGGACTTTCCGCTGGAAGCTAGTTCGGCCGTTTCCGTAACTGTTTATCCCTGGTGAATTGGTTTAGAGATTCGTTACTACTACTGTTATTAGTAGATAGATTTCTCTATTGTAAAACTTCACGTGGGAAATATAGTTTACATAGCCCCCGCGTGACGGAATTTTTTCATTTTTTGTTGACCTTCCGCCATAGATTAATTAAGTAAAGTTAAATAGGCCATATTTTCACAATAATTTGTCTAGTATTCACAGTTCAAACAATTAAGGAGGAGGCCATTTCAAGGGAGAGTTAATAATAAAATCATTGACGTTTCTGTGCCCATGTGAATTAAAAAGCATTTTATGACGAAAATTAGAATACTTCTACGATGAAGTAATATGATTCCATTCATATCGAATAGGCACAAAGACTTATACAATTCATTATTTCTGTTCTTCTCTACTCTTTCTTCTTACTTAATTTTAAATTTTGCCAACAGAGTATTGTAGTTCTGATTAAAAAATGAATATAAACGTAATAAACAATTTTACATATACTAGAAAGTCATTAATAACTATTTATCAAAAATATTTTATTTAAATTACTTAATTATGAAATCAACTGAAGCTTCTGTAATGTTATTTATAGTTATTTACGTGAGTCAATTTTATTCCTGTGATATATATACTTGATTTAAGACCTTCTTCCGGTTCAGAATATGATCGATGGTGGCTCGAAGTATACTGTGGTTAAGCAATTAGTAAGTTCGTCCAACTGTTACTGTCTTTGCATAACTTCATCTTTCCTTCCTCAAACTTCTTAATTAACTTTCCTTATGAAGACTTTTTTTATTTTTAGTGGAGAGCCTTTCGAAGGTTTAATGCTATAGAGAGATCTAAAAAAAAAAACCTACTTCTTAAGAAAATGGGATTCAACGTTTCTTTCTTATTAACTTTGTGTGAAAAATATTGAAGATACGGTTCGTTATCTTTTTATTTATACGTTTAGGATACGAACGTTTGACATTAAATAAAAGATTTTCCATTGAATGCAGTTGTGTATTTAACTCAAAATGTGCGTTTCTGAGTATAATACATACTGCACTGGGTATTTCTGAAATACATCAGAATGCAGCTGACATTCCTTTTCAGCCATATACATAGGAGGAAAGTTTCCAAAACTTCAACAAACAAGGTTGCGCCTTTGGTGTGGCAAAGAGTGAGAGTAGAATAATTAAGACACAGGATAATCACAATGACGTCCACCAAGTATCCACCAGGTACAGACAGTCCAAGAATGATAAGTCTAATAATAAGCCTAATTTAAGTACACAACCTTCTGAGTATCAATCTTGTTTAGCACAAATGCTATAGATGTGGTGATGATTCACATAGAGCACATCAATGTAAGTTTAAAAATACTGAATGTAACTTTTGCAAACGCTTTGGCCACTTAGCATGAGTATGCTTAAGAAAACCAAACCATGAAGTAAAAAAAAAACAACAAAATCCCATCCTCGTCGCCATTATTAATTTCATAAGTAAGTGCACATATTAATAACATGGATATTCCTTTTAATTCAAAATGTAACAATTTGTATTGTAACTTAATAATAATATAACCTCAAAAAACCATATGTTAACAAAAGAAAAATAATAATCATATGTTAAAAAGTGCAAAAACAATTATCATATGTAACAAACACTTCCTCCCCTATTTACAGTGGTGTGGTGCCTTACGTAGGATGAGCTGGTCAACGTGTCTTTTGATGATGTGCCCATCATCTAGAACAACGGTGTACATTACATTTCCATGTTTTGCAATTATACGGCCTAAGTGCCATTTAGTTGATCCATTGACATACTCACAAGCCTGCACCTTAAGGGCTCTTAGAAAGTAAACCGTCGATATTTTCCAAAAATACTTCTAAATCAATTGACTTCTAGTCAATAGCAGTCTCTAAAAGTATTGATTTATTAAAATCTGCTAAAATAGCTAAAGTAAACCTAGAGTTGTTATGGTCAATTAGATGGCTTAAAGGTGAATGAAGTCCCAAGCTATCAAGCTATGGAGTAACACATTTTATAACCGTGTTAGAATGTTTTATTTTTCTTTGATTATTCTTATAATGAGAAACACATAGGATTTTAATTTGAATATAGGTGTATGATTTAAAAACAAAGATCTTAATCAGCCTTAATCATGTAGCCTTATTCAATGTCTTTATTCCTTCTTCATCGTCCTTGGATGTCTTTCCACCGTACCTAAATACCAGCATCTTCAGTTTTTGGAGATGAATTCAAAATCTTGCAGTAAAATGAGGATACGAGGATGGCAGAAAAAAAAATAAAGATATTTTATATATTATAGCGTAACGTATAGAACAACAATTATAGTAGACAACTTATTTTAGTTTTGTGATACGAAATAAAGGGGTTGGTTTTTATTTTATTATACCCATACTTCGAACCCATCTTCGTCTGGTTAGACTTTGAGCATTCGTTTTGCAAGTCGAGGTAAAAATCGAATAAAAATTGCGCCCAATCGAACATGAATGTATATATGTTCTATGGGATGCCATTTTTTCGACTGGTAACAGAGCTAGTTAGATATATTTAAAGCAGTATAAAAGAAATATGACACGAGCCTACAATAAAACGAATAAGACATATTTTCGGTCTTTTATGTAAGAAGGCGAGAAGCAGGAAGAGTTATAATACTTCAATATGTCACGATTCCATGAGTGCATATACATATAATGGATCTGATTGAAGCTATTGTCGGAGAAGTGAAGATTGTTATAAAGAAGATGTAAGAAAATTGGACCAATGCCATGCTAAAAAATCCTGGCTCTGTATACAGGCCAGATCACACTGACCTTGTTTCTACTAGAAGAAGGTGAGGGACAATCAGTATTTCAATTCTTTTTAAATCTTTTCTTCTATTTCTCAATTCGTCGTTCCAAGTAATTTCTTTTCTATCCACAAACGGTATATGTCATGGTAGAAAATTTCCTTGATGCAAAAAATAAATTGGAGTTCGTCACTTTAAGTGACATCGTAAACTGAGTAGATTTCCCACGCTTAGAAGTTTATTTAATGGTCTACACTTGACACAAAATTCTTACTCCTTATGTCTCTAGAAAAAGATGTGACCTATGGATAATCTGTACTGAGAAGCTGTAATTGTATAATGCAGCCGTTAACGTAATATTTACCTTGTGCATCCAGAGAAAATCTATGTTGTAAATGAAAAAAAAATATAGAAAAATGATAACTTAAAATATAAATTGCATAACTAAGAATGGGGTGTACTGAAGGTTGGTAACACGAGGGACAAATTTCTTTTCATACAAATAACTTTCTTAATGTAAGAAATATAATCAAATGCCTAGATTGGGGCCATAAATATTTTTTTCAATGATTAGGATGATAATGAAGATATTTAAGATTGTATACTTCACTTTTTCTATATAACCCATCTTCCTGGTCCGATTTGTAACATTAAAGAACTATGCCTTGCACTAAACGAATGAATTTCGGCCACTAGAGCCTTAGATTACTGGAATGTTCTCTTACTGTGCCTTCTTATATGGAATTCCATGGTTTCTCCGCCAGGAAGGGTCATATGTATACAATACCGGCTGTAAATATTCAAGAAGTTTCATCATATATAAGCTTATTGTAGAAATGAAATGAGCAGGATCTTGCAAAATATTAACAACTAAAAATTCCAAAGGAACAAATGTATTTGAGCTATAGAAGATCTACAAAACAAAGATTAAAGGAACAATTTTTTTACAATCTTACATTTTAACTCTTCTCTGAAACATAATTCCGTTTTCCACAATTAACGAGTTTGTCCATCATATTTTTATAAATGATAAATACTGAGTTTCATCACAATCAAATAATAATTGCTAGTGGGGTAATAGATGATTTTTGAAAATAGCATCACGAGTACTACACCAATAGGCAAGAATATTGTTTTATTTTCTTTATTTTTTTTTCAATTCTGGCCTCCTAAATCAACTTCATTTCACTCTACTATAAAGCATATCAATGTAGACTGTAGTCTAAGAATGGTTATCCTTAATAAGCAAGTTTTATTCGATTCGGTCCAGTCGTTTAAGCGTGAATAGCGCAAAATCAAACAAGGGCTAAAGCTGTAAATTGTTGAGAACAACTTGAACGTTAAAATACTTTCAGTCTTGACTTGACATTCTAAGAAGAATGTATTTTGCAGGTTTGGGTGATATAAATTCCTGAAGGAGCGTCTAGGAAATGAGCCATGTAGATATTTTAGGAATAAAAAAAATATTATTTCCCTTTGCACATTACCTATGGAAAAAGGGCGCATATTTACTTCATACATAGAGATGTATATAACTTGTATGTTTTTAAATAATTATTATTAAAAGTAAATTATAAATTTTCTGAAGGTAATTAACTAATTTAAAAAAAAATAAACTAAACACGCATAATTAAATTGAAAGTAACTCCAGAAACACAAATATGTTGTTTGACATATATGTTTTTGTTTGACATATATGTGGGATGCATTTTAAAATTAGATTAAATATTTTTAGTGTTTAACTAATATTTAAAAATACCTCAATTATCTTGATTGATTAAACGTACTAAAATTGTTTGAAAACTGAACTATAATTCATAATGATTCCGTTTTTGACACCGGAAAAAAGGATCTGTACGTTTATACGAGCTAGGTTAAGTGTTTAATGATTTTCTAGTATCTATTTAATGAAATTCTACAGAGTAAAATTCTTAGAGAAGAGAGCATTTTAGGAAAAATAAAGGATTTCATCCATTTATGGCCTTTAGCTTGGTATATTCCTATAAAAGGTATCACTACAATTTTTATTAAGGTTTTCGGCGCCTCTACTTCAAGTATAAATGACTACCCTTAGCCCTGCACCTTAGCATTTTGTTAATAGCAATTTTCCTAGGGCCTATCTGTTGTTATTAGCGATCTCTCCATATAGAGAGGGTGTGAGACGAATGGAATTTGGTTCCCGTAACAAATAAAGCCGTCATAATACTGAATCTCTTGGCTAGACTTCTAGAGCCCATCTGAGGATACAATGTGTTATGCCATACAGGAACTCAAGGTTTGAATAGGTCTCAATAGGCTCCGTGTTCTATTGGATATTCGCGGAGATTGGCCCTGCAGACACTTGCATTGATCGAATTATTCGTAGAGTCGGTGAGAGTTTGGACGGATTCACTTCGTATAGGAACCAGCTACGGAATGCAGTTTTTTGTCAGCCGTATGGGAAAACCTTTGGCAATGGCGTTCTCGCTTTTAACATGAATCCAACAGCAGAAAGTTTTCTCAGGACTAAGGACAGGAGTTTTTCTCTAAGGCAGCAACCTCAAAAGCTTCAGATAAATCTGCTGTGAAAAAGACAGTACTATTTTAATACATTTTTTCTTTCATACATATATATAATTGATATTTGACATTCGCTAAAGGTTTTGGTAATTATGGTGGGGTCAAAGTAGAGATGGCAATTTTAAGCAGACCAAACAAGGAAGACGTTTTACGATATGAGATTGACTCAAGTGGGAAATTTTTTATTGAAGAAAATAATGTTCCAATCTTAATTAACTATACCAGCTGTTTCCCCCCAATAACCTCAATGAGTAAGGCAAGGAGTAATAACGGGTTATTATAATAATTAAAGGGGACTCAAGTTAGCCATTTGGGTTAAAGCGTTGGCCTTAATCTCACATGGTAACCCTAGATTGGCTAGTTCGATTCCTACCTGGGCTATAGGAATTTATTTAGTGATATACTTATTAAGTAAAATCATTAGTCCCACCCTGGCTAGAAAAGGGTGGCAACCTCTAGATAACCTGTCCCAATTATCTTTAGTAGCAAAAAGTGGACGTTAATTAATAATAATAATTAAAGGAGCTATTTATCTATCTCAACAGTATGCTATAATGGCTAATTGGTATCAGATTATCAGCAAGTTGCCCTTTTTGCCCTGGCTGTGGCTAAGGGTCTTAATCATAGTGTTCACCACAAAATAAATTTGGGAATGGTACCTGTCAGTTATAGGTACAATTCCCAAATTTATTTATCGATAGTTTCCCATGAAAAAAGACATTAAAAAAAATAAAAAGTAAATAATACTATATCTTAATGTTGTATTGGGCGGCATACCTCTTCAATAAATTATTTAATTATTTTTTATACTAATGAAAAATTGTTCCAACGTGGCGGGACTGGCTATTCTGTGTGCCTATCCCAGTACACCAACCTCAGTTACCTGTATCGTACCACACAAAAAACATTTATCTATAAGCCGGACTCTCTACATACCCTCCTCAATTTTAGAAGAATGAATTGTTTTTTTTATATTAACTCGTTAATACAGTTTGTGGTATAAAATTGTTTGTTTGATATGGCTAATTAATCAATTGCGGTTTTC